>OX422140.1:164573822-165173822 GCA_949129095.1 Volucella bombylans | reverse complement strand
TTATCGACCGGAGATTCGCCGGATTGGATATATCCTTTCCCTTTTTGGGGATAGGTTGAACCACCGCCGTTTTCCAATGCGCTGGATAATGTGCATTATTCATTGCATTATTAAACAGGGTGGTGTAAATGTCCACCGCTTCTAGAGGAAGATGTCGAAGCACGATGTTCGGAATACCATCGGTCCCCACTGATTTCTTAGCCCTGATTGTGTCGAAGATCTCATGGAGTTCTTCCTTCGAAATGAACGGGGGTAGGTCACCCTCTCTGGCAATGACATTATTGGCCGTATTTTCGTCGGTGAACCGGGTGAAACCAGAGCCCTCGGATCGCCAGTTCCCTATTTCATTTCGAATGTAGAAGTCGTGCCCCAAGACGCGACTGTCCAGGTCATAATTAGGGCCAATGATATCAATGGCCTTGTATACTTCCTGGAAAGTCGCCCCTATGGTCTCAACCTTCTCCTGCGGATCCTCGATCACAAAGAAGGCGTCATCATCAGCGGCCTCATTTGGATCAATGCCTGCTATTGTCAGTAACCGTTCGTTGTCTGTTGTCCGGGCTATTTTAAGACACTGAAGGTCGTTTTGATTTTTTCTCCGAAATAGTTTATTTATTTGCGGAAACATATTCGGGTTGCTGGTGTTTACAGCCCGAACCTTGTTGTTCCAATACAAACTTACAGAAATTCCGTAATTTTCTTTTATTAGCGTTTGAATATTTTTAATTGACGACTTCAGTGTCCTAATCTCCGGGTCTTGTCTGTCAGTTAACTGTCTGTACAAGTTTTTGAGTCTTGACAGAAGTCTACTTTTCTGTCGGTGCAGTGCGTCAATAGTAGAATTGCGGAACAGGTCTTCGTTAGTCGTACGTCGATACCGCGGTATTGTAGTGTCCATAGTTTGTTTAATTGTCTCGTCCATTTTTATTAGGTAATTGTCGATCTCCTCGTTTGACAAATTCCTATTGGACGGTGGGTGGAGCGTGTTCGAGGGGAGTGCTCTTGTCAAGGTTGCGGAGAAGCGTGTCCATCGAGTCTTACTGTAGTTGTAAGAATATCTTTGGACAAACTCCTCCAATTCCGCAATTTCGTTAGGAACTGTAATTTCGGTGCTAAAACCGCAATGGTCGCTGTCATACACGAATGTGCGCAGACAGTTTAGCGTTTGTAAATTCGTACCTGTCAGTCGTATGCGTTCATCGTACAGCAGTAGATCCAAATATGACCCGCCTCTGGGAAACGACGGGTTATCCGTCGCTTTAAGACCGAGTCTGTACATGACATCGTGCTGACCCCACCAATCGAGTAGTAGGTTCCCTCTAGTATTTGGCAAATTATTTCCCCAATCTCTGTGTCTAGCGTTGAAATCCCCGCCGATTATAAAATAATTCTCCCCCGATTCCAGCCTCAGAAGTCGAAAAAGCGTGTCGAGCTCTGTGATGAATAGAGTGGATTGTGAAGTATCAGGTGCATAAACAGAGGCCAAGTACAGCCGCTTTCCACTGCGGAGCGGGATGTACACGACGACTGCCTCCAACACCCGGAACCTGCGCAACACGCCCTTGTACACTCTGTGAAATTTTATACCTTCTTTAATGAAGATCGCGACTCCGCCTCCACGTTTGGATCTGGGCCGGTTTCTTCTTCTAACGATATAATTATTGTACTCCAGTTTGTGCTTATCGGTTAGCTTGGTTTAGCTAGCGAAAAGCACATCAGGAGTTTGGTCTTGTAGCAATTTAAACATCGCGGCTCTTTGTTCAATCCTAATCAGTGAATTAACATTCACCGCAAGGACCTTCAAAGTTTGCTCCACCATGTGCGTACCCATTACGACATGTATTGCGTTAGGTCCGGCAGCAGCGCGTAAATCTGGTCCACCCGCTTGGCCTGTTCTTGCACCTGCTTTTGCAGCTGAGCCATCTGCCCTTGGATTGCGAGCAAGATGGCTAGCATGTTAGGTGCAGCTTCCGTTGTTCTCGGCATTGGCGCCGGAGAAGCAACAGTCGCTTGCTGTACCGTAGCCCCCCTACCAGACGCCATTTGGGCGTAGGAAATTTGGGACGTGACGGCTGGTGTTTGAAACCTGATAGGTGAACGTTTGAACTCCACCTTCTGCTGCCGAGCCAGTTTTGCTTTCTTAATGTCGGCGAACTTAGGACAACCCCGATAGTTTGCGGTGTGTCCCACGTTTCCACATAACACGCACGAGAGCTGCGACCTATCGGATGCTCCGTCAACACCCAGAGCACACTCCTCGGAACTGTGGTTCTTAGCGCACTTCACGCATCGAGGCTGCATTTGGCAGTTCGACGCGGCGTGCCCGAACCTCTGGCAGCGAACGCATTGTATAACGCCTTCGCTCCTTTTTAGTTTTTGCCAGTGAACCACCTGGTAGTCTAGGACATTGATACTCCTTAGACTATCCAGACGACTTTCGGGACTGAGCTGCACCAGGCAGAACGGCAGACTCCGTTTCTCCCGCCTGGCTCTAGCTGTGGTAAATGGCTTTACCCCCACAAACTTGAGTCCTTCGGACTCCTTCTCTTTGAGCAGTGCCAGGATCTCCTCAGGATCAGAAGACGGTTCCAACCCCTTTAGCAGCATCATTTGCCGCTTTTCACACTTTGGTGTGAATGAGTAGTGCTCCGTCGTCGTTTCCCTTAGGAGCTCTTTCACTTTCGCGTAGCCCTCCACTGTATTACAGTGGATGGCATGGCGATCGTTCCCCAATCGCTTAATATTAAAGTTATTACCAATGACCAGCCTACACAGGTCCTTGGTTGCACTCACCTCTAATTTATAGGTGTTAATGGGAGGCACCTTCTCCTTCTTCTTGTTCTGCTGCAGTTGCTGTTGTTGTTGTTGCTGCTGTTGTTGCTGCTGTTGCTGTTGTTTCTGCTGCTGCTGTTTTGTTTGCTGCATTTGTTGTTTCTGCTGCTGCTGGTTTTGTTGTCGCTGCAGTTTTTGGTTCTGCTGTTGTTGTTGGGAGCTCTCCAGTTGTAATTGCTCCCTCTGCCTGCGTGCCGTTTGCCTTTGTTTAATAGCAAGCACTTTTTCCTCCAGCTTTTGTATGCTGCTGTTAATATCATTTATTAGTTCATCCTCGTCTTCCGACTCAGATGTCGCTAGAGAGGAAAAGGTATTATTACCCCCCTCATACTGGACCACATCTTCATCTTCATCAGCTCTTAAAACTGCATTTATTTTTTTTTTTGTTAAATTAGGTGGGGTTTTTAACCTCTTCCTCCTTTTGATGACTTTCGCCACGGCACCGCCAACAGTAATGTTGCCTTTTGCTCCCGTTATGGGAAGAGCGGAACGCTCTCCGCCATCCATCACGTGATTTTATTGTTTTTGTAGTGAAGTACTATATTTGTTTCCACAATTTGAGCAAAAGAAAAGACAAAAGTTCAAAGTTTGGCCCGGGATCGAACTCGCGTCCCACGATTTGATAACCGACGCCGCTAACCGTATGGCTACCGAGTCAACTGAGAAAATTGCGACCAATTATTTTTACGAAGAAAAACTATTATACTCTTTCACTTTAAGAAAAGCCGAGACACATCTATCCTCCTCGGAGATCTGCGAACGACTCACTTAATCACTTCCGTTGCCATTTCGGGTGCCTATCCATCTGCTTACGAGTACTATCATTATTCTGCCTTCCATTGGTGACTCAGATTACGTTGAATTTTAAGGTTCATGATCAATTTATTTACTTATGTTGGTCATCATTGATTTGGCCTTCATATGGGACAATTTTTTTCGATATTTGATGATATTGTGACAAATATTTCGACTAAGAATGAAAATATTTGATCAGAGAATCTTCAAGGGGTTTGGTTTAAATATTTACACTGCTGAACATTATTTTAGATTCCCTTTTTGAGAGACTACTCGTAAATGAGTTTAGTATCCGCTGTTGAGGATGGCTCCAAATCGATTCGTCACGTTCATCGCGTACGCCCTGGACTATAGCCGCTATATTTTATTCACTACATTCTAGATGTGGTATATTTGGTCGCATATTAATCAATAGTGAAAACTAGGTTTCAAACTTTTCAATGGTTTAGTGAATTGTGAGTGTGAGCCGATTATGTGTACCGTAATTTGCTCTAAACGCACGAAACACATTCTTCTTAGAGCGCTGATTTTTATAATATAGCTAAATAATTTGTAAACACTGTGCTGGACTCATTCTTTCCATGATGAAATGTCAAACAATACTGAATAAAAATACCACATCAGTATGACAAGACGCATGCGTAATCTCTTATGAAATCCTCACTGGAAAAAGTACCTCTAAAAGAATCACATTTTACATGTAGAATAAAAATTGTTCATCGACCTATATAAAATTTCGCGCACCATAGTGACGAAGTGCATATTTAGAAATAGCAAACGAATACTTGTACCTGTGGTAAAAATTAAATGACCATTCATATTTCTGTGAAATAATTGCAAAAACTGCATCTTTAAGGGGTACCGCAGAAAATATACACAACATATTTAAAGTACGATAAATCAGCAAACTCTAACAGCGACAATAAGACAGAACTATATTTCTACAGAAGTATCACTTTTGAAATCACTGCTTCACTGGATTATCGAAGGCGACAGGATGACTTAATAGAAAGACAGTTATGACCCTAGTTCTGCTTCACGGTGTGGATACATCGGCTACTACCCAAGCGTAAAAAATTAGTTCAAGCCTGGGATACAGGCGAGATTTTGAGTCAAATACAAAGATGCAAAGCAGTAGTAGAAGACAAAATTTTGGGAAGCACACGCAGTTGGAAAAGCACATTCACCAATTCGATGTGCGAAACCGGTTGCAGTGGGCTAGGGATAAACTTAGCCGGATAAGTTGTTTGGGTAGTCTCATTAGAAGTACAGAAAACTATTTTTACGAAGTTATGTATGGCTTAAAAAGGTGTTTCTCACCGACCTTAGGACAATAATTTTAAGCAATAATCACTGCACGACGATCTATTGGAGTTGGCCTTGGAGTTTCACGCCAGAAGATGCCCCATAAAGGCATTGAAGGGTTAGTCCTTAACTTTCCAGACCTTTCTTAAGTAGAGATTCTGGTCGTGAAAGCTTCAACTAGCCTGTAATGGTAATTACTGAATTCTAAATTCAGTCCATCAATTCACAAGATCTTGTGCGATGCATAAATTAGATCAAAGAGTCTGGTTTAAGACATAAATGTCCGCATCATTTGGCTTAAGTTGATCATACGGGAACGCCGATTAACACATTTCAACCAAAACTGTTCCAAAATAGCTTATAAATATGAATTAAGGCCAATGAAAAGACGTTTTTCTATGGACGAAAGAGGTATACCTTAAGATAATTATTCACTATGGTTGTTAGATAACTTAAATCAAAAACTAAAAAACATATATTTAAAGACGATTCAAGAGTATTCATTTACAACAATTGAAGACGGAGCTACTATCTATATCCCCCCAGGGCCATAGAAGAATCTGACTAATTTAACTTAACAGACATGTATCAACTCATCTCCACTTGTCTCATCCAACTTAAATTCCATATCCAGCTCATCACAACTGCAACATTTTCCGATACACATTCTTAAAGTAACGATAAGGGCAAGAGAATCCACATCCCGACCAGAATATTAAGCACCCTCTATTCAATTGTCAAGCGATGAAAGCTTCTTTCCGTTCCAGGTTTTTAATTCAATCCTTCCAACTGACTGCAAAACTAAGAGCGCATGTAGGTAGGTACACTATACGAATACAGCTCTCAACTATAACGACAACAAAAGCAAGACTTGACACTACCACATGCCACTGGGATTTCCGGCAAGAATAAGTGTTAAGTAACACTTTACGCAAAATACTAACCAACCAGCCAACAACAGTACTAGACCCCACCACCGATATCTACCATGCCACTCATTGCAAAGTGAAGTGGCAAAGTAAAAGATCTGAAGGGAAAAAAATATTCCAACAACAACAAGCAAGAAAAAAACATCCTTTGCTGGCAATATCAGCAGAAGTGGAAATAATTTATGCAAGTAAAAACCGGGAATCCGGGACAAAACATAGAATACGTTATACCTACACAAAATAATAAAAAATGAGAAAAGAGCTAAGAACCTCTCTCTAATCGAAATGTGCACTGCCACTCAATAACACTCGCAATATCCTGTGTGAATACCGAATACAGAAGTGCATACGGGGAGTAGTCGTTTCTGTTCGTCTTGCCATAGTCGATTTTACATATATTTTTACGACTAGGAGTACTCTCTTATTGACTACCTATACTTGGATGGAACCTACTCGAATCATCAACACACAAGACATCAGTTTTCTCTGTTGCTCTGCGGTTAAGCTAACATAATGCACCCTTACTTGTGCTGTGACACCACTTACATTCCCAATACACCCACCCATGGATCCTTTGGAAAATGTGAATCAGATTACTTCCTGTTTTGTTTGCTTTTTTTTATTTTGTTGAAGGAAGATCTCTACGTTTTTCGTACGAAAGTTCTACCGTCCAACTGGGGGCAACCTACGCTTTCTGCAGGCTATACACATATTCGAAACATTGTCGGCGCCGCCGTCATGTCCTGCCATACGACACACAGGTAATAATAATTTATAACTAAAAATGATATCGAGAGGAAATTGAAATACATTTCAATGTTTTATGATATTTTTGGTTGTTTTGCATAATGAACTAGTGCAGTAGACTGAAATCCTTTTGTATTTCGTTTTGCTAGTTTCTGCTCTAGAAAAATCTGACAATATGGGTATCCCTGCTGCTACTACCGGGTAAGAAACTTTTCGAGAAAGTTGCTAAAAGTACTGTTCTTTGGTTTTTTTACTAAATGTATGTAATATTCGATAAGCTACTACAATTTACTACATTTAGTAAATGTAAATTGTCTACCTCTTTACAGTTTCAGATTTCTCCTAACCACCCCCCGTGCTACAACGAACAACCTTAACAAGGAAACATTATGAAAAATGCACACACAACAACATTAACTTTGTATCTGGTGCAGAGTTTTGAGTTTATTTTATTTTTTATTTTTTTGTTTTGCTAAAGGACATCGAAGGATGTAAGCAGATTTATGTACATATTTGTACAATGTATTCTATGTCCCACTACAGATTTATGGTGGCGTAGAGAAAATCCTGATGACAGAAGGAGGATATTATGTATTTCAAATGCACACCTAAACGATTTTTTTTTTCTCCCCGGCTAGATTTACTATTTTTCCGCTCTCAAGTATCTTAAGAGTTGTCTACAAGGATTAGACAATATGTAAAGTATCTTTTGATGCTACTCGTATTGATAGCGTATCTGTTTTCGTACGCAAGTTGTTAAGAACAAGTACTGTTATTCTCTCATGCACTCCTTTCGTTGGCTGACAAACTGAATATAATAAAATTATGCAAATTGTATGCGATGGAATTTTTTTTAGCACTGCACACATACATACGAGTACATACGAGTATGTATCATACATATTGTCTTCTGAATGGTGTCGTAATGAATGGGAAAACTTTGTTCATCGGACACACCCACACCGTTACCGTCACCGAAACCGAAACCAAAACCGAACTGAGCCAAACCAATCCAAGTTGAAGCAAAGCAATTCTGATGAGAAGGATACTGTTGAATGCACTTACGGAAGTGTGGAATTATGTTAGGGAATGATTAGGGAAGAACAATGTCCGCAGATGTTTATGTTTATTACCCAGTTTTTTTTATATTATAAGGCAGCCTTATAGCCTTATCTCTTGTTCATTATCTAGTAAGATGTAAGTCTGTTCACGTAATGAAAGCATTGGCCTAGTAACTAAAGACGGTAAAGAACCGACTATGTAAAAGTGAACTGTATCTTCAATAAAACTCCGAAGATCAAATTCAGAGGACCAGTGGTGATGCTAACGGGATGCATTGAAAGAAAGACGAACACAAAACTCTCCGAAGTAAGAAGAGGAAGTTTGAAAAACATGTGGTCGAAGCGATCTGATCTTGATATTTTACTAGAACGAAAAAAGGTACATGTTAGGGCAACAAAATTCGAAACGAAGCCAACACGTTGATAAAAACAATTTTGCAGACTTATAATCGGCAATTAGAGTCAACGTACCGCAAAAAGTCGGAATTTTTCACTCAATCTGAGCAAGGACCATGATAACCTGGTCTGAATAAAAGAGTTGTACAATTGGAGAGTTTTCTACCTGCTCCTTGGAATATTTGTTCTGAATACGAGACTCTCACAGAGTCACAGAGAGCGGAATACATCGCAATATTTCCTTGGTCAAAAGCGAAATTACTAGTGAAGAATGAATACTAGTGAAGCTTTCCCTTTATTAGCGCTACAGTGGCTAGCTTCAAGTATAGGTACAAAACAAAAGTGTTATAGGTACGAAAATATGGTGAAAAATATTAACTTGGCGGGAATTTAAATTACTTATAACTGGCATACTAAATCTCTCACTAGGATAACTATGTCAGTGTTATACTTTAGGTTGCAGGCGACATCTAGATGAAATTAGTAGTAGTCTTTCTTACCCTCAATTGAGGCGTTGGGGTATAACACTGTGTAATGTTTATCTTTTCTACTCTGTTTTAAAATTTTATCGGCACGATTTTTTCTATGAAACGAGGGATACCCATCAGCACACCACTATATTCTTGACTTGGAATGAATCTGAAGAATATAATATAAATTAGAGAGTCAGTAATGGTATACGATATACAAGGGTCATCCACAAATTAGCCGTTTGTATACGGGGCGTTGACCTGCTTAACTTGTCACCATCTTGCCGCTTTTCCTTCACCTCGCAATGTCTAAACAGATTCTCAGATTCTATTTGCCATGAGGCAAGTGGAAGATGTTCGGCTACATAGGCTCCGTGTAGAAACCTATAACTAGTCATTGCTATATTTATCACTTACCAACTAACTTGTGGGGATAATTTGAAGAAATCCAGGTCAGCAAGTAAATATGTACATACAGCTGTGTGAAAAAAAATAGCACCATGCTGAACTTTGTACTTGTCATGCATATTACAATCTTCTCTGCTCATGTAAATACTTTTCGTCTTTTGTAGAATATCTGTCTGGCATTCAGTGATATAATGCAAAGACAAGTTTGGCAAAAACCTTAATTTAAGATAAGGATATTCCCGTTATACGTAATGAAAGCAGATTTGTGGTGTGAGAAATAATAGCACCGCGTCATTCTGCAGAGCGTTTTGGTAGTGTACTCATAAAGAAAGATCTACCTGCCAGAAGTCCCAGAAAGGTACCATTGTTGACAAAGGCCCACTTACAAAAGCGAAAAAAATTTGCAGAAGAACACTTGCATTGGGAACCAAGTAAATGGCGGAATATATTATGGACCGACGAGTCCAAAATTGTTTTATTTGGGACTCCTGGTACTAGGATATTTGTTCGCAGGCCAAAACACCAAGAGTTCAAACCAGAGTATACTATTAAGACTATCAAGCACGACGGCGCAAAAATAAACATATGGGGATGCTTCTCTTACAATGGCACTGGTCCCATATTTTGGATAAAACCGATAATGACTGCCGAAATTTATGTTGGCATTATGAGGGAAGTCATGTTGCCTTACGCTGAATGGAATATGCCTCTCACGTGGGTCCTGCAACAAGATAACGACCCGAAACATACGAGTAAATTGGCCAAAGAGTTTTTCTTACAGAATAGGGTTCAGGTTATGGAATGGCCGGCTCAGTCTCCAGACCTAAACCTCATCGAAAACCTTTGGACAGATGTTAAAAAAGCCGTATTTGAAGCCAAACTAAAAAATACACTGCAATTATGGGAAGCTGTGCAGGCTACGTGAAGGGATATTCCAGTTCAGCGGTGTCAGGCATTAATCGAATCCATGTCACGACGTTGCGCCGCTGTGCTTAAAAATAAAGGTAATAAGACCAAATACTACAATTTTTTATATAATTACAAACTAAAAACTCATTAATTTTACTGAAGAACTTATTTTGTTTATGAATTTTTAATCTTGGTGCTATTATTTTTCACACTCCAAAATGTATCTTTTTTTTTAAATGAACATAATTTGTTTATTTTTAGTTATAATAGATAAATGTTTGTGTTTATAGATAACTTTGACTTCACTTTTAACATTAAAAATAAAACAAAATCCAAATTATCATTTGTCTCTAAAATGTTTCACTCAAAATCCTCCGTAAATAGTTGGTGCTATTTTTTTTCACAGAGCTGTACATCTGAACGAACCCTACCTATAGGTGTACAACTATTCCATTAATATGTAAGTAGCATTTTTGCACTGAAACTCTTATGCCAATTACGCGTATGACAAGGTTTCCAGAACCATTTTTTTGCCATAAGTCCAATGTTCTTATGTAAAAGGATTTCCATGCATATCCTTTTTATGTACTAATGTCCTCAATTGGCTACAATTTTTCTTTCGATTTCATATCAATTTCCACAAGTGCCATAGCCAGTTGAAAGCAACAAAAATAATATTTAGAGCTACTACTGGTCACTCACCTCCAATATATTCCTTGACTGGTTGCTCCACATCGAAAAGAGTTTCATCTTCAAATAGTCCTTTTGCACTTCATCTCTTCCGAGTTGAATCGTATTTGTGTATTTTAACGTAAAATGTGATCTCTGCAAATGTATAATCCGCCCGAATTCAATCCGAAAAATTATCAGTCCAGCCGGTACGAGGTAGAGTTACTTCCTTTATAAGCAGTCACTCTTCTCCAATTAAGTGCAATCAATTCAATTCCACCTTATATTCCTACTCCTCTGTTTACACTTCACCAGCTTCTGAGTACCGCATCGCATCTCTTTCCCTTCAAAATGTAATCCAAAGGAAGAAAGCCCTTCTCTCATGAACAAGTTTCACAGGCACTTATCCACAATGCTATCCCCAATCGCTATAATTTAAAATCATTTTCTTCCTAATACTCCAAATCGATAGGACTTTCTTGCCATTTGATATTGTCGTGATCGTTTTGGGGGGAAAAAAAATACGAAATTCAAGGAGCACAGAACTAGTCCAACGTCATCTCTGGAAGGCACCACCAAGTCGGTAGCTTTCATTGACTAGAAGGAGAAGCTGTTAAAGAAAATTTCTCCTGTAATGCAACATATTCACCTTTAATCCTGGGAAATGGCATAGAACTACTTGCATTGATGCATAATAGTCCTTTTGAGAAGGAATTTTGTGTGGCGCATGGGATGAAATCCCCATAGCATCAACCAAATCATCTAACCACCCACATATCCTCAGTTCGAATTGCAGTAAGAGGATATTCTTTAAAATAAAAAAAAATCAATAAACAGAAGAGGAATGGCAAAGGATAATGGATTCCAACACAAGGAAAGGAATTCGAGTGAAAACAATGCGGTAAAGGGAATCATTTGTCATCTTTTTCTATATCATCCTCGACTATTCGTATTTCGTACTTTTCAGTCCTTGAGCGCTCTGTTGCAGATAGCATTGCAGTCAGACGAAATCCTTAGACAGGTGGTTTTCAACTTGAAGGTGTAGTTGGGGGTGAGTCTGGATACACATCCTGAAACCATAAGAGAAGTGCATTTTATTGTATTCCATCAAAGTGCAACTAAGTACTATAAAACGCAGTGGGCATATAAAAAAAGAGAGTCTCTGTAGCCAGAAGCCAAAAGATACGAGTACAGATGGACTCGACGAGTTTTAAATGAAATGCGAGAAGAGGACCTTGCTGACTGCTTTGTGATGATATATGGTATGCACAACAGGTAAGAGACAACTGTAAGACCACCTCCTGCAACTAGAGTTTAAGAACATTTCTTTCACGAAATTGTTGTCAAAGGAGTTGCACTCGTACATATTCGTATACAAAGCAACCGAAGGGCAATGGAAAGTGCATAAGATACAATTTTCTTCATCTTTCAAATGAAATTCTTATCTCTTTTTCCCCTTGAAGGAGATACATAGTTTTCATTTGTACCCGAGACGACTTGTTCCTCTTCTTCTGCTGCATGGTGCATTCGCGTAGCTGTAGTATTCGTGAATGCAGAGTCGTCGGTGATTGTGTGGTTGAAAGGATGCTTTGTGTATTATTGTTGTACTAAAAGGGTAATAAGTGAAAACATACTTTATACCAGGAATCGGTGGGGACACTTGTGCTTGCTACGATGTATCTCAAGATTGTGGGTAGGATTTTATTGTATGCTTATATATGTATAACAAGTACACCCGTTTATTCGTTTAAAACGTAATTGCTCCCAGGTTCACTGAATGAATTGATTTTTCATATTGCAATGGCTTTTGTTGCGATATTTTTTCGAGAGTTAAGAAGTTAGCAGAATGCTTCTCATCCAAAAGCCAAAATTATTCAAGAAATACGTTGCTTCATCGTGTAGCGTTTGATTATTCTTCGTCTTGTTAAGGTCACCACAATCATCTTTGGTAAGGGATGGTAGAAATCAGTACCATCATTCATCCATTCAAATGCTTTCACCACCGGACTGGCCGGACATTATAGGAAGATAGAAGGGAGTTCGAGCACCAGGAAAAGAGGAGCTTCCATCAGGCTGATCGAGGAAGGGTGGCACTTAAATTCCACAAACAGAATAAACATAGAAAAACGAAGGGTGATAATCGTAACATTATCTATGCATTAACCGCTGAAGCAGAAGAACAGAATATGGGTGGCGGAACAGAATTGGTAGTGCAATGGATGGTCACAATTCTGGGAAACATCTGGCAGAAATCTTAGAAATCTGTGCCTATTCGTACTTCAAAAAAACCACATCATTTTCTATACGTGGCCCTGCTAGATAGCTATCAAATGCATTTTTATTTAATTCATTAGCTTAATTCATTAGCTATACAAAAAAAATGCTTAGAAATTAGCTTAAACAACTTTAAAATAATCTTATTATAACTTACTGACTCCATACGTGTATGAACATATGCTGAGTGCGACCGTTTATGTGGAGCGGAACACATGGAATAGCGCAAGCTCTGGTAGGTGAACTTCAGCACGCATGTGCCAGAGGAGAAATCTCTTGCTGACCTGATGGACGAGTGTCCTCAGATGTCTAACAAGATGTCCAGAGAAGGGCAACGTCTTGGAAAGAGAGATGGTGGCGGAGGAACCCATGACGGGCCAATAGGAGCACTCATATCGCTGAAGTGAGTGAGTGTCATTAGAGGATCTGGAGCCTTATTCCAGGCGTTACAACCAGGGACCAGACCCTTTAGGTTAGGGTTGTGCTTCAACTTCCTTACGTCGAAAAAACCAAAAAGTTCCAAAGTAGAAAAACAAGAAAAACGATCGGATCTGCACGTGCAATGTTCGGACCCTTAACAGGTCACGTTTATGCTGAATAGAAACCACGGTTATTCGAGGAAAGAAATCTTGAGCTTCCGACATTTGATCGAACGCCTTCACATAAAAGCTAAATTCGCTAACGTAAGCCTAATATGCGTCCATTTCCATACGGATTAAAACTATGATACGCCAAAGATTGTTATGCGAACTCCTCGACAAGACATACGAACAATGTCCTAAGTATGACCTTAAAATCGTACTACAGGCGGAAAGGAGGACATGTTTGGTAGGATAGTTGAGAAAGAAAGTCTACACGATACCAGAAAACATTGTAACGCCGACGAGGACCAGCATCCCGCTATCAGCAGAATAAATGAACTAACACGATGGTAGCCAAAAGTTCCGCGCCCTGACCAAGACGAATTAAGGATAGCAGTACTCGTACCTAAGTTTATTGTGAAGTTTTACTCCTGAATTTATTTATATGTCTGTATACATATTGTATGTACAGATGTAAATATATATTTATTTATTTCACGATATAAACGTTCCACTCCAGTCCAGATTGACAGCTGTGCCGTGTTCCCAGATGGCGGTGTATGGTGGCGTTCGTCGACCGTTGCGCTATTATAGTGGAGTGTTCATTGAAATCGTCAGCTACACTTAAATCCAACAAAGTTATTGGACCTGACAGTTTTCTGGCCGTGTTACTCAGAGCTGGTGGAAGTGACCTATTGGAGAGCATATACCAACTCATTTCTCAAATCTGGTTAGAAAAGTATGTGCCTGATAAATGAAATCTCAGCACCATATGCGCGATTCAAAAAAATGAGAGCCTCGAAAATGCGCCAACTATAGAGGTATAAGTTTCCTCAAGTTAATATTTCCGTATTGTATGAACACCTGAAACCCTTCGTCAAGAACCTGATTGGCGCCAAATTTTCAAATTTTCACATTCCGCCTGATCCTGGTGAAAACTCAAGAAGTCCAAATCGATCCCCGTCAATTCTCAGACCGCATATAGAAGCATTTACAGAGACCAGCATGTCTAATTTTGGCGGCCCTTCCTAATTCGTTCGTCTCTGCAGAATGATGATGCTGAACACTCGCTACTCCGTCAAGGTCGATAACGACTTAAACCAGACCTTTAATGTGAGAAAACCTTTTAGGCAAGGTTACCTGCTGCATTTAATATCACACTTGAAAGGATTGTGCAGAACTCACAAGTGAACACTGCAAGCAAAATCTCTCAATGATATTGAGATAATTGGATAAACTCAGCAGAATGTCATTGATGTGTTCGCTGGTAATAACACAAAAATAGGATTTGGGATCTACTACTTTCTGCTGAGAAGCCAATTGAGTAAATAGTAAGGCGCTATCCCGATTCAACGATGAACTATACGAGCTGAACAGCGGCATCGATCAATTCAGAAATCTGCGCATCTGTCGCCTGAGATGGCCTAGTTGACACCAATGCTCCGACTCGTAGAGTCTTCGAATTCTGAGAGATAACGCAGTAGAGGAGGGCTTCGCCTTAGGCGGAAAGGACAAGGTGACTTGGAGTGCGCAACTATATGGAGTTAACGTATACATTGTTTTTGTTGTACTAATTAGTGTTCAAGGTAACTGAAGAGGCTTGTTTTTTGTTATTCATCATATTGTTTAAAGTTAATGAAAATTAGTGTTTTCTATATATTTTTAAAATCCAACCTCCAAAGTAGTAGAAAGCATTAACTTCCCCAAAGATTTGTAATCGGTGTCCCACTTTAAGCAGAACTGTTCTGCTTACTTATAATTTGTGACGTCAGTTTGACACGCATTTTCTGCATTGAATTGGGATAAATATAGCAGGTTCATTTTTCAATTCCAATAACAATAACACTGTTCAACAAAAATCGACGTTTTTTTTCAGTTTATATGCATTTTTATTTATATACCTTAAATTACTCTAGATATGTAACTAGACAAAAACATGCTTAAAAATTAGCTTAAATAATTTAAAATTGCCCCATGCGGGCACTCTAAGTTAAACCGAACACTTAAACTATGTCTTTCGACGTATCTTACATTTTATTTTTATTTTTACATTTATTAATACTAAAACTAAAAAAATAAATTTATAGCAAAAACTTAGTAAATGGACATGTTTTAATTTTTTATAAAACTTAAAATTAAAAGGGCCTACAAATTACCTAAAAATAAATCTTAATCTACTTAACCTAGTTATATCTAACACTAATATAGACATACAACAAATATATATATACATAATATATATATACGAAATATATAAATATATGAATACATATATATAATTTTTTTTTTTGTGTTTCTATAATTCTTTTTTTTAAAACTAACTTAATCCTACCTAAAACTATGTAAGCGGGCCAAGACTAATAAAATAGTCAGACGATCGACTTTGCTTCCTATGGTGCTACCTAGTACTGGAGGAGTTTGACGACGAAGCATCCTCCCCTTCAACAAGCCACCAAAAGTTGGTGCTGCTGAGCAACATCCCTCATGTCGCGACTCCCTACCACCCTACTGAACCGGAGACGCTCCGCACTGCCATGTGCGACGTCTCTGTCCTAGTTGAGTCGCCTGTCCGCAGCAGTTCGAGCGACGTGGAAGATTAGCGGCATCGCCAATCTGTCCTGGATCAGACCTTTACTGTCTAGATAGAGGAATGCTTCTGGAGGAATAAAACTGGTGTTCTGTATAGGCGAAGACAAGCCCTCTCAAACACCCGGATCTTTTCAATAAACTTGCTCTCACGTTAAACCACACGGGATATTCAAATACAAGCATAGACCGGATAAGGGCCATGTAGAAGGGCCCTCGCATCGAGTTGGCTGTTATAAAACAGTCTCTTTGTAAGGGCAAAAGCACCTTTGGCTCTGGCCAGAGCAACATCTATATGTTTGTTAAAATACAGATATTAATCTAGCCAGATCCCGAAGTATATGACTACATTTAGACAAGCAAGTGGCTGCCCGTGCTGCCCCACGATCGAAAACTTTCGCCAATTCTTTGACTGGCTCTAGACAAAGGCGTCGTAAACAGAATGGTTTCCGACTTCTGAAAGTTGATTTTCAACTTCCAGTCATCGCAATATCGCTTAATTTTGTCGAAGTCACGCTGCAAAAGTATATTAACGATCTCAATTTTTGGACCTGATCTGTACGCGATTAAGTCGTCTGCGTACGCTATGGCATGGTGAAGTGAACCTATCAGATCACTTGTGTAAAAGTTGAACAGGATCGGCGAATTTACCGCACCTTGTTGCAGACCGTTTTTAATGTTAAATGTTCCAGCAGAAGTCACATCGCCATTCTTCACGATGAACTGTCTACTGGAGAGCATATCAAAAAGAATATACAGCAGTGGTTTACTAATGCCCAACCTGTCCAGCTTGAAAAAGAGTCCTTCTAACCACACGGTATCGAAGGCCTTCTCCAAATCAATCTTCGTCGTCAGTGTGTTGGTACCGAGGTATCGTTTTGTCCATTGTTCGTTTAATTGTCTTGTCCATTAGTTTTAGATGCCTGTCAATCTCCTCGTTTGACAGATTTCTGTTAGACGGAGGGTAGAGCGAATTCGAGGAGAGTGCTCTCGTGAAGTGTATCCAACGCACCCTACTATAATTGTAGGAATGCCTTTGAACAAACTCTTTCAATTCCGCAATTTCGTTGGGATACAGTTATTTCGGGGCTGAGACCGCAATGCTCACTGTCATACACGAAAGTGCGTAGACAGTTTGTAGTTTGTTGGTTAGTGCTTGTTAGTTGTATTCGTGAGTCGCACAGCAGAAGATCCAAATAAGACCCGTGTCTATGCGTTATTGGTCGGGTGAAAATCCACATGTGCTTCATGAATTACCACTTCATCCACAAAATATAACTGTTTGGTGCGGTTTGCATGCCGGCGGCGTTATTGGGCTATTATTTTCGTCGACGATAACGATCGTCAAGTTACTGTGAATGATCAGCGTTATCGCGCCATGATCACCGATGATTTTTGTCCCGAATTGGAAAAAATGGACTTGGACGACATGTGGTTTCAACAGGATGATGCCACAAGCCACACAGCACATGCTACAATCGATTTATTGAAGAGTAACTATGGTGAGTGTGTTATCTCAAGAAATGGGCCAGTCGATTGGCCGCCTCGTTCGTGCGATTTAACGCCGCTTGACTATTTTCTGTGGGGCTACGTTAAGTCATTGGTTTATGCCAACACGCCGACGGCGTTGGAAGAGCTCAGAGCCAACATTGAACGCGAAATAGCGGCCGTTTCTGCCGAAATGTGTGGCCGAGTCGTTGAAAATTGGGTCAAAAGAATCGACCGCTGCAAACGTGCCCGCGATGGCCATATGAACGAAGTCAAGTTCTATTCATAAATATTTTGATTGTACTTCAAGCTGATAATAAAGTTTTTGAAATATCTCAAATGGTTTGCGTTTTATTAAAAAAAAAGTAGTTAAGTCCTTATTGGAATATACAATAAATGGAAGTATACAATAAATCTACTTACTAAACGAGATTACGAAGATCTGTATGCAACAGAAGAATGTGAAAAACTGATATGACTTTCTGATGAAATCAACTGTTGCAAAGCTACAATGTTGTGGGAATTAACTTTAACTAAAATCAAATTTAAAAAAAATATATGTTTGATAGTTTAGCAGATATGTTTAAACTTTTAGAAGAAATTTTTAACCAAAGAACAAATTGTACGAGTGTGTGTACGAGTATAATGAGTAACGAGGAAGATATAAATTCAAGCAGCTCCGATAAAAGTTATTGATTTTATGTTTCCGAGCATACTTCGTTTGATTATAACGGCGATGATGTTTAGAAGTGAGTAAAACAAAAATGGTTGATGAAGGTCCAAAACTTATAAGCAAGCTTTTAGCTGCTCGCAGTGGTATCCAGCAGCAAGTCCAAAAACATATGCAAAGACAGCGAGCTCCGAGAGGAAAATATTCACGTTCCAGTTTGGAGACAAAACTGCTTCTGATTGCGTGTTATGAAGAAGGTATTACTATTTTTGAAGCTGCCCGTAACACTAGAATTTATGAAAATACTGCAAAAGTATTACAAGAGCCTATAAAAAGGATAGAGAATTGTCCAAAGATCGTCGTTGAAGAAAAAATCGATAAAATCTAACGGAGGAAGTTTCATCTGCCATAGAAGAATACCAAGAAAGAAATCCGGAAATAACTAAAAATAAATAAATAAAAATATTAAGTGGAGCCTGTAACGACCGAAAGATTTCCTTATCAACTTTTAGAAATGGAATCCGTCAGCTTAAGCTGCACTTAAAAATAAACAAATGAATTCGTACTATACAATTAAAAACAGAATGGGCTTTGAATAATAAAGAGCAATGCCTAATAAGATTTTGACAAAGTCCGCTTGTAAATCTAAGAAATTTTGTTCATTTCTCAATGAACTTACAGAAAAATTGAAAGACATACCTCTTAATGATGGCTTCCTAATTATGGATAACGACAGAATCTATAAAGCACAAAAGTTCAGGACATGTTATCTACTACGAATTTCAGATTGAAGTTATTTGCCCCTTTACTCTCAATGCTTAAACCCATTGAAAAACGTTTTCCAAAAGTTAAGGCGCACACATGTCAAGTTTTAAGTGATGTCAGCACACACCATAACTTGGTTCAGTTATTGAAGATAGTTTGCAACAAATTACAAAAAACGATTGGACTAATTATGTAATGTATAAGGCAGAAAATGGACTAACATTTTTTTTTGGAATAGTATTAATTTTGTTTTCGCAGGATTCTAAGTTTTTATATTGTACAATTATTATATGATTCAAATAAATTTGTGTTTTGGTTAAAATGATTAGCTTTATATTTATAACTGTATTTTGGTTAGACATAT
Source organism: Volucella bombylans (assembly GCA_949129095.1). Lineage (NCBI taxonomy): Eukaryota > Metazoa > Arthropoda > Insecta > Diptera > Syrphidae > Volucella > Volucella bombylans. The sequence goes on along the minus strand of OX422140.1, from coordinate 165,154,573 downwards.
TTTCTAAAATGTTACATATATCTGCAAAAGGTCGAATAATACTGATTTTGGGTTAAAGTTAATTGCTGAAGGGCTTATCATATTTGTGTTTGGGTCAAATTTATTTGCTGTTTAGCTAAATAAATGTGCAAATGCTATATGCTAAAACCGAAGGAGAGCATCCAACTAGAATTTGTAGAACTTGTTTCCAAAGAATGTGAAACTTGTTTATAGCAACAGTGACTAGTGAGCTTTAAGTAGAAGAAGTGCGAAGGGCTCCAATTCATGGGGGTCAAGCCTTTCACCACAGCCAGAGCCAACAGGAAGAAGCGGCAACTGTCCCTTTTCCTGTTCCAGCTAAGTCCCACCAGCAATCTGGATGCTCTAAGGAGTATTAAAGTCCTAGACTACCAGGTTGTACATTGGGAAAAATTAAAGAGGAGCGAAAACATTTTACAATGTGTTCGGTGCCAAAGGTTCGGGCATGCCTCGTCGAACTGCGAAATGCAGCCCCGATCTGTGAAGTGCGGAATAAACCACAAGTCCGAGGAATGCGCTCTTGGTAAGAACGGAGCGTCTGAAAAAAGCCAACTCTCTTGCGCGTTATGTAGGACCACGGAGCAGCGAAACCAGTACCTGGACATTCTAGCAATCTTGCTCTCTATCCAGGGGCAGATGGCTCAGCTCCAACGTTATTTAACTGAGCAGACCGCACGGATGGATCAAGTATACGTACTGCTGCCTGGCCTAACGCACCTTTTGCGGTAATGGGTACGTACGTGGCGGAGCAAACCCTGAAGGTCCTTGCTGTGAATGTGAATTCACTGATAAGGTTCGAACGACGAGCCGCACTATTTAAGTTGCTTAAAGACCAAGCCCCTGGTGTGCTTTTGCTTAGCGAAACTAAGCGAAATTATGGCACAAAAGATACAAATTAGTACGGAGAAACCGACCCAACTCCATTGAGGGAGGTGGCGTTGCAATTTTGGTGCGAAAAGGTTTACGTTTTAAAAGAGTATACAGTCTTGTAGTACGTAGGTTCCGGGTGCTGGAAGCATGCAGCGGAAAGCAATTGTGCATTGTGTCTGTCTATGCGCCTAAGGCTACTCAATCCACTTTATGCATCTCAGCGCTCGAGACGCTTTTTTGATTCCTGAGGCTGGGATTGGAGGAGAATTATTTTATTATCGGCGGAGATTTCAACGCCAAACATACTGATTGGGGAAATAATACACCAAATACTAGAGGGAACATACTATTTAATTGGTGGGGTCATCACAATGTGATGTATCGACTCGGGCTTAAGGCGATGGATAGTCCGTTGTTTCCCAGACACAGGTTCTATTTTGATCTTCTGCTGTTCGACTCACGAATACAACTGACATACACTAACCAACAAACTACAAACTGTCTAAGCACTTTAGTGTATGACAGTGATCATTGCGGTCTCAGCACCGAAATAACTGTTCCAAACAAAATTGCTGAATTGGATGAGTCGCACACACTTCACCAGAACACTGACTAGAGCACTCTACTCGAATTCGCTCTACCCACCGTCTAACAGAAATCAAACTGGGAGATTGACAGGTATCTAAGACTAATGGACGAGACAATCAAACGAAGAATGCACAAAACGATTTCTCGGTACCAACGCACTGACGAAGAAGACTTATTCCGCAACACAACTATTGACGGACTGCACCGACATAAAAGTAGACTGCTGCCAAGATTAAAAGCCTTGTACAGACAGTTTACTGACAGACATAACCCGGAGATCATGACGCTGAAATCGTCGATTACAAACTTCCAAACATTAATAAAGGAAAATTCCAGAAATTCTGTAAGTTTGTATTGGAACAATAAAATTTGACCTGTAAACACCAGCAACCCGAATATGTTCCCGCAAATAAATAAAATATTTCCGAGAAATAATCAGAACGACCTTCCATGTCTTCAAATCGCCCGAATGACGAACAACGAACAAATACTGGTAGCAGCAGGCATATATCCAAATGAGGCTGTTGATGATGACAACTTCTTTGTGATCGAGGATCCGCAGGAGCAGGTGCAGGCTATAGGATCGACTTTCCAGGAAGTGTACAAGGCGAATGTTGTCATTAACCCGAACCACGATCTGGAGAATCGAGTCCTTGTGCACAATTTCTACCTTCGAAATGAAATTGCAAATTGGCGATTCGAGAGCTCGGGTTTCAACGAGTTCAGTGACGAGAATATGGCAAATAATGTCATCACCAATGATAGGGTACTACCCCATTGTGCTTCGACATCTCCCTCTAGAAGCGGTGAACATTTATACCACCCTGTTTAATAATGCAATGAATAATGCACGTTATCCAGCGCATTGGAAAACTGCGGTGGTACTTCCCATCCCCTAAATGGATAAAGACACCTCCAATCCGGCGAATCTCCGCTCGATCAGTCTTCTTCCAGACACCAGTAAGGTATTCGAGAAGGTGATCAATAGATTCCTTACTAAGTGGGTTGAGGAAAAAGATATAGTTCCGGATAATTTGGTTTCAAGGCGGGGCATGATATCATTCATGCTGCGTCGAAACTGGTTTCTGATATCCAATGGAACAAAGGCAAGAACCGGTGCACTGGTGCCTGCCTGATTGACTTGGAGAATGCTTTCGATACCGTATGGTTAGAAGGACTCTTTTTCAAGCTGGACAGGTTGGGCATTAGGAAACCATTGCTGTATATTCTTTTTTATATGCTCTTTAGTAGACTGTTCATCGTAAAGAATGGCGATGTGACTTCTGCTGGAACATTTAACATTAAAAACGGTCAACAAGGTGCGGTAAATTAGCTGATCCTGTTCAACGTTTACACGAGTGATCTTAAGTATAGGTTCACTTCACTTGCAGCGTGACTTCGACAAAACTAAGTGATATTTCGATGACTGGAAATTGAAAAACAACTTTCAGAAGTCGGAAATTGTGTTTAGGACGCCTTTGCCTGGGGCCTCTAGGGATATCAGAAAAAATTGCCGAAAGTTCTCGATCGTGGGGCAGCACGGGCAGCCACTTGCCTGTCGAAATGTAATCAGATTCCTTGGGATCTGGCTAGATCAATTTCTGTATTTTAACAAATATATAGATGTTGCTCTGGCCAGAGCCAAAGGAGCTTTTGCCCTTAAAAAGAGACTGTTTCATAACAGCCAACTCGATGCGAGGGTGAAAGTTATCTGTTACATGGCCCTTATCCGGCCTATGCTTGTATGCCCCGTTGTATTCAACGTAAGAGCAAGTTTATTGGAAAAGATTCATGTGTTTGAGAGGGCTTGTACAGAACACCTTACCGTGAGTACATAAAATTCTATTCTAATAAGTTCTTGTACAATAGGGCGAACCTAATAAGAGTGGACAATTTCGTCATTAAGTTGACTCGAAGCACGTTGGACTTACTACCCCAATTATATGTACCAAGAGAGAGCTCGCTTTGACGGCTTTATTCCTCCAAAAGCGTTCCTCTATCTAGATAGCAAAGTGTGTGTTTTGTCTAGTTTTTTTGTCTAGCATGTAACAGTAAATTAAGTAACATAAATAAAAATTCATATAAACTAAACTGAAACTGAGTGAGCTTTAAGTCAAGCGAACGAGTGGACGGAAGAATATGCAATAAAGGTGAGACGAGAATTATGTGAACATTTTTAGCCTGAGTGAAAGCTATTTAAGATTACGCGTGAGAGAGCTTTATGAAAATTGTGTCGAACGTACGAAATTGTGGATCCGAAATTGACCTTCATCTGTCGAGATATATACATAAATGGATGAATATAATATGTATGTATATACTTTGAAAAGTTAACGCCAAATTATATGTTAACGCCTAAAAACATTTCCCACACTAAACACCGCTTCTCGCTGACGCAGCATCTGGACAAATTCCAGCTAGATAAAATCACGCAGTAGCGGATGTGAGCCAATACCGCCTGTGGGAACATCGCGGGAGCAGTCTGCATTCCATCACGTAGCGGATACCAATACCACCTGTAGGAGCATCGCGACAGCACAGCATCGAATGCACTGGGGCGAGGTTACATATTTCATATTACATAATAAGGATGTAAATTAGTCTTAACCCCTTTGACCAAGCAATTAAAAAAGCAGTATAATATTAATTTTTTTTATAATTTTTGATTTAAGAGTGTTATTAGAAGGAAAATTCATATTTTGATTTATCAAGGACTCTCAAGGTCGAATACTAATGGTGGTATTCAAAAGTACCGTTGGACTGTCGGAACACATTTTTTGAGAAAATATATTTTTACTCTTTTGCTGACGAAGTTGTTATAAATTAAAAAAAATTGTTTTATTTGTTAATTATGTTTAATTTTTAGGTGACTTATGAAAGATACGTAATTGTAGATTTTCAAAGCACATCTTAAGACGAAAAGAATAATTAAAAATACTGTTTGTCCTAGGGATAAAAAAAAATTCAAGTTATTTTTTTATTTGTATATGGTACTTATAATATTACAAATATAAAGAAAATATAGGGATAAAAATGCAAGATAAGGATCAAAATTGCTGTGTGTTCATGTGTACATAAGTGTATATTAAAAATGTATTCCATTATACAAGGAAAAACAGTTGCAACAGAGGTATGTATTGCAATGACTGCATTCTGAATACGGCTTCGATTGGATTTTGTTGATGCTGCATAGTTCGCAGCTTCTACAAAACTCAACAAATTTTGGCCAGCGAACTACCACGTTTCCCAGTCGAATATCCTTTGAAACGGACTCTCCTTTGCCTTTTCTTTTTGCTGCATTGTGGGGATTCACTCAGTGATGTTCTTTTAAGGCTTCGCATGTCAACAGCCAAATCCCTTTGTGATAAAAGTCCTAAAATTACATGTCTTTTATACTCGAGAAGTGGTATATTTTCATGCATTTGGGTGTAAACGATGAACGAATTAACAAATAATATTTCTATCACTTCCTAAAAAAGCGATGCCACCACTTCTTTGAGCTACAATCCAGGCCATATTATTATTACTTTATTACCTTAGTTGATCCGCATAAACTACTCCTCCCATAAATGCGTTATAGTCTTTAACAACTGTAGGAGATTTGACACCGTGTTGCACTCCTGATTTGTCTCTTCTGGAAAATAATTGATGCCTCGTTGTCATAGTAGTTTGAAGCCAATAGCACAGTTCTGGTATCTTTCCACTTAAAAAAGCTAATCTCTTCCTTCGAAGATCGATAGTCAAAATCGCCTCTATTGATTTTTTTATTATCCTTTAAGTTCTTTGGATTGTCTTTTCTATTTGCTCTTATCGTCTCACAAGCTAAAGTTTTCTCTGTTTTCAATTTCTCGAGCAGTCTCACGGATGAAAAATTATTGCCGAAAAATTTAATTTTTAGATAAGACAATTCTTTCGCCAAGACCATAATTTTCATATTTGGTTTCAAGCTGCTCATCCTTTCTCTGATAAATTGAAAATTTCTTGATATAACCGTGTTGGTAAGCTAAGCACCATAGTTTATAGCCCCTTTTAATGGGCTTCATGGGGTTATACTGTTTCATTGAGTTTCTGCGTTTAAAAAGAATCATGGATTCGTCAACAGAAAGCTGTCTTGCCATTTGGTAGGAAGCGCTGAATTTCTTATTCAAACAATTAATCATTGTTTATGTTGTCGTTTATATGAAGTTTGCTCAAAATAGTGTCAAATCTATAACGGCTCTTCGTTTGCCCACTAACTCCCAAATCCTTACTTTCACTACGGAAGTGTCTCCAGCTGGTTAATTTATGGTATCCCATAAGAAAGTTGATTCCCATAAAAGCAAGAATTCACCCTTCTTTAAATCCAGCACATTATTTTCCAGAGTAGCGTAAAGATTAGATTAATATACAATGTTATCCACCACACTTTCAAGAAAATTTAGAAAAAAATCTGTTGGACTGACACAGCTTTCAAACAGGTCCCTCAGGTAACAAAAATTCAGGAATAACTGATTCATGATCCTTTGCTTTCGGGTGGCGATTTGGTTCTTCTTCGGGAATTTTTTTCTTCGACAAACTGCATTCTGGACGATCATCCGAAACATTTCCATGATCGATCAACAACTCGTCAAAGCTTCATCTGGTTCTTGATTCATTTGGCCGGTATCTCTTATTTTTGAACGTAATTTAAGCAAATTCAATTCATCCTCAGATTCAATATCGGTGACTTCTTTATTGTCCAAAGGTAAATCCGAATGCATCGCCAAAATCTCATCATCCTTTAATAAAATGTTCCTAACAGCCGACATAACATTCAAAGAAAAAAACCACAGTAAAAAACAAAATTCGATGACCACACAGCCCGACGGTACTTACCAGTCCACTTTAGTTTTTTAATGAAAATATATGAAAAATTCTTATTGGTTCAGTTAATTTCGTGTTTTTTCAATAGTTAAATATGCCAATCAACTAAAAACCGAAAAAAAGTCAAGGAAATTTACAACAGCTATTTATTACGACCAAAACCGAAATCAACTAAAATAGATCTCTTCAAAGTCGAACGTGCTGTCAAAAAAATACCGTTAAAACTGTTAAAAATTCCAATCCAAGGAAACATGCAACAGAAAACATGAAGATAATATGGTACTTAAAAGTACCATTGGTCGCAAGTAACAAAATATTTTCGTCTATAGGTTTTATTTGAACTTTAACATGGTGGCACTTTTAAGTACCGTCGGACGACAAAGGGTTAAGTTGAATTGCAAATAAAGAAGTCGACCCTCAGAAAAAATACATATAATTTTTTTTAGTTTTACCACTTAAGGTGTTTTAATTTATATATAGGACTTTCTTAAAATTTTCTTGTTTTAACATGTCATTTCAGCACATAAACTCCGTTTCAAATTTATAAGACACCTGGCAAGTTGTACGTCATTGCACTATATTATTTTAATCTAGCGGATTTTTGTCTCCGTTTAGTCATTGCGTGTGTCCTTGATTTCTTATCTCGTTTCGGTTTTTATTTTGATGTCATTTTCCTTTTTAAACAAAATCCCGTTACAAAGATGTTTTGATCAGAAAAATTGTTAAAAAATGTTAAGTGGGTATGAATACACTTAAAGTACCTGAGCACGTGTTAAGTTTTTTGGAAAATGGTATAGAGAGAGAAAGAAAGATTTCGCTCTATGGGTGGCATCCAAAATTTAATTATTGTTGATTTCTAGACAACAACTCATCATATTTGATTTTCGTTAACTGAAAAAATGAATATGTCTTTCGGGCGAGGCTGGGATTCGAACACAGTATGAAGAAAATATTTAAAGTGTAATCATTCTTTTAGTAATTGTAATTTTTGTAATTGGTATAAAATAGATTTCTTGCTCAACATACATAATTTATAATTTAGAATGTTAGTCTGTATTGTAATAACCATCGAAACGGTCATAAGAAGTTGTTTGAAGTTGTTTTTAATTTCGATATCATTTTTTACATGGTGCCGAAACCCGGGATCGTCGAAAAATAGCGTGTGCAATTAAATATAGTCTCAAGCGAAAAATAGCGAAATTTAACCAATTGTGAAATAAAGAAATTGATTTAAAGCGGGCAGTTGGATAAATTTTTTATAGAGAATATTTATTTATACATCGGAGAAAATGGACGCAACATTTCGTGCGACGTGTCGTGGCCAAGTAACGAAATTGTGTAAAACTATATCAGATTATCTGAAAGCGGTCGATTTCTCAAGCGAGGACCAAAGTGTTATAGAACAAGATATTGCCATATACCTTGATCGCATAAAAATGCACATTCCAACATGCGAAAAGCGGATGAAGCTGTAAGGGCAAGTATTAGTGAAAATGACTTGAAAAAAGAGTGCGAGACTGTACTTGAGTATGATGATAAAGCGGTAACAATGATTTCTACATTGGAGCATCTTCTAAGGTCAAAATTCAAGGTTGAACCACACCATCAAAGTTCTTCTTCTAATCTAATAGTTTTGGAGGATCGGAACAATGTGTCATCTCATGGTGGTGGTGGTGTAAACCCTTATAATGGTGTGAAACTTAAAAGCTTTGAACTAAAAAAAAATTAACGGGGAATTTGAGAATTGGATTCCATTTTGGGAACAATTCAAAAAAGCAATTCACGAAAATGTGCACTTGAGTTCAATCACTAAGTTTAACTTTCTAAGCGAAGCTTTAATCGGAAAAGCAGCAGCAACAATCGCAGGGTTCACTTCTTCAGAAAGATTCTACGATGATGCTATCTCCTTTCTCATTGAAGAATATGACAACACGGAGAAAATTATAGAAAAATATATACAGTAATTAATGTCCATCAAGCCTGTGTTTTCTCCTACTGACGCAAATAAATTGAGGCATCTGTATAATGAAACGAGCATAACTATAAGAAGCTTAAGTGCATTGGAAGTTTCATCTTCACAATATGATCTCATCCTAAGATCTGCCTACGTTATTAAGAGTTAATTTTCATCGATCGTTTAATCGCCCCGCTTCTGCCGTGGGCAATATTAGTGGCTCTTCGTCTGCAGAAAACGATTAAATTGACAGTGATACTTGCCTAAAAGATTTAATGAATTTTCTTAAGCATGAAGTGGAGGCCTTAGAAATTTCTCAACTCTCCGAGAAGAAGGAAATAGAAATACATAAAACAAAAGGGGAACATTTCTCACAAAAGCATCGTTTTCATCAAGGTACAGCGACTGGCCTTTTTGCTAGTGCCCAAGACAAATCTCACATCGATAAGTGCATATTCTACAAAAGCACTAATCATCCAACAAAAAATTGTGACGCTAAATTATCAGTAAAAAACAAAAAAGAAATCTTGATGCGAGAGGGGAGATGCTTTCGGTGCTCAAAGCGGAACCATAGCTCAAAATTCTGTAAGAGTCAATGGGTTAAATGTGACTTCTGTTCTAATAGGCATTTAAGTAGCATTACAGTAGCACAACAGTGTGATAACGAGAGCTCAACCGCGGCTCTTAGTACAATTCAAAACACTCTCAATCAATCTCAAATTTTCTTGCAAACAGCAAACGCTCTTTTTTATGCTCCGAATATTAAAGCCAAATGCCTCCTTTCTCGTCTTATAATGGACAACGGCAGCCAGCGAACATACATTACGAGAGAACTATGTACGAGTAAGTAATCAATTAGAATTGCTGGTCGTTGGTATGATACGGGTGCGTATTATTCCCTTCGGCGAAGGTATGGAGAAACGTCCAAAGCTGTGTAAATAAGTTCAAATTGTAATAAAAGTCAGTTCAGTGATCAAACCATAAGCGTTGTTGCTATTGAGGTACCATCAATTTGTGCCGACGTACTACCAAAACCCGATTTAGAAGAATACGATTTGAATCACTTGCAATTAACGGACGTAGTTGTTAGTCAAGAGAAACAGATAGGAATTAATTTATTGATCGGACAAGATTACTACTGGAAATTTAATTCAGTTGAAACGGAGCATCTTGCAATCGATCTTGTTGCAGTGAACACATTTTTTGGGTGGACACTGCAAGGAAGGGGCGAAACAGAAAGTACGTGCAACCACAGTGCACGAATTAAATCATTCTTCGTTAGTGGTGGCAATGATCAGGATTTGAAGTTTGATGTTACTAAATTTTGGCAGCTAGAACATATTGGAATACAAAATGAGGAAAAAACAACGAAGTTTTGAAAGAAGTTATAAGCGGCATCAAACTTAATAATGAAAAAAAGATATGAGACATGTTTACCTTGGAAAACTGAAGGGGGCTTAAATGATAATAGGAATGCTGCAATGGATCGCCTAGGCAGTTTGACCAGCAAATTGATGAAACATAGTGAAAAATTATGTAATTATGATCGTGGCATTCGCAAATTACTCGATTTGGGTATAGCAGAAAGGGTAGTTAGCTCTGCAGAAACTACTCAATTATACTATATGCCGCACAAACCAGTTTATCGACAAAACAAGACAACCACCAAGCAGAGAATAGTTTTCGACGCCTCATCGAGCGAACAAGGATTGACTTCATTGAACGAACATCTTTATATAGGGGATAATTTAGTTCCTGATATTTTATCAACCATCATAGGTTTTCGTTCCAATAATATTGCAATTGTTTCAGATATTGAAGAAGCTTTTTTGCAGGTTTCCCTCTCAGAGAAAGATAGAGATCCCCATCGCTTCCTGTGGTACGAGTAATTACCAATTCCATCAAAGACGGAGGGTAACCGTCATAGAGCTACGTAGGGTGACGTTTGGGGTTACTTCCAGTCCATATTTATTAACAGCAACCATACGTAAGCACCTCGAAATGAAACAAGCGGAATATGGATAATATGTAAAAAGCTGAGTAAGTCTTTCTATATTGATGATTTAATTTTGAGCGTAAATAGTGTTGAAGAAGGCGAGGAAATTTTCTATAAGGGCAGAGCTATCATGAATGATGAGAATATGAACTTGCGCAAACGATGTGGATCTCAAACAAAGGTTTTTATCGGAAGGTATAGAGTTGTCAGTCGAAAAGAAGATTTTAGGATTAGTGTGGAATACGGAAAGCGATGAAATTAGAATAGATTTGAATAACAGTAACAGCATAGAATTTTTACAATCTCTGAGAGGGACAAAGCGAAATATTATGAGGGCAATGGCTAGGGTTTACAATCCACTTGGGATTCTAGGACCGTTTACTGTTAGAATTAAGATATTGCTGCAAGCAGTGTGGAAAGAAAATCCAGAACGGGATGCAAATTTAAGAGATGAGCATTTATAAATTTGGCAGGCGTGGCAGGAAAAATTGAGCGAGTTAAGCGAACTGACAATTAGGAGAAGCATATCACCAACGATTTCTAATGGAAATGTTATCGAAAGACAGCTACATATTTTCGAGGACGCTAGTTCGAAAGCATACGGTGCAGTTGCTTACATTAGAAATTTAGATAAGGATAACTTTGTTTACATCTCACTTGTTTGTTCCAAGAATCGAGTTTGTCCATTGATCAAAATAAAAATCAACGAATTATCGCTTCCGAAGCTTGAGCTTACAGCGGCTCTTATAGCTGCACGGCTAAGTAAATTTTTATTGAAAAGCCTGAATTTTAATTTGAATTTAATTTAATTTTTAAGTTCATTTGTGGTCCGATTCTACAATAACCCTCAATTGGATACTAGGGCAAAAGACAAAAATTAAACCTTACATTACGAATAGAGTTTCTGAAATTAATGATCTCTCAAATATTTATGATTAGGGTCACATAAATGGAAAAGAAAACCCAGCCTATCTTTTGACTAGAGGAATAAGTGCAAAATCATTAAGAAAGTCAGAACTATGGATGTTTGACCCCAGGTGGTTGAAAGAGGATGTATCTGCATGGCCTGAAAAATTTGTAAATGCAAGTTCAACTGTTTTACACTGTGTCGAGGAGCTAAGTGGTGTCCGAATAGAAACCAAAAATTTAGAAGCGATTCTGTGCATTGAAAAGTATAGCGATTTGAGAAGAGTACTTAGAATAACAGCATACATCTTCAGGTTTATTAAGCGGAAAAGAGACATCTCAAATGAAAACATTTACTTAAAAGCGTGGGAACTTGCAGAGGCTGAAAAATACTGGATCAAGTTTTACCAGCAGAAATACTTCGGGTTAGAAGTTAAAGCGCTTTCAAAGTTAGGTTCAGTTTCTTCAATTTCACCAATATTGTCTCTAAATCCCAAATTAGTGGATGGTATTTTACGTGTTAAAAGTCGACTGCCTGAATCATCGTTCAGATTTAATATCTGTTATCCTATTATACTACCAAAACAAGCTTATTTGAGTAAATTGTTGGTATTGGATTACACCGTAATTCTTTGCATGGAGGAACTAGCGTCGTGTTGGCCTATTTGAGAAAAAAATATTGGATCGTGCAAGGTCGTCAATTGATTAAAACCATTTTGAGAAATTGTGTTATTTGTATGAGGTTACACGGAAAAAGCGCAAACGAACCATGGGCGCAATTGCCAAGAGAGCGAGTGATAACATCAAGGCCGTTCGAAACTGTTGGTTTAGATTTTGCTGGACCTCTCTACATCAAACCGCTAGAAGGTGGAATCGCTAAACCAAAAGTGTATATAATGCTTCTTACGTGCGATTCGGGCACTTCATTTAGAGTTTGTGCCTGATATGACTGTAGAAAGCTGTATTAATGCGTTACGCAGATTTTTTTCAAGAAGAGGTGTTCCAAGTACAATTATATCTGATAATGCCAGAACTTCTAAAAGGGCAGATTTAGAGTTACGCAAATTACAAGATCTTCTGAGAACCAGTGATATTCAAAGTTTAGCAGCAAATAATGGAATAACCTGGAAATACATTGCAGAGCGTGCAGCAAGGTGGGGGGCTTTTGGGAACGATTAGTCCGGAGTGTCAAGGAGCCCCTGAAGGCAGTTATTGGAAAAAAGATTCTGACTTTTGAAGAGCTAAGGACTGTATTGACTGAAGTTGAAGCGGCAGTTAATTCTAGACCACTAAACTAAATTACGAACTTTCCTAACGACCTTAAACCCCTTACCCCTTCCAATTTCCTTAATAATTCAAATTCGATTTTATTCGCAGATTTCCAAAGCGATGGATCAGTAATAGGAGAGTCACGGAAGCTTCGACAGGCTGTGTTCAAACAATTTTTGAAAAGATGGCGAAGCGACTATTTGAATCAACTTCGTACTGTACACCATTATCGTCATGTAGAGTCGAGAAGCTTAAGACTAGGAGACGTCGTACTTGTACATAAAGATGGAAAATCTAGACTGCATTGGAAATTAAACGTAGTCCAGAACATTTTTCCAGTGAGAGATGGTAGAGTAAGAGCTTGCGAAGTCCGTGTTTCGAGTCAACAAGTACTTAGAAGACCAGTCCAGCTGTTATTCCCTTTGGATATACCATCTTCCTTCTCGGGGGCACAGGATGAAGAAAATATTTAAAGTGTAATCATTCTTTCAGTCGCTACTGTTATGTAATTGGTATAAAATAGATTTCTTGCTCAACATACATAATTTATAATCTAGAATGTTAGTCTATATTGTAATAACTACTGAGACGGTTATAAGCCGGGAGAATATATGTATATTAAGAAGCTGTTTGAAGTTGTTTTTAGTTTCGATCTCATTTTCTACACCGTACCTTCCGATTTGGAAGCCAGTCCACTACCACTTGAGCCACGGCTACCCGGAAATATGTTGAAAGACGTTGAAAAAGGACAGAATATTGCCTATTAAAACGAAAAGTTTTGCTTGAGCGATATTTCAAAAAAGGTTAGGCAAAGCCTTTGCTTTGCTAAACAACTGTTTAATCTTACAGAGAAGCTCCTCCATTGTCAAGGCCACTATGAAATCTGCACCTCGCATTCTTAAGCGAAAATTTTCCAGGATTCATATTGTGATAACCACTTAAATGTGAGCAGCGACATCTAGATTCACAGAGCAGAAAATGTCGATACTGGAATAACAAAGTCTCGACTGGAGAGTGGAATCGAATTTTCTAGCAAATTGGAAATTGTATGGGACGCTGGATGGCGAGGATTGTTCTCGAAGTATGTCATTCGACTATAAATACCAGCATCCCAAAGGTATGCAAATCAGTTCCAAAGTGTAATTTGAAGTGTTAATTAGGAGAAGTGATTAAGTGGTTTAAGTAAAAGATAAGAAAAGTATAAGTGGTTGAGGAATTGAATTGTACTGAGAGAAAGAATTAAATAGTGAATTGTAACTGTACTTAATAAAGGGATTTGAATTGAAAAGAATAAGTTCTATTATTTGTACCCACACAAACATTTTACATTGGTGTCAGAAGTGGGATAGGACTTATTGTGTGTAAAAAAAAAAAAGTGTTTTTTTTGTGACTATTTGAAAAAGCTAGAATGGGTCGAAAACTATTGCAGTTGACCCTCGTCCAACTCAAATCCGAGTTGAACAAGAGAAGCCTCAGCGCCAGTGGAGGAAAAAGTGACCTGGTGCTCCGACTTCAGGAAGCTTTGAACAACGAGGGACATGATCCTGATGCATACTCCTTTGATGTTGACGAGGACGAACAGACAAGTACCGTCAATGACATGGCTGCGATGATGCAACTCCTCTTATTAAAAATGGACGAACAAAAGAATAGCCTCGAACAAAAGCTGGACGAACAAAAGAAAAATATGGAAGAACAGAAGAACATTCTCCAGAACAGTCTGGAACAAAAAATGAACGAACAGAAGAGCAGCATTGAACAAAAATTCGACGACCAAAAGAATAGTCTAGAACAAAAACTGGAAGAACAAAATAACGTTCTACGCCAAAAGTTCGAAGAAATAGATAACAAATTTGAAAGAATAGAGAAGAATGTTGGCGAAAAATTTGAACAAATGGACAGCAAAGTTGAACAACTGGCAAAAGAGCTCGACACAGTGCGAAAACAGAAACTGCGAGAATGTTCTTTAAGCGGTCCAAGGAGAAAAGATTTGAAGCCTCCCTCATTCGATGGTCAGACCTCATGGTTTACTTATAAGAAGCAGTTGCAAAAAGTAGACATCGAAAAGCATAAAGATTATGTGACTTTAGTGCAGGCTATCGAGAAACGGTTTGGAGACAGCCACATGCAGGAGGTCTACAAGGTCCAATTGCAAAGCCGAACGCAGCAAAGAGGAGAAACACTGCAGCAGCTCCAAGCAGACGTGAGTAGACTTGCACATCTGTCATACCCCACCGCAGGCCAGGAAATTATTGACGAAATAGCAAAAGATGCATTTATCAGGGGAATTGCAGATTCGAAGCTACAGTCAGCAGTAAGGATGGCCGGGAAAAGAACCCTTGCTGAAGCACTTGCCTTCGCTCTGGCGATGGAAGCAGCCAATCAGGCTTCCAGGGGAACACATTTCGTCAGGGAAGTAACATCTATCGAATGCTCCTGCACAAGAATTAGTGCCGAGGAACGAGATACTCGACGGGATAGACGGATAATGCGCTGCTGGAATTGCAATAAAATAGGACACCTTCAAAGGCAGTGTAAAGAACCGGTGCGACGAAAAGACTGCCCTCACTGTGGTGGCAAGCAAATAGAGGAAGAAACCAGCAGAAAGAAGGCGGTCAACCTTCCCGAAGCCATCAGTCGGGAAATGCTTAAGCACCAACTTCGCGGGGCAGAAGTTGGTAGCAGGAGTCGACGGCCCCAGGACCATCATCCAAGTCTCGCTGGCAAAACGATGCAACGAAAGCCTTCTAGTAGAAGTAGTCAGTGGAAAAGAAAAATGGATGGCAGCAATAGACACCGGTGCCACGGCCTCAATCATCAGGAGGAATCTTGTGCAGAAGTCTTGGCTGCACATTAGCAGTTGCAGCTTGCGAACAGCTACAGGAGCAACGATTAAGGTATATGGTGAAGTCCGCATAAAAATCCAATTGGCCGGAATAACATTCACTCACGCGTTTCTGGTAGCTGACATATGTGACGAGTGCATCATTGGTACAGACTTCATGAGAGAACATGGACTTGTAGTCGACTTGGGGCACAAACCCTGAAATACGGAAACATGGAAATACCAATGATATACGGAAACGCCAATACCTCAGTCTCAAATGTCGTCATCTGCAGCAATCAGAGTCTAGAGCCTTCGTCAGAAGCAATTTTGTGGGCAAAAGTGGAAGGTGGTCCTGGTAGCCACCGATTCCATTTGATGGAGCCAGAAAAGAAAAGAGACTTCATGGTGGGAAAGACCTTAGTGGAGCCAAAGAACAACATGGTCCCTGTAAGGATTCTAAATCCAAAGACATTTAGTGTAAAGGTGAAAAAGGGGGAGATAGTGGGAAAATGCGTACCTGTTGAGGCTATATCGACCACAACGGAAAAAAAGGGTGCAAAACCGGTCACAACAGTTCAGAGCATAAAAATCAAGAACAAAATTCTCAGCCTCTGTAATCTGGACGAAGATCAGCGAATCCTGGCAGAAAAACTAGTCGGTGAGTACGCTGATATATTTGCTACACAAGACGGAGAATATGGACGTACGCATATTGTTCAACACCACATTGACACCGGAGACGCTCGACCAATCCGTCAACCTGCAAGGCGTCTTCCATTGGCAAAGCAAACAGAAGTTGCCGAAATGATGTCGAAGATGAAAGCTGAGGGAGTGATTGAAGAATCGCAAAGTCCGTGGGCATCTCCAGTGGTCCTGGTGAAGAAGAAAGATGGCAGCACGAGATTTTGTGTAGACTACCAACGTCTCAATGATGCCACTAAAAAGGACAGCTACCCACTTCCGAGAATCGATGACACTTTGGATATGCTTTCTGGAGCGAAATGGTTTTCAACACTTGACTTGAAGAGCGGTTACTGACAGGTAGAGATAAATCGTACGGACCGTGAGAAAACTGCCTTCACTACAGGAAGCGGTCTTTGGCAGTTTGCAGTGATACCGTTTGGACTGTGCAACGCTCCGGCCACCTTCGAGCGACTAATGGAACGAACATTGCAAGGACTCACCTGGAAAACCCGCCTAGTATATTTGGACGACGTTATCGTCATAGGTAAGACGTACGAGGAGCACCGCGAAAATCTAAAAGAAGTGTTTGAGAGGCTACGAAGTGCTCATTTAAAGCTCAACCCGGAAAAGTGCGCATTGTTTCGTCCGGAAGTAAAATATCTGTGTCACATTATATCAGCGGAAGGAGTAAGAACGGATCCTGACAAAATCGAAGCCGTGAAAAGTTGGCCTTCTCCAAAAGATAAACACCAACTGAGAAGCTTCTTGGGACTCACCACGTATTACAGAAGGTTCGTAAAGGATTTTGCTGGCATTGCGAAGAGCCTGCATCAACTTACAGAAAAAGGCCGACAGTTCAG
Organism: Volucella bombylans; assembly: GCA_949129095.1. Lineage (NCBI taxonomy): Eukaryota > Metazoa > Arthropoda > Insecta > Diptera > Syrphidae > Volucella > Volucella bombylans. Next base: position 165,137,759 of record OX422140.1, on the reverse strand, counting down.
GTGGTCTGGAGAATGAGAAAAAGCATTTCAAGAACTGAAGCGACAGCTGTGCAATGCCCCCATCTTGGGTTACCCCACGCCCGGAAAAATGTTCATCGTGGACGCAGACGCTAGCAATGTTGGGGTCGGAGCTGTGATCTCCCAAGTTCATGACGGTCAAGAGAAAGTGGTCGCATATTACAGCAAAGTACTCTCCAGACCTGAACGGAACTACTGTGTAACCCGGCGCGAGCTTCTGGCTTTAATTCTGGCTACGAAACATTTCCATAAGTACCTCTACGGACAAAAGTTCATTCTCCGGACAGACCACGCAGCTCTGAAATGGCTACTCCAATTTAAGAACCCTGAAGGCCAAGTTGCAAGATGGATCGAGCAGTTGCAGGGCTACGACTTTGAAGTGCAACACCCCAAGGGAACACTCCACTCAAATGCTGATGCTCTCTCTCGTCGACCGTGCGGAGTAAAATGCGAACACTGCAATCGTAAAGAAGCAAAAGAACAGGCAACTATCCAAATGATCAGGACTTAGCCAATAGAGGGTTGGCGTGTAGACGAAATCCGTTCCTCCCAACAGGCAGACAATGACATCGAACCAACATTGGCCTGGAAAGAACACGAGGAAAGACCAAGCTGGCAGCAGATATCAGATCGGAGCCAAACTCTGAAGGCTTACTGGGCACAGTGGGACTCGCTTTTTGTGCAAGATCGATTGCTGAAGAGAAAATGGGAAAGTGCAGATGGGACAACATCTCGTATGCAGCTAATTGTGCCACGGTCCAGAGTCAACCAAGTGCTCCATGAAATACATGACGGAATCTCAGGAGGCCATTTGGGAATAAACAAGACGTTGGAAAAGGTAAGGGAACGTTTCTATTGGCTAAGCGCTAAACAAGATGTCGAGAATTGGTGCAAAAAGTGCATAAGATGTGCAGCTACCAAGGGTGCAAAAGTAAAGCCACATGGACAAATGCAACAATACAATATCGGAGCACCTTTCGAACGAATAGCCATCGACATCGCTGGGCCGTTTCCCGAAACCTTTAATGGAAACCGATATACTCTCGTAGTCATGGATTACTTCAGTAAGTGGCCGGAAGTGTTTGCCATCCCAAATCAAGAGGCTAAGACCGTAGCCGAACAGATAGTCAACAACTGGGTAAGCAGATTTGGGGACCAATGGAGCTGCACTCTGATCAAGGGCGAAACTTTGAATCAAAAGTCTTCCAGGAAATATGTCAATATTTGGGAATAAGAAAGACAAGGACAACACCACTACACCCACAATCTGATGGAATGGTCGAGCGATTCAATCGGACCTTGAATGAGCATCTATCTAAGGTTGTCAGCAACTGCCAGCGGGATTGGGATCGACACATACCGCTCTTCTTAATGGCCTACCGAAACGCGGTCCATAGCTCAACAGGGCACACACCATCCGAGATCTTATTTGGTCAAACAATTCGGTTGCCAAGTGAAGCAAAATTCGGATCCCCACCGACGGAGCCCAAAGAGGTGAACGAGTACGTGAATGACTTACGCAGCTGGATTCGTAAATTGCATGAAGACACGCATGAAAACTAGGTACGATATCAAGGCGAAATCTTCCGGTTTCAACGAAGGAGATCTGGTTTGGCTGTATAATCCTCAGCGTAAGAAAGGCAAATCACCAAAATTGCAACAGGACTGGGAAGGTCCATACAAGGTGATAACCCGCATTAATGACGTTGTCTACCGGATCCAGTGTGGGGATCGAGGAAAATTGAAAGTGGTCCATTTGGATAGAATGTGTCATTTCAACGGGATGCTGAATGACGAAGTTGTTCGGGACGAACAACTGTAGGGAGGGAGCAATGTGATAACCACTTAAATGTGAGCAGCGACATCTAGATTCACAGAGCAGAAAATGTCGATACTGGAATAACAAAGTCTCGACTGAAGAGTGGAATCGAATTTTCTAGCAAATTGGAAATTTTATGGGACGCTGAATGGCGAGGATTGTTCTCGAAGTATGTCATTCGAGTATAAATACCAGCATCTCAAAGGTATGCAAATCAGTTCAAAAGTGTAATTTGAAGTGTTAATTAGGAGAATTGATTAAGTGGTTTAAGTAAAAGATAAGAAAAGTATAAGTGGTTGAGGAATTGAATTGTACTGAGAGAAAGAATTAAATAGTGAATTGTAACTGTACTGAATAAAGGGATTTGTATTGAAAAGAATAAGTTCTATTATTTGTACCCACACAAACATTTTACAAAATGGATTGGAGTCTAGCGAGTCTAACAAAAATCAAAATTATTTCTGGCCATAGTTATTTTTATTTTCTTTTATGGTTAATGTATTTTTTTCAGATGAAGAAAAATCTAATTTAGATGGTCCGAACGGATTATAGTCATACCGGCGAGATTTAAGAAAAAATCCTCAATATATTTCTATAATAAACTTTGGAAGGGATTACTTGCCTCTATAAAACAAGTCCACGGCGACTTAATGATCTATAAAGAGATGATGAAATCAGTTGGGGTTTTAAAGCATTTTTCAGGGTCTTGCAGGGTGTAGGTTGAAAAGGCATAGTAGTAGATTTTGTGAAATGTGTTCCTTTTTGTTTACTTTCCAAACAATGTTATGATTTCTATCATCGGGCACACGAGTATGATCGTCTAATCAAATTCAGGAACAGCTTTTATGATCTGACAAATAATATTCACCTGGTATAAGAAGCTACTCCGATATGAGATAAAGGTTGATGTTACATGTGATCTCCTAACACAATAATTGTAAATCCTTTGGAAGCAGCAAAGCGTTCGTGTATTTTTACATAGTATCATGTTGTTGATGGCTTACTGTTCATGCTCTCGCATCATCTTTGTTAGAAGCCTTCTTTCATTTCGTTTTTCTGTCTCTATTGCTTTAACAATGGCCTTCTGAAACCCTGTAAATCACTTGTGGAATTTCTGGTCGATTTTTTTTCATCAAAACTACCAGTATCCTATCTGTAGTGAACTGTGATAGCTTTACAATTTATGAATATGCAATCGTTGTAGTTCTTGGTGGTGAGTTCGATTATGGTTTTTCTGTGCTGAGATCGTACCTTCTCTCATTGTTTGTTTTTTTAATGCGCCCTTTTGTCACTTTGTTTTAGCATTGTAGTGGTCAGTAAATGCATGGTGGAACGTTTATAATGTCCATACGAAATTTTTCAATTTATATGATCCAGAGACAGTAACCAAATGTTGCTTTGCGGGGAAGAAGTTATTTAAGGGCATTTCCAGAAGTCATCACGCGTGAAATAGCCTGTGGAGTAAGGCTGTGTCAAGGGCATTTTGGGTTTTTCTAATCAAAACTCATTCCTGTAGGGTGGCCGCATAGACTTACTATACATACTTAAGCTAGAGTTGATGACTATGAAAACTGGCTTTATTCTAGTCCTTTATCTCTACTTTACTTACTCGTAAATCTAGAAAATCGATGGTAAATGGTCGCTTCCTTTCACCTTTCCATTGATAAACCCTACGTATCGTGTCAATAGCTGCTCAAACGAAAGCATTTAACCACAAATATCCTTCGAGAAATTGAATTAAATTGCGGCACTTGCTGGGAGAGGGTGTTTCCTGCTAATGAGCTTTTATCCCATCAGCAGAAAAGTTTAAGAGGCAAAAATAAAAATAAAACCGTACTAACTATGAAAAATGTTCACACACAGCACAGAACAACATTATCCATGCAATCAGCACAACATTAGCCAGGATATATCCGTATCCATATCCGTATCCGTAACCCCTGTCTCATTTCTCATGTCTCAACATTCTCATTTTTTTTTGCTTTCTGAACAAAAAATAAATATTCCGTAATAACAGACCGCGGAAACCGTCCTAATGTTCTGCAATTTACCCCATATTTCGAATTTTATACGGGTCGGAATCGTCGAGTTCGTCGCATTCTTCCGGGTCGCATTTGTCGTTCTTGGTGGGGGTAGTAACATAGCAGTAGTAGCAGTCATCAGCGTCACCCACCACTAATTTGAGGGTAATTTCTGTTCAAACTTCAAAATCGATACGGGGATTATTATTATACGAAATATTGTCGCGCTACGTGGATAAAGGATTTGTGTGTGCGCTGTCAATTCCAGCTAACGCTCTAATGGGTCGCTAGCGCGTTAACAACTCGATGATTGATATCTTGTGGAACGAATACGAGTAGACCCCTTCAAACCGCACTGGATTTTAACTCGCCAGTTCAACCTACAATTTTAGCTCTTTGTACCCATAGTTTCCTTTTTAACACGTGCCCAGGTTTGAATTTGAAAGAGTAGGTGGCAGTCGTGGTTAATTGATTTTGATATTTAGGCCTTAGTTCTAATTGCGGCAAAAATTTACGCTCCCTGCACTATAACTGCAGGTAGGAAGGAATATCCCTAGAATCGGGTTTATCGATGGGCGTGGGGTTAACTTCGTCCTTCTTTTTTTTCTCGATGGGCTCCAATATGGTTGTTCTTGTCGTTCAGCTCTTATTTAAGCCCATTAACTCAGAAATGGCTTTTGCCGTTGTTATTCATTCGGTTCCCGCAGATTTTTTTCATTTTATATTTTTTTCAATTTTTTTCTTGCCTTTTTCTTTCGCATTCTTTTATTCAATTTTTAATGAAACCTTGATGACGCAGTAAATTAAAATAATGACGGCGAAAAAAGTAGGAAGTAGTAGCAAGGATAATGGCAGTTGGAAGTGCGCTCATGAAATTGGAGTTTTTCGTCGAAATGTACGAGTATTCGCAGTAGAGCTGGTAGGTTTTGTCATGGTAATGGTGACTGTAGTTGGGGTGATTTTTTTCTCCTGTACATTGGGTCCTTTTCTCAGTTGCAAATTTAAATGTATAAATCTGAGCTCAGACGTAATTATAACAGAGTAATGGATGAATAGAGACGAGCAGACGGTCGAGAGAGCAATCTTTTAATTTTGTTGATTTTTATGAAAACATCATTTTGTCCTGGTGGTATTGGTGTTTTGTTAAGTATTCAGTGTTCGGTGTTCGTATCCTTGGTATGTAGCAATGCAGAGAACAACAATTAACATCAAACAGTGATGTTAATGGTCGCGGTAACTGGATTCAAGTAACAATAATACCTTCCCCCACAAACAAGGATCATATTCCAAAAAAAAAAAAAAAAAGTGAAAAAAAATTAAATTCTCTTTGTGCGGTGGTTATTTGTTTCGAAGGACTTTTTGTCCGCTTGAGGCACGACTGGGATTCCACTTTATATCCGCACACGTAACTCCGTTAATCACATAAAATCACAAACGCAAAAGCTGCGTTAGAGCTTATACTTAGCAAACTGAACCTAGTCCATTCGGAGGGTGGTAGGCACTGTAATTTTGAAAATTACACCCCTGAGGATGGAGAATTATGCTCCTAGCTTAGCGGTTTGAGTGTGGATTTTGGTTTTAACACATAAAATCTGAATGGAGGATATTTTCGTATTTCCGGTTCCATTGTTATTGGAGAGAACATGGACGAACAAGCAAAGCTGAATCCCTACAACTAATGGTCATGACTAATTAGTATCATTTATTTTTGCCGGTAATTTCGGCGTTTATTACGGTTTAATGGTTGTGTCGGGTTATGTTTTGAGGGCTTTGTTTGTAGGGTACATATCGTTCGGCACCTAAGCATCCTTTTCCATTCTGAATTTTGCTCATAAGATTCTATGAGTTCTTTTTTACATCAATTGGCAGAAGTCCTTTCCTTTTCATGGAACGTTTTGAAAGAATATGATGGTAATGGCATGAGTATGTCAATAGCTTGGTTGCGCGGTTACTGAATCCTGTAACTGACGGCAAGATCCTGAGAAGACTAATTTGAATGTATCAGTATGTTTTTGTTTTTGTATTGTAGATACAATGCAGATAAATGTGGTTCTTTAGTCATAAGATGGGAGGTTGCAAATGATACTAGAATTTAGATATTTCTATTAATGGATACTAAGAAATAGCGCACATCTGTATGTTTATTGAAGACTGGGAAATTTCGTTTAGTGTCTATATGTATATCATACATGACCTTAATTTATTTTTCTTTGTGGAAATTCATCTAGAAGTAAAGGAGTGGTCATAACATATTCATTCAACTAGAGGTTTTATTAAGGACCAACAAATTTTGTGTCTAATGTCTATGAAATAAAAATAAGATAATTGACAATCCAAGACGAGCTTTTGATTGGTTTGTGGTTCGGAGAAATCAATTGCGTCTAGGACTCGATCTAGTTCTGTTTGTTAACGTTGTGCAAAACTTTCATTGCATATTAATTTGGGAAGTAGCTATCTTTCAAGCTTGGTATTCACATTTTGAGTGGAAAGTTTGGCAATGACCAATAACAGAAGATGATCGGAGAACGGGAATTCGCCTCTCTCAAGGCGATCAAGCATGCATCAGGAGGACATCTTTGCTTGCAGAATGGGTAAATGTGCCCACCGCCTCTAATAGCAGGTTCGGGCCTATCGCCTTCAGATAAAGTCAAAATGTCATCACAGTAAGAACGGCGTTTAAGTAACTTAACATTCGTAACGAAATCTTATTGCTTCCTGATCAATCAACCACTAACTACATATGTTGATAACATTACGGTCGACGCAAAGCACGCTGCCAGTATTCTGAATGCGTGAAGGGTCCGAAGGACAACACTGACTTGGACCACCCGAAAATACTGTGACAACGTGTAGAGTGGCAATAAACGGAAGCCTACAAGGACTAGAAAGCGAATCTAGAAGGTACATAGTTTCACAGTTTGTGCTGAGGATATTGAAGAACTATTTTTATAATTTGTTAAACGGCGATGACGATAAACATTCTGCTCTCAGCAAAACGATCTATTGCACCAAATGATCAAACGACCTTGTACAATTTGGTCTACCCGTCTTTAATGAAATGAGGTTAATCATATCCAAATTTAAATTCAGCCACTATAACCAGGCTTCCGCTATGGATAGTGTAGCTGCCGAGCCTTTCAAGGCGGCTGAAGATGACTTAGTGAAGAGCATGCACCAAATCATTTCTAAAATATGGTCAGATGAATGGAACTTGAGCAGTGATGAGAGCTAATGAAGATAGGATCAGTCTCTTCAATTTTACCTACAAAATATAATCGCCTACAACTTTTTGTCAACCATCTGTTAGTCCTGGCAAGATTTTTTCATTAAGCCAGATCTAGGAAAAGACTCAAATCCCAAATCGACAACCACCACATATTCGTCGGTTTTAGGACCGCATTTGAGAGCGTATATCGGGAAAAAATATAAGAAGCCGTGTCCGGCTATGCAGGATGACCATATTCGATAAGTCTTGGCATCAATTTTACCGATACTTTTGATGTTAAAAAGGACTCCGAGAAGTCGATCCACTGTCATTCGAATTCTTCAACATCGTACTTGTTATTATTGTGGGAAGGCTCCTAGTCAACGGGAGAATCTTTCTCTACCACCGAGAAAGGAAACACATCATTGGCGACCCGAACAAAACATCATAGTAGACAGGTATAACTCAAAAGCTCTGCAAAAAGGCTGTGCAGTTAATTCTAACAATGCCGTTAGAGATCATTAGTGGAGTAACACATGTTAAACGCTGTTTCTTTGACCTAAGAAAACAATTGAGCAATATGGTCTTGTCAAGAAATGCTAAAGACATTGTAGATGCAGAAAGTTCAGCGGAGGAGTAAATGCCCGTCTAAATCGTCAACAGCATCTCCGTTATGCAAATTATGTTGTATTATTTTCTTATTCTATTAATTATTCTCTTCAAGTGGGTGGCCGTGGCTCAAGTGGTAGTGTGTTGGCTTCCAAATGGGAAGGTTCGGTGTTCGAATCCCAGCCTCGTCCGAAAGACATTCTTTTTTTCAGGCAACTTAATTCACGTAAGACGAATGGTTGCCTCTAATACAATAACAAGTCCAATTACACTAATAATTTAGTCTCCCCATTAAATGTTGGATGCCACCCATGGAGCGAAATAACCACTGAGCCCAAAAATCTTTCTTTCTCTCTCTGTCCCATTTTCCTAAAAACTTAACACGTGCTCAGGCATTTTAAGTGTTTTAATACCCACTTGAGTGTTAAGTTTTTTAAAAAAAAAAAGTAGTATTGCCGGAAACGTTAAAGCGAAAGGTTTAACGTAAAGTCTATTTAAAACGATTGTACCTAATTCAAATACTTTCTTGAAGTTTTCTCTATTAAATCTTATCATTCACTTTGTAACAATATAATGTCTAAATAATAAACTTAAGTAACACTATTTGAAAGTTTCGGTTTTTTTTTTAACTACATACTATACATACATACATACATATATAAAATCATAACCATCATGGCTCAGATGCATGGGCGTTGAAAAAGGAGTATTAAGATATGCTTGATTGTTTTACACGTTAGGTTTTTGTATAGGTTTCCGAACAACACGACCAGCCATGCAGCGGGATACTGTAGCAGGTAGGTTCAAGAATAGGAAAGCGAAGTCAATTTTTTCACAAGTCACAAACTGTTAAAGGATTTATGTGGTTTGGAACATCATAAGAATTATACCAAAAGTATTCTTTGCCCAGAAGAATATGCAAAAAAAGCAAAGCAGAATTTGACTAACAATTTGAAAGTGGCAACACAATGGGAGCGAATGTTGACACTCTCAAAACAATTGTCAAGTGAAGTAAAAGGAAAGTTTGAGCTGAATATCCAAAATTTGTTTCAAATCAACAACGAAAGCTTGAGCAGTGTAGGCGAGAAGAAAAATTGTTGTGGACTATATTCATGATACTTTCCTTTAAATAAGATTTTACAGCCTTTTATGCAAGGAGATTTTAAAAAAGTAGATAATTCACACAGCCATTTAATTTAGAACCGCTAGATATTTTGTTCCTACAAGTTAAAGGCCATTACGGTGAACAACACATAACTTAGCAACATACAACTTTGGGCATTTTTAAAAACAAAAAAATAGCTCATCAGCTCAGGTGTATAATTTGTAACGCAAAACTGCATTGGACGTGCGTGACTCGAACTGGTTTTGGTTTCTCTGACAGTTGGACTGCAGATCTCACTGCGTCTAATACTAATATCGAACTATTGTGTCTTAACTGAAAAAATACTCTACTGTTGTCGTCGTCAGGTATTCGGCGCAGTAAGCATCCGCAATCAGGGTTATATTCAGCAGCATTGTTCTTATCCAATGATTCGCCTATGCCATGTTGTGCGGTCGAATTACACACGCCGTCAAAAGTTTCGTTATCGACAGCACTCTCTAACATGTTGGCCTATCCCAGGAATTCCTAATCAAGTTGGTATTACAGCTATTTTGACAGCTGTGCGCATAGGAACATTTCTTTGCCATTTACAAAAAAAAAACAATAACTTCACACTTTGCAATTTGATTGACACATTTCTAACACAACAGCGCATGGCCATTTAACGCATCCAATAAATATTTTAATATACGAGTATGAGCGTGCACGGGCTTTTTAAATTTCTGTTTAAATATTGCCAATATGTAACATATTGTGTTTGCAATAATATTTAAAACTTTATCCGAAATCGATGGGAAATGTACTAAATTACCATGGCATTGTTTCGCAAAATATCTCTGTCGTCATCATACTCAATTGGGGGCACTCCCAAAACTCATGCAGTGAAATAATTTCCGTTTATGGAAGGTTTTTTTTTTGGAACTGGAAAATAAGGTTTTCAAAAATAAAATCATTGTATATATTAAGTTAAACAATGCGGGAATACGTGTTCACAAAGAGATGTTTATTATGTGAATGAAAATAGAGGGTAGAAAGAAGTGAAATACAATAGGATGAGAAAAGGATAATGTAAGAACATGCTCTTTCGATAAGTGATATATGATACACTTTATTTTTTCAACACTCGACCACAACGTGAATGTCCTTTTAGAAATCAATCAATAACATGTTCATTTGACTAACAAATTTTCCGTATTTAATTTTTGATAAATTTTTAGTAAGTACATCGGCCGTCACCTTATTGGTTGGAAAATACTTCAATTGTATTTCGCCGTTCTTTACAGCCTCTCGTATGCTATGGTATCTTACGTCAATGTGCTTCGTACGGTTGTGATACATTAGATTCGCTGCCAGCTTTTTCACACCTTGTTTATCCACTTTGAGAACAATTGGATCATTTTTCCAAAAACCAATTTCTTTCAATTGCCTCCGCAGATAAATTGCCTCTTTGGTTGCATTTGATGCTGCCATGTATTCAACTTCTGTGCTGCTTAATGCTATCGTATTTTGTTTTCTCGATTCCCAAGAGATTGCGCATTTCCCATACAAAAAACAAACCCGGTATAAGATTTGCGATCTTGAGCGTCGCCGCCCCAATCAGCTTTAGCAAAACCTTCTACATGTTTACCACCTGCACGAGAAGTAAGTTTGACATTAAAACTACTTACCAAATATCGAAGGATGTGCTTCGCTGCAGTCAAATGCTCAACATGTGAATCTTTGTTTCTCTATGCAAGCTTGGAGACTGAATGATTATATCCGGTCTCGTCGTTATACCAAGATGCATAAGTGCCCCAATAAGCGATTGATACTGCGTGATACGACACTGTTCATAGCATACAACTTGGTAACCAGGTTCAAGAGGAACCGACACGGTTCCAAGCCATAGTGTTTGACCACGTCTTTGATGTGTTGTGTTAGTAATATGCATGATCTCGATCCCAAGAAAGTGTTGTGATACGCCTTTATCAACCACATCGAATTTTTCTGAAATTCGTTCTTTCACTTTAAGCAATTTAGATTTATCTTTGCATGCGATGAGTATGTCATCAACGTAGACTGCCATTAAAATTAAATCGTTGTGTGATTTTATTTTGTACAAGCATGGTTCACTCTCGCATGCCACAAATCCAATCTGCTTCAGCGGTTCGTCGAGCTTATGATTCCACTGTCTTCCGGACTGCCTCAAGCCGTAAATTGCCGTCTGTAATTTCAGAAGTTTTCTTGGATGTTTCTCGTCGTTAAAACATTCTGTCTGCTGCATATAAATGTCGTCCTTCAAATCACTGTTTAAATAGGCTGTACAGACATCCATTTTGTGAAGATGCATTTTCTCTTCAACAGCAATCACCAATAGCATTCTTGTAGTAGCATAGCGTAGAACTGGGGAGTAGATATCGGTGTAGTCTGCACCAAATCTCTGTTCACATCCTTTTGCTACGAGCCTTGCCTTTTAACGCTCTACTTCACCACCCTTATTTTGTTTTAATGAAAAAACCCATTTGCTTTTAATGGCCTTTTTATCTGGTGGAAGGTCAACTAATTTCCAAGTCTTATTTTTCTTTAGTGCTGAAAATTCAACACTCATCGCTTCCTTGATGGTGGCGTTTTTCGTTTAAATGTGCTTCGTTGACATCTTCTGGTACATTTTCATTTACTATACTACGTTATTTATTGCGTTATATTGTTTAAATGAACGTAGATGTTGAAGTATCTACACGTCGCTCTCCTTTGCTGTCAATCCCATGGTCGGTTCCATTTTCGGACACACGTGACATATCCTCTTGCTGTCCATAAGCTTCGTTGAAGAAAAACTGCATCATATCAACGCTTTCCGAGTCTCATATGTCATCATTGTTCACAAGAAACTCGTTGAAAAGTACGTCTCTTTTTATAACTACCTTCTTCGTCTCTTTATCATATAGACGATATGCCTTGGATTCCAATGAATATCCAACCATTATGTAATGTTTGGCTTTCACTTCAAATTTAGCACGATGGGTTTTATTTAAGGCCACAGCAACTGCGCCAAACATTTTTAAATGACCCCTGGTTTTTTGTCGTACCAAACTTCATATGGTGTTTCGTTTATTAACAACTTCGTAGGGCACCTATTTCTTATGTATGCTGCCTTTGATATTGTTTCTGCCCACAAATTTTGATGTAAACCTGCGTGTAACAGTATGCACCTTGCCATCTTCACCAATGTCAAGTTAACCCGCTCCGCCACACCATTCTGCTGTGGTATGTGTGGCACTGTTAATTCATGTCGTACACCACTCTGTTTCAAAAATGCATCAAATTCGCCATTGACATATTCCCTGCCATTATCGCTGCGTAGCGCTTTAACCTTGAAACCCGTCTGTCGTTCAACATACATCTAAAAAACCTTGAATTTATCCAGTATTTCATCTTTTGCCTTTAAGGTATAAATAAAAATAAATCTAGATTTATCATCGTATTTTTGTTTTTCTTTGCATTTGTTCCCAAAATGCCCTCGTTTGCCACATGCATAGCATTTGCCGTTAAATTTTTTCATTTCCTTTTTGTGAACGAACATTAAAGGCTTGTTGTGCGTTATCGTCGTCTAACGGATCCTTATGTTGTTTGTGCCTTTGTCCTTCTTCTAGAAGCTTCAATTTGAATGCGTTATATGTTCGTAAATTATTTCGCGTCTCCATGGTGGTAACAAAGTTTTCAAAAGATTTAGGTAGACTTGATAAAAAAATTATACATAATAACTCCTCTTGTAGTGTGATTCCGATCTCCGCCAACCTTTCCGACATTACAGTGAATGAATTAATGAACTCTACTATATTTTCATAGTCTTGTAATCGCATTTTCAGTAGCTGCTTGTACAAACTAACTTTTTGTACCGGACTCTTTGGCTTGTATTCCTCCATAGACTTTTGCCATGCCTCTGCAGATGTTTTGCAGTTCTTGATGTAGGTGAGTTGTGTTGGTTTCACGCTGAGCAATATCGTGGCCAAAGCCTTCTCATCGCTCGCAGTCCATGTCGCAACATCTTCTGCTTTTACTTCTTGGTGAGCACACTCACTACTTCCCAGACACCTCCATGCACCAAGACACTTCGCATTTGCACTGACCACGTCTCGTAGTTGGACTCATCGAGTTTATCGATTGCGTATAACGATGTCATGCTATTAACTATTAATTACGCTCAAACTATTGAAAACTTGGTGTGACTGGGCCCATAACCTATTAAGCTACAAAGAAACAGAATGAGAAAAGGATAATGTAAGAACATGCACGTTAAATAAGTGATGCCACTTTTTTTTCAACAGTATCATAGTTTAGTTATTTGCATTAAAGGAGTAATGACAGACTATGAGCACCTACATACATCGCACTGTTATCACGAATCGGTCCCGTTGGTATAATATCTTTCTCTGGTGCAGTACAAATATTCCATATTCCGTATGTATCCTTTGCCTGTATACTTAATTTCTATTCAGTGTAAATGGTTACCCGGAAAAAGGCTTAAAGTTAAGTCCGGTATGCAAAGTAAATCACCACAAAGGGATACTACAATATTTGTGTTGGTTTTCAAAAAAATAAAATTCTAATATATCCGTTTTACAGAGAAAGCCCAACAAACGAATTTACATAACGTGCGCGGTTCTTTCAATTATATTTAATTCCCTCAGCAGTTATTAACAAAAACCAGAGCAGTTAAAACAAACTTCTCCAGCAAGCGCAAACGGAAAATAGAAATCCAATTGAAAACGCAAAAAATGAGAAATGTTAGCTACGAGTAATAAAAAATACTAAAATCCCGAATAAAACACGAACACACTGGCGCAATAGTAATCTGTTCAATTTAATTGAACTCCAAGCATTAGAATTTCATTTTAAATCTCAAATTTGATTTCGATAAAAAAAAAAGTTCTCTCCTGTGTAGGTTCCCCGGCAGAAATATTTTTTTTTATAAAAATGCCGCTTTATTCGTGTTTTTTTCATTTTCTATTTTATTTTATGCAACTTTTTTTTCTCTCCTGTGTAGGTTCCTCGGGCAAAAATATTTTTTTTTTATAAAAATGCCGCTTTATTCTTGTTTGTTTTCATTTTCTATTTTATTTTATGCAACTTTTTTTTGCGTCAACGAGAAAAATCCATTTCCAGGATTTTTATATGCCGAGGCAAAGATTTTTATCACGAAACCACCGTAGTTTGGATTTCCAACGTTTGTAGTATGTATAGTCTACAGCAGTAGTAGAGTCCCTAGATATAAAGCTAAATTGAAACAATTAAAAAATCAAAAAAAATCTGAATGAACATTTTTATGCAACCCGAAATCGGTACAAACGAATACCAACAAGGGCGTGTGGATTCGTAACCCGTCTCCATGTTATGGCAAAATCAGTAAGAACGAGTAGATACAAACCGAAAAAAAAAGAAGTTACACAAGCGAATTCAAAAACTCGGATAATAGGTTTGGAATTGTGTAATTCAACTCAGCGCTTTGTCCATAACTACTGGACTTAGATCGGATATTGCCCTTCAATTTTTGTAATTTTTTTTTATTTTTTTTTACTATTTTTCTGTCGTTGGTTCGTATCCCATTTGTCGCTACTCAGGCGTGTCGAGTTATACACTATGCAGTGAAATTAGTTATTAAAGCATCCCCAATCGGGTTAATTGATGAAGCGAATGGAGAAACAACATGAAAGGGTGGTGGCTAACTACAATAGGACATGTTTTTTGTTTTTTTCTTTTTTCTATCCTGTAGCATGTTATTTAGACGTGGTATTTTGAGGTACAGGTACCTAGACATTTTTCACTTCAGCTAACTCTGTATACAATGACTCGTATTCGTATTCGAGTGACTCTGATGGCGTATAGAATATTAAATGTTTTTCGATTTGGATTTGGAAATTTGAAATCTATCCGATGTGTTGTATCGTCATAGCGCCGTATTGAGGTGTAATAAAATATCCAACAGAGGAAAAATGTTCTTTGAATGGTATTTTCAATAAAATATTGATATACGTATCATGTTTGTTTCAATGAACTTTTCACTGGGGGAACGTTGTTTAATGATTTTATTCAAAAACAATGAGAAATATGATGATTTCATTTGCAATTCAGTTTGAAACTTTATCGAGCATTGAATATGCGCAGACTGTCTGAAATGAAAGAAGGCCGCCATAGGGGTATCGTTTCAAATGAATGCTTTCTGATTCATATCCCATGGCCTTGGAAAATTATTTAGATGTACGTAGGTGGATTTGGTATTAGCTTTGTGACTTAAATCGTTAAAAAAAACCCACGTACATACGTAGACCTACATACACATATCGAAATAATAAAAGTAGTAGATCACCAGTAGGGACTTGTTGTGACAGACATAATTATTTGACCTAATTCAAACAAAAAATTGATTGTAAAATATTGTCGAAACCAAAACGGAAACCAAAAAGTCAATATATAGTACTGTTGTTTTTGTTAAACAGAGTTATACTTCCTAGTTACTGGTCCCCTCGGAATAGTTACAGGCAACATGCCCGGCATGGGCTGTTTAAATAACCTTATCAACTAATTTTTCTGTTGAGCCTAGACGTGACTAACAGTTGGGTAAAAAGGATAAAAAACTTGATCTCATATGTTATCGAACCTGGTTAGGCAAAACACCTTAAAAAGAAGTAAACGTTAGGTGAGCATCTGTAAATTGCTTTGCAATTTGCTCAGCAACCGTCCGTCTATAAGGCTCTCAGTGATTGAAAGATAAATGAGTAATGTACCGAATATCTCAATATATAATTTAGTGGGGGCTAACGCCCCCATTTATTTCGCTTAATGCAAGCTTAAACTAACTTAAAAACTATGACTTAAAAACTAACAAGAGTTAAGGGTTAGAAAGTAAGGGAATGGTGGAGCAGATCAAATTTAAGACGAGAAGTGCTCAGGTTAAAATCAAAAAGGGGAAGGTTTGAGTTGAACTTACGGACTTACGAGACAAATCATATATTGGCATTTGGAGACATTAAGCTCAAAGCAATTTTTAGACTCCAAGTAGAAAACCTATCGAGGTCTTCTTCAAGGAGAATAGAGTCTTGGGGTGAAGAAATAGTTTTGGAGAACTTAGTGTCATCGGCGTAAATGGGTACGGAGCAGTGTCGTTCTCAAGATCGTTTATAGTTAAATTGAAAAAGAGGGACCTAGATGGTTGCCGTGTGGGACATCAGAAGTAGCTAAAAACGGGGTTGAGAAGGCTGACCTAAAGCGAACGCTATAGTGACGGTACTCCAGTTAAGAAGATATCCATTTTGATTATATGGGGTCAAAACCGAGGGAAGATAATTTGAAAAGGATCAGTTGATGTGATATTTTATCGAAAGCCTTAGCGAAATCTGTAGCAATAACGTCAATTTCGTTGCCATTTTCTAGGGCTGAAAGCGCAAAGGATACGAATTCAACTAAGTTTGTAGCAGTTGATCTACCTTTTAGAAATCCGTGCTGACTGGGTGATATAAGTGACTTGCACTGAAAGCTTAGAACTTTATATAAAAGACTTTCGAACATTTTAGGTATGTGAGAAAGCTTAGCAATGACACGGTAGTTGGTTACTTCATTCTTTGATACCTTTTTGTAAATCGGGGTTATGAAAGACTTCTTCCAAAGGGGGTATTCCCCTTGTGTGAGGGACAGATGAAAGTGGGTGCGAAAGATTGGAGGCACACTTTTTGAAAAATATTGCTGGGATCCCATTTGGAACGGATACAAATTCAGCATTGAGATTTTGTAACTTTTCTTCGATAAGGGTGGGTTCAAAAGGTTGAGAGAGAGAGAGGGCCCACTGGAAAATTTGGGAAGCTACTTGAAATAGATGGAGTCGGGTACGAAGAGGTTGTCTGCAAATGACTGATTTTCTTTTGTAGTTGTGGAATTGATAAAATGTCTTAGGATCGTTGATAAGATTGTTCTGCGCTGTGCCGAGAAAGCGCTGATAGAGGCAGTTATAGAGCTGGGTGAATTGCAGTTAAGTTCCAACATAGTTAGAGTAGTCATAATAAAAAACTGCGCATAATTTGTTTCTTCTGTTTCGTAAAGAGCGAAGTCTTCTGTTGTACCATGGAGGGGAAATAGATGATGTGTTATGCCGTGAAAAGGGGTCGTAGAGAGAAATGGAATTAAATATTTTACTGTAGAAACTGGAGACAGCATCAGATAAGGATAGGTTGGTAAAATCAAAAGAACATTTGCTAAAATAGGTATTGGTTTTGCGAAAATTAGCTTTATGGAAGTTGTAAGAAGAGATGGTAGTTGAAGAATTGGGCTGGGACGGAGAGTTATGGAAAAATGAGAGAAGAAGAAGGGGGTGAAAGTTGTCGACAGTTGATAGGATAAAGGGGCACAACGTTACTGTGGAGTTAATAAGATCACTAGTGAAAATAAGGTCTAAATTGAAACAAAGTCAATTTTAACAGAAGAAGAGATAGCGATGAGAGAAGAGTTGAGGTTATTGTGAATGGCAAGTAGGACACCTCTACATGGAGAATCAACTTTTGGGGTGGCAGGATAATTAAACATAGGGAAAAAGTGATCGTCATCGCGGAAAATATTATAAGAAAATGGAAATACCTCCTGGCTCTTTATGTCGGCGATCAGATTTGTTTCTGTAAGAGCATAGGCATCGAAAGAGAGACCGGGTAATTTAGACAAGATAGCACGAGTTTTAGAGCGCAAGCCTCTTACGTTTTGGTAGTGAAATGTAAGTGCAAACTACAGAGTTCCTAGAAACACAAGCCTGCGGTTTTAATTTTCAGTTAGGGTAATCAGAGATCCTCTAGCCACATATGCTTTCCTAGGATTTCTATTGGTTTGCTGTGTCAGAGTTTTTTTTTGCAGCCTCCCAGTGACCGTAACATAACATATATGGGAATGTACGTATGCAAGTACCTTATAATTACAACTTTTAAGATATGAACGAATATTGAAATCGAAGTAATGTTGTAATTAAAAGTTAATAGTGGGAATAGGTTTTATTGTTTTTGTTTGGTTTGGTCTCAATTTCTTTTGTTTTGGTCACGAAAGTATTGCTGTGGTCCACAAAATTGTGCTTTAAACATTTTTTTTAATAAATAACATAATTATTGGTGTGTTTCCGGTAACAGGTCAGTTTTTCTAGGTCACTACTCGTAGATATACACAAATAATAAGAGTTTAACACTACCTATAGATAGCAAATATTTTCGAAATAAATATCCTTCATGGGTTGGAAAAAGTTGTCGAGATAGTTCTGAATATATGTATTTACGTATCACATGGAGTTGTACATGTGTACAATCTGATTAAGAATGTGTTTCATCTCTCTCTCCGCAAACAAGATTTTCCAATAAAAGATTTAGTACACATGGGTCCGCCATCTAACGTTTTTTTTTTTTTCAATTAGTGCTCATTTCGTGAATGGTAACACTTAGTTCATGTCTGATTTGACAGATAATTAGTTTTATCCTTCCGGTTAATAACGGAAAATAATTTCATTCAAATGGCTCCCTCGGCTGGCCATGCAGTAGCCTACACGATCGGTCCAATTTTTAAGCACAATTTCGATTCTGTGCAGCTGTATTTCACCAATGGCTTCACGAATATTGTCCTTTAAAGCGTCAATTGTCTCTGGCTTGTCAGCGTAACACTTATCTTTTACGGCACCCCACAAATAATAGTCCAACGGTGTCAAATCGCAGCTCCGAGGTGGCCAAACGATATCAGCTCTGCGGCTGATAATGCGATCTTCAAAAACAGGGCGCAAAACATCGAGTGTAGCTTCGGCTGTGTGGCACGTAGCGCCGTCCTGTTGAAACCAAATGTTGCCAATATCCTCCTCTTCAATTTTTGTGAACAAACATTCGTTCAACATGGCCCGATAATGATCGCCATTGACTGTAACGGCCACTCCTTGCTCATTTTTGAAGAAAAATGGCACAATTATGCCTCTGGACCAAAATCCGCCCCAAACAGTGACTCGTTTTGGGTGTATCGGCTTTTCAATGTATGCGTGCGGGTTTTCTGTGCCCCGAATGCGACAATTTTGCTTGTTTACATACCCGCCAAGATCAAAATGAGCTTCATCTGAAAAGATGATTTTTTTGGCAAAATCGGCATCTTCTCTAAGTCGATCGCAGGCCCACTTAGCGAAGCGAAAACGCATTGGATGGTCAGTTGGCTTCAACTCCTGAACCAATTGAACTTTGTATGTCGTCATACCAAGGTCTTTATGCAAAATTCGTCTCAATGATGTCTCCGAAATGTTCAATTGTTGAGAATGACAGTGAATTGATGTTGATGGCGCTTCACGCACACTTTCTGCCACAGCAGCAATATTCTCGGGTGTACGCACTGTTTTTGGCTTTTCACGCTTTGGTTTATCGATGAGGATGCCAGTTTCTTTCACTTCTTTCACAAGATAACGACGGTGCTTCTCTTCTTCGCAATATTTCCCAGCATTGTTCAAGCATATACGCAACCATATTCGTTCAGCGGAAGGATAAAACTAATTATATGTCAAATCAGACATGAGCTAAGTGTTATCATTCACGAAATAAGCACTAGCTGAAAAAAAAGCGTTAGATGGCGGACCCTTTACTTACAAAAAATGAGACCACATTTGACAAGTAAAACCTTATCTGAAGCATTTCGTCGCTCAACAGTTGTTAAAATAGCTCAGAACCTGAGCTATTAGCACAAGTTAGTTATGCGAAGAACCGAAATCACGCCGTCGTCGCACATTGCTTCCTTAGTTAGAAGCGTGGCCAATAACTGTGCTGTGTCTATTCCACGTTGATCTCAGAGCATATCTGAAACAGGACTGCACCGAGTGTTGCACAGTCGTAAAGCCCTTAATCAGGAATCAAGATCCATCCATAACAAAGAAAAACTACTGTGAAAAGATATAATGTAAAAATGCTGCAATCGCAAGAGACCACCAGAATCTTTGCCGAACGCATACCCCGAAATCTCCGATCAACGCCTATTACGCAAGCATCAAGTAACGAAGACAAAATTTAACTCTTCACGCAACCACAATAAATAAAAAAGTACAAAATGACGCTACAACGAAGAAAAACAGCCGCTCGTAAATTCCACGAGCAAAAGAGACGAGAAGAACATCGGCTTCTCCAGAAGAAGAAAAAACAGCACGTGATATTGAGAGTTTTACCAAGAGGTTAAGAGAACGTGTTAAGGCAACAATAACCGTACAGAAACCTGTAGAGATGAAGAAGAAACTTAGGAGTTGAGTCACATCTTCTATATGATATCTATCTTCTATATCTTCTTTATGATAGTGTAGGATCCCCGCGAGTTGCTCCGCAGCACCTAACATTCCTTGTGCAAAGCCGAAATTCGTTATCCTTCGAATACTTAATGGGGTCATCAATATTATATCCGTGTGTATCTGAGGCTGTTGGTTGTTTCTGGGTTGTTTTCCTTTCGGCACGATGGGGAAGTTATTCATTTCACAACTGGGAGGGCTAATTCCGAATAAAACGCCTGGTTAAAAGGTCTTGCTAAACAAGCCGGTGCCAGAAGTCTCGAGGAGGTTATGAGAACCGCCGTCGGCTAAATAGGCCGCCAAATCTACTCCAGGGTCCTGATACAAAAATGGAGCTCCCTTTCATCGTGAGCTCCGAAGAAGTAGCTCTAAAAGGGGACCACAATAAGTAGCTCAAACTGACTAGGGCCGTGGATGCTGGCGTCTATATGAAGGAGAAGTGCCATAGTGCGAATACTCTCCCACTCTCTTACGTCTGTAACCACAAATGACGTCCTGCAGCTGTTGGGTACCATATCCATTTCGAAGTCGCATATCGGAACGTACACAGAGATGAGCTATACAATGCCATGTCAAGTTTTGACATCACTGACTACTGACGACTTACGAGTAGTTGTATGGACTTAGCTGTATAAGATGACTATAGAGAACTCTGCTGCTCCATCAATTTGGGTAATAAATTAAGTAGGCAGAATTTTTCTCAAGCCTTGCGTAAAATGTGACTGAACATTTAGCTTAGGTTGTTCAGGTTAAAACCAACCAAAGTTATGGCGACATCGCCAGAACGAACACAATTTAATAGCGAGTCAAATGCATCTAGAGTTGGATGGCAGATGTAAATTGGTTGAGAAGGGAAAATTTAATAACAGCATTTGCCAGTTTCGTCAAACCAATTCAAAATAACCCCAATGAATTCCAGCTACTATTGTGGTTAACAGTTGCATTAGGATCCCATTTGGTATTCACTGTAGCAGCAGCAGTAATCTAAATGCCAGAAAAACGCCTGGTTTAAGCCAGCACACAACTATATGCTGCTTAAGAGCCCAATTGGGGACTTGCCATCGCAAGCCGTTGTCTCGTGCATTTTGTTCCCCCACCAATTGGATCTTACATGGGTGTAGACTGATATCTTTCTGCTAAATCTTCAGCATAGTGAATAGATAAAAGCCACACTGTTGTGGTCGATTTGGTGTAAGAATATGCAATATCACTGACAATTAATACGGAACACATATGATAAGTAACTGTCAAAAATTACAGCACGAATTGAAAGCTATCCGTATAGGGATTAATTACTGAAAGAAAAAAAAACACTGTTTATTAATTGGGTTTGATAGCATCTATTTAAGTATTGAAACGTTGTGGGTTGATGTGATATCTGGAGCCGAAAGCACCCAATACATTATCGCACTTAGGCGCTGGAATGGGTTTTCGGTCTTGCGCTGGTTGTCGTTTGTTTATCAAACTTATCTAACCCATCTTTTCGTATCCGCGAATATGAAAAGAGATATTAATTAAACAGCAGAGAGCTCTGAGAGTCATGATGAAGTGATTTCTTAAAGTTACTGAGGCTGAGACAGTTGCACCGAAAGTGAAAGTTATCCTATCGTGGGCACACGTCTCTGCAGAGGTCATCGTCGCGCAGCGTAGATGGTTCAGCTCTATTTTCTTGTTCTGAATGGGCTGAGTTTCGGTCATAATTGTCTTGAAGTTTAACAGATTGGAAGGTTTTTCCACCTTTCGTTGATTTTGATTTGCAACATTTTGTTAACTTGCATTTCTAGAGTGCAGAGTGAATATTTGATATTTTGATTTGGGACCTAAACCCAGTTCACTTTGTCGTTTTTTGTCGTTCACGTATAGTTTCTAATTTGGCGTCGTTCTCATGGCATGTCACATGCATGCAATCCCCTGTGCTTTTGTCATTAACTCAGGTCTAGTTTTATTGGTGGATTGCCACCATACTAAGCTACCGTGGTTTAGGATGGGTCTGACGAAAGCCGTATATATCCATAGGGTAGTCGTGGGTTTAGGTCTCCATCTTCTCGCAAATATACGACCGGAGGTGTAGAAAGCGATCGTTGCTTTTTCTACACGTTCTTCAATATTTGACTTCCAACTCAGTTTAGTATCTTTAATGATGTGCGAATAAGACAAGCTCTGTTTTTGGTGGGTTGATTGATACTCAGTCAACTGGGCTTATCCTATTCACCGAGAAATCTAAGGACATTTGAATTTCAGTCATTGTAGTGAGGAATTTGTCGGTGGCCATAAGAACATACATAAAAAATAAATTTCTACGCCTTCTTATTTCTTCAAAAATGTTAAAGTCGTTTCCCTGACAATTATCATAAAAATATCCAACAGTCGATAAACGACAATTCTCAATGTTGTCGCTCAAGATAGCAATATGTATACCGTTCTTTACTTACTAATTTGACTTACAATGCCACCCGGGCGGATAAACAGAAAGCGAAAAGGAGAATGGAAAATTGAAAATTGTATCGCAACAATGCTATCCAATAGATATTCCTTATAGAATTTCACTACGATATCGAGTTGGCAGTTTCCTCCAAGGTTTTCCCTTTTTTATGAACATCAATTCGCTTTCATACGAATCGGTTTCAATTAGCATAAAAATCGCCCAGCAATGGTCCCGGTGAAAACATAAACGTATTCGCAGTCAATTTTGTGCTTCGTTACATGATGACACGCGGCGTCGAGGCACGACGCCATAGGACGATAGCATATCCGGTCCTCTTGGTACAATAAACGCCATTCGCTTGAATCGCCTCCTAATCGGTATATGAACGTACGTATCTTGTATTCATACCTACCGTTGCTAGAATAGAAATGAAATTCTGACAAATTCGGAAAAGTACGGTCCTGTAAGTCGGTGAACCGAGCAGTTTCTTCTCTAGGGAGGTAATTCATCCTACTGATACTGATGGAATGACGGTGGGGTTAGGGCAAGTTCTCGTGTAATAAAACAAGTAGTATGGAGCAAATTGAAAATGGTACAATTTCCTGAACGCAAATTGTACTCTACGCACTCCAATCGGCATTCAACACATTTTCATGTAGACACGGATACACAGAGTACTAGAGCATTAGGACCAAAGTTGATGAAGTCTCAGAAATTCTTCCGCCGAAAAGGAATGTACGAAGGAATCGTTTTTAACCTATTACCGATCCTCCCAACCTCTGCAAAAGGATATGAAGGGTGTAAATGTGAAATTTAAATTTCGTTGCCTAGGAAAATTTATTCCAAATACTAATTCCATGCAGTCGCACACGATTGCAGGGTTTTCATTGGCACATTTGTATGGGTGAGTGTATGTTTACGAGGATGTTTTTAGTAGGTGGGAATGGGTTGGTTTGTATATTTCGGTATTATGGGTGCTTTAAGACGGAAATTACCTTCATCATCTGGAGAGACCTACGAGGGTCTTGTACTTTACAGTTTTGTACTTCTAAGAACGTGAAACGAAGCTGTAGTAAATATGTAGAGGGAACAAAGTTATTGCGAATTATGAAGGGGTACATACATACATATGGGTTGTTTTTTCTTTTCGTTTGGGGGTTTACCATAAGTTGGAATTGCAACGGCAGAATGCGACTAGGACGTGATAGTCGTACAAGTGGGGTGATGAATTAACTCACAGATTTTTTCGAAACTTTTTTAACTTCTATTAATCTAGAAATTTGATGCATGAAATCGAATTTAAAATTGAACAAGAGAATTCAAAGAATCTGAAAAGAAATACATGGAAAATTTGAGTAACATATTATAATTATATCATATAAGAGTATAACAATGTGGTGATTCGAGAAAATGGGACACATTTTTTATTTTGGTAGAGGGTCATTCAAACATGAAGATATAAAATTTCTTGACTTTTAAAGTTTAAAAACAAGAACAACAAGGATATTTTGCAGTGGAATAAATATCAAGGCAGCCTATAATCAGGTCGCTATGTCGTTCAACAGAATCGAAGTCCGCGACTTAAGGAACAATAATTCCAACGAGAGAAGCTGTCTACTTCCATAGACTTAGAGAAAACCTCTTCCAATTTTAATAGCGACTATATCTGTCAGATTCATTGTCAACTTCTGTGATCAAAAAAAGTCGACTCAAAAACTGCCAAACCGCAGTCGGTTTTCATTCCGAGCAACAGTCCTGTGTGGATTAAAACCTTAGACCACTTTCTTGTTTTTTTTTGCAATTTCATGCTCAGAGTAAGCTATGCGCACTAGGTATTTTGCGCCAGAACTTTTGACTTTCGGAGGTTTGCCGAAGCCTTGCAACAGAGTGGTGACGTCAGAAATTTTGTTTCCTCTTTTTCAGTGTGTAGGATAGGAATCGAAAAACGCTATAGTCGAAAACTTAATCACTGATCTTTGCTACCATTGACGGGGTACATATATGAAGGAAAAAATCTATAGAACAACGAAGAATAACTAGTTGTGGAAGAACATAGGTCCACAAAGCAGCAAACATTATTCATCGTCATTTAGATATGGTTCTATAGATCTATAAAAATGACATACACGTCTTTGAAATTGGTAACGAGCTACTGATTTTCTATTAAGCCTAATGTAGTCCAAATATTTGGTCAATGCCAAACCGTCTAGCCTGAAAGAGCTCAATCAATCCTTTAAAAAGTAATATCAAGCGTTGACATATTACGGGAGATAAGATCTTGTATACAATTATAGGGAGACTTAGGCTAGTTGGCTCAGTAAGAATGATCTTTTTTCTTACGTAATGGCGAAGCAATGCAATGCTCAAATTAACGTTATTTAACGTGTCAGCTGCGCTGGAAAGAACTAACTAAGGTATCCACGTCAAATCAGATGTACTCGTACATCGAATTCGAAATCGGGGTGCGAAGTTTCGATCCTGGTGAAGTGAAGGCATCTGCGGAAAACTAACTGGACTCGCTTTAACGAGGAGATCAGCAAGCTTGTTAATGCTCCCCCTAAACTCAGAACAAAACTATAGCTAAGAGAAGCTTTTCAGAATCCAAGCAGTGCCCCGAAAAAGTAATTTGAGCTGGCATGTCCAGCTGGGAAGCAATTGTGCAGATCCCACGTTCCATGTTGGTCTGAAGTCTTATCTACACCAAGTACGTAAGAAAACTACAAAACTTCTGAGCACTTCACTTACGACTCATTTAGAGGAAGACTGCAATTATTACAGATCGAAGTAAAAACATATGTATTTATAAAAGACAAATTCGATTTGATGTATTTTTGTTTGTGACACGAAACTGTGTGAAACTACCAAACGAATTAGAATACGGTTTTCTCCTGCAGATTCAGGAGGCTCCAAGGCAGTTTTTTCTTTATCACAAATTAAGTTGTTTTAAACAAAACAACTATTAAATAAACAAAATAAATATTTCCTAATTTTGCTTAACCATTGGGAATATTGGGGACGCGATCAATGTAAACCATTGCCATTGTCGGTGATCAAGTGGCGTTCATGTTTATGCGTGTTCGTTGAGTAGCTGAACATATAATGAGCTACGGAATTTTTGCATTGGCGAATATTATTAAAAAACTGAAAAATGTGTAATTAAACATTTTCTGCAATGAACCGACGATGTGCGAGTATGTATATTATCATATGCAATTTTTTACACTTGCCGAACTGATGTACAACATTGTGTGGCCGCGGCTTATTTATTTGTTTTATGATCGAACGTATGTATGCACATATGTATGCACATAGCTACTGTATTATATTATCGGCGAGTGTATTTATGTGACGCGTTTTCTCAGTGGAATATTAGTTTGACTGAAGGTAGAAACACACTATTATGTCGTGTCGTATCGTGGCGCGTCATAATCATATATACATTTAGTCTCATACATTTAGTATGGTTAGAGACATACTCGTATTATTACTGTGTGTTGTGTCGCAACCCTATATGTCGTGTCCTGGATCGATCGAAACCGATCGCCACAGAGAGCTCGTGGGGAGTTCTGATGTGTCACAATACAACACACAAGTATATTTCCAGTTGTGTCGTGGATGTGCACTCTTCTGGATGCACAGTATTTAAATTAAATTAAAATGTGGGAAAAATTAATTGAACTTGTTCGTCAACACAAAGTTTTATACGACACAGAGTCCAAAGAATACAAAGATCAATCAGTAAGAACCGCTGCATGGGAAGAAATAGCTGGAATACTAAATGAACCTGGTAAGTAAAAAAACATTTTTGCGTATTTTTTTTTATTCTTCAACTTATATAGATACAATAGACAAAGTTAAAAGTAAAAAACGATTTTTTTTTGATACTCATTAGATTGATACTGTTCAAAATAACGTCAGCGTCCCTCCCGACACGACACATTAGTGTGCACACCCGGCATCACGACACAATGCGCCACGACACAACATGACTGAGTAGTGTATTTCTACCTTTAGTTTTTACAAAAGATATACATACATATGTTGAGATATATGAAAGTGAGAAATTATTCTTTTTTTTTCTTATTACATCACACTCTTAAATGGAATAAAAGGTTTCGCATTGTGTATATGTTGGGTATTTTATGAGTTTTTTTTTCCAATAAATGGGTATTTCCTAGGTTTTATGCAAAATGCCTAAGCGAAGAGGTAGTACATTTTCGCGATTTACTTCAAAAGCGAAAAAACAGCGTTTATCCTTGCAGGAATCTGAGCAGCAATGGGAGCATCGTGTGTCTCAAGTGATGGATCGCTCACAACAATTCGAGCCCTAGAAATACCAGCGAAAAGATCAGATAGCTTATCTAGAGTAAGAAGCAACGCGTCAAAGATCTTAACTGTTTGGTCAACTGAAGCAAGGGAAGACAAAAGTTTGTGAACACTGCAATTAGAGCTTTGCTCTAATTTGGAAGTATGAATCAGTTAGAATGTGTTGTTTAGGTGGGAAGGTAAAATTGGACGAAATTGCTAATCCGCCTGAGTCGCTCTATTCTCTAATATTTATTTATGCAGCATTTTTCATCTGAGCAATACATTCTGTCCATACGGTCTTATAATAATGCTAAGCAAATTGTTGAGCAAGGATTTATGCCAATTTCAAGGACAAGTTTACCATTTGGTCGGAAGTCTGCTTCGAGTAAATAATTTTCACAAATTCTGGGTTGACATGTACGCAAAAATTTAAACGGAACGTCTTACCTATATTCGACTTAATCAGAAAAAACATAGAGCAGAAAGCTATGAAAATGAATGAAACTATGAAAATGTTTCGAACATTGGTAAGTTGTATATTTTACCTTCCACTGTGACCACGAGTGGCCGATATATGCACGAAAGGACTCAAGATGCAATAACGTACGTTAGAGCTTATGGTTGTTCTAATATTCGTATTATTATGACGTGCGAGAGCAAATGGCCGAAAATAATAACCAACTTCCTCCGTGTAATAAACATCACGATCGGCATGATATCATTGTCAGGATCATTCATCGAAAAGTTAAGAAGCTTATGAACCTCATAACCAAAGAGAATATTTTCGGAAAGTGTCAAAAGAGAGACCTCCCCCATGTACATTTGCTACTCTGGCTTTCAGAAAAGATTCATGGCAATGACAAAGACAGAGAGGAGATACTGCAAGAAGTAGATAAATGCGAACAGTATTTGTCTGTGGAACAAAAAGTAGTGTTCAATAATGTTCTAAGTAGTATCGAACATAATATGAACAAAATATATTTTTTGGATGATCCTTTTACCTTTTTAATAAATTTAATTTTAGCAAAAATTAGATGTACTGGAAGGGTAGCAATAGCGGTAGCATCTTCTGGCGGTGCTGTAACATAACGCCAAGCGACATAAGGCCAAATTTTAAAATTTTCGAAATTCCAGCATTTGGCCTTATGTCACTTTCACAAAGTGAGCCGGACGAGCCGGACCAAAATCACTCAAAACGCAGAGACGCGCTGTGTCATGCTCCTAATAACGAAACTGCAAGTGTGTTACGTGACACAGCATGCCATTTCTGGTTTGTTCCTTTAATAGCTTCATGTCCCCTAACACCGATGGCAGATATCCATTTATGCTACAAAAGGGTATAGACCAGTTGCTAGTAACTTTAAATAGAATCTTCACTGTAAACCTGGAACTGGCATACATACCGAAACCGAAGGCGAACAGCGAGCGTAGCCTTTATACTGAAAATCGTAAAATATGACTATACGCTCGCAAAGAGCTTCACACCTTCTATTTTGTATTTCTTCATACTGAAGAGCGTAGAGAATGGTTGAGCTTCATATACGTAAAACTGCTTTCCGTATACGTTTTCCAAGACGCAATATGTCTACCGATTCCTGTGTATGTTCACTTCAAAATTTGATGTACAAAACTGAAGGCGCACATAATAAAAAGGAGGCATTGGATATTTTTATATCACCAACGCTACTTTTGAGGATATGTGTAACCAGGCGAGGCAATATGACGTAGACAAATTACACTGCTCTAGAGCGTACATCCTTAGAAATAGGCATTCAGTGAATCCTCTCAAAACTGCGGCTGTTCTCTTTAGGAGAAGGAGGAAACTGGATGGCCTGATTCATTTAACAATCAAGTGTATTACCATCCGTTTCTCGAATGGTGCCAAGTATTTTTGTGTCATCCTGGATAACAAACTTCTTTGGACTAAACAGATTACGCCAAAAGCTTGCAAGGCCGGACATCAAAGCACGGCCTGCCTCAACTTTAAGGGGGTTTTCGCTAGCATGCCTGGCTCTGGTCTAGATGCACTGTTGAATCTCCCACGTCTTGATATTCACATCATGGTCTGCACTGCTAAGGCCATCTTCCATTTCTGATGCAATGAACTGTATTGTGAAGAATCGATGGAGGGAGTGAAGTATCTGCATCTGCAGTGACCTGAAAAAGTTCGAAAATGCCAGACTGTCTGAACGCAATCGGAAGGCTGTATGTAGTGAGCCTCTTTTGAGTTCCAGGTGGCAATGGCACCACGGAAAATGAATTTGCTGGGCAAGGCTCAGAGAACAGGTTTTCAGGACTTGAACCAGGCTTAGGACTGGCTGCATCCTCGTTTAAAGCTCTCATTGACAGTTGGGTTTCATATGACTGCGGGCTGTTTGCTGAAGTCATGACGTGGTACAGCGCTTTTGCTAAGCTTTTAAGTGCGCTGGGCATAAGAGTTACCAAATCCTGCACGCTTACTGTGAAAGTGATAATGACGGCATTTACTCTGCATGTGTCGTGCTGACGATCGTATCAGGCTGAAGAACTTGTCGCTGATGCGATTGGTGCTGATACTATAGGCACCTTACCACTGAAGCGCGTACTCATCTATCTTCAAAAGACTCAGGAATTTCAGTTAA
This sequence comes from Volucella bombylans, assembly GCA_949129095.1. Lineage (NCBI taxonomy): Eukaryota > Metazoa > Arthropoda > Insecta > Diptera > Syrphidae > Volucella > Volucella bombylans. The sequence continues at coordinate 165,108,335 of OX422140.1, read as the reverse complement.
AATATCATACGATTGTCTTCACGTTTTATCAAACCATGGGTATAGGGTTCGTGGTCATCGTGAAATGCAGTAAATCTTCAGGAGAATTTACAAGGCGTTAATGGTACCAATGGCACTGATATTCTACTCTTAATGCACCTTTGTAGACATTTACAAGAAGTGGGAGTAGTGTACGAGGTCGGCAAGAGTCCTGGCAGGTTGTTACGATTGTAAAAATTCAATGTTAAATATATACTACAACAATACATCTCCGTGACAGCAGACTCTGAAATATTTTATAGTATATGTAGAATTCATCTGCCTACAAATTGGTTGTGGTCCGTATCTGTATTGAAAATCTACTATAATAGTTGAAGGGTGCCTAACAATGTATTCAATTTGAGTGACTGTTTCATTATTTCATAATCAAGTGCCGGAGAGTGACTTTGTGAATATTGAGGGAGTAAATTAAATTAGTCTAAATCTGTTTCTATCGTGTAGGATATACTCTCCGGTCATAGTCCTAAAGATTTTCCCATTTCCTATTTTACCAATAGAATCGGTCAAAATAGCTTACAATCTTACTTACAGCATTGATTGTAGGTTGTGGGGAGATCGTACAAACATTCTTTCAAAGCATTATTTATTACTTCTGTGGAGGCTATAGCCGCCTCTATATAGGGTGCTACAAACTCCATAATTCTTGTCCTTGTCTGCCGTTTGCAACAAATACGAACCCAACTAGACGTCATATCCATTCTGACTCGCCTAATTGAAAGAGAAGAGAAGCACTCCAAGAAAAACTTTAAATTGTGAAATCCGTAAAAAAAGCCGACTATATTTTCAGGGTGAATTTAGTGTAATTTTAACTGTCCAAATTAGGAATAAATTATACCGCCTTTATCACAAAAACAGAGAATTTAAATAACTAAGACGCAGTCGCTCTTAACACGTTCCAATCGCTGACTTAGGTTCCTGCCTCTAGTTTTGTTCAATGGCGGTTGCCGAAGCCTTAAGTGTCACCCTCTTTTAAAACTCATCACCGAATCACATGAAGAATTAATCCAAACCGATATGGATTGCATCCGGTCACTGCTTTCATTTTTCAACGTCTTATATATACTTCAATTAGTAACGAACTTATAACTTTAATATGCGACCTAAATTTTATTATGTTGTGCTTCGATACGAGTTGATATATAGTTCAACCCGGAACTCTCTGTATTTGACGGCGCACTGCGAAGCGCTCAAAGCCCATTTCCAGTTTCACATTTTATTAGTCACGTCAACGTTCCTAATGGTCCCATATGTCACTACAACCGATGTCAGATACCATCTATGCCGGACTGTAATCAATTCAATTACGGATACTGCTACTGTATAGGTGACATCAGATTTTCTAAGTGTTTTCGGTCTTAGTGGCTTGCCCATTTCAGGGTCTTTTAACAGTCTGTGATTCCATCTTTTCTCGAAAGTCTTCCTTCGAAATCCGAATTAGATTCTTGTATTCTTTTTCACTCTTTTGCACTAAGTCCAAAATGTGAAGCCTATTTATCACCTCCAAGTTTATTTATTAATATTTCAGTTTGCTTTTCCATGTGAGAATATTGCTTGTAGGTGATAAACAAAACACTCATTTTTTTTCTTAGAGGAAGTTATAGTCAACCTCTCAGATACCAACCGCTGGACAATCGCAACTTGGATAAGCACAATGCTACATTTTTAAATATTTGTCTTATTGACAAATATTATTATTATGAATAAAATGGAAACGAATTTTGCAATATATCACCTCCTTGCAGGATTATACTCGCAAGCATTTTGGAAAAAAATCCTCTGTCCGCGATTCCGACATAATGCAGGTAAACTCTAATTTTGCGTTCATGCACCCAGTCAAGATACATAAGTACAAGTACTCGGTCCCAACATGCTTCACTACATTTCATTTTATATACGTATGATATGCCAGCGGTAATATAATTTTTTTACATTTTTATTTTTTTATTTTTACCTCGTCAAGAGAAAATACATGAAACCATTTAACTTTTCTCCCCGATTATGCAAATTTTTCAACCTCCACCCGGTCAATCATCCCCCAAGTGCCAGTTACATTTTTTCCACTCTCCCTTATCGTGTTTTATTAGGAAAGTCTCGTGCAAAGAACAATACCTCACCTCACTTTATGACCTTTTTATATATATTTTCTCCTAGCAGTGCCATTAATCAAATGACTAAAATAAAAACAATTTTTTTTTTATTTTGTACTTTCAGGCTCAGCAACCCGACCAATGGCAACATCACCGGCTGTCGGGCCATTACCACGATTCCTGTCCCGTGGCCATACATATCGAGCGGTTGTAGGCGACACATTAGTCCTGCCATGTCAGGTCGAAAATTTAGGTAAGCGTTACATGTTAAATAGCACCCGTATAATAAGTACTACATACTCGTACGTATACTAAAACCACTGTCTGAAGTAATGAAGTAATTATTGGTTTATTCACATTTCGTAAAACAGCTGATTTAAGAGTAGCTGCCATGAGTAGTGTGCAATAAAATTATATATATCGCCTGAGTTTCTTTCATGGCATGAACCTTCTAATCATATTCTAATTAGCGCCCTTTGAAAGTGAACTCAATTAAGCACTCTTCTTTGTCTTAATGATGGCATGTATCTATTCTATAGAGTTGTACGTATAAACAAGTCGGGAGATTTCCAGAGAATGTTGATTCTTTTTAACGAATAATACAAGAGGGAATTTGAAAAAAAAACTTTTCGAGGAATTAAAGTAGACTTCCTGTCGACATCGACTTCAAGTTGTTGAAATAAGTCGACTAATGTAGTTTATGTGGTTTTCTCCAACAGCCTCAAGCGGCCTAATTTTATTGACACCTTTACTTTAGCTTACGTGTCGTTACAGTCCGGGCTGTACCTGAGCTCCACTTCAACTAACAATTTTGTCAACAATAAGTGCCTTCGTAATCTTCCCTACAAAAGGAGTTCGAAAGTTTTCCGGGCCATAGTATTGATTTCTGGAGCAGTTCTGATACGGGGCCCTTTGCTTGAGAATTGGTCACACGACTTTGAAATTATATTCATCGGACACACTCTGAAAAAATGATCTAGAAGTAATAAATAGAATTGTTTTATGTAAATCTTTCGATAAACCAGACCCTACCCCTATAAAGTAGTTGTACCCATATACCTCAATCGAGCGCTCATCGCATTGATACCATTATCGCTATCAAAGTGCGTGCATACTGTTGAGGACAGTCAATTCAGACTTTGTGTCCATGACCATTGCTGATTAGTGTTTTTTTACTTGTTCGCTTCACGATGATGCTCTAACCGTCGAAGGTCGCTGAGTATGTTCGCTATATTAAGCGGCCCATACACACCACACTTGTGTGCACACTTGTGTCGGTGTGCTGAAATGTGTGGTGTGTCAGTCAGTGTGGCAGTCTGCGCACCGATTTTGCGGTGTGCCACACTGTGTGAGCAAAATCAAAACATTTTAATTTTTTGTGTCGGTGTTCCTAGAAGAGTGCTGTGGATGGGTTGGTGCGCGCACGTTCATACAAAATATCAGTCTTCGTTTGATCGCAGTAGTGTTAAGATCGGATAAAAAAATATTTCAAAATGTCAATTAGGGACTGCGACTGCTACTAGCACTGTTCCTTCTACTTCCAAGTTCGATAAAGAACTAATGTGTGCGAATATTGTGTGATGTGTATGGCGGAAAGCGACACCGATGCTCACACCGAAGTGTGCACACAAGTGTGGTGTGTATGGGCCGCTTAAGGATATGTTCCAATGTTGTTGCCAGGTTGAGATGTATTTTTTTTTTCGTCGCTTATCCGGCCCTTTTGGACTCGCATTATACCATATCTTCAGCTAGTATGTTGGTAGGTAGCATTGAACATACGACAAGTATAAATTCATGCGAAACAGTTCCAAATGCACTGGCATTAAGGCGCTGGATGGATTTTGGCCTCCGATAATGCTCATCAGCCTTGTATATTCAGCTACAGTTTTCGAAAATTTATCACATACGAGTATCTGCTCTAAGTAATGTTTAAAACTTAGACGACTTTCAATCACAACTCTGAGATACTGAGATACGGTTGAGAAGCAATTACATCCCTCCAACTTTAATCGTCATGGTTTCGTGAATTTTCCTACTCGTGAAAAGTAGAGCTTCAGGTGACCAGGGAGTCGCAAACCATTGCTTAGAGTTTAACTTCTTCTTACGATTCTTGCACCAGCAAATCTGGTAATCAACGCCACACATGGACCCCATAGGCGTACAATTTCATCGTACATTTGTTAATGTTCCATAGTAAGGAGCCTAAACCCGAGATTTGTGTCACACCGCACTGTGGAGTATTTGTATGACAAAACCGCTCAAAAGTCAGAGAAATCAAGTTGGCATAAATTTCGGTTGGAATCGTTATTCTTCAAGCTTGATAACCGGCCCATGTTTTTTTGTGTGATGAAATTATGAAAGAAAATCATTTGATTATGGATCTTTAGATATAAAATTAAATTTTTTTGTATGCATCAATTTGTTGTATGGGAATGGTGTTCATGAAGTCCTAGTCTGGTGTTTAATTTTAATAAAAGTCCGCCCGCGCGGAACAGTAAAAGGGTAAATGTTTGTTGTTGGAATAAAAGCTCATCCAAAATTTAAATGTCCAATTAAAGAAAAAAGTAGTGTCAGCAATGTTTTGAAGTTTTTTAAAAGTGATTTCAAGAAAAAATGGCCTGCAGCGAGCTACAAAGATGAACGATTTCTCAAAATCAATGAAAATTAGCTTGAATCAAGCTTGCACTGCCTTTTTTTGAGCTGTTATACAAACCAACCAACCTGATCACCTCTTCTGGTAACATTTATTGAAGGTGATTTTACGAGAAAGCAGTGGGAAGTGATACAAAATGACAGCAAGAGTATCTACCCCTGCTACTCATTGATAAAAAAGGCCAAAACTGAATGTTACCATGATAAAGAATCCGTCACAGTCACTGAAACCTGTAAAATACAACTGCAAGAACTGCTTGATCACACTGAATAACGTCTTTGTAAATATGTCGCAGCTGTAGTAGAAACATTTTCAGAGGAAGAAAATAAAAATATGGTTTTGATTTAAAAATGGGGCTGTGATGGGTTCCAACAGACGCAGTATAAGCAAAAGTTTAAAAAAAAAACATTGACAGTGATGTTAATATTTTTCAATGCTCACTTATTCCTCTGCGACTTGTTGTAATGATTGATGGCGAACAGAGAAAAATCATATATCAAAAATAGTCGCTTCTTCTCCTAGATTTTGCAGGCCTTTATCTACGCATACGCTTCATTAGCGAATCTGTTATCAGAGATGAAATCAGTTACATTGAAAACGAAATTGCAGACCTCAGAGAAACATAAAAAATAAAGCGTACCACGTTGCTTACAATGGTTGACGGCAAAGTCTGCAATGCTGCTACAGCATTTGTGGACAGACTTCTAAGGATTTCAATACATTTATTAAAACCGACCATGTCAATGTAGAAGCACTAAAGTTTGGACTCTCAATTCTTCACGCACGAATTCGGTTTTTTGCATCGCTTCTTCATTTGGTTTATAAAATACCTTTAAAAAAGTGGCAGGCGCGATCTGCGGAAAAAAAGCAATTGTAAAAGCTACAAAGGTGAAAATTCAAAACGCCTTTAAAGAACAAATGAGACTCCTAGTAGATACACCCAAAGCGGGATTCGGTTTGGCGGCAACACGTTCAGAAGGTTTTTCGATGACCCCGAAATGTTCTTCTCTTATTACTGTGGTAAATCTTAATTTGATAATTCGCTTTAAAACTATGTTGGAAGTTATTTCGGGCGGATATAGAATTGATACCGGTGGATATGCTATTGAAGGAGGCAGCTGAGGCTCGGCAATATTGACTGAAATTTAGTCGAAAATGTTCGCGTGGTGCTTGTAACAGAGACTTCATACACGGATTGTTGCTGAGTTCACACTCGTACCTTAGCAGCCTTAGAACACTGCAATAAAAGACAACCAAGCCTTTTTCCCAGGAGGTACGAAATCTTTTGACCGCAAGCGAACTGCCTATGCGCCTAGAAAACGATAAAAACAGGGCGATGTCGAAGAAGAAGAAGATGAAGACGACCATTCACTTTCTGATTCTGATTAAACACATTTTCTTTACAAATCTTTATTATATGTAAGAATAAACAATGAATTTCCATAATATATTTTGTTTCAATTGATTAATTTACAAAAAAAAAATTATACAATAATTTTGAGCGGTTTTATCATACTCCACAGTGCACCGCCAGTAACTTCATACGCTTAAACGCTTTAACTTATCGTTCATTTCATTAGCACAGAAAACACGTAAACCGCGCATCTCTTTTACTATGAGATGAGGTTCCTTATAAATAAAATAGTTCCGGGGTGAAGTCGTAAGGTGTACGAGTACGTCATATTGTAATTTGGCAAAAGGAAAGTTTTCTGGTACCATACGGAAAACCCTTTTAGGCCTTTTTGCTTCGGAACACAGTCAGAGGGAGACGAAATGTGCCAAAAGATTTTGATAACATCTGCGTATTAGCAGTAAATTTAAAACCAAAAGAGATCTCTCTATATAATTAAATGAGATTGAAAGCCAAAAGCCTTTAGTTTAAGAAGGATAACTTTATGCGACATTTCATCGAAAGCTCTGCTGAAATCGGTGGTGATAACATCTACTTCTTTGCCATCCTCTAGAGCGCACAGGGTACATGAGAAAAATTATGTAGGTTTTCGAAATGATGGACTTTGTACTTGCAATGAAAAAGCATTGAGATATATATAATGCATATAATACTTTCGAAAAGCTTTTGTATAGAGTAAATGGAGGGCAGTCTTTTGGGGCGCCCTCTGGAGAGGAACAATATATGTTTTTTTAAGGAATAAAGAAAAATGACCTGCGAAATGAAAAAAATAAAAATACTTTGAGAGGCACTGCAAAGTAATTTAACAAGGTGATTGTTCGCTGAGACAATGCAATTATCTGCATCAGTATACTAATTTGATTTCCAAGATTGTTGGCGATACCACTAAATTAGAAGTGAATAACTCACTATTTTTGTAACCAGGCGAAAGGTTGGTCTACGTAAGTGTAAAAATATTAAAAATATATTTAAAAGTTAAGATAAACTACAGAAGTTTTGGTTCATAGCGCACATACGTTTTAGTAATAATTGCTAAACATTTTGGGAGCGTTCTTTAAGGTGGCACGAGTGTTAAATTGTGGGATGGGTAAGGAACGATAACAGTGGTTAAAACTGGAAAGCGTTCTTTAAAGAAGCCAAACGCTCTTATAGCTTACGTGAGTGCGATATTAGAAGAGACCATGTGAACATTAGTTGGATTTATGTTGTATTTTTCACGAAAATGCACAAAGATTTGGCGGATCTTTATCGAGAATCGAGACAACAACATTTGTTTTCGTAGTTCCATCGATATATGTAGGTAGGCGAGATAAAACCGAACGTTTTTGTGTATTGTACAATCTCTTAGCTAAGATAGAAACCAGCGTCTATCATCACTCGAATCAGCTAACTGTTTGGTAGGTTTGACCATTGGGGTTTGACCATTTAGGGTCACATAGAGGCGGCGAAAAGATTTTAAATGTAATTACTGTCTTTGGTAAGGTTGACGCCCCCATTTACTTGGCTTACTACAAGCTTAATCTAACCTAAAAACTAGGATTTAAAAACTAACAAAAACTAAAGGTTAGGAAATAAGGGACTGCTGGCTGAGATCAAGTTTGAGACAAGAAGTGCTCAGGTTAAAATCAAAAAAGGGGAGGTTTTAGTTCACGTTGACGCTCTGTGCATGCGTGAGATTGATTCGTTGGAACCATAAGGGGTGCAATGGCGTGGAATATAGAAGAGACTGAGCAAATTACGATGGCTAGTGTTGAAGGAAATTTAATTGTAAAAGGAGGCGCACTCCACAGAACCAGAGAGCAGGCTACGGATGAAATAAACGTCAGCTACGTCTCTGCGTTTTTCGAGGCTATTCAGGTTAAAAAGTTTGAGGCGGTCACGATAGGGGGTAAAATAAAAGGGTCATCCCAGAAATGAAGTTGAATGTTCTCGATTCGGGATATATGAACTCGCTGAAAGGGAGACCAAACTTGGCTGGCATATTCGAGAAGTGGCCGGACAAGGGTAATGTTTAGTTACCTTGTCACATATGGTTTGCAAAATTCTTTGGACCATAGTTTGATAAAACCAAGTGATGAGTTGGATTTAAAGATTAACTAATCAATATGCGAACGGAAATTGAACTCACTATCGTACAATATTCGGAGGTCTTGAAGGGATTGAACCTGGGGCAGATAATAAAGTCGAGAAGGAGATTGATTGAAGTTACGTCACAGTCATAGATTGACATTTGGAGACATTAAGCTCTAAGAAATTTTTTAGACACCAAGTGGAAAACCTATTGAGGTCTTCTAGAAGGAGAATAGAGTTTTGGTGTGAAGAAGTGTTGTCGCGGAAATAGAGAGGGGCAGTGTTTAATAATCCTCTCAAGATCGTTTATATTGTATCATAGTTAAAATGAAAAAGAGGGGACCTAGATGGCTGCCTTGTGCGACACCAGAAGTGGATAAAAATGGGGTTGAGAAGGCTGCAGTAAAACGAACGCTATAGTAATGATTCTACAGATAAGAAGGTATTCATTTTAATAATATTAGGTCAAAATCGAGGGAAGAAAATACGAAAAGGGTTAATTAATTGATGAGATATTTTCTAGGGCTGAAAGCGCAAAGGATACGAATACGTCTTCCAAGCTTGGGAAAATTCCCCTTGTGTGAGGGATAGATGAAATAGGGAGGAAAGTGGATGCGAAAGATTAGAAGCACACTTTTTGAGATATATTGCTGGGAGCCCGTCTGGCTGGAGTAAAAATTCATCATTAAGATTTTGTAATTTTTCTTCGATATGATAAGGATTAAAAGACTGTGGGAGAGAGGGGATGGTACTTGAAATATATTTAGACAGTTACGAACAAGTTGCCTGCAAATGATTGTTTAAAAAAGTCTGCAAAATAGAATTACCGTTTGATTTTTGTTTTCAATTCGTTGGTCTGTACTTAGTCGAGAAAGCGCTAATAGAGACAGTTATAGAGCTTGGTGAATTTGAAGTAGGATCCAAGATAGTTAGAGTAATCAGAATAACAATTCGCACAATTGGGGCTAAGAACAACCGTCCATAATGAGTTTCTTTTGTTTCGTAAACAGCAAAGTCTTCTGTTATACCAGGGAGGGGAAGTAGATGATTGTTTATGCTAAGAAAAGGTGACGTAAAGAGAAATGAAATTAGATATTTTACTGTAAAAAGTTGAGGCAGCAGGTTGGTAAAATCAAAATAAGATTTACTGAGATTAATATTAATTTCGCGAAAATTATCTTTATGAAAGCTTTAAAAAATGTAACTAAGGGAGCTCAGCCTAGGGCAGGATAAAGTGTGTAAGAAAACGAAATTTGGGTAAACGTGTGTCTGATAAATGAGGTTATCAGGTGTGGTTTCTTGCAGGTACTGGGCGTACAGCAAAAGATTAAGCGGGTGAACCTTTTTTAATTTTACGAAGTTTGAATTGAGAAGTGGCTCAAGGGTTCAAGGTTACGTACCCTCATGCAATTGTAATCTTCTCATATAGATTGGAATATCCAACGAAGAGTTATTCTTTTTTTTCTTCATCCTTCGAGTAATGAGTTTTGAGTTCAACATTTCAAATATTTCGAAATAAATATTTCAAAACAAGTACCTTTTTCATCGGTGTACAGCGGTTTTATTTAAAGTCGACAGCAAGCATTTTGCCTTTTTGTTATTTAGCTCAAGACTTACTTATATTTTTGTGATATGTCAAAGAGTTTCTCAAACGAGCAATTATATTTACTCATATATCGTCTTCACTACCAACAGCTGAACTAATTTGGGTAAAACAGTACTCTCCGTGTTAATGCCCGTTGACCGTACGCTCAGTCTCTATACCAGGTTGAAGTGGATCTTTGTCGGAATTCAGAGCACGTAGGATCGGGGTTCTGTATATAAATGAAATGGTGCATTGCGTTTTACAGCACAGTCAGGTATTATTAACAGAATTCGCTGCAATGAATGCTGACATTACCATCAACCTTAAAGAGTCAGACAGTTGTCCTATAGACCCGGTTTTGTAGTTTATAGTTGCGTCGACTTCTTCTATGTAAGGTGGATGATCAGGTTATCACTTGGAGTTGTGTTCATGGTCGATGTAGTTGGCAAAATAAGCAGTATCCTTTTTTTTGGTGAGGTATCTGTGAGGTAACCTAACTAGCTGCCGCATAGCCTGTCATCAATTCCTGAAGGCTGTAACTATCTATTCTGTAAGAGAGAACCTCCTGCCGACTTTAGCTTTGAAGTCTCCGAGTATGGTCTTAACGCATCTTCTTAAAAAGTTGTTAGAATTCTCTTTGATTGAGTATTCATCCTGAGCTTCAGTGGTGACATGTGAACGTATATACTACTGAACACCTGTAACAACCAGGTTATCACTTATCGAGTTAAAATCGATATTTTTATTTTTCGGACGACTTTCCATGAAGATTTCGCAAGTCTTTTTTAAATCTTCTGGATTACAGAAATTTCCTGAATCGCTGAAATGTCCGCCTTGTATTGCGCGGAGATAGTTTTGTGAAGCTTCTGGAGTATAAATGGTCCTAAAGCTCAATGAAAATATTCTTTAGTTATCAGCTGCAGGTTACCGACGTTAGCGTGTTCATTTGTATTCGAAGAGTTTATCACTTTCATAAATAATAACTTTTCGCTTACCGTTTGCACATCATAAAGTGTTGCTCCATTAAGTTGAAAGCTAGTTTGAATATGAAGAACTGCTCTAAACACAGTTGGCTGATGTTATTAATATTAGGGTACAGAGTTGCGTCTCTAGTGAGCATAAATGTAGATAGCGCGAATATCCACATTATAGCCAGTCTAAGCTTCATGATGTCAAGAGTCTATGAAGAAAGTACTGCAGATTGCTCTCTATTGTCTTAACAAGGTACTAGGCTTATTCTTATATCCAAGGGATATGTGACACTACTTCTTGCTTGTTGTGGGGATGACGATGATGTCGCTGTGAGAGTTCTCATAGAATGCTCATATCGGGATTTAGGTACTAAGAGTTGATATGGAGGCACTTTATCATCGCAGCCAATACTAGCTCAGTCCATTGTGTGAAAATCAAGAAGTTTCATTGAAAGGTCCTTATGTGCCTATAACTACTCGCCAAAGTCGTGGAATAATACCTTGAGCCATGACTATGATCTGTACTTAACTAATTTAGATACAAACAGTAACTAAGACAATATAGTAAGGTAATGGTAGATAAGCCATTGCTCACTTACACATATTGTGCAAATTTTTGGTCTTACCTCAGAAGCTGTAGAATGACTACCGATATTAGAGCCAAGTGGATAAGGATATGAATTCCACATCTTGTTGACGTTAACGACATGCAGGTTGGAACACCGTTCTAATTCGATCCCTTAGTTTAGTTTCAGTTATCAAATGGGTACCGATATTCTCAGCGTGGCGAGGCGAGGTAATAATAATAACCCTGAAGGTTATCGAGTCTCAGGATTCTAGTTTTTAGTGCTGCAGAAACGACAGCGTTAGCCATAGACCTGAAGTGGACGGAACGCCAAAATGCCTTGCTAGGGGACTCTGTATGAATGAACAGTTATTTAAAGCATGTTAAAACCTATCCGAGCTCCAGTTAAAATAGATACAGGTATGTCAAAGACTGATTGCGTCTAGTTAACTCTACGTGATTTTAAAATATAAGCAAAATTGGTACCAGTCCCTAGCTCATACGTAAGTTGAATTTCCATCTTCAATATAATCATTTAAGATTTGGCAGCGAAATCTAAGGAGTGTTCTTTTAAGAGCTATCTTCAGAACAGTTCATGACATTATATTTTGAACACAATTTCGGGCATGTGGCTTCTTCGTCTACCTTAAAGCTACTCTTTCGAGCATTTGGACCTTATTTCTACGATGACATGCTGAATTTTGACTTTCTAGGCCTGAATAATTTGCGGTTTATCAGAAAATACCAAAGACTATATAAATCCACACATAATTCAGTGATGTCAAATTGGATGATCTCGGTGGTAGTCTAGTCTATTTTCCGATATTATCTTGTCGTTAAATCGTGTTCTGGTTGCATAGGCAGTGTGACACTTAACGTAGTAGCAATGAGTTTCATCTCTCTCACAAGCCCATTTAGCCAAAAGTGAGACATCACTTAACACGATTTTTCGATAAAAATAACGGTCCACATGGAGTTGCTCTAATCCCACTTTACCGATCGTGCCCGGATTTAAAAAAACAAAACACAAGTCATAAATCGCGATTAAATGTATTTATTATTATGGTAACTACACTTTACTTTCAGCCAATACATATTTTTTCTTCACCTGTATTTATTATTCACATTAATTCAGTGCTTATTGCTTACTCAAATTCCTAGGAACTATGCCACACAAATCGCAGACATCATATTCGGCAGTCCAGCGGCAATCTCGGTCGAAACCGGAGCTTTTTCTTCTGCGCAAGACTTCTCGTATTGACTTTCTATCTAAAACGGTTCAAAAATTCCTAAACGTGTTAGATCACCCGAAACCGAGGACAATCGCTTGTCCTCGGGTAAGAAAATTTGTTCTACAATGAATAAAAATAATAATGATGTGCGTGGCCGGAAAGATCACAGTAAAATTAAATAATATAGCCTTTTACAGTGTCTTCCGGACAGTGATACGGATGATGACAATATGGACATTGGAATTAAAATTATCTGTGAATCCATAGTTTGTTTTAACACCGTATTGGCTAAGCTTGAAAAAGAGAATTGTCAATTTTTCTCTCACGAACTTAAAAGTGAAAAAGCATTTAAAGTGTTTTTGTACGGTATTGGTGAAATTGACACGGCCTTACTAAAAGACGAACTTACTAAATTAAAATTAAAATGTGTGGACGTTAAAAAAAATAACAAAACAATACGAACGCTACACTGACCATTTCTATCTCATTTCACTGGAAAATGGTTCAGTTAGGTTCTTTGATTTAAAAAAGAACTATCGCTCAATTTTGCATACACAGGTTAACTGGCGTCTACAAAAAAAACTCCGCGATAAGTTGACACAATGCCGTAACTGTCAGATGTATGGCCATGGTGAACGAAATTGCCACATAAAACATACTGCGGTTCTTGAGCAGGTCCACATAAGACTGTGGACTGTAATGAATCAAATGTGCTAAATGTAAAGATTCTCACAAAGCTACCGATCCAACATGCATCAGCAGACTTGCCTATCAGGAGATGAAGGAGAAATCTGCAAAGAAAAAATCCAATTCTCTTAACGCTTCTTCTCATTCATATGCACCACCGCGATCGAAGCCTTTCGTCATACTCATAGACTAACTATACCTAGATATCAAACTTTCCAGATATTGGAAAATCAAAACCGGTTTTCTACTGATCGTCACTATCCGTGAGACTCTGTCCGTGAATACGTGTGAATTGTGATCAATGGCAATTTATCTCCTTTTTTATACAAACCACGCCCATTTGAACCAAAAAAGGTCATCCACATTACACACACTCGTGCAAATCGCTCTCATTCTAGCAATTTTACTTCTAAATTGCTCTCATTCTAGCAAATTTTGACAAAGTTATAGAGATGCAAAAGTGTTGGAATTCACTTACAGTGTGTCTGTGCGAAAGGGTTAGGGGTTTGCCAAAGTATTAGTAGAGTTTGACATCTAGTTTAGTTTATCTATGGTCATACTGAACATATGCATAATCAGCATCTTGTTGGATCGTTTCGTTCCATGAAGGATTTCCCCCCGCTTCCACCGCCACAACGCCAGCGACAAGTTACACTGAAAAGCGGCGCTGCGGCCAATCAATCTAAATTCACCAACATATAATGTGTGGGAGAACCGCTCTCTCTCTTCATTCAACAATGCTTCCAGCAGTATTCCAGGCAACATATCTCTAAATGCTTCCAGTAACATTGCCAATGATGATTCTACGCTTTTCAGCATCGACGAGCTAAACACCCTAGCGATGGAAATGATTACATTATTATTATTATATTATAATATTAAAATTATTAATTGGAATGCCAGAGGAATTCGAAATAAAGCTATAAAGTTTATAAACTTTTTTAATAGTAGTAACATTGACGTTGCTTGTGGTACTGAGACCGGTCTTAAAAAAGGAATGAATTTATCAACATCAGAATTTCAATGCTACCGAAACGATCGAATGGGTCGTAGAGGTGGATGTGTTGCGATACTTATTAGAAAATCAATTCAGCATTCGCCCCTACCTATCATAAATACACGTTATGTAGAAAACGTCGGTATCGAAATTACGAGTATGTTAAAAAATCAAAAATTTTTAAAGGTATTCTGTGTCTACTTTCCTGGAGGTTCTGCATCAGCTGAAAGGAGATTAAGCTTCAAGAATGATTTAAGAAAAATCTTAACAATGAATGATGACTTTTTAATTGCAGGAGACATTAATTGTCGCCATAGGGCTGTATTAGAGCAAATGCTTGGGGAAACATATTTTCTAGTCTGTCTTCTATGTTGCCAATTTCTGTAATGTTTCCTCCTTCTCCCACCTATTTTCCAGCTCGTTCTCGTGGTAGTCCTTCTGTCCTTGACTTATTTATTACCAATGTGCCTAGTCTGATTAGTCAACCATTATCCTTAAATGAACTTAGCTCTAAGCACAACCCGGTAGTTTGTCAGCTTCTATGGTCGGGTGAAAAAAAAGGCACACTACATACAAGATTTTAAAAATGCTAACTGGTCACGCTACCGTTCTGAAATAAAACATAGGTTGCGCAATGTTCCAAGGAATATTGATAATGTTTTGTGCAAGGAAGATGTTGATTCTATTGTCAAAAATTTTTCTGATAATGTGCTAAGCTCTGTTGATCAATCTGTGCCAAAAATTCAAAAAAAAAAATCACTTTAATAAACTACCCTCTCACATCTTGGAGTTAATTAAATTACGGAACAATAACAGAAGATATTGGCAAAGATATCGCCAGCCCATATTTCGATCCCAAATGCGTTATCTAAAAAAACAGGTTTTCCATGAAATTTTGCAGTACCGAAACGCTAAATGGAATTACAAACTCAGTTGCTTGGACAAAAATGCAAAACCGTTCTGGAATATTGTGAAGTTTATAAAAAACAAAAACAGACAGTTACCGATTCTTAAAAATGCATCCAGTATCTATTTTACGGACATTGAAAAGGCAAATGCACTTGCCTCCAGTTTTGCAAATAATCATCTTGTATCTCAACATCTAGGTGATGCATATACAAATAATCTGGTGAGAAACACTGTTCATGCTTTCACTTCAGCGAATGCTAATTGCGTATCAAATGTGTTTGTTAACGAGGAGGACATAGAATTTATTATTAACAGCCTGCGCATTAAAAAACTAGGAGGCACTGATTATATACGTAATATATACCTCAAACAACTGCCTAAAATAGGCATCAAATTTATTACCTTTATAATAAACGCCTGTATTAAATTACAATACTTTCCTGATGTCTGGAAAAAAGCTAAAGTTGTGCCAATTCTAAAAGCTGGTAAACCACCCGAACTTTCAGATAGCTATAGGCCTATAAGTTTATTAAGCAACTTAAGTAAAATATATGAGAAGGTGGATAAGGAAAATGTTTTAAAATTCATCCGGGAACATGATATTTATCCCAACGAACAATTTGGCTTTAGACATTTTCATAATACTTCCCATCAGTTATTAAGAATCTGTAATTCTGTTAAAAGTAATCGTTCTCAAGGTAAATCTACTGGGATGATACTACTAGACATCGAAAAAGCTTTTGATTCAGTGTGGCATGAGGGCCTTATTTAAAAAATGATCAATTTTAGATTCCCTCCATCTCTATGTAAAATTGTGCTGTCTTTCTTGTCTAATCGTTGTTTTAATGTCCATATAAATGGTAGCGTTTCCAGTCTAGTAAATTTTAATGCAGGGGTACCACAAGGCTCAGTTCTCGGACCTGTCCTTTATAATATATATACCTCTGATTTTCCCGATATACCAAACTGTGATGTAGCTATTTTCGCAGATGACACTGCAATATATTCATCAAACAAATTCGCTCTCAATATTGAGAGCAATTTAAAAGATGGAATGGATGTATTGGCAAAATATTATACTAGATGGAAAATTAAGCTTAATGAAGGAACAACTCAAGCGATCTTTTTCACCCGAAAAAGAAAAGCTTGTTTTCTTCCCAGCAACCAACTTCAACTAAATGGGAGCAATATACTCGTAAATTGGGTGCCTACGGTAAGGTATTTGGGTATTTGGGTATTCATTTGGACACTAAACTCACGTTTAAAGACCACATAAACAAAACATTAAAGAAAATAGGAATTGCAATTAAGATGTTGTATCCTTTTATAAACCGCAATTCGCTACTTACAATCGAAAATAAAATTATTCTCCACAAAATGATTTTTCAGGCAATTCTCTTATACGGTTGCCAAGTATGGGAAGACGCTGCTGCCTACCATATCAAAAAGTTGCAAGTTTCACAAAACAAGATATTAAAACTGATGCTTAACTTACCATGGAGGCATTCAACTTTAGATTTGCATGAAAGGGCGAATGTTGAATTGATTTCTCATAGGATTCAAAAACTAAAATACACATTGCTAACAAGATGTAGTTTTGCTGGCAATCCTCTCGTTAATCAATTGCATAACTAAAGTAATTATCTATCAATTGTTATTCTGTTCTTATATGTTCTTACCTTATAAGAATCCTATTTGTTATTTATCAGACCTTGTTATAACTTATTTAAATGTTAATTGTTAATTTATTTATTTATTTTCACATTTATTCTTGATTATTTATTTATTCACCTATTTATTTGTTTTATTTGCTTACTTATGATTTATTTGTTTACTTATTTATTTAGTTATATATTTATTTGTTATGTTTTTTTTTATTATTATTTTTTTCTTTTTTGAATTGAAGGTTTTTTCGTATTTTCCTTCAAAGTCGATTTCATATCCTAACTGTATATTAAAATGTAAGAAAAACATATTTCAATAGAAAGATAATTACCATTATCAAATTATTGTATTGTAAAATGTGCGGTTACAATCTACCTTTGTAAATTTATATATACGAAATAAAAATATCTATCTATCTATCTATCTAAATCGCAGACATATGTAGTGTCAGCGATTTTAGTGAAAAATTTATTTTGCGCATAATTTTTTACGAATGTTCCTGATAAGCAAACCATACTTTCAGATTTTTGTGTCGTGACATTATACTCGTACGAGTATGTAGCTTTCCCTCCTTATGATTAAAATTCTCCTGAATTTTATTACTGAATTGAATTGTTATCCTGTTTTTGTTATTGTATGCATAAACAAGACAATATAGCAAACATAACTGAAATTATTACAACGCAAATTATATTTAAATTTTAGGGTACACATTTCTTAAATTCTATCTCTTGTATTTTTTCCAAATTATAAACTTGTACATTTTTTTTTAAAGACTCAGGAATATTAAACATTATTAATTATTACTTGTGTAGTAAAATTATTTTGTATATGTTGTACATTGGAATATTTTTGATCTAAATAGTATTAAGTACAGTTTGTAAAATTGATAAGAAGTTTCCTGTGAGCATACAATTTATACTATCACATGTTTGATTTAAATATTCTTTATAAATATAATTTCATCATCTAGGGGTGTAATTTCAGTTTGCACATTTTTGATGAACTCACAGCTTTGTTCTACAATACAATATTTACTTTTCTCAAATTCATAAATTGTTTTATCTTGTTCTTATTTGTGTGTTTTATTTTTATATTCGACAATATATTTTTTTTATCAATTCCCATAAAATCTTTATTGGCAACTGCGGTTACCAACTGAAGTGGTAAAGTTAAATAATTTTGTATAATTTTAATGGCAAATATTAGCATATTATATCCGCAAATTTTAATTTTATTTGCTTTAACTTAAGGAAATCTATTTTATAATTTTAAATTATATATTATCCTGAAAGTGTTCTATCTTTGACTCTAAATATTAGAATTTCAATAATTGATCGAAATAGATTTGTTCCATTTCTACAATAGCTCTCTTACCATGTATTGGATTAATCTGCCTTGAAATAGTATTCCAGTCATTGTCAATAGTTTCTTTTAAGATTTCAAAAGTATCGTTAAAATATTCATTTATTTAATCTGTTATTAACTGTGTTTATCGAAGTACGATTATTCTGTAGTACGTTATGTAAGTATTCTTCTATTGTTTGTCTGTCCTCGACGTCCATAGTTCCAAAAGGACATTTTTGTGCGATACTTTTTATATTGTATTGGAGTTAGAGTTTTAACTTTATGCACGATATTTCCAAATTTTTAAGTTAAGAATTTGTTTTTGTTCAAGTTCAAGAGGCTAAATGGAAGGAAATATTTTTTACTAATGCCATAATTTCAGCCGGATATATTATATGAAGTATTATGTCAGGTTCATTCGTAATGCTTAAGTCAGTTAACTGAAGTTTAACGTATGCGTTTTGTTCATTGATTGTCTGTACGTCCAGATTTTTTTTCTATTTTATAATCGGTGCGCGCACAACGGATTTTGTGTACCCTTCTACCCTCTTTGCATTTAGCATGGGCGAGAGGAAGTTATAGTGACTAGAAGATAAAGAGCTTTGCAAGGCATTCGATAAGCGAGTTATACAGCTTAGGAACGAATCACGATAATTCAGAGTACGTCCGAAAGTGGGTTTGAAGGTATAATGATGAACATTATACAAAACATGAGTTTTACCGCACGGTTTTGAATCCTATCTAGCAAGTGCAGAGATGTTTTAGGAGCACCTGACCAGATGTGGGCATTGTACTCCAATTTTGGGCGGATTAATGCCTTATATATTGAGTCCAGATCAGAAGGGGTAAAATATTTTGTACATCACTTGAGGAAACCTAGACATTTCGCATCATTTTTGGCGACATCAAATATGTGGTCATTCCAACGCATCGAAACTCGTCATTGACACACATACCGAGAATGTCTCAACAATGCAAGTGCCATTCATGGATAATGGTTGGGTGTTTCAATTTCGCTTTAACGACAGCAGACAGCATTGTGTTTTGGAAGCATTAAATTCCACTCTGTTGATAGTTCCCCTATTGGTTATGCTGTTGATATCAGAATTTAATGAGCTTAACATACGCTGGCGTTCCCGTTCTGTAGCCGAAGGGCAGGGACGTAAGTTCGGAAACGAATATGAAAAGCAGAATGTACTGTCGACAGCAAAGGAATATATTGAATTAGAAGTAGCAAACAAAAGATCATTGATGAAAATTAAAAAGAGTGTTGTAGACAGAACGAAGTCCAGGGGCACACCAACATTTATTTTGTGAGTATCGGACTTGAAACCATCTAAGACAACGTGAATTAAAAGTTCCGACACCATTGAAGATTCGACACACTCAAGTGAAGGCGGAGACAAAGCACAATCTGGAAGTATTGAACAAGCAGATTAGCTTTGTCCAAAGAGCTGATAGGTGGGATATCATTGTAGATGAGCGGTGGGATGGATGAGGCAGAATTTCCAATGAATTTGATGAACGACCAAAAATTGTTACTACCTTTCGGGCATTGTAGTATTTTTTGTCGCAGTTTTTGGTCGTATTCAAATTTTACGCGCTTGAGGAAAACATTACTATAGATATTGTTGACAGCTAGTCTGATTTATCATTGTCAGAAGTAAAATCCATGTTATCACTTGATCGGTGGCTATTTCACTCCATGGGTGGCATCCAACAATTAATGGGGAGACTAAATTGTTAGGTAAATTGACTTAATTTTTTATTTAGGCAACCATTCTCACGAGATTTTAGTTGCCTGAAAAAAGGTTTTTCGGTCACGGCTGGTATTGAACGCCGAACCATCCGATTGGGAATCCAATACACTACTACTTGAGCCACGATCACCCTTTCTTTTATGTGTGTTTTTGGCTTTTTGCTTGTGCCCGAGTGCCCTGTAGTTTTGTTTATAAAACCTGTAGACCTATATTTTCTCTGATCTTTTGATGTTCCTAATTTCTTTTCTTTTGATTTCTCTATATTTTGACGATTTTTTCTTGAGTCAACCTTATGAATATGTGCGTCTAAAGGGTTGCATTGCATTGCACAGCAAAATCTATGATTATAATTTCTTACGGCTGCTTGCATGAATCTTTCACGAAATATTTTCTTTTATTGAATTAAATCGTACTTAATTTTTCTGCTATAGTTTTGTGAAACCACTCCACGTCTGCATTCCCAGTATGAATATTTAGTTCTGTAAGGTGTAAAATAATACCTTCCTCTTCTTGAAATTCCTTAATCTGCTTTTCTAATTGTTCAATAATGGTTATGTGATTAATATCCGTTAAATACCATTTAATTAAGAGAGTTCGTCAATTATTGTTAGGAAACTTACTTTTCATATGACATATGTATAGTATCTATGTGAATAATCTGATTAATATCTGAATTTGTTCCAGTTTTATTGAACTTGGCTTTAATTGGGTTGCGATCATATTTGACTGCTTGACGGACATCACATTGATTAATGACAATATGAATAAACTCCATAATATTTGGATAATTTATTTTATATTTTAGTTGATTATAAAGGGTCCGCCATCTAACGTTTTTTTTTTTCAACTAGTGCTTATTTCGTGAATGGTAACACTTAGCTCATATCTGATTTGACAGGTAATTAGTTTTATCTTTCCACTGAACGAATATGGTTGTGTATACGCTTGAGCAATGCTGGTAAATATTGCGACATTACTTTCAAAATCATGGTAATGTTGCAGAATGTGTACGAAAATTGTGTACGGATTTTGGAAGAAGAGAAGCACCGTCAGCTCCGTATGTTCGTTATCTTGTGAAAAAAGTGAAAGAAACTGGCATCCTCATCGATAAACCAAAGCGTGAAAAGCCCAAAACAGTACGTACACCCGAGAATATTGCTGCTGTGGCAGAAAGTGTGCGTGAAGCGCCACCAACATCAATTCACCGTCGCTCTCAACAATTGAACATTTCGGAGACATCATTGAGACGAATTTTGCATAAAGACCTTGGTATGACGCCATACAAAGTCCAATTGGTTCTGGAGTTGAAGCGTTTTCGCTTCTTTAAGTGGGCCTGCGATCGAATTAGAGAAGATGCCGATTTTCCCAAAAAAATCATCTTTTCAGATGAAGCTCATTTTGATCTTGGCGGGTATGTAAACAAGCAAAATTGTCGCATTTGGGGCACAGAAAACCCGCACGCATACACTGAAAAGCCGATACACCCAAAACGAATTAGTGTTTGGTACGGATTTTAGTCCAGAGGCATAATTGGACCATTTTTCTTCGAAAATGAGCAAGGAGTGGCCGTTACAGTCTATGGCGATCGTTATCGGGCCATGTTGAACGAATTTTTGTTCACAAAAATTGAAGAGGAGGATATTGGCAACATTTGGTTTCAACAGGACGGCGCTACATGCCACACAGCCGAAGCTACACTCGATGTTTTGCGCCCTGATTTTGAAGATCGCATTATCAGCCGCAGAGCTGATGTCGTTTGGCCACCTCGGAGCTGCTATTTGACACCGTTGGACTATTATTTGTGGGGTGCCGTAAAAGATAAGTGTTACGCCGACAAGCCAGAGACAATTGACGCTTTAAAGGACAATATTCGTGAAGCCATTGGTGAAATACAGCTGCACGCAATCGACAATGTGCTTAAAAATTGGACCGATCGTGTAGGCTACTGCATGGCCAGCAGAGGAAGCCATTTAAATGAATTTGTTT
This sequence comes from Volucella bombylans, assembly GCA_949129095.1. Classification (NCBI taxonomy): domain Eukaryota; kingdom Metazoa; phylum Arthropoda; class Insecta; order Diptera; family Syrphidae; genus Volucella; species Volucella bombylans. The sequence continues at coordinate 165,086,371 of OX422140.1, read as the reverse complement.
TCCGTTATTAACCGGAAAGATAAAGCTAATTATCTGTCAAATCAGACATGAGCTAAGTGTTACCATTCACGAAATAAGTACTAATTGAAAAAAAAAAACGTTAGATGGCGGACCCTTTATTTTTCTTGTATTCCAGAATGCTAACTTTCCCTGATATAGAGATAAAGAGACATTTGTTTTACAACATCTACCTATTTCTGTTGCTATGTCTTGCACTCCATAAGAGCACTTAGCAAATTTTAAACTATTACCATTAGAAAACATTTCTCTAATCTGAAAAAATTCCAATTTTCTCTTTCCTAATAAATCGTCTTAAAATGTATCCTAATCGGTTGAAGTCATGTTCTGCTACGAGTATATATGATATTATTCTTTTTTCTGTAGGACTTCGAAATCATTTGTTTTATTATTAGTCAGTGTTGGTTGTGTCTTGTATGTCTTTATAATATCTTCCACGATTAGAATGCGGTTCATTAACTCTTCATCTGCTGAGTGTATCGCTTCGTTACTTCCTATGTTAAACATGAAATTACTGTCGCTGCAGTAAAGCGAAAAATTGTCTAGTTATGCTGAGTTTGCTTTCTATCCCTCATGAGATTTTATATTTTCTTAGAAAATCAGGTACTCTATTATATTTGCCTTTTAATTACTCCCTTTTGAGCTGATATTCTCCTAACTTTAATATCCATCTTTGATGTCGATGTGATAGATCTTTGCCTGTATATTTACAATACTTTATTAGTTGGTGATCGGAGAATATTTAAAATTTGTTACCGTAAGGGTATGGTCTGCAATAATTCGTTGACTATTTTACTGCGAGTAATTCTTTGTCGGTTGCAGAGTAATTTCTCTGTGCTTGTTTAACGTATTTGAAGCGAAGCAAATAGGGAAACAAATGCTCCTATCGTATAGTTCGAAGCGTCGGTTGTGAGTTTTGTTTCCCAAATTTGTGATATTGCATTTTAGTATTGGATGATAACCTATTATATACTCTAGCTTATGACATGCTTGGGTCACTTCAGTGGAGTAGATCCACCTTGCAGGTGGACATTTTTTTCCTGGCCTCCTTACCCAACTCAAAAGAGATTTGCATATACATTATGCTGTATAATTATTATCAATATACGTCGTATGTCCGGGATAAGTGATAAGAAGTTAGAAAATGCTGCAAAGTGCTCTTTTAAATGTGCTTCAAGTAAATTAATTTTAGGACATTTTCGGAAATAAAATATAAAAATAAATATGTACATAGCGCTACAGTCCGGTGTGGGCCAGGGCCTAGCTTCTCGCACTCATTTGTGTTGCTCACGTTTCAAGTTTTACACTTCTGAGCGCGGTCTATTGCTTTTTGCCGACTCCGAACGGCTTTCCTAAGAAGCTCTCTCATAGTCAGAATTACTTTCAGGAGTTTGTCATTGCCCGCCGAAAGGGTGATAACGATTTTGAAATAAAAGCTATTGCTACTAGCTATTGGCCAGGCAAAAACACCATAATTATACAATCACGATACACATCAGAGTGCCAAACTTACAAATCTCACCACATGCTACACATGAAATGAAATAATAACCTAAGTTTCAAATATCAATTTCGAGCAAACTAAATAATTGTACATCCGTTGTACATCCGCTCCCAGGATCACCTTCGCAAATCTATAAGTTTCCTAATTCCTATATATCTATATATTTAAAAATCCTTGGTCACACTGTCCCTTGGGAATGAACTGCGAAACTACTTAACCGATCTTAATAATATTTTGCACACTGTGTCTTATTGGTCAAACTTACCAGATAGGATAGTTTTTATCTCGATTTATACCTTAATAATTTGTTATTGCAAATTAAATTAATTATGTGATAAGTTCCACTACTTACCACTACATGGCGGTGTAAATTAGTTATTTGGCATAATTCGGCATTATCTTCTGTTATCTAGGTTGGGCTATCATCCAATAAACGGCGCCGTAATGTGTTTGTATATTCGGTTGTAAATCGAAAGTACTTTAAAAAAAAAAACCCTTACGAGCACAAAACAAACAAGAAATTTAGTTCAATGAACTACTACGCGCATTATTGATGATTAGACATAATCAGGACAACTATATCCTTCAGATATCGTCAGCTGTACCATCAATACGTTGTGGATATATACGCTAAGATCGAAAGCGAACGTTTGCGATTTATTCGATACAACCAGGCTAAATTACGAACGGAGGAGCACATTCACTTATGGGTTGTCGGAAACATCGATGGAAATTTAAACGCCAATGACAACGGTAATGCATTTATTTTACCTTCCAGCAATATCGTCCAGATTTTTTTATAACATTTACATGTAATCCAAATTGGGAGGAAATACAAACCAGGTCAACAGTCAATAAATCGGCATGATATCACTGAACGTGTGTTTAAACAAAAATTAAAATCACTGATTGATTTAATTGTAAAACATTCGGTTTTCGGCAACACACGATGTTGGCTATATTCGATTGAGTGGCAAAAGTGTGGCTTGCCTCACGCTCAAATTTTAATTTGGCTTCAAGTTAAAATCCATCCAGAAGAAATCAAACAGATAATTTCAGCCTAAATTCCGGATCCATCAGTTGACCAAGAATTGTTTAATATTGTTACCAGTCACATGATCTAGGGACCGTGCGGTACTTTAAACATGACATCGCCATGCATGGAAAATGGAAAATGCTAAAAGCGTTTGCCAAAGCAATGTATTAATGATACTATCACGGACATCGACGACTATCCAGAAGAAAGTCTGAGAATGGTAGCCAAACATTCACAATGCGAATACCAAATTCTGCAAATCTAATTGAAATTGACAATCAGTGGGTGGTACCATACTCACCATTGCTTTCAAAAACGTATAAGGCTCATATTAATGTCCAGCTTTGCAGTTCTGTAAAATCCATAAAATACATTTGCAAATATGTTAATAAAGGCAGTGATTTTGCCGTATTTGAAGTACATAACATCAATAAAGAATCACGAAATAGCACGATACCAAATGGGTAGATACATAAACAGCAACGTAGCGACCTGGCATATTCTAAGCTTTTCCATACACGAAAGAGACCCTTCTGTCCAACATCTAGCAGTACATCTTGAAAACGGTTAACGTATATATTTCATTGAGGAAAATATTCTCCAAAGAGCACTTGAGCCACCAAAAACTACACTGAATTTTTGAATTTTTCGGAATTTTTCATATTGTGTCAATAACCTGATGTTTTCGGCGAATTTGCAAAAACATTATTATATACCGATGTTCCACGCTATTTTGCATGGAACAAATCAGGTAAAACATGACAGCCACTCAAATACGGAGAACCAATTCGTTCAATCGCAAATACGAGTATATTCAAAGCCAAGATATTTGGATGACTTTACCCAGTACATCCAAAATAACGCTTTTTTTGCATTTGTTGTTGGCGAATGTTCCCGGATTAACATCTTTAGAATTTTTGCGATTGCCGTGTGTTCAATACATATCAAGATGCAGCGTTGACATCCACGCCGAATAACATTCGTCAGCTATTTGCAATTATTTTAACGACATGTTATCCAACACAATCGTCCACTTTGTGGGAAAAATATAAGAATCATATGACTGAGACATATTGCACCGAGTTAGACAAACAGACCAATGTCCAAATATAGATTACACGCCAGAGATATATAATGAAGCTTTAGTGCTGTTAGTGCTGACTGAGGATTTATGCATTTTAATTTCAAGTTTACCGCTCACTCCTTTTGGTATGCCATGACCTGATCGCTGGCCACCGACTTAGTTAACAGTGATTTGCAACGAGAAAAACAGTATAACGAAGTTGACCTAACTACCGTTATTACGAATAATGAGCCATTACTGACAGCAGAACAATAAAATATTTATAATCGGACTATGCTGACTATTGATGCTGAACAAGGCGGTTTTTTTTTCTATGACACACCAGGTGGAACCATTAAGACATTTTTAATATCGTTGATCCTTGCAAAGATACGGTCGCAACAAAAAAATTGCATTGGCAATTGCATTCGAGAGCTCGGGTTTCACCCAGTTTAGGGACGAGAATATGGCAAATAATGTCATCACCAATGATATGGTACTACCCCATTGTGCTTCGACATCTCCCTCTAGAAGCGGTGAACATTTATACCACCCTGTTTAATAATGCAATGAATAATGCACGTTATCCAGCGCATTGGAAAACTGCGATGGTACATCCTATCCAAAAAAAAGGGATAAAGACACTTCCAATCCGGCGAATCTCCACTCGATCAGTCCTCTTCCAAGCATCAGTACGGTTCTAGAGAAGATGATCAATAGAGTCCTGACTAAGTGGTTTGATCACAAACGTATAGTTCCGGATAATCAATTCGGTTTCAAGGCGAATGATATCATTCATGCTGCGTCTAAACTGGTTTCTGATATCCAATGGAACAAAGGCAAGAAACAATGCACTGGTGCCTGCCTGATTGACTTGGAGAAAGCCTTCGATACCATATGGTTAGAGGGACTCTTTTTCAATCTGGTTGGGCATTAGTAAACCACTACTGTATATTCTTTTCGATATGCTCTCCAGTACACAGTAGGTCATCGTGAAGAATGGCGATGTGACTTCTGCTGGAACCTTTAACATCAAAAACCGTCTGCGACAAGGTGCGGTAAATTCGCCGATCCTATTCAACATTTACACAAGTGATCTGATAGGTTAACTTCACCATGCCATAGCGTACACAGACGACATATCAGGTCCAAAAATTGAGGTCATTAATATACTTTTGCAGCGTGACTTCAACAAAATTAAGCGATATTACGATAACTGGAAGTTGAAAATCAACTTTCAGAAGTCGGAAACCATTGTGTTTAGGACGCCTTTGTCTGGGACCTCTAGGGATACCAGAAAGAATTAGCGAAAGTTTTCGATCGTGGGGCAGCACAGGCAGACACTTGCTTGTCGAAATGTAGTCAGATACCTCGGGATCTGGCTAGATCAATATTTGATATAAACATATAGATATTGCTCTGGCTAGAGCCAAAGGTGCTTTTGCCCTTACAAAGAGTCTGTTTTATAACAGCCAACTCGATGCGAGGGTCAAGGTGATCCGCTACATGGTTTTTATCCGGCCTATGCTTGTATGTGGATGTCCTGTGTGGTTTAACGTGAGGGCAAGTTTATTGGAAAAGATTCGGGTGTTTGAGAGGGCTTGTCTGAGGACTTGTTTTCGCTTATATAGAACACCAGAGTCTGAGTACATAAAATTCTATCCTAATGAGGTCTTATACAGTAGGACGAACCTAATAAGAGCGGACAGTTTCGTCATTAAGTTGACTCGAAGGCACGTTGCAAGAGCAATGGACTCATCGAACAACCTGATCTCCGATGCAGTTTGATATTTAGGTATAGTTAGTCTATGGTTCACACGACGAAATTCACTGATAAAATAGCCATAGACTAACTATACCTAGATATCAAACTTTCCAGATATTGGAAAATCAAAACCAGTTTTCTACTGATCGTCACTATCCGTGAGACTCTGTCCGTGAATACGTGTGAATTGTGATCAATGGCAATGTATCTCCTTTTTTATACAAACCACGCCCATTTGAACCAAAAAATGTCATCCACATTACACACACTCGTGCAAATCGCTCTCATTCTAGCAATTTTACTTGTAAATTGATCTCATTCTAGCAAATTTTGACAATGTTATAGAGATGCAAAAGTGTTGGAATTCACTTACAGTGTGTCTGTGCGAAAGTTAAGGGTTTGCAAAAGTATTAGTAGAGTTTGACATCTAGTTTAGTTTATCTATGAAAATAGCTTGCTCCAGTAAATGTTGGCAGAGGAGAGCGCAGACACTCAAAAATAGTATCAGCAACATAAAACTCCGCCCACAAACATCGACAAAAATCAAACCAGTTTTGATTTTAGTGAGACCAAATTCTGATGTTGGTGAAACCAAAAAATTGGTACGCGTACCAGCCCGCAGACGATCAACATCAGCTAAAACTTGGTTAGTGGTACCATATTTACTAGTAACATGTTTTAGCGTCTACAGGGCGCTTAAGATTTTCATTGCATCTTCTTGACATTTCTTTTTCTCCGTCTTCTTTTTTTTCACATTTGCTTCATTACTTTTTGGGTGTTGTTACGAGCACAACGTTTCAGTATGGCGGATGAATTTGAATGGACCAAAGAATTAACAAGCGGGCTCATTTTCAATTATGAAACACTGAGCGCCAAAGATGAAATGAAAGAGAGTTGTCAAATAACATGAAAAACCAAAGAATTGGAAAAAGGCTTCATATAAAAATGCGCTCATTACAGAAGGACAGTTTGAAAGAAAATAACCAAAACATATCAAACTGTGGCGTGTAAAAGCGGACATACTCGTACATACTACCTGTATTTGCTTGCGAGTGTTTCAAGTGCAAACATATGTTCGTCGGCACCCCTCTGTTAGCCATTAAATTCACACTTTCACACATAAGGGTGAAATCAAATTAGTTAATTAAAAAAAAGAAGTGCTCTGCACACCTAAAAGGAATTTTTTTTTTATTCATTTTTTGTTGACTGTTTCAGATACGTGATTCGCCTTTAATACACCTCTCCGTATGTCCTGCGTCTCCACCGTGCAAGACTCCCATTTTTTCGCAATTTGAGTATACATACATATATATAGAAGTATGCATGGAATGGACTTGTTTGTTTACTGTTCCACACAGACAACTCTCTCCAACAGGTGAGGATAATACCCCAACTGAGGTTTTTAATTTAGTTTAAGGGTGCATGAAGTTCAGGCAGGAGTGTTGCACGGGCACGTACAGTTGCTCATCACTTTTTGTTTGTCATTCACTTACACTCCTTGTAGGGTAATGCCCTATTCCTCCAAAAAAAAACCAAAAACAAAAAAATTGTAATTAGGTTTTGTAATTACACGTCGTATGAGATAAACAATGTCAGGGTAAAATATCAAATGAATCTATAGGGAAACGGACAGATATAGTCCGACTTCTGTCAGATTGCAGTCCATACTACGGCGCGACTTCTGTGGTATCACATTTTGTTGTGCCAATTTATGAGGTTGTTTACGGTGATGAATGTTCTACCATTAAACAAAATGAAGTCATTAAAATAATGATTTTGGAATTGTTGCTCTTACAAGCAGCTCATGCCAATTTAATTGACAATCTCTACGCAATCTCTCTGGTAAATGAGAGATATTTTTCCCCATTTTCTTCTTTTTTTTGTGCAAAGGAGCGCTCCGCTCGCGTTGGAGGTTCTGAGAAAAGTTACAATTAACGAGAGTATCTTGAAATATGATATTTCTTGAAGTTTATTGAAGTACGCCTCGAGGGGTATTTGGGTATTTCGGATGACTAAAAACGAGCCTTACTCAGGGTTATGAAATCTAATCGTACTGACGTGACATATGAGATTGTAAAATTAGACACGTAGGAATGTGGAAGATTTAACTTTTCACTTTGGTGGAAATACAATACTTAAATAAAAGTACTGTCTTCCGTCCTCATACTCGTAGTCGTAGCTACTTGTATACTTTCGTAGAAAATTACAATTGCCATGACAAGAAGTTGATCGTAAATATTGTAGAAAGGAAGGTATTAGTGGAGAATTATAAATCCAAGTATATTAATTTTTACTTACTTCGCAAAGGGTGTCGCCTATATAAGTATTTTAATCTCTATTACGTTGAAATCAGATTCAGGCTGGGTATACAATTACTTGCACGTATCTATGATTTTGATTTAATTTGAATTTATATATAGTACAGAATGATATCTTGTGGAAATTCTACGAATCTTCAACCCTTTTGAGCATATCCCACGTGTCTCTTAGGTGTACCCCTATTTTTATCTTTTTTCTGATGATGGCATGCTTAAGGATCTAAAGGCACTATATATGTAGATGGTTGATTGAATTTTGTATATCCGATGGCACAGGATCTTAATCGGATTATAATTGACATAAAATCACTAGCTACGACAGTCGGTGTGGGAGCCCAAAAAGTTACTGAAATGTATGGGCAATGGAATAAGGATGTTACCCATTTTAATTTCGTATAAATTACAAAGTGAATGTGGACTAACAACTAAAATTTTCTTCGCTCTATATAGGACATTCTTTAGTAGGAAGCTCGAAGGTTCAAAGTTTTTTCAAGTTCCTTCAGGCGATGACCTGAACCAGTAGATGTAGTAATACAGTCATTAAATGCAATTAATGTCCATCACATCATGATTGACATGTACCAGAAAGGACTTGGTCCTCCAACTCATAAGCTGTTTGTGATCTGAGAGCTCTTCGCTTCCTGATCTGCATGTATAGTACCATACCTACATTTGCTAAGAATATTTCGTCCTGTCTATCACTAGTATAGAAGATTAGTAAGGTGAATTATTGAATAAACTTAACGTTTCTTACTCTATTTATTTATTATGGAAAGGTATACGCTTTTAGTACAAATCATCTAAATTTGTTTATTGTAATTAAATTTTAAGTCAGTTTTCGGCCGTTAAAATGTCGTCCAAATTAGCGATTGAGCATTAAGTGAAAAAAAATCAAATGACTTAGGCCTGTCAGCGAGACAGCAAAACACCAGAACTGAAGAGAATATTGCGAACATTTTTTGATTTTACTCTATTGAAAGTGGAAGAAGATCCGGATTTCCACAGAAAAGTCATCCTCAGTGACTGGTACATAGATAAACTAAACTAGATGTCAAACTCTACTAATACTTTTGCAAACCCTTAACTTTCGCACAGACACACTGTAAGAGAATTCCAACACTTTTGCATCTCTATAACTTTGTCAAAATTTGCTAGAATGAGAGCAATTTACAAGTAAAATTGCTAGAATGATAGCGATTTGCACGAGTGTGTGTAATGTGGATGACCTTTTTTGGTTCAAATGGGCGTGGTTTGTATAAAAAAGGAGATAAATTGCCATTGATCACAATTCACACGTATTCACGGACAGAGTCTCACGGATAGTGACGATCAGTAGAAAACCGGTTTTGATTTTCCAATATCCATAGACTAACTATACCTAGATATCAAACTTTCCAGATATTGGAAAATCAAAACCGGTTTTCTACTGATCGTCACCATCCGTGAGACTGTGTCCGTGAATACTCGTACCTCGTCTCTATAAATACTGTCATATGCGGCCGTAAAATCGATAAAAAGATGGTGGGTATCGATTCTGAATTGGGTTGTTTGCTAAGGGCTTCAGGCGTTCACACAATATGGCAGACAAAATCGCATACAAGATGTTGAATTGGAGCAGGTGTGGGGATCTCCGTTTTTGTGGATCGGACAATTGAAGTTGAGATTTCATTCAGCAGACCTGCCTTGACCAGACCTGACTAGACAAAGTCACTTCCAGCAGCTTTAAATACCTCTTCCGGTAAGCAGTCATTTACGAGTCTTCTTGCCTTGATACGTTCTTTTTACGTGTTGTTAAAATTTCGGTACGTCATTCTTAGAGTACAGCTTCTCAATATTTTCGATCGTGCACTTCTCATGCTCTTTTTTATCCCTCAGGGGAAGCCGATGTCCTTCCCGTCTTTTCTGCTCGTAGAGCTCATCAATAGCTCAAGATAGTTTTTCCTTGCAGAGCCGCTTTGTGGGCTTTTTATTTTGTTGCATGTAGTTGTAGGTATGTACAAACTTGTCATTTCTTGGAGATGGTCGGGTAACACCCAGCGCATCAGTGACCGAGTCTATGATCGTACGTTGGCAGCGTTTTTATTTATTTATGGCTTCACGTTCGGCGAAGATTCTGGCTGTCTCGATGCGATTGCAGCTGTTCTATGTTACATATATCTTCTCACAGTAGTGTTTTCTTCTTATGGCGCTCGTGCAGCATTCGCACCTTGACTGCAACAAGGTGGTGATCCGATTTAATGTTGGCTGCCCGGAAGGTTGGGACGGCCAGAATACTGGTGTCATGCCTTATGTCTATCACGAAATTAACAATTTGATTTAGCGTTTGATAATCTGGAGACCACCATGTAATCTTGTGTATATTGAGATAAGAAAACCGTCTGCTGGCTATAGTGATATTTCCCCCCGCCGCAAAGTCAATAAGCCTAAGTCCGTCGAGGGGCTCGTAGAAACATTCTTTGCTAGCGTTGGCCGTGGGTGTATGCGCGCATATTAGGCTTACGTCAGCGAATTTAGCCTTGATGCGGATTATCATAAGACGCTTGCTCACGTGTCGGAAGCTGTAAACTTGTTGCATAAGTCTGCCGCATATAGCAAACCCGCATCCGTATAATCGCTATTTCTTTTCCCCATAGCGATCACCATATAATATATCACAAATACGCCATTTGCTGGTTGTAGATGCGGACATTCCATGCGGGCAAAACGACTATTTGTTTTGTGGTTGTCGAATATTTTGAGCAGACTTCTGTCTGCTGGAGTTATCGGAATCGAAGGACTTGGACATTTTTATATCAGAAAGAAAGTGACCAGAATCTATGCCTTTACAACGAGTGAATTTTCGGTATTACGAATATCACCTGGTGTACGTACATCTTTCGAGGTCCCTTTCGTGCTTTTGAACAGTTTAGTGCCTAGTTTGGTTGCCTTTTGTGCTGATTTTGATATTTCAACTGAGTTCCTTTGAGAGTCTTAAGATCATCACAAACCAAAAGAACTCAAAGACACGTCTGACCTTCACTTAAACAAAGAAACGAGCATCACTTGAAAAAAGAAAGTGAAATATTAAACTCTATTTGGACGTATTTCGAAACGACGTTTTCGACTTAACTTAAACAAAGTGCAACACCTATGCACCATTTACATGCTAACTAGGAACGTACTTCAAGTTATCCAGTTAAAAGGTACGAATGTATCCATATGTATCCATAGTTAATGCTGAAACTGAAAACTGAAAATTAAGGAGGAGCTCTCAACAAGTACAACTTTCACAATTCATCACTATCACTTTGGCGCAATTAAAACAAAGTTAGTCAACGTACCATCGTAAACGACAGGCATGCACCAATAAAGTTTGTCTTGTTAAGCATTTACTTCCGAACAAAATAAAACTCCAAAAAAATTAAGTGTTTGTGGAACAAAACACATCGGAAAACCTTGAATGTAAATCGCTCTTACCGTTAAATTTTTCTTAAAAAAAAAATTATAGCGCCGAGTGAAACCAACAAGAAACATTTATTTCTCGCTCTCGTAAGTGAGTGGATTGTGTGAGGATGGAACAGCATCCACATCCGGATTGCAATTAAAAAAAATAATAATTGAGAAACTTTTTTTTACTTCTCTTTGCATTGTGTGTTATCGTACTCCAGGTTTTTTTTTTTTTTTTTTTTTAATTTTTGCATCCATGCTTTGCTGTATCCTACATTCGGTTGTAGCTCCATACTCTTGCGGTTGAAGCCCATTGTGGCGAAAATTAAAGCAGAACTTATTTTCCATTTTGGTCCGCCATTAATGTGTCAAGGTTTTTGACCCAATTGCGAGTACCATGCGAATTACATTTTTTTTAAATACACAACACGGTATAATTTTAAAAAGGAGCTGCGAGGCAGTGTTACAGTAAACTGGGTCGACAAAATCAGCTTGAACTACTGACTGATCTGATTTGATTTGAAAAACTGAAGCCCCTTCCGTTGCAAATTTCTCCAGCCGTTCTGTTTATATTGTACAATATATCACATTCAAATGGTGTTTGCCCCGTTTAGTATTGAAGAAAAGTTTTGAAAGGAAGGCGACTTAAAGAGGAAGGGTGGCTTGTCGGATTACCCCATATTATGTAGACTATAGAGGAAGACTGATGGCAATATGAATTAAGTATATCAATATCTTATCGAAAGTCGCAAAATCTTGTTTATTTATGGGAGTTGTTTCTTTTTATAAGAAAAAAACATTTTATCTCTTGATTCTAACGTTCTTCTCACATAACTTTGTACTGCCTTCCGCGTTCATGAGCTTATTTCGAAACGAACCTGTGTAGGGATTTTCTACTATAATATTTTTCTGATAGAAGATGGCCCTGAAAAAACATTACACTCACAGAGCACATACCAGCCTTACACTTTCCTGTCAACACCGTAGTTGGTTCCGGAATAGACATCGGCTAAGTCTACATTTGGAAAGAATGCTGCAGTCCGATTGAGATGGCTTTGTCACCAATAAGAATTTTCTTTCAGAGACTGCAATGTCACTACGCGTATGAAGAACTACTCAATATGAATCTAATAGATTGTAGAACAAGACTAGAGAGATACGCCGACAGCAAACCCACAAAAAGAGGAAAAAGGAACGAACCCAGTCACCTGATCAGCTGGTGATGTAGTCTACATTACCTCATGTGCTTTAAATGAAGAAACTTAGCTAAGGCGAGACACGCCTTAGTCTTTATTTAAGAGAGCGCAACAATACGTGAAATAATTAGCACTGGCGGAAGTTATGTTCCTCTGAAATAGTAAAGCTGTTGCTCCTTTTAGACTAAGGAATGACGTTACTGCGCATCAACCGGTCAATTCCCTCAGAGGAAGAAGAAATCCAATCCTTCCGGATATTGTACATCTCTATTACCAGCAATTTAGAAGTAAAGTTCACTATGTGTGTGTAATGTGGATGACGTTTTTTGTGCAAAATGGGAAAGAAATTGACATTGATGACAATTCACACGTATTCACAGACAGGGTTATACGGAGAGGCGATCAGTGGAAAGCGGGTTTTGGTTTTCCAATATCTGGAAAGTTTGCCATCTATGAAATGAGTTCAACTTTGACTTCAATCAACTGATTCCAGAAAGAAACTCTCCGAAATTGGTACGACCGACGGGTCATGCCAAGAATTTCCTCATAAAGAGAACTTGTAGTATTCTCCAATGGTTTTTTATATATCACAACTTATTAGAATTTAGGACAAGTTAATCCGAGAATGGTCATAAAAGAGGTGACTAGATAAACATGAACTTTAGACAAAAGCTTCAAGTATTGATCAACACTGAATTTAAATATTTATCTTAATACGTATTCGCTGCATGCACTTCAGTTTGTTTTGGAACCTTAGCCCTTAGCTTGTGTCCAGTAAGTTTGATGCAGTCTTCACTTGATAAAAGAAATTTTCGAAGAAGTAGTCCAATGACAACACCAGACCAAATTGCACACCATACAGTGACTTTTTGTGGATGCAAAGGTCTTTCGACAGTTACGTGTGGATTTACATTTCCCCATATGTGACAATTTTGTTGGTTAACATATCCACCGTATGAAAAATGAGCCTCATCGCTGAAGAAAATGTTGTGTGAAAATTGGTCATCCAAATGCTGATGTTCAAGCACTTAATCGGCATGTGTTCTGCGCATTCCGTAGTCAGATTCCTTCAATTATTGAGTGAGTTAAACTTTATAGGGTTGTAGATGCAAATCGAAATGCAAAATATGCCATAATGTGCCGTAAGACAAGCCCAAATGGATATGGATCGATTTGAATCTGCTTCAACACTTTCACTAATGGCAACTATATTTTTTGTAGAGCGTGCATTTCGATGATTATGTCGACCGTAATCTGCTCGTAATGCGCGAATCGTACCATCTACAAATTCACTATGTTTGTAATAAGTTTTCACAACTTTAACACATTCAGCGACTTGTTAAACGATCCATATTGTAAAATGGCAAACCTTAAACTAAACATATGCAGTCTCGTATGACAGTTCGGTTTGATGTATGCGATTGAAACAGGGATCCTAAATTAATTGTACTGATTGTAGAACATAACATTATAAATAATAATATGTTAATTATTTTCAGTTACGTAAAACCATAAGTACACATGCCAACTTTGGTCGGCACCCCTCCTTTTTTCCTCCCTAATTTTCCTTTGCTCGCGCTGTGTGCAAGCATTTTAAGAGTACTCAAATCCCGCTAATTACAAAAAAAGAACCATATCTTGTCCGGATCAAACTCATCTACATTTTGTAAGAAAGCGGGTTTTGGAAATAAATTTCCTTGGCACAACAAATTTCATAATTCGGATGTGTTCTGGCAGTTTTATAAGTAAAAACCGTCATTGACTCAACCTTGTACTACTGCTCACTCACTACTCACACTGCCAGGGACCGACATTTCTGCAAATAGCACTTCATAGGAAAAATGGTTTATGACGTCTTTATGCGTTGTCGAGAAGCTATTGGAATTTCGGGTTTTAGGAATAACATTTTTTTTGTCATGAAAACTTTAATCAATTATATGTTTTCCATTTTGTTCGATGACTTTCTGTAATTTTGCTTGTAACTTCATGATTCCGTTATCATACAACTTCTGGCCCTTATTAGCACACAACTGGACTAAGTGCGATTTCAAGTCATCCTCATATATGAAAGTCTTACCAAACTTCGCATCAAGAGAAAATTCTATGGTACCAAGTTGAGGCTATACGTTCGATGTGACTTCACTTTTCAACCATGTTTCAATCGTTCCCGAGTTACTAAATGTGTGTGTTTTCGATTTGAGGATTCTAGCCAATTCTCTTTAATCGCTTCCTCCAGTTTCATTAACTGTTTCCAGTAAACATCTGAACTGACCGCTGAAAGCAGCTCAAAATACACGACACCGCCAGCATTTTCAAGCAAGACAGCTTTCGATATGGTTCATCACCCTTGGACCATGATCGTTTTCGATTGATGTTGTTATAAACGATACATTTTTCATCAGAAGTGATAATTTGATTTAAAGAGACTATCAATTTCATCGCGTTGGAATGGCATATTGCAAATATTGATTTGTTGCGTTAAGTGTGGACCTCAAACAATGAGCCTTTTTAGTAGTATAAAACGTTTTAAGATATTTTCAGTTATTGTGTATAATGCATTTCATCTCTCTGCAATCTCTCGAACAGTCATATGACGATCTGATTTAATTATGACTTGATCTGGTTATCACTAACTTCAATGAGTGAAAATTGAATGAAAAATCTTTAAAACAGAATTTCTTGAACCAATTCCTACATGTACGTCCTGATAGCAGTCAACTCTATAAACTTCGCATATCTCTTTGGTAAATAAAAGCTAAAATATGTCGAAAATTTGACATTGACACTATATTAACAGATATAAACAAAATTATGCTCTATTTGCGCCTAAAGTAAGCTTCAAGTGACATCAATTGAATGTCAAATGAGAAAAAATCATAATACCCCGTTTATATGACAGCTCAATGCGCATTGAATCAATCTGCATAGAAATGGTTCTATTTACACGAAATTATCCAAAACTGAATCCAAAATGACCGAGAGAACATTGAGTGAGTTTAGCAATCAGCTTAGTGAACTTACAGTTTAGTAAATTCGAAGTGCGTATACGAGTAAATTAAGGCCCAGACCAGCGTTCGGACTTTACTTCGATCGAAGTAGATTTACTTCGATTTTAGGAAATAAAAAAAATCGACTCCCTTGCTTCACTTTGCCCAAGATCTACTTCTATTTTTCGTCAACAGTCATTTTTTAATCAAATAACGATGACAACACTGAACTGATAACTCAAAGTGTCAACACTACGTCAACACAATCTACGTTGCTATGCTATTGCTACGTTCGTTACTCTTACTGCAAAAAAAAAACTTTAAGGTGACTTAGTTTATTTTTTTTTCTGTTTTCGTTTCTCTCTCTCTCTCTGGTACAGAATTGGAGAATTGTGTAAGTGCGAGTGTGAATTTGTGAATTTCAACAACGACGAATAACTGTAACTGTAAGTAAAACATTGATTTCTTGAATTCGCTTGACAAGGTATGCTCTTGTTAGATGTTAGGGAATGAGCTTGCGGTTTGTTTTTGTTTGCAGTTGCGATTATATAGATCTATTGTGCAAGCAATTTATTACAAATGGTTTTCAAGAAAAAAAATTAATGAAATGGATCAATATTTAACCAAAAAGTAAGAATGGTAACAAAAATGTTTAAAATAAGTGAGTGTTTTAACGGCTTATTATTTTAGACTAAATTCTACGAATGAGAAGAGCCGTATCTCCCTTCAAAAAAGTTCAGATGGAGACACCGGGTAGGTAGTGAAGTTTTACGTAAATGCGTTTTTGTATTTTTTGTATTCGTTATAGAAAAATACAAACTGTTTGCGAAAAAACTGACTTATCCT
Organism: Volucella bombylans; assembly: GCA_949129095.1. Taxonomy (NCBI): domain Eukaryota; kingdom Metazoa; phylum Arthropoda; class Insecta; order Diptera; family Syrphidae; genus Volucella; species Volucella bombylans. The sequence continues at coordinate 165,070,212 of OX422140.1, read as the reverse complement.
CTTGCTCAACCATGGTGGCATATGAAATTTCAGACGAGGAATTGAAAAATAATATAACTTGCAAGAAATATAACCAAAAATATAAAATTGATGGGAATCAAGTAGGAGATGGTTGACCAGGGAGGGAGTTTTTCAAAATGCTTACTGCAAGTTGTGCAAAAAAACTTTAGCCAACAACATCACCAACTTAGAACGACACGCAAATTCCCACAGTCACAAAAAAAAAAGGAAGCTGGGTGTAAGAACCAAACACATTTACCACAAATCGTCGAAAAATTGGAAAATGCTGAAGCAAGCAAGACACAAAATTGAAAAAGGAGATTACAATGGTAATGTACTGTGTTTCAAAACTGCCGGGTCTGTTTAATGTTCTCACGCAAGACAAAGACACGTCATATAAAATTAAATGTTGTTCAAAGAAAGCAACAACATTTAATAAATTTCGAACTTTAGCAAGAAGAATTTAGCACGAAGCCTTCGCAACAATTTTTTTTCGCTTATTATTAATGAAAGCACCGATATTAGCTGCAAAAGGTGTTTAGTTTTAGTTGTTCGGCACCAAGAACTCTGTTTAATTAAAGACGATTTTTTTGGATTGTTAGAATTAGAAGATTCGTCGGCAACTTCAATTGCAAGTGCTATAAAAAAATACTTAATGGAATTAGAGATTCCTTTTGAGAAGATTTAATAGGTTTAGGATTATCAGTTCCTGCTCTTATGAATGGCTCGCTGAATGGGGTAAGAACACATCTAAAATCTTTGAACGAAAATCTCTTCTATTTGGGTTGTACTTGCCATTCTCTGAATCTTTACTCAAAAGCAGCATAAAAACAAATTCCCCTTGAAATTGAATTATTAATTAAGAACATTTTAATTTTTTCTCACATAGCTCTAAAAGACTTTCTGATTTCAAGACTTTTCAGGAGTATTTTGAAATAGCCGAGCACAAAATTTTGAACACATGTACCACTCGATGGTTATCGGTTCAGGCAGCAGTAGACAGGGTTTTAGAACAATGGACAGCTCTAAAGCATTATTTTTTATTATTGTCATTTGAAGAAAAGAGGGAAAATAATATTGAAACAGTGGCAGAGAGACTAAACGATGTGAATAAATCCTATTTGTTATTGTTATCTTATGTTTTAAATATTATTAATAAAATTAATAGAATTTTTCAGTCAGAAAAAAACTACTATTCATCTTCTTCCTCCGTCAATTAAGCAACAATTTTTAAACTTTCTAAGCAATTTTATAAAAATTGAGTTTTTAAGTTGTGAAGTGGATTACGAAAATCAAAACTTCCAGGTTTCTATTGAAACAATATTTTGTGGTCTATCCCACAAAATGAAAAAAATATTTCAAAAGGAAATATTTTGGAAATTAAACGAAATATTTTAAAATACTATATTACTCTTTGCAACCAAATCAAACTAAGATTTTCTTTTGACGATAACAAACTAAATTTAATACAGCATTTGAACCCTCAAAAAATTCAAGAAGGAGAACTACCTTCAATTTTAAAACTGGTTGAATCCTTTCTTTTCAACAAATGCTCAATTGAGGTCTTAAACGATGAATGGAGATCATTCCTTTTTTATCATATTAGCAATATAGATCAAAAAGATTTGGTTAAATTTTGGTATTCCTTAATGGGAAAATGTAATCAAATGGAAGAGATTTTGTTCAAAAATTTGTCTGAATATATGTTAACTTTGGCTGTTTAACCACACAGCAGCGCAGCAGCGGAAAGAAAATTCTCAGAAATGAATTTGATAAAAAAAAAATTAGAAATCGTTTAAATGTTAAGACAGTTGAAAACTTAATGTTTTCACGATCACTTATAAATAATCTTGGGGAAATAGATGAACCACCAAATAATTTAATAAAGTATGTTAAACAATATAAACTTGTATTTTTGAATGTATTTGCCATCAATACATTCAAAAATACAAAATTTAATCGTAAATGTTCAATTTAGATCTCTAAATTATGAAGATATTTAAGACTGAAAACTGAATTTTCAATTGATCCAATATATTTATGTTCAGTTTTTTTTGTTACCAATCATATTTTTAAATAATAAAATGTGTTAAAAATGAATTTTTATGAAAAATAGCAAATAAAAAAAATTAAAACAATCTTCCTGTATTTACTTCTGAAATTTTGATTTTACTTCGCTTTTTTTTTACATACTTCGAAATTTTATATCAGAAGTCCGAACCCTGGCCCAGACCCATAGAATCCTTTACATCCGTTGTGTCGACGTATTCGACTGACAGCTGGATAGAATATACACTTTGTTATGGAAGCAGGTCCATAAGCAATGAATATAACGGAAAGGACGGATCAAGTAGGTTTACTTTCTACGTTTTTAATCCGTTGGCGGTTCACTCCTTCACACACTGAGAACCATACATTCACATATTGAGGTTCACGCATTCACAAATTGAGAGTAAGCACTTTCATTGGTGGAGACATTGAGAGAATGAAGAGAAATTGACATAGCTAGAAAAGGAAACATTGACATTAATTGACACTTCAATTATTTTGTTTCGTTTCGTTTGTTATTAGCTTCGTTCAGTGAGGAAAAACTAGAACAGAACAGCACAGATTTGTAAAAAACGTCAAATAAAATGAGAACAGAAAAGTACATTACAGCTGATCTTAGCTTTGTTCAGTGAGTCTGTTCCGAGCAGGAAAGTACAAGCTTTCCTTTTTGTAAAATGTTTTCTTTCAGAAACATGTTTGAAGAAAAGTTAATAGAGGCCGTAGAAGGTAAAAGATGTCTATGAGACAAATCGCTACGTAATACGTAAACATCAACCTATCCGGCATTACATCATAACGAACGCAACGGATTCTATGGCCCGGGCCCGTATTGCGGATGAGGAGAGCGCGAGAGAGTAAAATGTTTCAATGCAATTTGAAAGTGTTTACATGATATTTCAATTCGGTTTAAAATTTTTAATGTGGGCTATAAACATAAATGAAAGAATGCGGATTAAGTATTTCAATGCAGTTTGAAATGGTATTTATATGAGGGAATTTAATCAATGTGCATTAATTCAATGCACATTGAGCTGCCATATAAACGGGGTAACAATATCGCTTGTAAAACCTGAAATTACTTTCTTGCCAACCCAATATCCGGACAATAATGCTTCGTGCAATACATCGTTTCAAATGATCGGTTAATCGATCCCTATACGAGTATTGTTACTAGAATGGTAGAGTCATTTTAAATGGTGATTTTGCTGAACAACCCATCGGCGCGAGGGAAAGGGCGCCACTCTTCTTTTATTCCGGAAGCTGCTGTTAGCAGGAGCACTTTAACTCCTCCTAGAGCATAAGGTGACAACCAGATCCTTCCATCTCTCTATGTTTGCAGCTCGATACCTCAGCTGTGTCCACGATCGAAAATTTGTCGACTGAACTTTCGTCATAACATTTGACCTCCATGCTGTTTTTGGCCTACCAACTCGCGTTATACCTTAAGGGTTCCATTGGAAACACTGCTGCGCTATGCTTTATCTGGTTTTCTCTGTGTATGGCCAATCCAGCGGCATTTTCTCTGTTTGATGTCAACCACTACTTTTGTTTGTCCAGTTCTAAGCTACAATTCATTGCTGAAAATCGTTTGTGGTCACCGGATCTTTAGGATGTAACGCAGACAACGATTAACAAAGGCGTTTAACCTGCTCGAGATGTTAGCGGAGCAATTCCACTTTTCACATGCATATACTCGTAGCAGTACAGATTCAAACAGTTTTAACAGAGTTCCACACTGCAGAAAGAATTCCGAATGCACTACGAGCTTTATTTAATCTATTTCTGACGCCCACGTCCGATCCACCATAGAGTGACACATAACTGCCCAGATAGTTGAACTGCGTGACCACCTTTATTGTTTCCCGCTTGAATATAAAATGCTGTTATTGGCCTCGGCTAATTTGCACAATTTTTTTTGGCGTTTGTCCTTAATCCAGCCACCTGCCGATTTTGTTGCAGAGAATGACACATTTGGTTACGGACACCAATGTAGTTTGCCAAGAAACAGATATCATCAACGTAGTCCAAATGCCTTTTAGCTTATCAAACGGATACCATCGGAAACAAAATCTCTCGTTTGTACCCACTCTGGCAGTCATTACGTCATCGATTGCAAGTAAGAACAAAACGGGGACAGTACATCTCCTTGTCTCACTCCTTGTCGTACTTCAAATGCATCGGAAAGCTGTCCACTGTGCAAAACCAAACACCTTGCGCTGTTATGCGACTCTTTAATAATAGCAAGCGATCTCCAGATGCAATCACGATTATCGCGATCGAAGGTCTTTTCAAAGCCGACGAACATGAGGAAGAGCGGTGATTGGTACTCCGATGATGATGTTCAAGGATGATTCGCAAGGTATCAATATGATCGACCACTGCGAAATCCCGCTTGGTACCTCTTGAGCGTCGACTCAATCCAGGACTTAATTCTCTCGAGAATGATAGTTGCCATCAGCTTTGGGAATACGGATTAGAGAGCTGCATGAATGCACTCAAATGATACACGAAAATTAGAGTGCAGAATGCAATGAATATTGAATACACCTTATTTTGAGTGACCAGTGTTTGAATGTTTTGAACATTCAAAGAGAAATGAATGAATGTTAGTGAATGATCGGTTTGAATGAGTGGGTTTTTAAGAGAGCACATAGTAGACCGAAAAAACATACAGTTTACTAACTGTATTTAGTATGTGCGTTTGCTGCAATAGCAAAATAATTTATATATTTGCAATTACATTTTTTATTTATTACACGCATTAGTTAAAAATGGATTCCTAAAGTTCTTTTGAGCACGTAAGTATATAAAATATATGTACAATGTGCATATCTGTCTACATACAATTAATTGAAAGGATAATATATGTGCAATTGTTTTTGTAATTGAGAGGTTAAGAACCTTAACTAATTGTTATATTTTTTTGTTGAAAGTGTTTTTTTTTGCGTCATTGCTTTATGTTTTTTTAAGTACGTGCATATTGCCCTGCTAAGAAATGAAATTTTAATGGAATTTTATCAAAATGCAGAAATTTTAATACTTATGGTTGTAATTAAATGGTTGTAACAAAACTGCTCCTTTCATCTTCTAGTGACACAAAAAGTTGCCGCTAGTATCTAGGACAGGGTGGTTGGTTTGACCTAAAATGTCCTTAGAAATTTTGTATAGCTCCCTCACGTTCAGTCTTCTTGCAGCTTCTTCCGCGCTCTCCGCCAATTTGTCTCACACAGCGCTGCACTCTCGTATGAGCTGCTATATACTCGTTCTGGATAACCAACTTTCGATGAGTATAGTTTCATTGTTGATTCTAATTTTGAGTGCTCTGCGGTGTGTAATATTCTCCCAGATGTCTTGGTATATCCAGAGATCTCTATCCCTTGAATGCCTCGGTACCGTTTCTGATCCAGCTTCCATAGAAACCCTCTTTACTTTCTCCCACATGGTCTCAATGGGAATATTGACGTTCACATCCATAGTTGACGCTTTGTAGTTTAGGGTGTTGGAAAAATTACGTCAAATATTTGGGTCAACAAGAGCGGTCGTATTAAGTGTTGGTCTGCTTGCTGTACTCTCTGAACGTCGCCGGACAGCAGCTGTTCGTAGCAGGAGCGTTACTAGTACCAGGTGATGATCACTTCATGCATCCGCACTTCTCTCATTCTTTACATCGTAACGTGACTTCCTCCATCATTGCTGTATAATGAAGTGGACGATTTCGTGTTCGACCATTAGGGGAGGCCCAGGTATCTTTATGGCAGGTCTTGTGTGGAAACTAGGTTTCACCTACCACACGCTGACGAGCGTTACAAAAGTCAACAAGTATATCGCCCTTGTTATTTCGCTGGTCCAAGCCATATCTACCCATAATGCGCTCGTGATCTACGTTGTCCGGCCAACCTTGACATTGAAGTAGCACATGACGATTACGATGTTGCCTTTCGGAACGTTGCTGTACACCGAGTTTAGATGAGCATACAAAGTGGTTTTGTCGTCCTCCTTTGCACCGCTTTTAGGAGCGTAACACTGAATGATGGTGATTTTGGAGCTAAACCCTGCCGTCATTATTCTCGCCGATACTGATTTCCAGGAAATTAGACCTTTTCTGGCCTACCAACACCATTCAATCTTAGACCACTGCCTATCTCCTCCTCTCCAGAGTACAACATCCTAGTCAGTCCTGAGCTCTGCATTCAGTTTTACCCCTTCATTTAGTCTCACTCAGTCCGAGGATACTGATTTTAAACCGGGTCATTTCACGATCTACCTGTTCATATATTCCATGTCGGTACAGAAAGAACGGACGTTCCATGCACCAATTTTCGTGTGTATTCGGTACCCAAAAATAATATCTGTAATATTAGAAAGATGTCCAGAGTTTCTGGTTGTCGTTTCATTATTTGTAGCGTCTCGCTTGCCATTGTTACATGAAGGATGCCGCATCCTCAAATCCAATGTGCGATTTTCTACAGCCATTAGGAGTGTACCACCTGGGGACTCATTACAGTTTGTTGTCATTTTTCAAGTAAAAAATTTCTTCTCTCCACCGTTGGTGTTTCCCAGGATATGGTTAATAACCCCATAAGACTTCGATTCGACAGGCATGGTCGAACACATTCAATTACAGGCCCAATATGAGCAAACAGACGCCTTTTGGAGCTTTTGTGCAACCCAAGCACAAGATCATGCCCAGAGCAGCAGTGCTGGTTTGTTTGCTTATCCTGCCAGCCATTTGGTACCCTTTGTGAACGTTTGCGTTACCTACTCTCTACCACGAGGAGGTACATTGGGATTTTCCTTTCATCAAGTCTAGGTACCACAAGGTATTGACCTAGTATCTCCTATTTAGGAATCTCTTCACGATTTAAATCAAGTCTAAGAGTTTCGTGAGAAAAGGCCAAACAGAGTAGATATAACTTCTTCATTGTCTAGGCCTAGTCTCCATCTGACTGGAAGGAGCAAAAATTCGTTGTTGTTTCGTCCGACTGACACACAGATATCTTTAACTCTGGAGTTGTTTGTATTTTTTTTTTCAACAAGGTTGATATATGTGTATTTATGGTTTCATATAATTAAAAATAATTCACCCATTATTATTTATTACATTTGTAATTGTAAATAAGCTTGCTAATGTAAATTTCTAAATTGTTGCTTGAGTTCTACGCTCAAAAGTTTAGAACTCCTAGGAAGTCCTATAACAAAAAGCATGCTGTTTTTTCCGTTACGGTTTTTTTTCTAATTTGTTAGATAGTTTATTTTTGTTTTCCCAAAATGTATCACCCAAAAAGGTTTGTCCGATTAGATCTGACACTCCCTTTCGTGTAATTACGAAATCGTAGCTACATATGATAGTACTGCATTGATGGTTCTAAAATGTTTGCTATTCCTCCATTAACACAGATGATTTTTTTAAAATTTTCTTTAAATATGTGCAATACATATTAATAAATTTCCTTTAGTATTGCAACAATTTCGTAAGAGTCCCCTGGTTTTAAGAAAAAAATTATAGTATTTTGTATAATTTTTATTTTAATTACTTAAAAAGTCAGTAGCGGATTTTGTTCAAACTCTAATTTTTTATTTTTTTTTTATAATTAGTGCGCGCTCAAGCAATTTGTGTTTGTATACAGCGCGAGCACGCTCTAATGGCCACGATTCTGCATAAGGACGCATGATCTGAAAAAATTCGAATCGATAGCAATATTCATTCCCGAGTTATCTCACATACACACATGCATTTCTTAAAAATTGTGTAAAGGATTGATAGACACCTTAAATCGTAAAGATTTTCTTTTTCGATTTTCGGAGTGAATACAAGAACTTCCCTATCAGGAAGTTAATAAATGATGACATCCCTAAATCTACGTCGGTAGGTTAAATTACATCTCCACAGACGTCTCTAAGGCAGCCGAGATCATAGGACTAGGGGCATTTTCTGATGATCCTTGGATACGCAAATGTCTACCCAAGTAGGGTACAGTCTCCCTAGCTGCAGGCTCAGCTTCTACTCATGCTGCTAATTGGAGTAGATAGAATACCATATACGCATCAGATATTGGAAGATATAATACATGTGTATGTATATAGGCAGCCAAGCACCGATTAGATCTCTAACTGCGAACATGGTAAGGGACTTCTGCGCATTCCTAGGCGAGGTTTTCCAGCAGCACACGATTACACTCTGTTGGGTTCCGGGGCATTTGTACGTGATAGTGAGCTGTGCCGCTGATAAACTGGGATCCCTTGGAACAAATTTGATGTCCCACGTCCAACAAGTGACATCCGTTCAAGCTTTCAACTATCTCAGTGACAATTAAGATAAGTAATTAACTCATACTCTTCCGGAAAGTATTATTTTTTTTTTTACGTTTTCCTGGTGATCATATGGAGGCTGATACTTCCGAAACACTTTCTACGTCAATATAACGCTAGAATCAGAGAGCATATCATTGTAGGCCAAGTGTCTTAGCGACTTTCTAAATGCTAAAAGGCTTCAAGAATTGTTTTTTCATCATCTGCGCTTTTTTCACAACATATTTTAATACGGATATGATCCATCTTTAGGCGTAGCAAATCAGAAATGGACAGTTACAATCTACAGATTTGCAGAGGAAGTCTTAACTAACTAACCTTAAAGCTATTTCAACCCTACTGGTATTTATGCCATGAATTATTTCAGACTTAAAGGTGATGCTCAAGAGACTCGCATATTTGCATATTCCTCTATACATAGTTGGCGCAGTCAAAAGGTCTTCTTTTAGTTTGAATAAGACAAACGGTAGTCAGATTCCATGTTTTGTCACGCTCAAAGCTTTCTTCCAATCATATCTTACAGATAAGGTGGAGCTTGTCCCCAACCAGGTATGTATTTTCTAGCTAAATATCCCAGCAGACATCTGGGCCCGCATCCATTAAAAATAAAACCATTATCTTCAACATAAAAAAAAAAAAACGATAGTTTCAACTTTAGTCAAATATTCCGAAAACAGGTCCCGCACGTTCCAGTTCTTATAGCATATTTGCTTGCATGTTTTCTTATCGTATCCATTATCAGAATTACTGCGAATACTCCCATGTACAAGTATTTATATGTATATATGGTATTATATTTACCGATTGAACAGGAGTAAAGGTAAGCCGAAATATTTGTATATACGAGTATAGACTTCTGACTTTGTGTCCGTATGTACATCCTTGAGACACCCCCTTTCTTCGGCGTTTCTGGATAATTTAGTTCTGTATGTGCTGCAAATAAAAAAAAACCCAAATCTGTCTTAATCATCTTGTCACGGCTAATTAGGGACAAATTGCAAATTCCAAGAAAATTAAGGGGAAAAAAGGATTTATGGTGATTAGAATTTTCTTAGAAATTGACAAAGATTACCCAACAGTAATATTTGCAGCACATACAGAAGAAAATTTTCGAGAAGTGCCAAAATCAGGAGGGTGTCTCCAGCAGTTGTCGAGGAGTGTATGTATCCTCCATTTCATTTAACCGAATCGGTGGCTGCAAAGGAATACATACTCGTATATACCTATTTCAGCACATAATTCGCAACAACCAGAATCTGCAATGAAGTTCAAAGATGCACGAATAGTTAAATAGAATATTTTAAAGAATTAAGCCTGGATGTTGAATGCGTCAAAATGAAATTGGTATCTAAATCACATACTCGTATACTTGTATTTCACGGATAGGAGGATGATGATTCGTTTGTAGTGACTATGCGTAAGGCTTTACTGAAACATTATTTTACTTATAATATGGCGTTGCAAACCAGTGGTTTTCTGTTGCGAACTACGTTGATGTGGACTTGAAGGTTCTTTGGACACAGCCATTTGAATTATTAGATTAAGTTAAGTAAGGTTAGAGCCGTCTTCATTGAGGTGCATTTATTCCCGTTGTAAATTCATTGTAGCCCCACTGCAACTGAGTGCTAGGATACCGTTGGTACTCTTGGAATCAACGAGATTTCTTCATAATTTCGCAAAATCCTGAATCTTCATAGAAATCATTTTATTTCGAAATTTTTAACTATGGAATATGTTGCAAAGTGCGACACCGATTCATCTTTATCTTTAACTTTGTAACTACTTGCTGAAATCCCTGTACGGGATATTCAATCTCTGGGCATGTCTTCAAAAAGCGATTATGCTTGCGAGTTGGAGACGTCTCTTTTTCTACGATTGATCAATTTTTATAGGATGGACAATGGGCAATATTAGTGTAGATATCTCAATGTCTAGATGCCCTTGAAAGTGTGTAGAACATTGGGAAGATTATTTAGTTGTAGTGGCCGTGGGAAACCTACTCTATCAGATGAAACGTATCTAATGGCTTGCTGACAGTTTCGCCATTGGTCTTTTGCACCTAATGCTGACAGCATACTCCTTCTCGAAAAGGCGACTTCGGAGGACTTTATCAGAAAAAACATACAGTCTTCTGATAATTCTTCTTTAGTATTCTGGCGTGTGGCATAGTTGCAGTCGCAACTAGGCTAGAAGGTAGTATTCTGAGTCGATGTTGGCTCCTCGAAACGTTCGGATATTCAGTATATTAAAGCTTTGTCTTGCCTTGATCGATCGATTGATGTGATGGTTTTTTGATAAGGTGACTCTCAGGTCTCTTTGTGAATGTTGAGGTGTGGGAAACATGTGCAGCTATGATGGCATTTGATTTCACTGTGAAGTCGATTAATTTTAGGCAATATACAGAGCTGATGTCGTGTAGACTTTGTTTTCTAACTATGCATGCTCTCTTTTCCTAACTTATCGTGTCACGAAGAAAGACCTTTATATGTGTTATTTATTTATTTATCGACGAGCTCATAAACAATCGGCGGCAAATTCGTACTTTGCTTCTGTGGGGGCATTAGGTCACATTGAGATTATAGTGGTGAATTTAGATTTGCCTGAAGCTCAAAACTTCGTTTTCTGGAGACAAGTCTACATAAAAATGTGAATTATTTCTGCTCTCTGTAGCAGTTACCACAGAAGATGTCAAAGTTCTCTATCCTAATAGCTCTTTGAAAATTATACGTGCATTACCGTAATTCATTGCCTGTTCTGTTTGCTTGGGTCATCAACAGTAAGTTTGTCCATATCACAACATATAAGTCTTCCCGTAATCGGGAAGATAACTTGATGGAAATGTAAGCTGGATGGCAGTATTCTTCAGAGTATAGTACCAATTTCTCACTATGGGGTTTTGGTACTGCCGTTGGTTTACTTATAAATCTTCTGTTACCATCTTTCGAAAACCTAGCTACATAGATACTGAAGAATCCTAATATGAACTGAGCTCTGAATATGTCACAGTAGCGCAAATGAAGTGAAAGCTGTATCTGCCTGACTCCATTATGCAGATACACTGAAGGTCACTCGGCTGTGCTTGTGCAGGTCCGAGTGTTCGGTAACATTTACTCAATCAGACTATGCGGAGTATTGGCAGTGGTACTTATACCGACACCTCTCCTCCTTTTTCAAACTGGGCTTGGGACTAGTTATGTTAAAATTCGCTAGGTATATGTTTCCTTATAAGCCAAGGTAAGAAACCGCTCCCTGCCCCAATACAGTTTCAGGACCCATTTGGAAGTAATGCCTGGACAATATATCATAGTACTTCACTAAAATATCATCAGCAAGCGTTTCTTTTCATCATAGCTTCGGTAACAAAGATTTTTGGTCTCAGTAGAAAATGTAAAAAGCCCAGAAGGGCAGTGGAAGAAAACGATTTCGTTTGAAAACTTTTGAACTGGACTCCTAACCGATACAAATCCCATTATGTTTGAATTTTGATCACATTGTCTTCCATATACCTGCTGGCATCTGATATTCGACAAATATCTGGATACACTATGAACCCGAAGGCTGTTTGTCTATCGAATGAAACCAGATAGATCTCGTTAAAGATTGTAATGGAAAATAAAATCGTCAATTTCGCGCGATATTGAAAAAATCACCGAACCGAGCAATGCACATTATCCATCAGCCGTGACAACTGAAATGCAAAAATTCCATCCAATTGTTGTAAATTTCAAACCGAGTTCGTCTGTGAAATTTCTACTTTATTTTATTTTTGTAGAGACGATAGCAGAAGGCGTAAAAGATATGATACTTCTCGGAAATAAAAAAGGGAACAGCAGACAAAAGATATTTTATATTAAATTGCTTGGAGCATTTTGCAAGGCGTGGTTTGCTGAGTTTGCTGGTGTGTATTTTTCAATTTTTTAAACGACCAGACATTCTGTTCTTACCATCAGTTTTGTTTTATACCTCGGGTACTGTTCTACCTTCTCCATCACAGTCTGACAACTTACGACATGTTCTTCCATCTCAATTTCATAGCTGTCCACCCACCTTTCATATTATTGCCTTTGGGAAATGTTCATTTTTTGTTGTTTTTTCTTTTTTCGAAACGAAAACGCTTTCGTGTCCTCCTTCACATTGTGATACAACGGGCTGCGATAGGGCTGTAAAACGCAGAAGTATTCCTATCTGCAGTATCTCGTTTATCCTGCTACTAAGAAGTGAGATATGAACGAGTATACCTGTTCGCAATGTCCGAAGGCATCTTACACTGCTTCCTGCTAATCACACATGCATATAGTAGGAAGAGATGAGGGTAATTCCAACGCCCCATGGCCATCTTCGCTAATGCACTCTCATCAAATGTGATGTGTCCATGACCACACTCTACACACTATCGTCGTTGTAGTCGGATAAACTTAAAGGGTGGTAAAGGGATATGCGCGCCTGCATCAGAAGTGCTATCTGGATGTGTCAAGATGGATTTCACAAACAGCTGGCTCTGCAGCCACGGAGTTCATACTGGCACGTTGTTTTTTTATTTTTGTTGAGTGAAGAGTTGGAGAAGTTATATGTTATGCCTCCATTACCTTACACTGATGTGTGGCTATTTACTTTCAGCTGCATTCTTGCGGACAAGCTGGAGTTCACTAAAGGACTTAAAGTATAGGATGAGTGTTTTTTTTAGGGATTGGCGTATGTCATGTACTCTCAATGTAGAATAGGATATTGGGCAATATCGTAATGCGTTCATATGACATGGAGACGTAGATACTTGTATATCAACTGCAGATGTAGAGTATACTGCTGCGCTGATGACGACAAGTGCATAAGGAATTTTGTAAAGTATAAGCTACAAAAAAGAGGCCATGTAAAAAGTTTTTTCGGTCGAGGAATTAATAGATGTGTCTACCAATTCAAAAATTGTTTGTAGAGATAGTTTATGTAGCAATGTGCAATTTTTCCAATGTCCATCATTGTTTGGTTGTAGGTGTTTTCTTATGCTGGCAATTAAATAGCAGTTTGATTTATGCTGATCTTTATTATGAAAATTATAGAAATAATATAATACATTCAGTCTTTGCTTTAGAACTTGCTACATGACTGATGTTAACCTCAGCCAAAGCCCTTAACTTACAGCTTATTCACAAAAGTGATCTGATGGTGTCATAATCGGTCCTTATTTATTCAAAAATGATTGCTAAAGTTATTTGAAAATATAGACGGAGTTTATCCGGATGATATGTGGTTCCAATAGGATGTTAAACTACCCACTTTACTATTGGAATACTGCGGACACGATTCAACGACAACATTATATAGCGAAATGGACCAGTGAGTTGACCACGATTAGTTCTTGTGAAGCTGCAATATGTACGAGTAAGGTCATTGGTGTATGCTAGTATTTTTTCTTTCTAAACAAGGAACTAGGCCATAGAACCCTATCTATATTTTTCTTACTTAAAATTCGCAATCTTATGTAAAAGGATGAGTTATCGCTTCAGTGATAAAGTGCCTACAGCACCAGCACCTACCACATCACCGCCGTGTACCTACAGCGTGATACCATAGCAGGCCAGGCACTTACTGAGATAGTGGTTTTGTCAAGCTTCGCAAGGTATTGTGTCACTTATGCCTATTACAATTAGGTGCTCAGAAATATCGTAATGCATCACCACAACACCAGTAAACAGTCCACAGAATTTCCTTCTAAGGGAGAAAAAGAAAGTCGCTGACCTCTTACAGAGATTGGTAAGCGTTCGTTTGATCTGCCGCCAACCAGAAGAATCATGCCAATCGCAGCTATGCTTATATGAATCAGCGCGATCTTGTGAGGGGAGTAAGAGCAACCAGAATTGTTTCTTTAATTTGACAACGTTTTCAACCACCGCCGGTTTTCTTGTTTTGTTTCGTTCGGTGGGTTTGTCCAGTTTATACGATTTTCATCCACTTGAACTCGATGCTTCATTGATTTCAAAACAGCTTTTATCTGATCATTGTGCGCGGAAAAATTCATTGACAGAGGTAGCGCCAGCAACTTTTTTTTTTTTGCCCTGTAAGGGATGGAAGAGGATGTGGCAGTTTCAGTTCATCTGTTTCTATTCTTTGCCGCCACTGAAGGATTGAGACTTTCAGCGCTCACACATTGAGTTTGACCGTTTTAAGTCACCTCCACACTACTTACCACTTACTATCTACCTTAGATGTCCTTGGCGTTTAGATCGACTTGTCATCTGGAGTTCTTCTAGATCTTTGAGTCTTAAGTCCTCCAGCCACGACAAAGCTCCCAAAAGAGAGCTTCAGGCCTCGGAAGCTAATATTTCTATCAATTTTGATGAGATAAAGGCTCCAAATGATCAAAAGGATGGGCCAGAATTCACCCAAGGAAATGATAACATGTCCTGAATCTATGCCTCTTTCTAAATTTTCCATCCATAAAAACATTACCACGTATCACACTGAGAACATTTTAGGGCTTCGATACCGTGTATCTTTTCTTGAGTTCAACGAACCAATGTGTATTTTAAATTTTTTGTTTACACATATGGACTATATTTTCCGGTATACAGTAGCTAGAAGTAATTCTGTGTATGCAGCTCTATAAAGTGCTGAATTTAGGCTAATTTTCCGATTTGATACCACATGGGAGTCAATCAGTTTGGTGGCAAACAATTCCAGGCATTTGCCTAGCGTGGACATAATATTATGGATGACGGAAGAATACTGATACCTCTAATTGGTTGAATAAGCTTTCATCGGATCATTTTCTGGTTATCAGTTTTCACCCGCTCTTTTGAATAACTCTCCTTCTTCTTGTTCTTCTTCTATAAAATATGACGCAGAGTCAAAATTTGGTCAATGCCGGATTTAATCAGTTCAAAACCGCACTCATGTTGACCTATCATTCACATAATATGGCTTGATCAATGATCTTGTATACCACATTTAATAGACTTATGCTGTTGTACATGGTACATTTAAGAGGTTCTCCTTTCTTCAGAACCGGATAGACGGTGCTCAGAGTCGACTCAGAAGGCATGCGTTCCTTGGATATGTATATACGTAGTTGGTCCTAGTTTTTTAAAAGATTATTTCCTCTAGCTTTAAGGAGCCTGGATGCTAAATTAAATTAAAGTTTTGTTAGTTATCTTCTTTTCGTTTTGGTCAAGGGAATGGACGTTTTCCGGATTGAATGGTGTATTATGTCTAACAGCGGTATTTTCGTCATCTCCACCATTCTAGTCCTAGTCCACAGAAATGATTCTTCCTAATTTTTAGAACGGTTGGCGTTTCCCTTGGCCTTCTTTGCAGGTTTTGGTTTGAGTTTTTTCGCTCTGACATGTCCTTATTTCAAAACCTCATTCCTATAGTAGTATCTCCCTATCTCTTCAACTCCGCGTTTAGCTGGAAGCCCACGTCTGTTTTTGAATTGTGGTCGCCATGTGAAACCTAGGACATTAGAGGCGGAATTTCCGATGGCCTTTTTGCAACATTGTGACTGCTCCTCTGGGCTTGATTTCGTTGAAGCGTTGGAGGTTGAGGGAGTTGCAATCAGCAGCTTTGGTGTACTGTTGTGATTGTAGCCTCCAAACCCTAAAGCTTCACAGTATTTTCCTGGTGCTGTACTGCCTTTGATATCCGCATTCGTACTTTAGTTGGCGGTCCAAATCAAAGTCTAGCGCAATGCAATCAATATGGCTTATTGCGTTTTGATCAGGAGACTGCCATGTGCCTTTGCAGATCTTAAAATGCGGCAAGCGGTGCTACGACGTTGTTTCGTACACTTGGTATAGGTCCTATTCTGGACATAATGTCGCACAAGGTGTTCATGCCTATGTAGCTACCAGAAGTATTTTGGCATTAAAGTCACCGAGTGCAATTTTCACCTCCTTCTTGGGGCACTGCGCATAGATTCTCTCATGAGCTCTTAAAAGCCTTCCTTGGTAGTGTCGTCTTCTTTCTACGTCCCTTGGGGCATATGCGCATCTAAAGCTAATGTCAGTGAATTTAGTTCTGATACCTGTTAACACCAGTTGCTCATTTATAGGTCTAAGCTATTAGTAGATTTGATTATCTTCTTATCCGGTCCCTCCCATCGCATTTCTTGGAACCCTACTATGTGTTCAGGAGCATCTGGTATGATACATAACAAAATTTTACATTTGCATGGGGGAAAATGATACCAATGTCGCCTTTGATGATGAATAACAGAATACTGGGCGGCAATCACTTGTGATGACATTTCATTGATGCTGCTTAGGCACAAATCTTGAACCCTGCTACTTCTTTTCGACATATACTATTCCCTTGAGGTTCGTAAAAGTGTCATCACCGTTTAGCGATTTTTTTTTTATTGCCAATCCTCTCCTTATGATGTATATCAATTTTCTAATCCGGAGCTGGTTTTTAAAAGAAAAAACGTACCACGTTACCTTACTTGCTCATAGTGCAAGGCGTTCACCTGCAATGTATTTTCCTTAGACTTGACTGCCTGAATATAATTAGCTAACTTTAAGTTCTGTGATGGTCGTTGCAGAATTTTTATGAATGCATGGCTAAATCCATTGATCTGAGGTGACTCCTTTATCCTAGTTTACGCGGAAAACTACTGCACTTGCTGCTCTGTTTTTTGTGTCGGCAACTACGTGACATATTTTAGTTCCGAACGGCGAACACTCGGGGTCTTCTACTAAATGATAGTGTTTGCTCTACTCTCTCATGGATCGATTCTGAAGCTGAAACTGGAGCTGGAGAATCGACGGTATAATACTTTGAACTTAAAGGTGACACGTGAAAGGATTTTGTTCACTTTTTCCAAATCGATTTCTGGTGTTCAGTATGGTATCTTGTAGGGCACACCCAGCCGCCGCACCATTTTAATGGGATTTCGTTCGACTTTGCACACCTGGTAATCGGAATTAAGTGACATTTATTGGGGCACGAAATTAGATATAAAAAGTTTAAAAAACGGAAGACAAGAACAAAAAGGAAAATAACAAAGGAATGCAAAGAAATAGAGGAATTAAGATTTAAGGGCTTATTCCATGGATTGTCAATGTACAACGTGGAACGTATCGAACGTGAACGGGTGCCCCATTATCTCCGAAGAAGAAGTCCCACAAGCCACTACAGCACCAGACATACGTATACTATGTACGTTTGTAAGTGCAAACATGGATACACACCTATGCCTCGTATGTATGTACATCAATTGACTTCCGGCATTATCTGTACTTAGAGATTTGACTTTTCCTGTTGTTCAACTCTGTCATGGTGGTACGAGTACGAATACCCTGCTGTCTTTTGGTTAAATTTTGTCTTACATGCTACACCAGCTGCACTCCATAGCTTAGGGCCATTGGGGCATGTCCTTGTGTACATACCATACGTTCAAACCAATGATTTACCTACCTGGTTCTGGTTGGGGGTGTAGTGGTAAGTCTTACACCAACCAAGTCTAGGCAGGAAGTTGAAAGTCATGCGAGTTATCGCCTGTGGTTTAGTGCGACAGTTGTGGGATTTTTAATATAAATTTTCCGGTCACTTGGTTTGGTTTTCCTTGGCATTATTCTTATTTTTCCTTGTCGCCATTCTTACACCCGGATTAAGCGGAAAGAAGTCGGGCGGCATGGGTAGTATGTCGACTCTTGTATATCCTCAGATTAAGTTTGTCGTTTAGCTTTGTTTGCATTTTGTGTTACTTCCTACTCGGTTTTTAGTCGAACAATGCTGAGGAAATTTTAGATTACAACACTGGCAAATGGTTGTAAGTCAGGCTGTTAGCGGATAAAATGTAATGAATTGATCCCAATTGAGAAATTCCAATTTGGTGTTTCATTTCATTTCATTTATTTTATTTAGTAACCACTGTACATTTGACAATATAAAGATTCTTATAGATTATATACAGGTAAAATATATGGATAGAGTGCTTAAATTTAATGAGTAATGAATTTTAAACATAAGAAAGTTCTAATACAATTGAATTGAATACAATTAACTTAAAAGGAAATAAGATAGGAGTATTTGTACATAAATGTAAATAAATTCATTATAGCAGATTCAGAATTTAGAGTGTGAATCTATTGGAGAGATTTCAATAATTATTAGAAAAATAATAAAAGATTGCTGAGGACAGTTTCTTGGGTTCGATATTCGACCTGATAGCAATGGGAAATTATTCCATACACTGACGGCATGAATGAAAAATTGTCTTCGAGAGGCTAAGCAGGTATGCTTAAGCGGCCTCAATGAGTGGTAGCGTGCGGATGGAGTTAATGCAAGTTTTTCAAATAAATATGCTGGTTGCTTTTTATAGATCAAGTTGCCGAGATAAATGCAGCATTTGTACTTAAAAAAGCTGTCAAGATTTGACGAGAATGAGAAGATACGTAGTCGAATCTGCGAAGGTTAAAGACAAATCGAGCAATCGAATTAAAAGCCACATTGAGCTTACGGGATGAGATCGAATCCATATCCGCGAACAGTTCGCATCCATAAGTTAAAATTGACACTAGGAGAGTCCTAGCTAATTTCATCTTAATTGCAGTTGGAAGAAAGTGGCGACTTACTGAAAGGCCGCGTAAAGAAGCATATATTTTGGATACAATGCTATTTATATGATCACCCCAAGATAAATTGCTACCAAAAATCATACCTAGGTTTCTCGCGTTGGATACTAATTCTACTTGGGTTCCATTCAGGAAAATAGGGGGAAAATCATCGAGATGGGGTACTTGTTTTTATATAGGAATTGCCTTGGTTTTGGTGGGGTTCAACATCAGTTTGTTTTGTGAAGCCCAATTGGCGATTGCAGATAAGTCGTCGTTAATTTTTGAGATGGCATCCTCGACAAGTCCTAGAGGAAAGTTATAATACAACTGAACGTCATCGGCATATATATGAAAATTACAATGGGACAATACAGACGGCAAGTCGTTAATGAATATGGAAAAAAGAAGAGGACCAAGAATTGATCCCTGTGGGACTCCAATGTTCACAGGACGGAAAGACGACAACAGACAATTAAAAGAGGCGGCTTATTTACGATTGGTGAGGTAGGACAGAATGAGTTTAATGCTCGAGTTTGAGAAATTGAAAAAAGTTACAAGTTTGCTACATAAAATAGACGGGATAACCGAGTCAAAAGCTTTGGAGAAATCCAAAAGCGTTATTATTGATAATTTGTCCTCATCGATAGCTTGTCGAACATCATCAGATACCTTTAACAACGCAGTAATACAACTGTGTCCGGACCTAAAGCCCGATTGAAACGGGCATATAAGCTTGTTTGTTTCAATATATCCTTTGATTTGATTGCTTATTAATGACTCAAAGGCTTTGGATAAAAATGCAGGACTGCAATAGGCCGGTATTCATTCGCCTTTCCTTTTTTTGAATAGGGATGATTTTGACAGTTTTCCATTGAGTTGGATAGTTGAATGTCATAATAATATAATTAAAAATATGGGTTATGTGGGAGAGAATAAAAGGTAGAATTATTTTTATAAAGTCAGGGTGGATATCATCTAAGCCAATACATTTTGACTTTATTGCAAAAATAGCTTTACCAACGGCTGTAGGATCTACGACAGATAAAGTAAAAGATCCTTCCAATGAATTCAAGGATAGACTGTGTGAGGGGGTATTTATATGATTGGAGTCAGCATTAGCAAATTTTTGGTTTAATTCCTCTACGTTCACATCACCGTTGACTACACAAGACTTTTTACTCAAACCAATCTGACGTATTTTATTCCACAGAAACTTTGAGGACTTGTTGCAGCTAAACCGGTTTGAGAAATAGTTGAATTTAGCACGTCTTATCATCTGGGTCACCTGGTTCCTAAGCAGTTTGAAATTGTTCAATATACGAGTATCAATGCACCTATACCTTTTCCACCGTCGATAGTAAGAATCTCTTAGCGCCATGATACTGCGGATGGAATCGGACATCCAGGGTTCTTAGTGGAACAAATTTTTCAAAAAGATATTGAATATTGGCGTTTAGAATGCTTACTTGTTCATTCGTGTCAGGAACCATGTATATTGAGTGCCAATTTAAATTACTGCATTCATTAAATAATTTTGACACATTTATGTTGCGAAAGTCAAAATATTGAAAGGATTGATTTGGAAAAAAGTACAGAGACGGTGTTTTATTGGGGGCAAAGTGGGAAGCATCGGAAGAGTTTACAAAAAACATACTAAGAGCTTTCACGGCGTCCTTCAGACGATTACTACATGGACTGAGTAAATTTATATTAAAGTCCCCACACACTACAAAGTTTGGAGAAAGGTAATTAAATTGCTCAATTATTTCGGTTAGTCCTTTATAACTGGCAACATGTGTTAAGAAAAGATTGAAATTTAAAGTGACAGTGACAACTGATGGCGACAGTGAGTTATTTGAAAATAGAAGAAATTGGGGGTAGGTACATATATCTGTAGACTGGAAGACCTTAATTGCGAAATAATGAGGATACTGTAGGAACTCGGGTCTTTTAATGTATATTAAATTAGTATCTAAAGAGATTGTCACGATGTTTGTTAGGCGTTGGATATTGAGCATAGAATAATACATTCCGTTGAATCCATCCGGGTAAATTTTCGACAAAGATTGGATACGTGTTTTTAATTATGTTGCTATTATCTAGCATATTAAACGTAAACTTGCTATTACCGAGCGGCTAGCCATGTTTAGAGACGTAAATATTATAGTTGCTTTGTGAAAACTATTAATGTTAAGGAGCATTATCCGTAATCATCCTGTTATGGTGAATGAGTTGCATACGGTATGTAATAAATGACGAAGGCGAGACACCTTAGCTCAAACCTTCAAAAAATACCTCGAGAATGGAACGTTTTTGAACCGGTGTAAACTGCAGAGCCCTTTATATCACCAGTAGAAAGTTCGTCATACCAGTCCATTTGCCTTCTGAATTAGATGGGTAAAATATAAAGATATCGCAGGTATAAGATGGAAGGTTGCATCCAAGAAGTAATGCACTACCATCAATTTTCAACAAAATAAGGGATGCCTTCAATTCAGCGAATTGAATCTAAATCAAAAATGATTTCATCTGCATGGAATTGCGAAGGTGTATCTTAATCTAATAGCTAGTATTTCCTGTACCTTACGTAAGAGTGATTCTCGTTGGGATTACCCTACACCAGTTGTAAGTCCTTGTGAGCGTGGGACTACTCCTGGTACCAAAGAGATATCTTGAAAAATTTCTCACGATCTTTAATCTTCACAGAGCAGAGTTCAACGACATCCCGGAAATAGTAATATCCTATGGATTATGTTCTGATGAGCGCCAAGGCATGTCAGATGAAAACATCCAAAGATAACTTTGGATGTTACTCAATCACTGCAGAAGCCCTCCATCTGCACAGTGCACTGTGAATATGTTTGTAAGTGCGGAAATCTCTACTAATCGCTAAGGATCATCTATATTAGTCTAAATGTCATACACTTGTATGGATGAGTCCACCACCAAGCTTTAGAGAATATTTAAAACTGTGCCATTTATTTGGCGAATGATTATTTATACCCATGCTGGCTAGTTCATCTGCTGCAAGCCCTGCTTCAAACAGAACTTAATCTTGTTAATCTGCTGAGTCATCTCATTGAGAGTTGCTTTGGGTTTGAAATCTATTGTGTTCAAACTGATCGCAGTCAATTAGTCTATGTATCCGATTTAGTCTGAACCAAACAGGGGCATGAACTATAGCAAAGACTTCGTCTTATAAGATGGAACAGTATGCAAGTAGACTGAAAGTTTTATTTATTCAGTGGTCCTCAGACCCCTGTGCCGATTTCTTAGAGCCGTAGGTATATATAATTATAGACCAACATAAAATGATTTCGATTTGTCTCTATTCGGTCACTCCTTGTATCAGATGCTTGAAGTTGCCGTTGGAACAAGCTTCAGTTAGTTGATGGTCGGTGGACTGGAGGGAGAGTGAGAATGGGGTGATGCAGCGTAAGTATTATGGTATTTAGCCTTTCCATGGTTGACTGTCTCTCAGCCTAAGGAATGAGTAAAGTGATATCTGCATGCTGACAAAGTCTGTTGGCAGGATTTGAAGAGCAGACATTGAAGAAGTTCTTATCGCGCATCCAGGCTATGCTAAAGTTAGAATTAGTCTAACGACCGTTGTGTAGGCCATATGCATGATATTACAGCCCCATGCACGAATAAAAGGCCACAAAATATCTTCCACTTTTCAAGAAACTCAGGGGGATTCTATTTGACTCATGTGTCACTAAGCAGAGTATCTCGATTTCCCTTGTGAAGAAGACCGTTTTGGCCAGATTTTTATTAAGGTCACATCTACGTTTCTAAGAGAAAGATGGTGTTTCGGGCTGTTTAACCAAAACATTAAGGGTGGTGCCGTATACATAAGCTACCTTACTACATCCCATATCATCGTATTTATAATCAGATCATTGAGGACTAGCCTCCACAGAAGAAAAGAAAGACACCTTGGTGTTTTATGCTATGATGTCATTTTATAAGAGCAGCGACCGCAGGTTGCATTTTTGTCTCTTTTATTCAGAGTAAAACTTATCAAGTAGCAGACATAATGCAAATGAATATGGAGGAGATGTTAGCGTTGTTAAATGTTCCTTCAGCATCAAGGAGCACCACGATTCTTTATTCCTTGAAGACGTAAGAGAGTATAGTGAAATTCTAAAGGATCGTTGGTCTTCTGCGTCGGACTGCATTTCTGCGAAACACACCACTCATAAGGTGTAGGAACTTTCCGTGTTTCGTAGAAACACATGCTATAGTACGTCCACATACCACATCAGCCCATGTACCTGTAGCCTGATGCTAGCGTAGTTTAGACAGATATAATGCTCCTCCCCGTCACGATGCCAGTAAGTAGTCTAAAGACTTTCATAATGAGGGACAGCATGCGAGTCGCATGCCTCTTAGAGAGGTCGGAAGCCATTCATTTGGTCTATCTGTAAACTGGAAAATCATTTCATCTGCAGTTATGGTCAATAGAAACCTAACTGTCAATGTAAACCCTAACTGTGGACTGGATTGCATGCGGAGTCCTAACGCAGGTTCGGACCCTTCAACTAAATTCATAGTGTTCAAAAAGACATTAAGTGCAGCTTACCTGTCACAACAGAATTGCGTATATCTCCTCTTGAAAGACAGACGCTAGTTCCCCAGGGTCAAAAGATAGTTGGAGCGGAAGTGCTTATTGTGCCAAAGACACCTTATTTTTAAACGGAAAATGACTTCAAGAGTGCTGCCATGATATACTTATGTGCATAAGTAGCAAGGAAATGGACATTCCTCAGTGCATCTGCAGCAGACCCAAGCCTGTAAGGGAGAGCCCCCGTGCAGCCGAGACTGACAGACATAATATCCTTAATCCAAAAAAGTTTGTTATCCAGAATGACACCCAGACTAGGTGAATCAGACCAGTCATTTTTTCTCCATTTTGTAAAGAAAACAATCTCAGTATTTAGGGGATTTATTGAAAGCTCATTTCTAGTAGACCATTCGTCGATCACATCTAAGGGTGGGTACGCTTTAGAGCAGTCGAACGCTAGACGGGTTCCAATACATAGTGCAGATGCATCATCTGCATGTGCCTGATCGTAAGCCTCAGAACAGCTGATTGATGATTGAGTCGACCAACATCCAGGATAACAGTGGATCTTGGCGAGCCGATAGTCTACTATCAGTGAAGATTCTCTTAGTACTTGCAGCAGCTGGCCTATACTTTATGTGGCATAGCAAAATAATTATATGTCACTGTTGACAGGTGACTTATAGCCATCAAAGGAAGAAAGGCCGTTTGTGATGGTCTCATGAATCACTACAGCCAATGGAAGCTACCAACTAAGGCCTGTTGTCTTATTCAGCTCATTTGCAGCTTCGGTAATAAGAGCTGGTTATAAGATAATCCTGATACGGATACATGAGCATGAGCTGGATTTTCTCTGCATTTTGAGCGACTCCAATCTGGCTATTTCTCTCTTTCGGGGACTTAAGTTCCCAGCTTATTTCACTGACTATTTCGATTTTTAGCAAAAGTCTTCATAAGAGACACCCTTCGAAATCCGAATTATCTTCTTATTTCTTTCTATCTCGGTCTGGAAAGACTCCAGTCTTCCTTAAAATTAGTCATAAGTGACTTACTTATAAGTTCTCTGGTTTGCTTACGTAGTTACCGAAAATTTGCGTTCTGCATATTGAAACTAAGGAAACAATTGGATTAATTTCAAGTCTGACACGTCAGCTCAAGGCACCTTTCAGGTTCTGAACATATTCCTCTACGTGTTTTGTTTCTAAGCTAAGAATGGGCAACCACAGACGTGCCGATCTCCTCCTTAAAGTATGTGAAGTTTATTTTCCGCGTATTCCTCCTCTTCAAAAAAATCTCAAATCTGATTCTGAATTCGATGTACGATGGCACAAACGCCACCGATAGTACTATACTTTCCAGCTGTTGGGTAAAGTTAATTCGATTCAACATTTTTGGCAACTAGGTCCATGAGGTGATTGCGGCTTTCGCTGCATTATACTACACAAAGTATTCTGAGCATTAGCTTCCCAGCAGCCTATCTTCCTGGAATCACAGTATTTCACGAGTTAAGTTACCGCCTTTAGTGGTCTCGGTAGTACCGAATAATGGGAAAAATAAGCTGGTTCAATGAGGAATTTGTGCCGTTCATTTTGTAGCTTACATATGTCTGCAGCAACTAAATATTGGTTGCAAAATGGTCCAAGTTCAGATGTTGAGAGTGCAACCGGCACAGAAAGATAAGTTATCGGTGTTTCCGATCCCTCGCCAAATCAAACGAGTTAACAGATGCGTTTATTCCACATCATGTATGGATATTAAGTGCGAATGGATGTAAAAAGAAGACTCGAGATTGAAGGGCTTAATCGAGGCAGACTTTCGCTAAAAATTCGTGGTAACGCTGTTAAGAGGGAAAACGTGTCATTTTCAGTATGTTAGATTTCACCCGACGACCACAATTATTATCTTTCCACTTCTGCTCTGCTGAGAGTTTACACACAACATTGCATTAGACAATTTTCTTTCGAATTTATTAAAATTTTCGTTTAACTTGACTTTATTATAACTCTGATTATGACATAAGATCGGATGTAAAGCAGGAAGTGTCAGTTGCCAATCACTGCTGATTGGGTTAAGAAATTAAGAATCCAGCTAACAAACAAAAACTTAATCCTTTTTCATCCCGGTCCTACCAAATCGCTCCGGTGTAAGAATACCAACGTCTCAGTTCAGTAGGTTTTTGAATACATTCCCCAAGGGTATAGTAGCAGAGCGAAAGTCTAAGGGATCACATGTAAATGAAAAAGTCCATTAACCAGCGAGGTATGCACATTTGCTGACAAAACCCAATCAAGATAGCGCCATCATAAGAATATAACACGAGTTATGATATTTAAGGGTCATCCATCAAAAGCTCTCTTTCATAAGTCTCCACTTAAGCTTACAAATTGTTTTCTTGGAAAAGGTTTTAATGATTTCAAGGGGCATTACAGCCTCGTGATGACCCCAACTTCATAGCTAGAGTAGCACTCCTTCTTGTACTCGTAGATTTGCGAGATGTTTTTATATCTCTTTTTCACGATGGCAAAACTGGTATCTAATTTCTTAGAATTGTATTTTACATCAGATCCTCCGTCCTGTTTGTAAGGTGAAATTCTTAGATTAATTAAAGAATGCCTTTCAATTCTGACACTAAAGTAGAGCAGTTCGCTTTTCAGCACCTGAGTCTTTTGACAGCGCATAAGTTTTCTAACGTACACGGGACTTTAATTTGGTTTTCAACTTAATTTTTCCTCCGCTCTTCAAGTCCCGGTGTATCGTTAGAGGCAGGCAATAAAAATTAAAATAAATGTTTAAAAATTATTTACATGATAATAGGCCGCAAGAATGAAATGCGGAAATGTCATTGACTTAGATGACACTTTTTAAAAGCCCTTCCGAAAGGCGACGGTTTTTTTTCTTTGTTTGGAAAGAAAAAAAGGACGAACATGCTTACCGTAAAAATCTCTATCAACATTATAGTAGGGCGAGTCTGAGGACACAAAATTCAGAACTCTGAACGGAATATTCGTATCCTTAACTTGGGGTAATAAATATGAAATTAGACGAACAGAAACTTTTGGGACATGGTAAAGTGATTTATTTATTTAGCACTAAGACGAGATTCATTTTCTTTGCCTTGAATTGGCTTTACAAGTTCTGGTTTTTTTTTCGTTACGAGTATTTGTATGTGTTGTGAAGGCTAATGTAATGACTGAATTTTTGTATGGATTTTGTTTTTTTGCAGGAAACTTTGTGTTACTTTGGCGACGCGGAATAAATGTGCTCACGGCCTCAAATATTATGGTGACAAGGGATGAAAGAATAAGACTGATAGATGGATATAATTTAGAAATATCTGATTTGGAGCCACAGGATGCAGGAGATTATGTGTGTCAAATCAGTGACAAAGTGAATAGGGACCAAGTGCACACAGTCGAAATTCTGGGTAAGTAGAATGATTATCATAACAATGTACAATCTACTTGAATTCTGTACCTTTTGAGTTCCTTTTGTCGTAATCCCTTAAAAAGCTAGGACCTCTGTTAACACTTGAAGTGCTATTTCCCTTTTCCTTCTCTTCAAACAATTGGTCTGTTTGGTCCTTTGTCCATGAGAAATTCCTTTTTCTTTTTTGGGAGAGTAGACAGAAGGAACATCTATCCAAATTGTGTGTTTATCCTTTTGAATAATTATCAAGGATTAAACTTTCAACTTTGTCATTTATTTTAAAACTCTTTTATATATATTTTTTGTCTTTGTTTTTATATATTCGATGGTCTCTGTTTCGATTTAGTCCCACCAAGTGTACGAGCGATACCAACGTCTGGACAATTGCAGGCGCGAAAGGGTGGACCGATCACGTTGGAATGCAAAGGTTCCGGCAATCCTGTGCCATCGATATACTGGACGAAGAAGGTTCGTATTTTGTATTTTCTGTTTGATTTTGTTATGACATTCGCCGTCTTTTATGTAGCTACTTTATGTCTCATCTCTTAATTGGGATTACGGGATCAAGTGAGGATTTGTTGAATGGTGTAGGGTAGAGGATATAGGGTATAGAGCTTAGGGTGATGAGATGAGTTTTTGAAACTAAATTTGAATACGAGACGGGTTAAAGGGATTGAATGAGAAGATTTCGAAAGGACGATAACAACAATGGCGACTATTCTAAAAGGAGGATAATGTTTCAAAAGTTTTTCGATTTTACTTTCGTTTCTTTTGTTTTTCTTTGAAGGGCGGTGGGGAGGGGGGGGGGGCGGATTTAACCGATTTGCAATTGATTTGCTGCTGTTTATTCAAAAAGACTGATAGGATTTGAAGGGGTCTCCTTAAGACTGCGTAAGTGACTGAAGTGCTGAAAGCTATTTTTTTTAAATGTGTCCCTTAAGATGCTTATAAAAGATAGAGTTCTCGTAAATCTATTTGAACGTTTTAGATTAAGTTGAGTTTGAAGATACACTTGACTCAAAGCCAGCATTTGGTACGAAATTAACACAGCAAGCAATTGACTTAACGCTATCCAACAGGTACGTTCACTAGATTACTATCGGAGGTCTCGATACCCGTTCATAGGTACATCAAATTCAGAATCGGATGCGAGGTCTCAACCTTGTTGAAGATGGAAAATCGGCCAAAACCATTCAACCAAGCTTGTCAAGGAGGATATCACCAATTCTGTTAATGTCCTCTTAAATAAAGAACGTAACAAAAGCGGAAAGAAGTTGTTCAGAACCTGAATGGTGCCCTGGTCGAGTGATTTAAATTGACATGTGCAGCTAGGGAACAATAGTGGAAATCGCAGAGGCTACATAAATATGTAGATTAGAAAACATCTGGATAAGTTACTGAAGACCAATTTTTAGAAAGACTGGAATCTTTAGAGATCGAAGCTCGAAGAATGTATATAAAGACATATGACAAAATATCGCAATAGCTAGCGAAACCAGCAGGCTGGCAAAGTCCTCACAAGTGGAGATTAGCCAGACTGGAATCAATCACGAAAAATCTGATCGCACCTACACTGAGGCGAAAGCAAAGACTCTCTATTTCATGCTTTAAACTTCGTTCCCAGATAATCTAATCCGAACCAGATCACAACCAGCCCATATTATGCAAGCGAGCTGCATGACACAACACGCCGAATGCACCCTATGCCTAGGATGAAGTAGGTTGACATTGACGGTCTCAATTAACACATTACCGACAATGGTGAAGCAGCAAAACCTGACGAGTTTGGAAGGGATGGCAAAACTAGATATGGTGTTATATAACTCTTCCCTATGCACGATATCATATGCTGCATTGAAATCGACAAATAGATAATGATGAGTATCAATCTGAAATTCCCGGGTCTTATCCAAGATCTGCCGTCTGATATGTATGATACATCTAGATTGTTCATGAATGTTTGCAGGCACTCACATAATACGACAGAACACATCTTATAGACAATGTTTAGGAGACCTTTTCCTCTGCAGTTCCCGTAATTAAAAGCGTCTCGGATACGTATTTTTATCGCTCAGTGATGCGGGAGAAAACTCATTTAATTCAGTTAGAATATGTCTTTCAATAAATTCCTTCGGTTAGATATAAGACTTACCAACCATCCACAAATCTTTATTAGCCACATGAGCGTTCAGACAATCTAAAGACAATCATTTAAATTGTTTCGGAATAGGAAATCATAAATGATATGCAGAAGATGTGTTGGCAAAAGACCGCTGTTGATGCTTACTTACTTATGTGGTGCTACAGTTCCTGGTGAACTTAGCCCTCAATTACCAATTACCAAACCTCTCAATTTAGCTTGGTCATTAGCTAACTGCTTCCAGTTGCGCACATCAAGTCAATTGAAGTCCCCTGATATTTGTACAACCTTTTGGGTTGAACTCGAAGACTCTGGTGTACACTACAGCCTGCATAGTTTGCTAAATCTCCTCAAACAAAGCCCGTCAACGCACACTGAACCGAATATCTTAATATCCTCATCTGATTTCAATAAAGGCCTTAGCGCCATAAAGTAGGACTGGGATCATCAAGGTCTTACAAAGAGTTTTCTTGGTTATCCCGGATCGGGCCTTACTACTCTATTGAATTGGCTTCTTAGCTCAATGAAGCATCAATTGAAAAGGTGTTATTCTTTGTCCTATTTCTGTTAAGGTGTTGTTGGCAGTATTGATAGCAGCCCCAAGGTAGACAAAGTCACTTACTACGTCAAACCTATAGACTTTCTCATGCTACCATCATACCTCATCACACTTAGATCTGTTTAGATGAACAGGTGGTGGAATTGGAAGGGGATAGGGATTTGATTGCTTTTCCCAGTTCTGGCTTCCACTTTTTGTCTCGCGTTGGCTGTCGTTTTGACTCTAAGCGCTTCTAAGCCATTTTATTGCGTACAATTCTGAAAAGAGATGTAAATGAAGCAGCAGATAGCTCTGAGAGGTCGTGGAAGTAGTAACTTCTTAAAGTTCTTTGTCTCAAATTGCTGAGGCTATGACAGTGACATAGAAAGTGTAGGGTATCCTCCTGTGAACCTATGTCCCACAGCCTCTGCAAAGGTGGTCGCCTGTAAAGTGCAGCTTTATTGCGTGCGCCCTCAGAAGATTATGGCATGTCAGTAATTAAGCCCTGCTTTTCAAGATAACCTAACTTTTTCTAGATTATCTGAGTTCCGGCCATAACTGTCTTGAAATTTCACAAGTAGGGAGGTTTTTCCACCTTTCATTTACTTTAATTTGTATCGTTCATTCCACTTGTATTCCTAGAGTACAAAGTGGAGTTTTGATACTTTGATCTACGAGTACCACTTCCCTTTCTATGGACGATCCTTTTCGATCTAGCTCGTCTGCGTGCCCATTCCATGCCACTCCACCTAGCATAGCGTAACCTTATATTGAGCGCAAGGAGCCTGAAGCTCTTCACAACAGCGCTTCACAAGTCTCGATTTGATTTCAATTACCGCGATGTCCTTTATGGCAGCCTGACTGTCAATAAATATAGTAATATCGTGGGATATTGCCTTTAGTGCCGCAAGGATTTGAGATAAGATATTACTATCCTCACTTCGTTTTGGTCAGGGGGACGGAAGCTTTAGCTATCGTCGTATAAGTTGAATTGTCTATTCTGCCTAACGGCAGGATCTTGGGCTTCTTCACCGTTAAACAGTCTGGAGAAGAAGTTTTCCATATTCTTAGCACCAACTGTGACTCTACTGCAAAATTTAAATCGTCATCCCTACAGGTTTCTCTACGAGTCTTGTTGCATTGGTACGGTCTTTTTACATTTTGATATGGTCGTACAAAGAAAGGTCATTCATATCGGAGTTTTGTCGTTGTTTAGAACTGTTTCGTTTTTCTTTAGAAGACGCACAACCCACAACCTGGAGGGCCAAGACTTTGGTTTCAATACCTGGCACAAGGAGATGCGAGCACTGCCGTTGGACCATCAATGCCTCCTTTGCCACCATCTCGAATTTCAAAAGTGCATTATTGACTTGAGCTCAGATTTCCTCTTTAAAACAATATTGGTGGCATAAACTACGCAGATTGCTACCTTCTGACTGATTCTTCAGCCCACTTAGATGATAACTACATTCGGCCTTAAACTTCTATTGATTCTCTATAAAACATGAGAACGTAGTTCCATTATCTTGTCGAAAACTAGTGTACATTCATGCTCGATATTGTATTCATTGTGAAACCACAGCTTTATATTATATTATAGTCATGGTAGTCTGCTTAAAATCATCGTCAAATTCATATTTAACTCAAGAACACTTGTTGCTGTGTTGTTTATAGTAAATACCGCTAACTAACTAAGCTCCACCAATTAGTACCATCAAAGCAATTTGAAATCTCACTTAATACACTTTCTCTCCAACTTCAGGCAATTCCTCATTTCATTTGACCATCTGAATCGAAACTTTTCTCCAAAATTGTTGCCAACTCCGTACATTTCCAAACCGACCATCAATTATATTCTCTTAATTTTGGTTAACCCCGACTCGAACTAACTGGAAACTTTAATCGATCACATTCCTTTCACCATTGGTAGAGCCTTAAAGCCGTTTCATCCTTTTGTCGAACTGTATGTAAAATAAGGAAAAAAAATTAAATCATATGGCGTTCGTACATAACATATACTACTCGTATATAGCTCCCACTCTTGTTAAGAAGGATTTAATGTTCCTGGTAGCAACAGCGGTGAAAAACTTCTCTCAGTTCCAAATTCCATCGTCTGCATCAAACACATTCGCATGTTCAATCTGTCATCCTACGTGAAATACATTAAATCATTTCTGAACTTCTGCATAGCCATACTCGTACATACGAGAATATACATGGATACGCACATATTATCCTCCAATGGTCATAAATCAATTTCCGAAGTCCTCGAC
The DNA here is from genome assembly GCA_949129095.1 of Volucella bombylans. Lineage (NCBI taxonomy): Eukaryota > Metazoa > Arthropoda > Insecta > Diptera > Syrphidae > Volucella > Volucella bombylans. The sequence continues at coordinate 165,038,360 of OX422140.1, read as the reverse complement.
ATAAAAAAAAACAAAAAACAAAAAAAACACGAAAATGCTAAAACAAACTCAAAAATCCCCGGTGCTACGAGTAGGGTACCATCCGAACGGCGAACTTTGCTGCTTCATAGACCTATAAGCTGGCTTTTGTTCCTCGGGGAATGAAAATGGCCACTTCGAACATCAATTTAGGGCCACCATGTACTTTCAGCCTCTACATTCCATTATGCGGCGCAATTAATTTCACAGCACCCTATATTCAGGGTTCACACATGGTTGAAATTTAGGAGTTCCGGGTGTTTTTTGGGCCGTTTTTGGGATTTTGAAGAGCTGCTGGCATCTTCCAGCCGAGGTCACATTTCAAAAATATGATTGCACCACATCCTGACCATGCATATACATACATACGTAGTTAGACTTAGCATATGAATCAATTCTAAACGGTGGGAGGCGAAACTAACGAGCACTAGCTACGAGTTATTCATTCCCATCGAAGGGTTAGTCGATGAGAACTGAACTCCCATAGCAGAGTCCTTACGGTAGGTCTTTACGCCCTCCTGTCTATGTCCTTTGGCTCGTGCATGTTAAGTTTAAGATTTATGCTTTCATTTTTCGTCGTGTTCCTTTGTGCTATTCACTGTTCGCTTGTGTTCGTTCTAGAAACGGAGCACAAAATATGGGCATCTAGCCGACACTGAGTCCTGAATAACGACAAGCCGAAGAGATGGGACGACTGAAGGTAGTAGTAGCCTAAGCTGTACATAAATATTATTCTTCTCTTGCTATGTGACTCTAGAACATGTCTACAATATATGTGAAGATGGATGTATGTATGTGTCATGTTTCCTTTTAAGAGGACTAATATATGTATAAGCTTTCTGGTAAAAGGCAGGAGGAATGTTAACGTAGTTCTGTGGACATTTATGCTGGTATCCGTTTAGTGTTTCGAATAGTGTTGCCATTCTAAGAGTGGCTTCACACAGTAGATTTTGATATTGATGAATCAAATAAATTAGATTTCACTTAACAGAACATGTCATTACGGTGTGTGGGTAGAAAGTACTGACTTCATAGATTGTCTGCTCATACAAAATAAATCTGCTGGAATTATTTTGAGTACATCGAGAGGGGTTTTCGATGATTATAACTGAGATAAGAACTGTTCAAATCTATTTCTAAAGGAACGTTAGTAAGACTCTCATTTATGTAATTCTTGCACTGCCTGAAGAACAAATTCTAGTGTTGTTTGCTTGTATTGTTGTTAGACCTGACAGGCAATACCGTTGTGTTTACTTGCAGAACTGCAGAATTGTTTCACTCAGAGGTGGTGACATAATTTATAAAAGTAATCAGCACTTAATCATAATAGTTTCCAATGGTTGATTGAATAATTCACATCAAAGGAGAGTTTTTCAAGACTCGAACCGAGTTAAGGTAAGCCGTTATAACTGCTGGGCCACTTTCATATGAGCATAACTGTAGATGGCGTGACTCACCAGGTTGCTGCTAGAACAAACGTATGCTTCCATACGTCTCTAAGAGGTCGGCGACTTTATTGATGTTCGTCAGTAGGGAAGACTGTAGGTTACTTACTTTCATCGCTACAGTTTTGCTAAGCACTTAAGTGTACTGGGCATAGGTGGCACAATATCTTGAGATGGTTGTGGTGACAGTGATGACTGTCTCGCGGAACATTATCTCTGCGAGGGTCCGGCCTACACTCGCATGTGGCTTCAGATACTCGGTTGTACTGATACTGTAGGTACGGCGCATTTCCATTGGGCAGGGTTAACGGACTTCAGGGGATAAGTAAACGATAAATTAATTTGAACTACTTGGACATGTTTGATGCTCCGGACTTTTACTTATTCCTGCCAGGATATCGGATACCGGATGTAGGTATAAAGAACGAAGAAACGTACAAAAAGTAATAAAATAAATTCCAACTGCATCGAAAGAGATTTTAGAGCCGGTTTTGACTTCCAAAACTCAGTGCACACATTAAGCAGCTGATCACAACAACGTAACTCCTAGAAGTGAGAAGAAAGGACTAAATGACCGAAGCCATTTGCAGAAATGATGTTAGGAGTATATTCCAAGGACATAAATCATGCAGTATGCAGAATGGATGAACCATAGAGGAAGGTGCTGAAAATCTTGCATTGTGAATTTATTTAGGAATCGGATACAAATTCATCATTGAGATTTTGTAACTTTTCTTCGATAAGCGTGGGGTCAAAAAGTTGAGATAGAGAGGGGCCAATGGAGAAATTGGGAAGGTACTTGCAGTAGATGGATTCGGGTACAAAGAGGTTGTCTGTAAATTACTGTTTAAAAAAGTTTGCAAAATACTTGGCAATAATATGTGGGTCGGTCGATGATATATTATCGAACGAGAGAGAGATATTTTTTTATAGTTGAAGTATTGATAAAATGTCTTAGGATCGTTAATAAGGTTGGTTTGCGCTGTGTCGAGAAAGCGCTGATAGAGGCAGTTATAGAGCTGGGTGAATTGCAGATAAATTCCAAGATAGTTAGAGTAGTCATAATAAGAATTGGTGCGAAGAAAAACTGCCCATAATTTGTTTCTTCTGTTTCGTAAAGAGTGAAGACTTCTGTTGTACCATGAAGGGGAAATAGATGATGTTTTATGCCGTGAAAAAGGGACGTAGAGAGAAATGGAATTAAATATTTCACTGTAGAAAATGGAGACAGCATCAGATAAGGATAGGTTGGTAAAATCAAAAGAACATTTGCTAAGATAGGTATTGACTTTCCGAAAATTAGCTTTATGGAAGTTGTAAGAAGAGATGGTAGTTGGAGAAGTGGGCTGGGATGGACAATTATGGAAAAATGAGAGAAGAAGAGGGCGCTGAAAGTTGTCGACAGTTGATAGGATAAAGTGGCACAACGTTACTGTGGAGTTAATATGTAGGATCACTAGTGAAAATAAGGTCTAGTTGCCTACCAATAGAATTAGGGACGTCACTTACTTGGCACAGGCTTGAGTCAGTTGTGCTATCAATGAAAAGACATTGCTTGGATGAACTGGCGTTTGACGCGGTACAAAATAAGTGATCATCCGATGGAATCCACTTTAGCAGGGGCAGATTAAAGTCACCAAAGATAAGGATATCGTCGATGGAATCACTTAGGTCAATTGCTTCAGTAGCAAGGGTGTAGGATTCAATCGGTTGAGCTGGGAGAATGTTGCAACACATAACGTACAGGGACCTGTTGGGAAGTGTTATTTTAATTGAAACAAAGTCAACGTTTAACAGAAGAAGAGATAGCGATGAGAGAAGAGTTGAGGTTATTGTGAATGGCAAGTAGGACACCTCTACATGGAGAATCAACTTTAGGGATGGCAGGATCATTTAACATAGGGAGAGAGTGATCGTCATCTCAGAAAACATTATAAGAAGATGGAAATAGCTCCTGGCTTTTTACGTCGGGGATAAGATTGGTTTCTGTAAGAGAATAGCGTCGAAAGAGAGACTGTGTGATTTACACAGGACAGCACGAGTTTTAAAGCGCAAGCCTCTTACGTTTTGGTAGTAAAATATAAAAGGTAGTTTGTTGCGTGTCGTGGTCAGCTCGGCTGCGCTGAAGGTGAGAAACTTTTTTAGAGTGTACATAGTTGCGGAAAGCAGCGAAGTCATCCACAACCTTTTGAGGAGGTGTGTCGAAGATTTCGTGGTACCTGTTGTAAAGCTTTCTGAGACTAGTTATATCCGTGGGAAGGCCTTCCTGTTGGATGGAGACCATGACATTTGATTTGGTTTTTCCCTCAAAGCAAACAGAGTCGGATTTGTCGTAAAGATATGCGAGAAAGAAACGTATATTTTCGCATATCTTTTTATCCCTTGGCCTAGAGAGAGCGTAACGGCATTCTGTGGTGTCTATATTCTTGTTGGTCAATTTAACGTTAGGCGGCGAAAGGGGATCAAAAATAGGGACTGGGGCCCGTGAAACCGAGGAAGAAGGCGAGCTAGAAGCGGGATTTAAGATATGCGAGCTCATAAAGTTTGGGTATTTGGCTCCTGCTGTAAGGTCGAAATTGGGAAAACAGTTGTTATTATCCGTGGGAGGGGGTGTGGGTGGTTGACCAGTGACGGTATCAGGGGCAGGGGTTAAATTAAATGAAACGCGTTGGGGCTTGGATGGAAGAGAGGCAATTTGTGCTTTTGTGGAGATACGTGAAGGGGGTTGCTTAGGAATATAAATGGGAGGGGAAAAATTTGGAAATATATTAGTTTTAAGACTCCAGTTGGGGTCAGGTTTAGGATGTGGATGGGCAATGAATCTGGGCGATTTATAATTATCTTTTGATGAGACTTTACTTCCTTTTTTTCTACGTTTTTGTTGGTTGATTGATCCGTCCATTTGTTAATTGTTATAAGTTAACAAATAACCATTCGTATTTAGCTGGTATATGAATTTTGAAGTTCCGTTTGTTTTTGTGGTGAGATGTTGGGAATATTGTGCATTGGTCGATGGTGATGCCATACTTCTTTTTGAAAAAGTCGGAAACCCAAGCAACATCTGCATAATTTGGAGCACCTTTGATGAGTAGGGTGGTGAACATCTGATTCGTTGTGCGGAGTCTGTCTAGCCTGCCTTTCCACTCTGAAGGTGTCCACGTCGTGTTAAATTGTGTAACAAGTTTCCGTGGGGCGGCGACATGAGGGGTTAGCGTTGGAGCAATTATATCACCATACGATTTTTAGATCAAAGGGCTGGTGCGAGGTGGTGGTGAAGTTTGAGTTGTCGGCACTAGATCTGGCAATGATTCGGCTTCAGTTTGTATCAATTCAGCCAAAATTGAAGTATTGTAACTGTTGTGCGGTGGGGGATGGGTTGGAAGACCATCAATTCTGTGGTATACTGTTCCAATGAGATTTTCTAAATCATTCAACACTTCGTGGTGAGTTCATCATTAAGCTCACTGATTTTATCGAATATGATATCAAGCATGGACCCGTAATGATTTGAGAGTTGGTGATTGTTTGGTGCAGGTTCGAGATGGAGATTGGATGTGGATGATTGGAGATGAATATCGATGTCTTCCCGTAAAGAGTTGATGGAATTACATGTTTTCTTGCTTGAATTATCATTGCGGATCCAGTTGATATAAATTCACTTAAGACTGTATCAATGTGACGCTTGTATGTTTCTTCATTTCTGGATCTTGCACTTTCTAGCTCAATTAAATGTGCAACTTGTTTTTCAATGCTATGACCAAATTCTTCCGCACATCTTACACTTTGTTCAAAGATTGATAGTTTGTCCGCTATAAGTCTGACGAGTGAGTTATGGTTGGATTCATTGGAGTCACTGAGGCACTTGATTGCTATCCCCTTACTGGCAACAAAGTCAGCATTATTGTCGTTAATGGAGCAGTTGACGAAGAAGACATGACGAAGACCAGGTAATAAAAAGCAAATTGCGGAGAAAAAAAATTAAAAATGCGCTAAACGCACTGTCGCGAAAGGAACAGACTAGTAGGTCAACAATAAAAAAAACAAAAAGGCGAGTCAGCGATGACAATTATTGGGTAAGAAATTAGGTTATTAGATTGGTTTAAAGCGAAATAAGAAATTCATAAATTATGAAGTAAAGTAAGAGGGCGACTGAACACAGCGACGGTTTTAACTATAGCCCCTACTCCTATTGCAATATTCTGTTTGATGTGGCCTCTTCTTGTCAACAGCATATACTTGGTGTTGTCCTCATTCATAGTTAATCTCATTTTCTCCGCTTCTTGCAAACACACCGGTGATATTTCGCTGCGTTCTTCATATGATGTCAAGGTCATCAACGTATGCAGAAGTTAAACAGACATTTTGAAAACTGTGTCTCTCGTATCGTCAGTGGGATACAATTTTCTTAAGCGTAATGCTAAAGCAGTTACATGATAGAGTATCATCTTACCTTAAACGTGCTTTGACATCAAACATCTAAGTGAGATGACTTCCGATCATAACGGAGCTACGAGAGTATTCCAGTATTACCTTACTGAGGGACAGTAGGTAAGTCGCTAACCTCTAAGGCCAATGGTGAAGCATTCGTTTGGTCTGCTGGCAACCTGAGGAGTCATGCCATCTGCATTTAAGCTTATATGAAACCCACTATTTAATAATTTAAATAGCGATCTCATTTCTCTAATCCAACTTTGACCTTGTACACAAACAGGACTCGATAAATTCCTTCTGACTCCTTTCAGTAAAGTCATACATTCTTCAACTATCTCGAGAAGTATGAGGGAGTTCAGCGCAACTTAGCTGTTGCTAGAGATCCCGGTACGATTCCTCACAATATATTATAATTCACTGGGATTGAGTGTATATCTGTACTTGAAAGACAAACGCATGTCTTCTTTACGAGGAGTGAAATATGTATGTATGTCGTCTTCCCGAAAGACACCAGCAGCGCAATCAAAATATTGTATCGGAGAATATCCGATTTATATCCTATTCCTATTTTCGGCTCAGATTCTGGCCCAAGCTGGACAAAGGAATCTTGGACATCTTGATGACTAAAGTCCATCGAGATGTATTGTACTTAGTTCAACTACAGGTATATTGGGATTTAGTGTCTACACTCCTTGTGGACCCTCTCTTTGTAAACAAATTCCACTTCCACTTTTGGATTTAAGGTTCAACAGATGCCAAAATGTCATATACTCGTAAGACTTCTCTCCTGTTTCTTAAACTGATGCAGGAATACCAATAGTATGTGTATAATAGTATATTGGACCGCCGTCTTAATTGCTCTATACAACGTTCTACCAAGGCTAGAATCCTAAAAATATTTTTTTCTCTTTCTCTGTTTTCTTTAAGTACATTTTTCCTTAACAAACCTTATGGTTTGTTAAAAGGGTGCAAAAGAAGAATATTCAAAGTTTAACAGCGCAGTAAATAAATTGCAGTAGAATGGTAATGCTGCTGCAGAAGCTCTACATACCACAGTGTCTGTCTTCCTAGAACTCTTAGCTGGCCGCACTTGCTCAGTAAAAAGGACTTATGATAAATACACAGATGAAGCCAAAGAACCGCAAAACATGTCCATAATGTGCATTGAGGACGTGTTTAACATAAATTACACTTAGAACTGTAGCCTTGTTCCTCTATGTTGGAGATTGCGACATACTCGTAGATATGTACTATACATGGTAGTGGTAGGTACATAGCCCGTCGACAAATGCTTAACGTAAAAGAGCTACAGGAACTAGGTGTAGTCGTTGCGGTAGGACATCATGCATGCTGTCGACTCTCAAGACTCAGGGAACTCTTGCGTTCCTTTTGGCAGCGATGAAGATGACTCCTTCTCCTTAAACTCCAGCTACTGTCTATAATGCCTCAAACGAGTTTTGGTTCTAAATAAAATGCGATTTAGGTAGTGGGTCCTTGAATAATGCAGTTGGCCATGTGCAGCAGTTGCACCATGATACGGATATGTTTTCGCCGCCATCATTGCCGTTGTGTATCCGATGCGGCGCGGCATGGTATGTGAAGTAGGTATAGTATTCTGTGATGTGAAATAGGTTTAGGGCGGGCAGAATAGACTTAAAATTATTGCTCAGTATTTGTAACATGACGAAACAGACGAACTTCTTAGGATAGACGAAAAGAAAAAAAGACGACTTGTGTTTTTTCTTTAGAAGTCTTCTTCATACTTTTCTTATTTTCTTATTTTTTTCCGGTATTCCTTTTGTGTTCCTTTTGGTTGTAGTCTTTGTGTGTGCATATTTTTCGTAAAAGTTTTCTTCATCAACAATTGTTATTCTTTTTTTCTTTTATCATTACAGAGCGGCGCTGGAAAATCATCAGCTCGTATTGGCGACGGTCCAATACTTACTCTGGAGAAACTGGAACGTCAACAGGCCGGAGTATATCAGTGTACGGCTGACAATGGAGTCGGGGATCCGGTCACAGTCGATATGCGACTTGATGTTCTGTGTAAGTTGTGGCTTGTTTTCGTTTCCTAGTGCACAAGAGGAGTGGGTGCATTGAAAGAGTGGGATAATTTTTGTGGGTAGTGTTTGATTGAATTTGCTATGAGATTTAAATTGAATTCTTTTCAATTGAAATTCAAAAAAAGAACAGCAGGAGTAGGGAAGTGAATTTGGGATCCGGTTGACCTTTGCCAAAGGGGATTCGATTTATTGGAGCACGATTACAGATTTGATTTTGGGGAAAATTGAACACGTGTGTGAATGTTTGTTGTTTTAAAGTTTTTTGGAAGTCGATTCCCTTGTTTCTGTATCAGTAAAGGGCATACAATAGAATGGCCAAAGCTAAATGCAAAATAAGGCAATTTTCAAGATTTTAATACAATATTATTTGAGTTTCAGTTTTCAGTTTTAATTGCATTTTATTTTCTTAATCACTAACTCTTACATACTAAAAAAAAATGCTTAAATGCTAGCTTAAAATTACTTACAATCTTATACTAACTTACTGGCCCCACACAGGCACTCTAAGCTACTCTAAATACTTATATCTATGTCTTTCGACTTTACTTACATTTTATCTAGAATTATTTATATTGTATACTTAAGGCTAAGAAAAAATATTCGTTAAGAAAAAACTTAGCATATGGACTTTTTTTTATTTTTTTATAAAAACTTAATATCTAACTTAAAATAATAAAATATTATTTGAATTTAAAAGAGTTTGCTAAGTTTCAGGAACTTAGAGCCATTCAGCAGGCCGCTCTATTTTAGATATCTTTGTTTGTGAGGCCAAGAGTTTGCTGATGAGTTTACGACCGTTTCATTCTTTTTACTTCTTTTACTTTAGCTTTGGCTTCTATAAAAGAGACGTTCAGTTCAGTTCAGTTCTACCTTTCCAACCAATTGTACGTGTCTCAATTTCAACCCCGCTCTCGCTTATTGTGTGTACCTACCTAATAGTTTATTTAATTTATTAAGTAAGCTTAGCTAAGTATCTACTCATATTCTTGCATTCCGGTCACTTGCTATTGTTTTTTCCGACGTTATTAGTTTAACGTTCACTGATACTTATTGCTGTTTCGCCGGGAAATTTATTTTGTAATTTCCGTTTTCTTTTTGACCTACAGTGCAACTGACATATCCCACACTGAATATGTCCATGTATTGCGGTAACCACAATTGTGCAATTACGAGCGAAATGAATGTTGACCTAGCCTGCTCGATGGCCTCTATGGTATATCGTACCATGCTCTCTGTGTTTGTTTGAGCAAAAGATCGATAATTCACATTTTTTTTGTTTTCTTAAGAAATTTATTTTCCAAATTTTTTTAAAATTTAAATTTCTTTCGGAAACTTGGGTTAAGGATGGTCTTTAAGAAGTTTGGCACTGGTTAAGTACAATTGGGACGCAGTGCTGTAATTGTCTTCTACCGTACGTATTGTTGATCGTCGGGATTTTTAACATTCCTTGGGCTATTCTTCTTGTATGTTGCTGTTGATAAATCGGGTCCTTGAAACGGCTGTCATCATAATACTCAAGAGCTAGTAAGTATCATCCGGAATATTTTTTGGACACTTAGCATCTGGAAAATTCTGTGTCTTATGGCATTGTTGGGGTGCTGATTTTGTATCTTCTTCACATGGAATTTTGAAGGTTTTGCAGCTTGCTAATGTGTAGGGTTGAGGCGTTACCCCATGCTAATATGCCGTATCTCAGATTGGAGTCTACAAGGGCGTAGTACACTTGCTTTTGTATTTCAAACGTTGAGTAGTGTCCAAGGTACACCAAGACGTAAAGAGCTTGTCTGAGGTTGGAGCGGAGTTTGTCTATGTGCACATCCCATAGAAGATGGCTGTCAGTAATTACTCCCAGGTACATACGAGTATAGGTCTCGACTACTTCGATTTCCTGGTCTGGGAGGATTCTTTGGCAGGCGTATCCTTTTAGGATTACCCTCAGATAAGTGGCTTTATGGTATGGTCCTGTGGACACCAGTTTACAACTTTATCGAACTCGGCCTGCATTATTTTTATATCTGTGGCAGAACAACTTATGCCTGACGACAATCGTGTCTGTACCGTCCGCGAACGAAAACGGAATACTATTTGTAAATATATGCATTAACTCGTTCGTGATGATTATAAATAGCAGGTGTCTTAGCTTTGGGGTCTCTAAATGAGCTGGTAGTTTCTTCACTGAAAGCATTTTTAAAATTTAACTTTGAAAGTTCTTCGACTGAATTAGTTCTGTAGCCAGATAGCTAATGTACCTGTGATTCTAAGTTGGCTTAATGTTTCTATCAGCTTTGAATGATTTAAGGTGTCAAACTCTTTACTAAAGTCTATAAACATGACAAAGATATGATGACTTTTGTCAAGGCTTACGTAGATAGTATTCGCAAATTCACTAAGGAGCTGCCCTGTACTTTTTCCATTTTTAGAACGCGTATTGTTTTTCATGGATTACTGCGTGCTTGTTAACAAAGTTTAGTACTCGCTTAACTACCACTTCTTCTAAACATTTGTCAATCACTGGTAATATTGAGATCGACCTATAATTTTTGGACAATATTTTTATTACCGCCTTTATAAATTGGTCTGAGTATCGATTTTTTTTTAGTGTAGTTGGTACATTACCTTCGTTTAGGCTTAGGTTGATGATCTTTGTGACGATTGGTACAAACACATCCGAATCCGTCGATCCCTGGTAATTTATTTTGATTCGGTAATTTGATTATTTTGTAAACCTATTCAATGCACGTTTCCTCTATAAAGATGGAGTTAGGCTGGGTTTTATTTTTGTGTGTTTACGTTATATTGTCATAGTTATATGATATGAAGTGCTGATAGATACTTTTCCGATGGCAAGTTCTTCACAAGTACCTCGTCAAAAATTTTTTTTTCTTCCCATTACCTAATTCATTTTACGGGGATCATAAGAGCTCGACTTTTGCGAAAATATGACTTTGTTAACTTTGTTTCGGAATTTCTTGTACTCCGTTTCGTAACTTTTATTTAATCTGTTCTTTTCGACCTTCTTTAGAGTTCATCTCTCTGCTTACATTTTTTGCAAATGTGTTGGGGAGGGAGGGGAATCCAAGAGTTTAGTCGGCATTTACGCCTTGCTTTTTCGAGAATCATCGAATATATGTTCTGCATAATCGTGGTTAATTTATTTTTAATTTCCTCCACTTTATCATCTACCTTATAGAGTTATTTTAAAGACTATAGAAACGAATTTCGCTTTTTTTGCAATAAATGCAAAGAGATCTTTTTGTCCCACATAACGCTCGCGATCAAGAACCAATTTTCGAAGATTGACGACGTCACCAAAAGTGTAGAGGTAATATCGATCACCATCGATCAAATCTACCAGCATCTATAAATCCAAATTTGAAATTTTAGATAAACAACTGCCACATTTCACAGAAGTTTCAACATTAATGATATGAAAAGTGTTATTAAAGCTGTGGTAAAATGCTTCTTAAGCCTTACATCTCTTCCTTCAATGACGCCTTGAGTTCTCTTAGGTCCGATATCGATATTTACGTTCAAGGTTCATTAAACACTAGTGCTCCTACCCCTGACCAAATTTTAACTAACATTATGTGCATAGTGAATGATTTGAGCAATAACGTCGCAGTATCTCTTTTACTTCTTGCTGACATTGCTGATGATATCAGACCGATATTCAATAAAATTTATGATCTCCGCGTAAAAGTATAGCCCCTATCAAGCGCAACGTACAATACACCTCTGCTAGCTGAAATACTTGTGAATGCTGTAATTATTACTTAAGAGACTCCTTTACCGGCACTTCACTCTCTTTCACTAACACGATTAGCCTAAGTTGTTACACCACCTGCTGACTTTGACATTCCAACGAAATACGAGTGGCTTGGCGAATTGAAGCCAAGAAAGGAACTAAAGAACAACACAAACCAAAAGTTGATCATAATTATAAGCTTATTATATTAGTATGTATATTGCTAACTCCAATTTCAATCACAATGTCACTTCTCATCGTAACTCTAACTGGAGTTTTAAGGTAGCACCGTTTGCCCTCGTTTTAGCCACAGAAACGATTCTTCACACCTCCATCCCCTATTCCTCCAATTCCATTTCAAAAAACGCATCTTTCCACGAAATCTAGTCTTCTTAAATGCGTATCTTTCAGTCTCTTTCCTTACTAAACCGTTGCCAATTTGTCTACAAAGTCCGTCTCTTATCCGAATTTTTTCCGTTCCCATATCCTCAATCCTCCACCGTCTCCATCGGTTGACGACCTCAACACGTCCATCCCTAAAACTTCTGCACCTGCAATCTCAGACTCTACTATTCCCCCCACTATTAAGTTTATAAAGCAACTAATATAGTCTCCCGCTTTAGAGACCGCAGAACTTACCATAATCTATCTGCATCGATTGCACAACGCGAACAAATATTATGGTTTCAATCCCACCGACCAAAAAAGCGCATCGATAAGTTTTGGGAATTTTGATTAAAAAATTAAACATCTCTCCTACAGATGTTGCTAACGACTTCTATTCATATACCTAATATGTTTCCTAGAAACGAATCTTAAAAACTATTATCGTTCATCAATAACCACCCAAACGCGTATCACTTTATTACCAAAATATAAGAGCGCTGCGCACGAAAACAACTTCTGTCTATCTTAACTTTCGAAAGCTTCCATATGTTATTTTTGCTTTGACAGAAATCAATCTAATATCGTTTTGACCCTCAAATCATTAAAAAGTTAGTAACAGCTAAAGTTGTATTTATTGGTTTTAAAGTTACTGTCTCTAAGCGGGTATTGTAAATATATATTCTGTTGTTATATTCGCCTCTCCCAACCAGCATGTGGCTACCAGCTTGCGACTAATGTGGTTGCATCCCTTTTTGATATTGTTGACCCCTGTAACGATATCATAGTTCTTGGCGATTTTAACCTACCTCATCTCCTATGGACACAGTCGGTCGATAAATTTTATCTCGAATGCTGTTTCAGATAATTAAATCCTCTTTACTGACTCCATTTCCCACTCAAGCCTTTTTAAGATATTACGCAAGCAGTCCCTTACCAACGTAAGGGTAATCCTTCACCATCTCCTCCTTGGTATAACAAAGAACTACGTCCAACAAGTGAAATAAGTTATGGCACACTAAATCTAGTTTTGAATTTGACTATCGAAACTATAGTGCTATTCAAAACAGTTGGCCAGTCTCTTAAATTTGCTTTCACAAAAATTTAATTTTATTAAAAAAAGGGAAACTTGCAATAACAAATATACGAAAATGTTTACTGAAAGGGGGGGAAAATGTTGGAGGACATACAAAACCATGCACTTTCATTCTCTTACTCTCCTTGAGCCGTCAGTCGACTGTTTTGAATAGCACTATACCTACAAGCCCACTGCTACTTCTGCCAACTGTGATATTCGCTATAACAGATACCTCAGCCGAATGCAATCTACCATCTCTGATTCATTTCTGATCCCAAACAATGGCTTAGCTTTATCAATATGAAAAAAAAAACCTGATCAGAACAATCCACGCCAATAATCCTATTCAACCCCTCGTAAGTATCTTCAAACTTTCGATGCCCCTGGGGGTTTTTCCTTGCCTCTGGAAAAGCGCTTAAATAATCTCTATTCATAAAAAAAGGACTCAAACAGTATATTAGCAACTACCGACTCATTGATAACTTATCCTGCATTCCCAAGGGCTTTGAGAGCATCAATTATGATGCAATGTTCTTTCACTGCAGATAAAGTAAGGGAAAGAAGTGTATGTGAGTGTTACTGACTTTAGCAAGGTGTTGGATAAAGTCGCACATAAGTTAATTAATTTCAAACTCAATGCACTTGGTTTTCAATCTCGGCTGTTTTCTTCGTTGAAATCCTACTTGATGTTGTAAATATTATAAAGAACTCATACAAATCTGTCAACATTGATTCCATAATTAGTAGAGCTTGGCTTTGTTAAACGATGCTCCACAGAGTTCTTTGATACTTATGTCACAAAATGTACAACACTTTTGTTAGGTCATTTCTTAAATATGCTATCCAATATGCTACTATGTAAACTGTATTCTACGTATCGAAGCTGTCCATCGCAGATTCCTTCGATATACGGAATGTTAGTGCACGGGGATTCATCCATAAGAAATGCGTTAAAAAACTCTTCTCTTAAACTGCAAATTTCATTGGACCCTGTTAACAGATGTTCCTGCTTGTTTTCAACTTCGGCGATTGCATCTCTTTCGAGCTTTTTACTCGTTATGCCAATTAGAATCTGCGGAAGCAAACTCCGACATATATTTATAAGTAGTCATCGAATTGAAGTGTGGACTATTTAAATACTTAAGATCTGAGGTTCACAACCAGGGAAATTTGATGAATTTTTAGATTCAGCTATCGGTTAATTGCTGCGAGCATTGTGGTAATTTGGTGCAGAAGAAAATCTCCCTTTATAATTAGGGTTATTATGCACGACGGTCGAAGGAATTGAAAATGTAAAAAAAGTGATCTAATAACAGGTACGCGCATACGCGAAAGCTTACACATCACGAAACCGATAGTGCATAATCCCCAGGCTAAGCGAATCACCTGGAATTGCAATATTGAATGCGGGTCGTCGAAACTTCAGTCTAAAAGGCAATAGACTCTCAAGTCCCAGTCGAGTTTCGAAAATGAGGCCGAAAGAAAGATATTTGAATCGCTTAAATGTAAAAACAGCAGCAAATTCGAGGCCTCTTCTCTTTCTTTCTCCGTAGTTGACCCCATATATTTTAAGTACCTTCTTAATTTATCCATTGGCCCCTCTCAATCAATCTCCTGATTCTATTATTACTGAAGAAAAGACACAAAATGTTAATAATGAAATTTTACCCGGGCCGCAGCATTTATCAAAAAGTATGCCTCTAATCTTTCTCTCCCACTTTCCTCCCTATTCCATCAGTCCCTCATACAAGGGAAATTTCCCCAAGTTTGAAAGACCTCTTTCATAACCGCGGTCCATAAAAAAGGATTGTTAAACTTCCCCACATATCTAAAATGTTCGAAAGTGCAAGCGTCTTATATCCTCCAGTCAGCACGGACTGCTGAAAGGTAGATCAACTACTACAAACTTAGTTGAATTCGTACCCTTTGTGCATTCAGCCTTAGAAATCTTCCCACGGTTTTGACCTCACATTATTAAAATGAATATCTTCTTATCGTTATTATAGCGCTCGCTTTAGGTCAGTCTTCTCAACTCCGTTTTTAATTACTTCTGGTGTCCCACAAGTTATAAACTAGTTATAAACGATCTTCAGAGGATCATCAAACACACTTATCAAACAAACTTAACTTAACTCAGTTCCCCAAAACTATTTGTTCACCCCAAGACTCTATACTTCCTCAAGAATACCTTAATAGGTTTTCCACTTGGTGGCTAAAAAATTGCTTAGAGCTTAATATCTCCAAATGTCAATCTATGACTCTGTCGCGTAAGTCTAATCAATATACTCCTCGACTTTATTTTCTCTATGGCCAACCTGTGCCCTCCAATCCCTTCGCGACCTTGAAATATTATTCGATAGAGAGTTAAACTATCGTTCGCATATTGATGAGTTAATCATTAAAGCCAACTCATCACTTGGTTTTATCAAACGACAGTCCATAGAATTGTGTAACCACTATGTAACAAGGTCACTTTACATTACCCTTTTCCGGCCCCTTCTCGAATATGTCAGCCAAGTGTGGTCGCCCTTTTAGCGAGTTCATATATCTCTTCGAGTACTATTCCGGGGTGACCCTTTTATTTTACCGTGGCCGCCCCAGTCTTCTTAACCTGAAAAACGCAGAGACGTACCTGACATTCCCTTCATTCATTCTGTGGATTGCGCCTTCCCTTACAATTCTATTTCCTTCAACTTCATAATTTACGATATCCTCATCTCTTCTAGATTCCAACCCATCGCACCTCTTATGCTGAGTACGTATGCTCCGTAAGATCAACTAAAACCTCCCCGTTTTTGATTTCAACCTGAACACTTCTCGTCTGAAACTTGATTTCCTCCACCATTCCCTTGGTTCCTAATCCTTATATTTAACTAGTTTTAAAGTTCTACTTTTAAATTTATATTAAGTTTACATTAAGGGAAATAAATGGGGACCTCAACCCCCACCAAAATTAAAATCACTTACAAGGATATCCAAAATAGAGCGGTTCGCAATTTTAGTTGACTCCACCTGTGGGATAGTATGAACAATATGAAGCAGAGTAATATGAAGCATTAGATGTTAGCTTTAGCGTTACTTATGTATGTTATATCAGCGAGTAATAAAAGAAGAACAACAGTAAGATACACTTTTGTCTCCGTTACTATTAAGTGATTAGCTTTACTAAAGGTTCCTCCATCGACATCAAGTTTTCTTACTAATTGTAAATCATGACAAGTTCGTAATTAAATAAAATTGGCAATAATTAAAATAGTGAACCAGAAACCGAGTGTGTTGGCATTTTTACAAATTTGTATAAATTATACCTTTGGCGAGATATTTTAGTTTATATAACAGTAGTTTCGCTAAATATAATTGTTTATCAGTTTGCCCATTTTTTACGACCAACGTTAACGTGATCTTAGGTCCTTCAGGACCGTCAAATAAAACTACGACTTCTTAGCGGGCAATCGTTTAAAATTCTCTAGTCACGTGATTGATTGAAAAGTTATTCAAAGTCGATTCTTTATAATAATTGCTAGAGCAGTTCATATTGACTTCAAAACTTTGAACTTTATAAAAAATTAAATTTAGTTGTACCGAACTATACACGTTTAGAGCGGCTTAAAAGTAAAATTCAACTGTCGGCATGGTGTGCTTTCTGTGAGTTCTGTGAATCTTTTTCTTTTCTTTCATTAGAATTCAATCTTTTTCATCGATTTCAAATAAAAAAGAATAGCTTTATGCTTCGGAATGGTACTGTCCATCAATTCTATGTATAGTAAGGAGGACATATTTCAAATTAAGTTCCTGTCTTTCTGGAATCCAGCATTAAATGTAACTGACAGAAACGAATGAAAGGTAAACAAAAAAAATTCTCAACGTCCGGTTCGATATTCTGCCTACGACGTAAGAAATTTGCTTTGATTTCTTACTCCTATTACTGATGGAATTGAATCGAATTCAAAGAAGTATATCTGTGTAACCTGTTCCTATTTATTTATTTCTAACAAAAGGAAAAATGAAATAAAATATAACGAATAAAAAGAAAGAAATGAATGATTTTCTGGATAAAGGCATTTCTATTAAAGCGGGTACACAGTTCCTGAGATAGAGTTCTATAATATGTAATACCAAACATGAATGTCTATAGAAAAGAATTCATTTTCATTGCATGATCATGAATGTAATAGGTGGTTCGAAAAGTCCCGATACTAACATATAAAAACACAATTTTTTGGCAAAATTCGAGTTTATTCATCGACATAATCTCCTTCTAGAGTGAGTCACTCTAACATTTCTATGCATTTCTTACAGAACGATTTGTCCAACTCTGCAAAATACGCTTCAGTTTCGGCGATCGCCTCCCCACATTGGAAAATGGAATATCTCTTTATTATATTGGATACCTGTTTGCAAACCAAAACCTAGTCGCCGGAAAGAGATTTGGTTCTAATGGGGAGGTTTCATCCATTGTCACATACCGCATGAAAAAATTCCTTTTATTTCGTTTAACCAGCCCCAAACAGGGCTTTGAATCAGCCTAAACGACTTACCCACTTCGAACAGAGCTTTCGTATTCCCAAATACTCGTGCACAATATGGTGTGTCATGGTCTATTGATATCTTTACGATGTCAACTATCTCGCGCATTTACGTTCTACACTCGTTCAAAGCGATTTTGGGGATTTTTTGTCATGTTTTCCAGGGCAACAGTCTCATTTGAGAGTCCAGAATGTTCAACATCATTTATGTCTGCGCAACCGCGTTTGAATTTAGCAAACCAGCGACAAATTATTGCATTCGACTTATCAAGTTCCTTATAACACTTTTCAAACAATTCTTGAGTTTTAACTGTAGTTTTTCCTATCAAATTACAGTGTTTTATTAACGTACGAAACTCGTTTTTTCCATGGTTTTGAAAATATCAAAAAGTGCGTCACTAAAACTTCAATGCCTCGGTGACTAATGGTGAAAATGTCATAAAATTTTGACGCGTATCGTTAGTTGGTAGTATCTGACAATTTTAGATATTTTATGGTACTCGTATCTATGTGACAGCCTCGGGACTTTTCCTCTATTATGTGGTACGAAGATCGTTCACAACATGACGAAAAGCGCCCTCAGTTGGCCGATTACTTACTTACTAATATGACAAAGTTCGGGGTGAATCTGGGCCTTGTCGAAAAAGCTTATTTAATTAGCCCGGTCCTTAGCTAACTCCCGTCAGTTGCACTCTAAAGGTATGTTGAGGTCTCCTTCCATAATACTTCTGCGAGCCACCTAAGGTAAGGTCTTCCTCTACTACATTTTTCCACCGGGCTAGATTCAAAGACTATGCGGAACGGAACATAGGTCTCCGTTCGCTCTACTCGTACATGTCCTAGTCCTCTCAAGCATCTGACGTGCAGTTTTCCAACTAGTACGATGTCGCCATACAGCTCGTATAGTTCGTTGTTGAATCTTCTCCTCCAAAGCTCGTCAACGTAAAGGGGACCTAATATCTTTTTTTCGAAGCAACAGAGAATATCTTAATTTGCTTTCGATAGAAAGCAACTAGTCTCCTCAATTGTACGGAATAGCGCCTTACTACTCAATTGCCTTCTTAGCCCAAAAACCAGCAATTGGCAAGTGTTAGTCTCTGTTTTATTTCTGCTGAGGCGTTTTTGGCAGTATTTATCGCAGAACCTAAGTATTGTAGATAAAGCCCCTTACGAAATTATAGTTGTCAACTGTGACATTCCGTCCAATTCGTCGATGTTCTGTGTCCTTTCTTGTTGACAGTATATACTTTGTTTCATTTGCCGTAAAAGCCATTTTGACAGTTTCCGTTTCAGTACTAGCGAACTCACGTGTGACAACCAGCTGAGTTCTGCCAATTATGTCAACATCATCGGCATACTGTCACATGACAGCGCGTCATCTTGTCTTAAACCTTTTTAAGAACAAGGGCCTCAATTAAGTCATTACCGACCTTAATGGAATAGCGAGCGTTCTCGACCGTCATTCTGCGAAGACGCACGAATTTGGCAATGGCTCTGTATATGCTCTCATATGCGTCCTCAATCAAATCGATGAAAACATGGTGGATATCGACTTAAACTTCATTAGGTTTTTTTCAGGACCCGCTGGAGCATGAAAATTTGGTCGATTGTGGACAATCCTAGCCTGAAACCTCACTAATACAGGCCAATTATGTTCTAGGGTATCTGACGTATACACAATATTGCAGTTATCCTATTTGCAATGTTGAGGAAACGCGTACGTCTATAGTTATCGCAGTTGGGTTTGGTCTGCTTTTTTGTGGATCGCGCAAAGGATGTTGAGATTCCGTTTCATCACGTATACACAATTCTCTTCTGACCAAATCTTAGAACAAAGTTGGTGTATGCTCTCTACGAAGTCACTTCCAGCAGCTTTAAATAGCTCCTCTAGTTAGCTATCAATTTCCGCAGCTTTGCTTGATTATATACTCGGTTGACTTTGAGAATGAAGAACCTCAAGTAATCTTCTATGTATTTCCCGGATTAAAGACGGATTTTCAAAACAAGTTCGATTGATGATAAATGTCAGTTTATGATGATTTTTCGAAACGCATTCTCATTTTGCAAATAAATTTTGGTAAGATTTATGAATGCCAAGCCGTTATTGTTCCGCTACGGTATTTATAAGCATATCTCGGAGATTCATTTACTGTAAGTCGTCCTTTTACGGAGCTACTCGTTTAAAAGTGAGTGGGAAAGTGTTTCGTTTAGTATCTCGTTTTTACTGTGAATAACTGTTTAATATACTCAAGTCATCTTAACCGGTTTGTTTAAATCCGTACGTCCGGTACTACGAACCCGACGTGACCTCGCCAGAATCTATTCATTATGTCAACGGTGTTCAGTGATAGTTTTGCATTGTCCTTTTGCACATCGAACTGCCAAATTCATAAAACTAAACTGCCGTTCAAAATCCCGTTAAATATTAAGCAAACGCATGCAGGGATTTTTTTTGGTGACGCCTGATTGCAGATGATCCAAGAAAGTGTACTCAAAAAAACCTATAAGGTGCTGATACGGCACGAGTACGATAACTTTGGCGCCAAGAATTGATAACGGTATTTTGTAGAGGAGTTAAAAACTAGCACTTTTTACTATGGGAGGGGGTCCATCTCGTCCCGTTTAGGAGTTATGGGCAATTTAAAAACAAATGACTTAAGATTGGAAAAAAATTATTAAAAAACAATGGTAACACTTACAATAATGTACTATACAGGATTTGAAAGCCTGCTCTATAATATAAAATTTACATCGAATTATTCGTGTGAATAGTTTTTGAATAATTCGCATTCAAACTTAAATTTTTGGTAAAAAATGAAAAAAAAATTTCTTTTACTCGTAAATCAATATTATTCAAAATTGTGAGATGATGTGCCCAATTGGTTTTTTGTGTTAATGCGTATATCAATTCTGAATCGAACACAAAAAACCACATGGCATATATCTTCTAGTTTTTGAGAAAATTGAAAATTACTAAAACTAAAAAATGCTAGTTTTTAACCCCTCTACAAAATACCGTTATCAATTTTTGGCGTCAAAGCTATCGTACTCTCCCCGCTGATACTTTTGTAGTTTGTAAAGCCAATATATTTTTTCTTAAAGATTAGTTAATCAATGTTTAGTTTAATCCATCGGTCATACGTATTTTAATCTTATTTATCTTCTACTGATCAACTCACTGCCATACCTCCTCTTAGTCGCCTACCGAAATATCCTGAAGGAAGAATAATTTAATATTCATGGCAGCTTGACAGTTATCATTATCGTAGTTAAAATACCTATGTGAGTTATCCAGTCTCTGCATCAACAACTTTCAGTCAACTCTTATCTTCCGATCGGAATCTATCTATGTTCAATTTAGCATTTCTCAGACTCTAGCTATTTGATAGCAAGGTTGCCACAAGATTTTGCATCTTGTGAAAGAATTGCAATACATTGCAAATGAAGCTGCTTGATATAAAACTTTGCACACAGTACTTTTTTCAGAATGTTGACTTCTAAGCATCAGTGTTGCCTTCTTCCTCTCGGTGTTGTACAACTATCGCAATATAATCATCCGATATTATTGTGGAACATCCTGCGCTAACATGCAGTGGTAGTCCTTGCTAGAGCAATGACCTGCGAGTGGCCTTAATATCGTATCGTATACCTATATTTCCTGCCAGTTGATACCCCTTTTGCATCATTTTAACAGCCATGCCATGGACATCTAATAGATCGTTGGCGTGAACTTTCATGTGGAATGAAAATGAATTAGAGATTTGCAACATTGCATGATCAACTGCGACCTTATACTCGAAGTCAGCAAAGTCAAAGCTTTAATTTTTCCGGTCAATGTGAATCAAAATAGACGTATAGACTATTGGGAATAATGCCAGCTTTCTGGGTACCCATATATATATTATAATCCTATAAAAGGCTGTAACAATCAGGTTACGCAATCGGAATATATCAACATACGAGCATACTCTTAGAGAAGTCAATGGTGGAAAATTAGTTAGATGCTTAACTTCATAGCCATTCACCGGACTTAGACATCATGGGTCGTATAGCTAATAAATTACTCTTATTTGCAATCCTCGTTTCGGATCCAGACCCTTCCTGCAGCAATAGTGGACGAACGATGACTTTCTTGCTAGTTTTCTTTCTAGTATATGTATATTTGATAGGAGCAGTGACCTTTAGCTCTATTTGATTAGCTTTTGAAGAGGCGAATGTGATTTTTCGCATCTAATATATAAATTCAGTTTTTGGTAGATTAATGCCCAATTCGTCTTTCTTTGTCCAATTTGTTTGCTTAATGCATGGGCCTCCAAAAGATCACTTTAGCTTGGAAGTAACTTTCTTGTTATTTTGATTGCGAAGACATCAATATATGCTACATAGTTGTATCACCTGCTTACTGTTAATAACTAAAGTGGTATCAATACTATTTCTTCGATAAACAGACTTATTCGATAAACGCGATCTCTGTTCAATATGGATTACTCTGCGACTGAGCACTTGTTCGACACAATAGTTAATCAATTTCTTGACCTGACTATACCATCTATTTTTGAAACATTGTTGGAGGCAATATTTAAAAAAAAGAAGCAGGAAAATATGATATTTAATAATGAGGGCAGTAGTGTCTTTCCACAGATTTCCATAGAGTCTTTCATAGATTTATTGGCCTATTTATTTATTAAAAAGTCGTATCAGGTATTAATTTGAAATGCTTTCATCTGGTTAAGTTTTGCATATGTGTTAGCGTATGACTTTTACCAAAAACAACATAAGTCTCGTTACCGTAAATAGTTCAGCAGTCTGTCAGCTGCTGCAGTATAATCGATCTTTAGCTTAGAATTTCCATCCAAAGCTTGTGGCTGCTTTTGTTTGCTTACGAAGAATGTTTTTTTTTTTTAATATACAATCCGCGTGTGCTCAAGGGCTTTTAAGTGCCCTTAAAGTGTTTGTACACAGCGCTGGTGAGGGAAAGTTAGGGAGGAAAGAAAGTGAGATACCGATGTACGTTGGTTTTGAATGTTTGAATGATGTAATGAATAAGAAAACAAAGAACTCGGCGGCGCATTCCATGAGCGAGTTGTACGGCCTAAGAAAGAATCACGATATTTCAGAGTGTGTCTGAAAGTGGGCTAGAAGGTATACTGATGACTGATGAGCAATCATAGTGATACGAGTGTTACAGTTGAAGGTATGAAGGGGCAAGGCGGAATTTTCGGTGCAGTATTGGTAATTAAAAGCACGAGAGACAAGAGACCTATGCCTTCTATAGCATGGTTTTTAATTTTGCCATTCAGCAAGTGTAAAGAGATCTTAATGGCACCTGACTAGACATATGCATTGTACTCCAATTTTAGGTATATTGCGGCCAGGTCAGAGTTGATAATCTTACATCGCCTGAGGAAACTTAGACATTTCGCACCATTTTTGGTGACCTCAAATCTCTCTGAGGTCATTGACACATATGTATACCGAGAATGGAAAGTTTTTCGATTTCGACGACGCAACTGCCGTTCATGGGTAATACCTGGTGTCTAAACTTCATTTAAAGAAAACTAAGAGCACTGTTAAATTCCTCTCCATTGGTAGTTACCCATTTAGTAATTCTGCTAATATC
Organism: Volucella bombylans; assembly: GCA_949129095.1. NCBI lineage: Eukaryota > Metazoa > Arthropoda > Insecta > Diptera > Syrphidae > Volucella > Volucella bombylans. The sequence goes on along the minus strand of OX422140.1, from coordinate 165,015,050 downwards.
GGAACTTATAGAGCTGAAGAGCAGGAACTTGGAACCTGGAACGAATATGAAAAGAGAGCACTGCTACCGACAAAGGAATATATTGAATTATAAGTAGCAGACAAGAGATCATTAATGAAAATTAAAAAGATTGTCGGAGACAGAACGGAGCTCCGGGATACACCAGCATTTATTTTGTGAATATCAGACTTCAAACCAACCTAAACAACATGAATTAAAAGTTGCGAAAGGTAATTTCTAATCCATTGAAGAAGAGAATTATCAATCCCAAAATCACGCATTTTCGACAAAAGAGCTTGATGCCAAACTCTGTCAAATGCCTTAAAAATATCAAGTGCAACTATCTTGCTTTTCCACTTTTCGGTGAGACATGTCTCCAGGTCACCAGTGCACCTGTTGCTACGAAAACGGTACTGCCGGTCATTGAGAACACTTCATGTTTCGAAATATTTCATGAGCTGAAGGTTTATCAGCATTTACATGGCCTTGGAGAGATGAGATGTAACCGCAATTGGCCTGCAGGAAGAGAGACGAAGATTCACCTTTTTTAATGACAGACTTGACAAATCCTGTTTTTTACGCTTACGCGGTAGTATTATCGAAATTTCCGCTCTGTTGTAAATAGGCAATGTGAATTTCGTCGTGAGGTCGGTCTAGCGGCCAGTATCGAAGAAGACCCAGAAATGTCGATTCGGCAGCGATCAGCTGAATTGCGCATCGCCAGTGTGTCAACCCGGTTTATTTTGCTATTGGATGGCTGGATACAGCTGTATCAATTTGTGCTGACGCAAGAAATTAAGCCGGGCGACCATAAACAACGCCGTGAGTTCGCTAATTGGGCACTGGAAATGCTGGCTCGAGATCCGGATTTTGTCCAAAAAATCATCGTCTCGGACGAGGCCCATTTTTGGCTCAGCGGCTATGTGAACAAGCAAAATTGCCATTATACGAGCCAACACAATCCACAAATGTTCGGCCAAGCATTAATGCATCGACAAATATTGATTATATGGTGCGGTTTATGGCATGGCAGCATCATCGAACCTTATGAAATGAGTGATGTTAACCGACTTTCTGTGGTCGGAGCTCGACTTCTGAGCTATGGTTCCAACAAGACGGCATTACATGTCATACAAGCGACGCAACGCTCGAAGATGTGAAGGAGAAATTTGGGTCATCTTACGGCGAGTGTTCATAAATTGGCCGCCGCGATCATGCGATTTAACACCACTCGATTATTTTCTCAGGGGTTGCGTCAAGTCCTTAGTCTACGCTAACAAGCAAACCACTTTGGACCATTCCGCTATTCCGGAATAACGCCGCACATAGTGAACCGAGTCATCAACCGACCCCTTGAAGCACTGCCAACGAAACCGATGTGGCCATTTGAATAATGTGCTATTCCAAAACATAATGGCATGAACGTAACTTCAAAATAAATCCGGAATCACTTCTATATCTCACACCGTTGTTGTTTTATTAAAATTTTTTTTCCTATCGTTCTTTTCCGGTCACCCTATAGCATTTTTTGAATCAGTTCCAGGGCAATGTGAACAGGCTCAGACGTTAGGAAACAGATTTTCACTTACTACCCGCTATCCATTGGTTGTTACATGCAGTCAGTCATTGCCTTGGCCGTATGACATTGATACAGCAACAGCAGTGCCCGAGTGCAAGCAACAGCACAATAACCAGGCGCGGGAGATGGATGATGCCCGCACTGAATATTGAGTACACTCGCGCGCTGGTTAATTGGGTGGTGGTCGGTGGATATTTACTATAATTATTTTTTTATTAGCACAGAACTTAGTGAATTCTATTTTATTTTGAGTAACCGAATTTTTGCTATGGTAATACTCTTAATTCCGCCAATTTTGTAGCGCCGACTGTGACTACATATACTCCCAAGTTTCCATCCTTGTCACGCCATATTCCTCTCCGAAGAGCTCGTTAAAACGATCCTGACAAAATCGTCCTTCTCCTCTCTGAGGACGTGACCGGACATCAGACTAATGTTGTCTACTTACGAGGGGCGTTCAATATATTCTCGGTATCGATATGAAGGAAAATGCGAATTCATTTTAAATTGTTTTTATTTTTCAATATAATCTCCCCTAACATCAATGCATTTGTTACATCTTGGGATAAGCTCTTTTAAACCCTCAAAAAAATAAATTTCCTCTTTCTCTGCAAAATAACCATTTATTGCCGACTTGAGTTCTTCATCATCCGAAAATCTTTTTCCACGAAGACATTTTTTTTCAAATCCGGAAACAGGAAATAATCACTAGGGGCAAGGTCTGGACTATAGGGTGGGTGTTGGATTTCTTCGAAACCACAATCTCGCGCAGCAGCCTTGGAAACTCGCGCCGTGTGAACAGGAGCGTTGTCATGAAGAAGCAACACACCCGCTGCGAGTTTACCGCGTCTTTTCTTTTTAATTTCCTCCCGCAAATTATGCAAAGTGGAAGCGTAGGATGTGGCGTTCATGGTTTCACCTTTTTTTTTGTACTCAATGAGCAAGATTCCCTTTGAGTCCCAAAAAACTGTGGCCATGAGCTTCCCGGCAGACGGAGTGACTTTGAACTTCTTCGGGGGGTCTGTTCCTTTTTTATGCCACTGCATGGACTCTTGTTTGCTTTCAGGGTCATAGTGGTGGACCCATGTTTCATCCCCAGTAACAATTCGATCCATAACACCGTCCGCGTTCTCACTACACATCTCCAAAAGCTCTCTACAGCATGCGATTCTCACTTTTTTCGTGGCACCCACCTTGCACTGACCTTTGAAAGGTTAAGATGGTCATGAAGAATGGTGTGAATGGTACCAATTGAAAGCTTGGTGATCTCTGCCATCATTTTTACCTTTATTCGGTTATCCTCAAGAACAAGTTTTTTGACTTCTTTGATGCTTTCTCCCGTACAAGCAGTAGCTGTGGCGCCGGAGCGGGGGTCGTCTTCAATGCTCTCTCTGCCTCTCTTGAACTCACTTGACCACTTTTGCACAGTTGATAATGAAGGTGCGGAACCCTGGTAAACAGCCACCATCTCTTCATGAATAGTCTTTTGACTTTTTCCTTGCTTAGTGAGAAATTTAATTACAGCACGATGCTCAATTTTCACCATCATCGTCTCAGTTGCCATTATGATTCTGTTTAACTAGAGATAAAACGCGAATTAATAATCACATATATATGAAATTTTACATGAATGCACTAAAATAATAGTATTACTTGATAAATAAGTCAATTTATATATACAACCACAGCTTCACCCCGATACCGAGAATATGTTGAACGCCCCTCGTATGTCTTGATAAGGATTATAATCAGGCGTTCGCTTATAATAGGTAACTTAACGTTTTTTGTCCACATCTTTCAATGATAAATCCACATTCAAGGAAGTGCTGCTTTTTCACAGTTTACATAAACTGTTATCCCACTGTAAAATATTCCCTGGGCTCTGTAAATGTGAAAGTAGCTGAAGTAAATACACTGATGAGTCGATACCTTACGTCGCTTATGACATCATCTAGAGAAGTTCTTCTGAACAAATATCTGTATTATGACTTACGAGTATATGGACCAAAATTTTCCATATTAGTTCACAAAACTCTACTGGCCCTGCATAGCTGCATACTTACTGTGATGTTATACTCAGCAATATCCCCCTTTCAATCTTAACTGAGCTACAGACAGGATACGGTGGAGTTCAGCTTCCTACTTAGATGCCAAATTCACAAGACTTAAGGTTCGAACATGCATATGTTGTTTTACCGTTGGGTATACTAGTAATGTCTTTCCGGTAATTTCTCGTCTTTTTCTTATCTATTCTAGTAGTAAACTACCCCAAGGTTTTGACTGTATAGAGTATCTTCTGCACCCTTAATTGAATTGATCAATCTGCTCAACGTAATTTCGTTAACAAGAACTTGACTCAATCTTGTTCTTCATCAGATGTACAGTTTCTCATATCCATCTGTTGAAGCAGCGTATCTAAATAAGCTTTAAAATTTTAAATTCCATAACATAAATTACTGCATATGCCAGGGTCATCAAAAGTGCTCTCGCTTTGTCTGCTCATTGTACGGGGACTCGAAATTGAGGCATTCAACTGTATCTCTTATTCATGCTGGTGTGGTTGTGTTTTATTTTGTTAGAATTTTTTTTCCTGCATTCTGTGTATTCGACCCTGTGTGATTTGGTATAAAGATTGAATTTTTTCTCTTTCAATGTGACGCGAACTCTTGGCATAGGGCTGTACTGAGGAATTGATGGGTGCAACGGGTGAACTGAGCATCCTAGAAGGGACTACTAGGTGGTGGTGGAAAACTGTTTGAAATACGTCCATTGAAATATAAAATATTTGCATGCTAAAAGGATCTGTTGGGTGTTATACTTGTATACATATAAACAAGTTTTTTTTTATATTATTTTCTCATTCCATGGTGTTTTACTTTTTGTTATTTTGTATTGGATTTTTCTTTGCAGATCCTCCGGATATACAAGTGGAAAAATCATGGATACATTCCGGTGAAGGATACGAAGCGAAACTAGTTTGCATTGTATTTGCGGATCCAGTTGCAACGGTTTGTTGATTCTTTCATTTCTTTTTTGAATTAAAATCAACTATTTCTTCATTGCTATATCTAAACTTACACACGAGTATGTACGGATTTGTATGTATTGTACATATATAAAAAGGATCTTGTTTTTTGTGTCTTCCTGCGTGTTGTTTTTTAAATCGTTGGTGCATTCAGTGAGCTAAAATACTTTCACCGACAGAGGGAGCACCCTTTAAGTCCTTTGGTATTCATCGTTTCAGTGTCATCTCATCTATTCAGAGTACGCGTATTCGTATTCGTATTCAGATTCGGAATCGTTTTCATACACCACAATGTGTTTGAGATAGAATATTCTATTAGTCGGTTGGAATACGAATACTTAGGGCTTAGGTGGGATACTTTTGTTTGGGCAGGGAATTAAGGATTTAGTCCAAAAAGAAGGTCACATGACCAAAACAGGGATTGAAATTTGGATCTTTTGGAATGTGCAACCAAGTAAACGAAAAATGCATAAGGGCACTTTATGCACGGTGACATCTGGCGACCTTTCGAATAAAAGTATAGACGAATTTGCTTAATTTATTTTTTGGTTGAACATTTACAGGTAATTACTGGAACTGGAATTACTAAACTGGAACTTATGGTTGAGAAAAGTCTTGTGCTTATGTATTGAATTTGGGTTTTTGAAAGAGGTTTCAGAAAAAAAATCCAAGAAGGGTGTCACCCTTAGAGAACTGCTTAGGCTATCGTCATTGTTTATGCATATATGTACTCATATGTACAGTGTTATCTAATGTAATATGTAAACATCTTTTTTTTTTCTGCAACACGCTAATGTTGCTTCTGGCCCAGCAGATCGATTCATATACTATGGCAAATTCTAGTAAAGCCCTATGAATATCAAGTCCAGACTCACCATCTCTATAGAACTGATCTAACAGTGCCGCATGGTGCTGGAAAACAGGTGGTGCAATGTGCTGAAACGGATAGTGCGCAGATGTTTACATGTATGACACTATTTTTAAAAAATCTGTCCAGCTAATATGACACGCAGATATCATCAGCCGCAGATATCCAGCTTGGCGTCATAGAGGCATTAAAGAAGAAGGGAAACATGTTGAACTTGAAGCTAAAGAGGGAAAAAGCAAGAACATGTTGGTTTTTAAGGAGTTCACCTTCTTTGGAGTAAACTCTCCACGGAGGGTAACCTAGTAATGATTTGCCGTAGCCTTACCCTATAAATCCACTGCTAATCCGGTTTGGTGAAACAAATTGGTTCAAAACTCCTAACTCTGAAGAATTCGAGAAAAAATTATCTGGTTCCGTATATGAGGAGGAGTAGTGTTATAGAAGATACAACCACTAACTCTATAAGTCGTATCAAGATGTGGATATAGGCTCGGCCATATCGAGCAAATGGATAATAATGCTTCAGCAAAGAGGATCTTCGATATGTGACCCCTAGGTTCAAGACGACAAGGAAAGCAGAATCTGAGTTTTAATAGTTGACAGTTGCGGTGTTTCAGGCAGAGACTCTTCACGGGTCGGTAGTTCGCTAAACAAGTAAGTATAGTAGTGTGAAGTCTTAATTCCTTCAGAAAGTTCTATGTAACATAAAGACGATGGGTGATTATTTTTATAAGTATACCGAGGATGCATATTTCCTGTCTTGCGATCCCATTGCCTCGTTCTTTTTTAAATCCTCGTTATATTGAATAAGTTAGCAGAAAAAAGTTGCCACCGGTCGTTCAGCCATGTGCAATTGATATTTATATTTTTTGTCGTGCGAAGTGGTAATGCCTTTCTCTTGGGCGAAAATCAAGATATCGGTCTGCATTCAATTTTAAAGTGATGATCATTTATCATTGTCGATGAAATGTGGGTGAAAGTGTTTGTCTTCCATGTTCCACAATCAAGCTTAAAGGTCGTTCTGATACCACAGTACTTGAGCTTTTGTGGAAATTACAAATTTCATGTTTCAGAATGTTTCTTCGGAAATTTCTGACCGGTCGTTGAAGAAAAATTTGCTAAATTTACGATGTATGGTTTTTGTAAGTTCAGTTTGTAATAATGCAGCTATAGCAATTGGCATTGAAAGTGATTTCTGGCTTGGAAGCATGCATGTGCATTGACCTGTGATGTGTACTGATAGATGTGATTCTGATTGTCTTAATAAGATCTCTATTGGTTAGGCCGCATCGTGTGCCAAATCTTCCTTGAAATTCTTGTAATATAGTCACCTTAGTTCACGACCTAGAATTGGCTTTGTTATAAGTGTTGAATGACATCCTAATAAAGAGTCAATTACCTCCGTAAGGATAACAAGCGAGTCATCTGAGTAGCTTTTGGGCCATACAATTTCCCAAATAATATTCGTAATATGATTGTATGTATTATGTTTAAAACTTCTTCCTTCCCGTGTTCAAACTAAAAGCTAAATAGCCATCTTTCAGAGCCCAACAAGTTTAGCATGGTTGGCAAAACGTTTTAGGGGATCACAAAGGACCGACGAGGAAATTTTACGGGCCACGTTGAGTAGACTGATGCCTTGCAACTAGAAGGTCTCCCTTCTTCAGTACCGGGCATGCATACAGGATCGAAGACGGTAAAAACATCGAATAGAAGAACACAAGTATCGTTTCAAGTCTAAAATAGGCTCAGCCCAACTCATGTTTTGGTCAATTGTTGTGCCAAGGTACTTGAAGTTCCTAATAATTCAACCTGAAAATGCTTCGAGTTGCATAAGGAATTTGCATGGAAAGGTAGTTCGGACGGCTCTGTGGTACAAGAACAAGTAACAAGGGTAAAGAGCGGGCAATCGCAGGAATGGAATTTGATATCAATTTCAATATCACTAGACTGTGAGCAGCAAACCATACCCTAAGCAAATGGATATCATTATTTATTTATTAAATTAAGAGGGCTCGTCAAACCATAAGCTGTGCCAAGGTTATCAGCAAAAGCTGCAACATTGCCTGCCAAAGGTAGATAAAAGAGGTAGTTAATAAATATAAGAAACAAAATAGGGCCCAATACAGACCCTTGTGGTACACCTGCGTTAATTACCTTATAATCACTAAGGAAGTCTCCTATTCTTACCCTTTGTTTTCGGTCCTTCAAAAATGTCGCTAACCAATTATGGAAAAATCCACGAAATCTTGCTGCATTGCACCATGTCAAATGCTTTGATAATACCGACAAAGAGGTCGGCGCAAAACTTTTTATCATCCAAGCCTTTGTTTATAAAATTGCAGAAAAATAGTAAGGCATCTTCAGTGGAACGTCCTTCCCTAAGCCCAAACTGCACCGGACTGAAAAATGTAGTTCTTTGTAAATGCGCGCACATTCGCCTTTTGACAGCTTTTTCAAAAACTTTCGAAATTGAAGATATCAAGGAAATCGGCCTGTAATTGTTTTTATCTTTTCGTCTACCCTTTTTAATGAGTGGTAATATATCAGCAGATTTGAGGTAGTCAGGAAAAACTCCACTGAAAATACTCCTATTAAACAGATATGCCAATATGTCCACTAAGTTAGACGCAATATTCTTGAGTACGACTTTACAAATGCCATCGTTTCCACACGACCTGGAGTTTTTGAGTGAGTAAATAACTCGCAAAATTTCTAACCCAGTAATTTCTTCAAAAACGAAGCTATTCATTCCAGGCGTTCTTCCCATGACCAAACACACAAGGGTTGCAAATTGTGTTAAAGTTAGATTGAGAGAACATAGACCCAACTGAAGCAAAGTATTTATTGAACTCATTGGCTTCTGCTACGGGTTCCACTATTTCAGCACCTCCACTACACAGCACAATATTTTTGGAATTGCATGAAGTATTGGTGTTGATTATACTATTAAAAACTCTCCATTCCTTCTGAGGGTAGTTTTGTGCATCGTGAAATTTGGGTTTCCTTGTTTCTGTCGTTGAAATTTCTTGGGCGATTGATTCCATGTAAAATATTTTAGCATTTTGGTAAAGCAGTGTTTGAGCAAAGTCGTCATTCTGCCACATTTCAAAAAAGCTGGTCAATGTTGTAGATGGCGGCCTGTTAGATCGTTGTTATGTGTTCTCTGTAGTAAAGAATACTCTTTTCTATTTTCCAAATGTACAGTGGCACTAACTCCAAACACAGCCATGTCACTACCTTCGTTGATATACTTGCAAATGTAATTAAAGGATTTTATTGAGAGGCAATATTAAACATTTATGTGCGCTTTAAATGTATTGGGGAGTCATGGTGAAAATGACACCCAACTATTATCAACTTCAATTTCCTGTTGATTCACTTTGACAATAGTTGATCTCCCATTGTCTGCAGTCGATAGGTGGCGGTACAGTGGATAACCATCATTTCAAGTAATGGCTTCTGATACTAATTTTCGTGGATAACGTTTTGAACATTTTCCGTCGACGAAACATGTAGCATAGGGATAAAATGTTCCACAGGGACCATGAATCATATCTTTGGCAACTACATCATGCAACACTGGATCTTCTTCATTATCGGGAATTTTCGCTGATATGACATCATCGATTTCATTTGGTCTGATCTTGTCAACTAACCAAATGAGTATATGTGCATGCGGCAAGCCTAAATTAATGTTATGATGATTAATAAATAGTAGAATAGTTATTTACCTGTAAGTGGATGAACCATCTTGATCGAAAAATGATACCCCACCTTGCCAAAATAAGATGGGATATTGTAACGCATCATATGATCGATGTATTTCAGACACACGTTGCAGCTGATCGTTAAGGCGATGTAGAACAGTATCACGGTTTTGTAAATTTTGACCAACGACGACAATGGCGACTTCATCAATTATTGGCGCATTAAAAAGTCTTGCGTCTTGTCCTGTTGCTGGTTTATCTACTCTGATTACAGGTTGTAATCATCAGATGGCATGTGGTCCAGTGCGGTTTTGAATAATGCAACCAATTTATTGTGCTGATGGAAAAAATTTGCAGTTGTTCCGCATTTGGTCTTTTCACCGAACTGTTGTGTGCACAGTACTGATTAACTTGCTGTGCTGAATCGCCCATAAAATAAATTTTGTAGTCTGCATTCGGTGGTGGCAACAGTGAACCTTTTTCGATGGTATATTTGACCTTGAATCTGTAAAGGCAAATATAGATATATGTAGAAGATTACTGTTTTTTAATTAGATACCTACCTTAAAAGTAGGCATACAATTATCCCGAACGACATTGGTTGCACCAAACGATGTCATTTAGAAGCAATTGTTTATTGTTGAATATGCGTTAAAAAAATGTATGGAATCTGTTCCTGCTCCGGAAACCAATGAACGCAGTGACTCAAGTGGCGGGATCGATGACGTAAATTTGATCTTGGCACTGGCGCAGCACAATCCAGTTGCTTCATATTTGTATTTAAGTGCTTTACAATGTGGACACTTACAGTTCATCTATCCAATGACAACGAATTTATGTGCACTGTAATCAATTGCCACGTTTTAATGAAATGCAGCTCGATGAGTATTGAACGAAAAAGGTATTTCTCCACGTGATATTCGTAATCGTTCAATTTTATTTCGTTCACTGCGTTCCTCTGGAGTTTGATTAGCTTCATAATTTGCTTGAGATGCTGCATGCCGCGTTCTGCGACCTAAATTGGACCGTCTTATTGGTGGCATAGCAATTGTGCTTATTTCACGTATTGTGGGATTACATTAATTACGCGTAACATGTGAACGTGAATGTGTCGAAGTACGTCAAATAAATAAAATCAATAATTAAAAATATGCACGTGAATATGTCGCAGTACGTCAAATAAATAAATAAGATCAATAATTAAAAATTGTATACTGAAATCTCGTCAGAACGCCGTCGATTTCTTTCTACCCCACAAACCGTCGCGTCGTAAACCGTCATATGCTCGTCATCATTTAATCAATTACCCGCTGAATATAGCGTACAAACCGTCGTGAGAGACACCCTTGATTATGAGTCATCTTAAGGCATAAAAGTGTATTATTCATACATGTTTCAACTATGTATAACTAAGGTGAATCTCTCTCTGTATAATGTTTGCACGACAGGTTCTTTATTGTAACGTGTACTGTACTCTCTTACTCTGTCTCTCTCTTTCTTTCTCTTTCTCGAAGATAGGTCCTTATTGTAACGTGTCAAGCAGACTACGCGGAGATCGCGCGCGATGTGTTTCTATGGGTAAAAACCTTCATTGAACTGTTGCGAACATTTAAAAAATAATTAGTCATATCGGTCCACCCGTTTTCAAGTTATGACGTCACCAAGGAAATATTGACTCATTTTTATATATATACAATACATAGATTAATTTTTTTCCGGAAATATTTTATTTGTAGTTATGAAGGACTGCAAATAATTGTACTATACTTGTTGTATTTTTTGTTGACTTCAAAACAAAATTATACTGATTTTACATATAATTTTGAAATGAATAATTAAGTTTTCTTTTCTATTTTCATCCTTTATAATATAACTTTATTTTTAGTTTTTATTGTGTTTAGTAAGAAATAAAGTAAACACAATACAAATATTTTTTTTCAACAAAAAAAGTGGGTGCTAAAGCCCATAGTCACATATATGTACTTCCTAAAACCTGAGAATTAGATTTTTGTTCAGATAATGATTATTAACATGTCGCCTTAGCGCCGGTAATGTTAACCTAAGTCTCTCCTTCCGCCTTCCAAATCACTGCAGCGTGTTCAAGGCGTGAATTTTGGCGATTAAAGAGGCCACAGAGATATTTTTGGGAATTATAGGGTCGACGATCTCGTCAATATTGGAACCACTCTGTCTATACAACGTCCAAGCTCAAACTGAAGCTAAATGTCGCATATTCTTATTAGTTTCTATTTAGACATGTATAAATCACCTAATGTAATGTTTAAAGCTTCTAAAACCTCATGCGCTTCGACAGAAGGGGATCAGAGGTCTACATGGAATCACAATGGACGAATGTGCCTTTTTCCCAATGGTCACTTTTACCTAACCTAACCTAACCTGTTTTTAATCATCCTGTTCTAAGTCGAAAATTTTAAATATTGACCGTCTGTAATATCCACTTATCCGCTTTATATTGGTTGACCTCTTTTCCACCAATTTAAGATGTCTTTATTATAAAGCAAGATTTCTAAACCGAGATCTTTCAAAGGTTCAAATATATTTGACCGGTAGGTTCTTCTAGAAGTCATAATTTCAGAATTTTTCTTTCAAAAATTGTATTCTAGGAATACGAGTACTTTGTTTCCCACTTTGAGATTCTATTAATTAACCAGAAAGGCCTTGCGTCGATGTAGTCCATTGATTTCCAACTGTAGCTCTCGAGTTTGTTGATGTTCCATGGGGGCAGATATGTAAAGCAGATTACTGATGCCATCAGCCGGTGTTATACAGATATTTCTTGTGACTTTGTTTAAGTAACACGACACAACAGCATGTCTTAAACTTCATTCTATATACAATGGGATCTACCATGTTTCACTTAACCTTAACACGCAATCATAACAGTATAACAAATTTTACGACTTCACAAGTCATTTAGGTTTTCTTCGATTTTAAAATTATATTTTCGGCAAAAGAAAAAGTTATTATTCAAAATCTGTTGGCAAAACGATTATGAAGTTGTTGCCAAATAATTTTGCTTATTGTCTTTCGCAATATTTTTGCAAGTAAAAATCGATAACACCAGTAAATCGAAGAACTAGTAAAATTTCATAAACTTAATGTTTATATGGATGTGTAGCGTATCTGCTACTAAAGATGAAGATAATAATAAAAATCCAGGTAATGACATCTAAATTTCATATAAAGTTACACCATAATATATTCATCTTTCTTAGGCAAAGGAGAAACACACAATCCTTATTATCGTCTCGGGCGTAGATAACAAATTAATTAGATTAATAAAATTATAATCTATGAGTGAAATCTTAATGAGGACTTTACCGTTAAACGGATAACACTATTCCGGTGGTGTACAGAAAATACTCGTAAGCCGATGTGTTTTAATGCCAACAAGGGTATAATCAGTTAAAATAGGTCGCTGTCTTTGAATTGGATAACACAGAATTAGGAAAATTATGCCAAAAATTTCAGTGCGAGATATTTTGAGAAAGTTTAAGATTTATAATCTCTTGGTAGTTGATAGGGGTAAATGAGGGCTTAAGGGTTTTAAACGATTTAAAATAGCTAGCAGAGAACAGAGACATGAAAAAATACATCGAAGATGGAGGAGGACTAGACGGCTGGGTTAACATCAAATTAAAGAAAAACTACCATTAGGAATAGATTTAAAGGGTGAAGAATTTCTAATACAGTTTACCTAACATTGCAGGTCTATTCTTCAAAATCTAGGGACTATAGACGAGGATGTTTCATATCAATTTTATTATTGAACATACTTTGAAATAATAATACTTTGTGACAGATCTTCTAAAGGTCTAGATAAACTCGTATATCTAATTAGTAGTCCGCATTACCTTAAATTAAAGGAGGACCTCTCGGATTACTAAAATCTGAAACTACCCGGATATTATATAGTTACTATCATCGCGGTTTTTACGTTTTCGTGCTTAGTGATGTAGATTATCGAATTCCCCTACGATGAGATCCATGTCCCAATCCGGAACTAAAGTTTTAACGAGTTTGATTCCATTCAAAGGATTGTATCCCTGTATCTCCGTACTGAGACCTTTCCTGCGGGCGATTTAAATATTCTGGACATACTACAATTTTAAGACAGTATTTTGAGGTCTTTGCTTCGAAACTTAACTCCGCTTGTAACTGAGTTCTAACACCCCGGATTTGTTTTGACCTTATTAAATTACAAGTACACTGTGACGTAACTGACCACACAGCTGGAGACAAGGTTCCTAGAAGAACCGTATAGTAATATAAGAATGCCAACCGGACAAAACTTAGCATCTATTTTTTTTTCGAAATTTAAACTGGCCGTTATGTTTTCGCTATAACGGCCGCTATTTAAAGGGTTCGCCATCTAACGTTTTTTTTTTCAATTAGTGCTTATTTCGTGAATGGTAACACTTAGCTCATGTCTGATTTGACAGATAATTAGTTTTATCCTTCCGCTGAACGAATATGGTTGTGTATACGCTTGAACAACGCTTCGCTAAGTGGGCCTGCGATAGACTTAGAGAAGAAGGGCACAGAAAACCCGCACGCATACATTGAAAAGCCGATACACCCAAAACGATAACGCCCGATCGTTATCGGGCCATGTTGAACGAATTTTCGTTCACAAAAATTGAAGAAGAGGATATTGGCAACATTTGGTTTCAACAGGATGGCGCTACGTGCCACACAGCCGAAGCTACACTCGATGTTTTGCGCCCTGTTTTTGAAGATCGCATTATCAGCCGCAGAGCTGTCGTTTGGCCACCTCGGAGCTGCGATTTGACACCGTTGGACTATTATTTGTGGGGTGCCGTAAAAGATAAGTGTTACGCCGACAAGCCAGAGACAATTGACCCTTTAAAGGACAATATTCGTGAAGCCATTGGTGAAATACAGCTGCACACAATCGAATTTGTGCTTAAAAATTGGACCGATCGTGTAGGCGACTGCATGGCCAGCCGAGGGAGCCATTTGAATGAAATTATTTTTCATTATTAACCGGAAGGATAAGACTAATTATCTGTCAAATCAGACATGAGCTAAGTGTTATCATTCACGAAATAAACACTAGTTGAAAAAAAAAAGTTAGATGGCGGACCCTTTATATGGTCACAAACACTATTCTCTTCATTCATCGAATGCAGAATATTAAATCGAACAAAAAGGCGTAGTACGACTCCAGCTGTATGTACAACAATGGCCGAGTGTCCAACGTATATTTAGATTTTTTTGCAAAATTGAAATAAAAATAAGACCTGTAAATAATCCCCCCCAAAAATTCACAGGTATACGAGTAATTGTGAAGTAAAGCCCATAATCCCCTGCGGTTCTTTAGCCCATATGTCGGCAAGATGGACGGCATACGCTCCTACACCAGGAGAAACCCCAGCCAGAGAGCGACCACGCATAAGTAGGAAAATATCAATCAGAGCTAAGTACTACTTTCCAATTAGATTTTTTTTTATTCGAAGATATTCAGAGTAAAAATCGCGATCGTAAGCCTTTTTCCCACTTATATTGTAAAACTTTTCGTGAGACGGTTAGTTTTTTGGAACTGCGCTACCCGTTAATGACAACGCGGAACTGAGGGCCTTCTGTTAGCCGAAAGTAAAATTAAATCAAAAATACCTGCCCCTTTCATTTGTTCCACATTTTCCTCATTCGCGCATCTGCCATCATATGTTTGGGTACAGTCCGTTGTTTGTTTTTTATTTTGCCGGTAGTCCGGTATTCTCAATATCTTTTAACTTTTAATTGTTTCAAACCGGTATTTGCAACAAGCTGTTGAACTGCTTATCTAAGGCCCTCTGATTTCATATCTAATTAGGAACCTACCAAATTAGTGACATTTAATGCTTCCAAATCACATTTCATATGCATTTTTCGGATCCTTTTTTGACAAATGCCGGACTTCCGGTCTTGTAATTTATTTAACTTCATACTGGAATCGATTGGAATCGATATCCGCAGGATGTATTGTACTGTCAGGCACTACCAATATCAAAAGCAAAGATTTAGTACGGGATACGTGGACGGAACTGATATAAACGTTCGATCGCAGCATGAAAGTATTCAGGATAGAAATGGGCGGTCATTGGAAAAATAAAGTGAAATGACATTTGCTATCATGCTATAGAAAACTAGTTCGGCAGAAACAGTGTACTTATCCTGTGAATATTCGTTCGGGATAAATAAAGGCCTCAGCGAGCATTCCTCCCGGTTAACGCGGTCTTTTACTAGCTGGTTCCAGTAATGTGGGCTCTTCCACTTGTGTGTGCCACCTAAGATAATGTTGTTCTCTACAGCGGGAACGCTGGTGTCCATGCGCTCATGGTGACTTTCCTCATGAAGTTGGCATCGCTGTACATCCCATACAGTTCGCTGTTGCACAGTCTCCTCCATTCTCCATTGATGCAAATGGGGCCGAGAATTGCTGAAAGAACTTCTCTCCTGGACTGGGACGTTCAAAGCTTTTTAGTATGTATTTTTGGTTGTATAATCTCATTTTATTACTCAATTGTCTCCTAAACCCAAATAAGCACCGATTAGCAAGAATGATTTTTCGTATAACTCTAGGGCTGTTGTCGTTGTCGGAGTTGATATTAGAGTCTTGTACTTGAAAGTTTTACATAGCTGCTTATTGTGACATCTATTCCCTAGCATCGATGTTGTATGTCTGTCTTTGTTGACCGCATGTATACATACCTTGTTTTCCATTTGTTAACCGCTGAACCCATGTTTGTCGCTTTATCGCAAACGCTCCATTGTAACCTCGCTTTGATCTTCCCATTATGTCAATATCGACTGCGTATGCAACTGAACAGACTTTTAAAAGATGGTGCCTCTGGTGTTGACTTGTGACATTCGCACAATTATTTCATGAACTGTGTTGAAAAAATTACATGATAACGCATTAAGTCCTAGTGTGACATTGAAGGTCTCGACTCTCGTCAGCTTGGGTTCTCCTGCAATCGAAAACACCTTAAATTTACCTCCGTTGTCGTAACTAAATTATTCCTGCATACTATTTCCGCATTATTTTCTCAACGAGAACAAATTCAGAGTCATAGAACAGATGCAGACATCTGCTGACAGATGGATTACAAATTCTGATTGCCATGGGCCAGCCTCATCAATAGAGAGCCCTGAAAAAGGAACAGTAGTACGCGGAGCATAAAGCTAAACTACAGTAAATCAATAAAGGTCCATCTCGAAGAAGCATCTGGAACAAAGCTTGGCAGGGTGCTAAAACTAGGCATAACTCTATAAATGGTCTCTACACATGCTGTCATATGCGGCTCTGGAATCGATTAAAAGACGGTATGTATTATTTACTATTAGGTTTTTTCCATGATCTGAAGTAATGTAAAGATTTCTCTGAAACCAGACTGATAGGGGCCGTTCAGACTATTTACCAAGGGTCTTAGGCGTTCACATAATACAAACAACATTTTATATGCTACGTTGAGGAGACTTATGTACGAGTAGTCCATGTAGTTTGCACAGTTTAGGAGATCTCTCTTCTTTGGGATCTAGTAGCTTTGTTAGACTTAATATAACTTCATCTAGTTCGGTGGAGGGAAATTTTGTCTGTTGAATGGTTCATTCTGCCTAACAATAGAATATTCTTTCTCATCACTGTTTAACAGAAATAATCACTCCAGATCCTCAGCAATGACTGTGGTTCTGCTATGAGGTTTCCTTCTCTATTTTTGCTTTGGTATGTTCATTATATTTGTTGGTAAAACTTCCGAACTTTATTCTTCTGGTAGCATCTTTCTAAGGCCTCGGTCGAGCGTTTTATTTTTTCTTCTTAGGATCTGTTCTACGTCCGCTGTTTTTCTTAATTTGTCGGTTTGCATTCGTCATCGAACAAGGGGTTTCATTAATAGACGGGCTGAAACCCAATACAGCAGAAACGGCCTCCCAGAACTTTGGATGATTCCTGTATCGGACTTTCCTCACAATGGTTTTTTTTGTTTTATAATTTACGCGCGCCTAAGGGGTTAGATACCCTTTTACTGTTGCCAGGGCGCGGGCGGATAGATAGAAGGAGGAGAATGGAAAATTGTTTTTCTAGTGGTTTGAAACTCAGGTGTGTTTGGTTTCTATGTTTGCTCTCCAGGGGTGGGAGTCCGAATAGGACGGAGAGTTTTTCTTCACTCAGAGTGATTCGAGATATAATTCCCAGTATTTTTTTTTTCATTGCTTGAAACTCTTATAACAGCCAAGTCTACGTGTCAGTGTTATGCCTTCACACGCAGAATTTTTTTTTTGTCTTAGTTCCAATTACACAATGAAAAACTGATTTGCCATGGGCAGGATTCGAACCTGGACCCTCCGAGTGAGAAGCGTTTGCTACTACCACTACACCACGGCCACCCCGTGGTGAGCTGACTCTGAGCTGTTACAGATATCCGTATGCCTATCTTTGCTACATAATAATTGTACGAATTAATGTTAACTGCTCGCAACGGTCGGACATCCAAAATACTTGAAGAGTACCTTGTTTCGATCCAAAATAGAGCGGCCTGTAGATTGGTTATGAAGTCCGCAAAGTCAGGCAAACTCACAAGCGGCACATTATTACTGAACTTCCGATTTCCGATTTTTTTTTTTATATTATCAAGAGAAAGAAATGGTGAGTGAAACTAAGCTGGCTCCAATCCATCAAATGTCGCCATCCCATCAATAGAGGAAATAGGAGTAAATCATTCACTTCAACCCTTTCCAGACAGTAAAATGGTATAAGAATTCGGTGATTTCTCCCTTTTCTGTAGATAATGATTCGAAATGGAAATATTCCTAACATACCACGTAAAACATTTTTTTTTGGAAAAAAGGAACATATAAAGTAGTTTGATAGAAACAGATCCCATTACAAATTTGCTCTCCTTAAATTGTGTCAACGGACGAAAACTTTGTATCTTAAAACTCAGCATGTTTCCTGATTGGTGTCCATGAAGTGGGATACACGCGACACGCGCATGTTTTATGATATAATGTCACCCCTGACCAATGCCAACCACATCAATTGAACCAGCATCATATCAATTCGGACAAAGATACAACAATGTCATTCTATTATCCAATAATTCGAAAGTCGATTTATTACTCCGAGCTATTCCAAAGCACTTAAGAGCTTTTTGTTCCGCTCCCATCAGATTCGGGGTATCATCACTCATTCCGGCATCATCATCATTATCACCATCACTAACATCGACAACATCAGCATCAACACCAACAACATTCCAACATTTATGTCATCTTTCCCACCCACCCTAGGCAGAGGGTGTACTCGTACAAAAAAGAAATAATAATAAAATCTTTTAAAAGGGATGAACGCTTCTTGCTACTTTTACTGGTGTTTGGTCTATGTTATCCTTGTATCCTTGTGAAATTGTCACTTTGGCTTGGTGGGTGGATTTGTATCGTTTTTTGTTTGGTATTTTTATTTTTTAAACGACTAGCGCGAAAGTTGTTTTATATTCTTTCACGAAAATCCCTTGATCCCTTTCTTAATAATTGCAATGGTAAAGAGTGTCTAAAAGTAATAAAACAACTTCTGACAATAGTAAAGGAAATGGAAAGTATGTAGAAGCTACACTTGATAAAGACTTTCGTGTAATTTTTTCTTACTTTATATATGAGCATGAACCGGAGAATGAAAAAGGACAATAACCTCCTATTGTGAGACATTCTATTAGCTGCACGCTCTGTGATTATGTTTTAATCCTTTTTTTTATATGTTTCCCTTTTTTTTTTAGCAATGCTCCGCAGTTAAATGGACAGCTTTGTTTTCATTTGTTTGGCTTCTAACGCATGGATTACTAGTCTAAAAATAAAAGAACTACGTTGAGGGAAGGATCTAGGGGCCCAAATATAAGTTAAAACCTTATATAAGACTATCACCCAGAAAGTACATCTACTTTGCACTTTTGTCAAACTCATATTAGTGTTCCAGACTATCTCCTATTTAATAACAAAAAGGTATACGCTTTAATAACGTTTAAAAATCATCAACATCAATTTCTCAGAATTCCCGGTCAGGTACGACTACTTTACGTAAACGCACGCACTCTACATTTCTGCCGTAATAATACTCCTGATATGCGAGCCTCTGGTGAAAAATTTCGAATTGAATTATTCACTATATGTATAATATTCCCATTTTAGTTAGTGAGCAAAATACCAGACTAACCAATGCCAATGTTGGCGAATTCAACCCTAATAATTATTGTCACGAGGCGCTCGTTGGCATGCCGAAAACTCAAGACTTCTTGCCTATATCTGCTTCTACAACGAATCCGCAATTCTAATAAGTGCTGCTTTTGCCGTTAGTAGGAATCGCCGTAGAAGATGTAGTAGTTTTTCATCCACTTTTTGTCCGGCCTATACTATCGCATTTCTTGGAGGGCGGTAATATCTGCTTTGCAGCTGTCCACCGTCTCCGCTAATTGTTAGGGACTTAAGGGACTTAATATTCCACGTGCAGATCCGAAGTTCGTTGTCCTTGTCTCGTTTGCAGGGGTTGTCAATAGTAGATCCGTCTGTATCCGAGGCTTATTGTTCTTCGTAACTTATCTTTGTTTTCCATCGCCGGGCATCACACCCAACCTGGAGGGTCAGTTTCATTATTATACCCCATGACGAAGGGTCAGTTAGACCGAATCCAGTAACCCGTTCGGGGATGTGAGTTGGTCCATTAAGGGCTCATCCGCCACCATCTCTTTTCCGAGACCCTGACTTAGTCTCGGAAATCCGTACTGGCATGAGCTCCAAATATGTCGGAGTAGCACGGATAAGATCTCATTTTCTTTGTTCCGGGATTTTACTTCCCTATTGATTCCATCTGGGAAATTCATCCGCTGTCCCGTTTATAGTGCAACTACTTTGGTTTCCTGACCAGCACTATAAGATTGTTAAGTCGAGTCCAGGTGGACAGCAACCAGTATCCGATGGTTACCACTTGGACGTAAAATAAGCACAATTGACATTGACACCTCTCAGTGCGTACCCTATTTCCACAGCATGCAACCATCGTGACAGATAGCTTATATGAAGTTTTTTCAGAGCTCAAGTCGACAAGGATTGATTTTTCAGGGGGACTTACGCAAATGAAAATTCCTTTCTGGATATTCCAAGGCAGGCAGTTGTCTTTTCCACACTTCCTGTTGTAGAATGGAAGAGATCGACAGATCTTTCTGATATAGTATAGTCATGGAACTGTACAAAGTGAAAAACCGCTCAAAGAAGTGGTATATAAGAATATTTTACTGGTGCCTACGTACATGCTTGGCTTTTCTACCGGAAGTATTCTAAATTGCGTGAGTCTAAAGAGAAGCATATGCCATTGATAAAACTACAATTGGAAATAGCTCATGCTGTTTTACAGTCTGCCCTTCAGCCTAGACTATTTCTTCTTCGTATTTTCGTTCGAGCAATGTTTTAATTTGTAGCCTAAAAAACTACAAGTTAACATCGTCTCTTCCTAATCAAAAAGAGTATGATCCAAATTGGCAGTGGGTTGTGTTTTATGAAAAGGAGCGTTGTAGGCTATGTACAATTTAGTGTTCATATTTGTTGTAATAGCAAAATAAAATGCTTTTCCTCTTTTTATACATAAATTCTATAAGATTTTAATAAAAAGATACTTCCATTAAAAAACAAAATCATAATTTAAATTTTTTTTTATAACGCTATTGCCCCATGTTGCTCATATGCAACTTTCTCTGGCCCCCAAAAAGAGGTGCCACTTGCATAATTGAGATACGAAAAAAAATTGTTGGACAACAGATAAAAACTTGGGGTCGAAAGGGTTAATTTCACTTCTAACTCCAGCCTACGCAATAAAGTACTCGATAATGCTCACGTCCGCATTTTAATAT
Source organism: Volucella bombylans (assembly GCA_949129095.1). Taxonomy (NCBI): domain Eukaryota; kingdom Metazoa; phylum Arthropoda; class Insecta; order Diptera; family Syrphidae; genus Volucella; species Volucella bombylans. The sequence goes on along the minus strand of OX422140.1, from coordinate 164,993,950 downwards.
TCGATAATACTCAGTAATAGCAACAAAGCTTCTAAACAACAAGTAATATCAAGTAATTCTCAAGTAAATATTAGCATTATTGAACACGAACTCAATTTTTAATGTTTATTGATACCACCCAATGAGATCGAATATGGGTGAGTTGTGCTAGCCTAGCCTTTTGACATAAATTTGAGCCCAGATTTAACAGCAATGAGGCACGTCTATGGTATGTAGCACCATTAAAAGATGTTCCCTATTTAAATCAAAGCTAAATCTCTTGAATCTCAAATCACTTTTAAAAATTCAAGCAAATCTGGCAATACAGATTTGAATTGTCTGTACATTTCTTTATGAAACTAACCCATAATCGATGGGTCAAGGAATGGTAAATCCAAACAACTTCTACTATTTATTTCTACCTACCTATTAGACCTTTTGACAAAAAGTTCAATTCATATGTTTCATGCGATGTTTTTGCCGGTATCCTATCCCTAATCTAAAAATGTATTCCAACTATTCTCATTTATGTCTACTGAGGTATGTCCTAAAGTGCTATCGCAGACTATGGGTAAACAAAAATGTAAGGTTTCATTTAAAAGTCTAATTTAATCCTAGTACAAAAGGTAATGGATTCGCACACGCTCTCTTCTTTAGTAAATTATCCCTTACGAGTTGATAAAAAATGAAAGATACCCAATTCAGTAGTAATGTGCGTTTAAGACATAAAGTTAACCAGGTCTGTATACAAAGGCCCTTTATAGAGGATTAGTTATATTATCCCGTCTCGTCATGCTTTATTCAGATTAAAACTGTCTACAAAAAAATTTAAATCTCTATTATCATCATACCTAGATTAGTTTTGTTTTCTAAAACAAAAAAGGGTCTCCAGTTTCCCATGCCATACTTCTGCGCTGAAAAAATACTCCAAAATTAGGCGAAAAATAGAGAAAACGAAAAAACAGAAACAACTAAACCTGTAGTAAGAAATAAGGAGCACATAACGAAGATCCCTACCGGGACGATACTCTCGGGGAACTTTATATCCATATGTACATACTTATGTATACAACCATTTACCCTTAAGGAGAAAAGTTATAAATATATATTTTTCTTTGTACAGGTATCCTGGTATCAGAATTCATTTCCCATTCAAACGACAGATAGGAGAATTATGTCATCAAGAGGAAACCGACATACGCTGACTGTGCGACATATACAACAGGAGGATTTTGGCAACTACAGGTGAGTGAGACCTTTCATTTTACAGCCACGAGTATGCACTCTTCTTGCTTTTTTTTTTGCAAAAGGATATGGAATGACAGGCGGAATTTCTTCTTAAGGCATCTACGTATGTCTCCATCATTCCGACAATCGTGTGCATACTTTTAACATTTCAGTACAAACAAAAAATATGAGTGTATGGATCCAGGGACATCCGATTTAAGAAAATAATTCTAAGAGCTTTACCAATTTAAATTCAACTGACTTTTTCTAGTGAAGAGTCTGTTTAAAATTAGATGCAAGCTGCAGCATAATGAAAATGTTAATAAGCCAGTTATCTACCTGTTTAAAACTAACTTCTTCGCATCTCCTGTTGCGAGTTTTAGGTACTATGACAACTTTATGTGTGCTCAATTTGTGTGTAATTTACATATGGGGGAATGTTCCAGAAGCTATTTGAAAATGAAGTTAAATTAAAAACACTTTAAAATCAAGATAAATTAGTCTAATGTAATTTACATAGTACGGTATGGTATTAGACTGGATTGGGACACATTCATTTTTATACCAACACTCCTTTCTCAACCCCATATATATGTATATGTAGTACCTTAGATATGTTTTTTTAAAAGAAATATCTATCTAGAAAACAATGAAATGTACGTATGTAATGCATAATGGTCATCATCCTTTGAAAGATTTTGCCATTTTTTCTTCAACTTATGCTTCTTTTAATATCTACAATACATGCGTTTTGGAAGACCTATTTCATATACGAGTAGATGCTTTCAAGCGGCTTGACTTTGTTTACAGACAGTTAAAACTAAATCATTACTGTTCAATTCAATTCATATGCTGGTATTCAGAAGAACCATTATAGGCGCTGATAAAGTGACAGATAATAAAAAGTGTTACTGTCTGCCAGTCTCACATTATTGATCATGTCGAATTACTTGCAAATTATTGATGTTTTCTGTTGGTCCATTGATGCTGATGTGTCAAATGAACATATCTACTCTACATTTTTCGATCCCTAAGGCATTAACCGAAACATACCCAATTGGATCACGTTTTGTATCTCCCGGAGTCTAGTTTGCCCCTGGATCTGTCTATGGCTCAAAAAACTCAAGCTGTTCCAGATGGTACATACATGTGTATGTTCTTCCCCAATGGCAAAGCAACTGTGTAAGGTTTTTCATGTCCCTTCTTTCCAAGGAGACATGGAAACTTCTCAAAAACCGGTAGTATGATTTTCACTGCAACAGGTATTCACGTGGTCTGATTACAAATCTCACGTATTGTATAGGGTTTTCCAATAAGGACTTGACAACTTTTTTTTAAATAAAACGCAAACCATTTGAAAACTTTACTATCGGCTTGAAGTACAATCAAAACATTTATGAATGGAACTTGTTACTTGTAACAAAGGTTGCCGACTGCTCGATGGAGTAGTAGTCGTGGGTATTTATAATAAGTTCGCAACGCGATTATCCTTTGTCCCCAAAAGCTCTACTGCGTCGAATCGCGACTCTGCCAGTAAAACCGCGATCCTCTTTCCTAGGTCTAAAGACCTCCAAAACATCCCAAAACACCCAATCGCCACACTGATGAAACGGAAGAAACCCCCCCCCCCCCACGCCGCTTACAGCTTAAGGGCGCAAGGAAAAAATGAATAGTCTTTTCATCTTAACTTAAACACAATCATTTTTTTTTTTAAAAAAAGAAAAAGAAATATACAATATATATAAAAATAAAAAAAAGGGAAAAAAGATAAATATTATACCAATATTGTAAAAATGTATTAAAAAAAAAAACAAAACCAAAATTAAAAGAAAAAAAAATAATAGAAAGAGAAATGCCTACGACCGCGACCCAGATTTGAACCTAGACGAGAAAGCTCGGATCCGATCCCTATCGTTTACAATATGGCGCTTTGACCAACTGGGCTAATTCAAGGTACTATTTAGAATTCACAAATCCTCCAACATAATCTACATACGCATGTGTATGATCTATTGACTAATTGACTAAATTAAAAAAAAAAATAATAAGTTAGTACAATAAATACTTATGCTAGGGTCAATACTCCGTCCTGCAAATCCTCCGACGACTTCGTGACGTGTTGGTGGATGGGAAATCCAGGTGGTACGTGTAGGTTATCTAATACACCCCCGTGCCTCAGCCTATTTCCTCTAAGTTTTTTTTTTTTTTTTGTCTTCGGTCACTCGCGTACGAATTCCCTTAGGGTTTCCAAAATAACCCTCACGGTTTAATTTTTTTTCTTTTTTTTTGCACGCACTGTTCTTTTGGTGCGAACACTTGTCTTTTGTTTCTCGGCTTTATTTTTCTTTTATTCGTTTCAGAAAAAAAAAACACAAATAAAATACGTCCCGACAAATCTCCGGGAAGTTTAAGAAAACACAAAAAAAGAAAAAAAAGCGGCACTCCCTCGGCCTTGCACCAATCTCCTCGTTTTCGATTTTTCTTGTTTCTTTTTTTTTTGTCCCGATCTTAAATTCTTTTTTTTTCCTCGACCGACCTGTTTCCTAGCTCTCCAAAGACTGCCCATTTGTCTCCCACTTGCTAGACCTCCTCCTATCTTCTCTCGTTCGGTGGTCAGTTATTCAGTTATTTCATCACCTCATCCATGATCAAAACAACTGACCCCAGGCTAACTAAACTACCTACCGCTAACTATCCTTTCGCGCGTAGTATCATGCCCTAACTTGATAGGGAAAACTAAAAAAGGAGAACAAGTGATTCGTTAGTTAGTCCTTGCGCTCGAACTAAGAACCCCTCGCTTACTAGCCTGTGTCCCTACCAATTGCACTACTCTGGGCTGTTGGGGCTGCTGGATTAAATTAGGGTGACGTCACTTCGGACATGCGAAAACCTTGCCAATGAAATTGTATTAAAACCCATAACAAACTCGACTTCGTTCATATGGCCACCGCGGGCACGTTTGCAGTGGTCGATTCGTTGGACTCAATTTTCAACGACTCGGCCGAAACGGCCGCTATTTCGCATTCAATGTTGGCTCTGAGCTCTTCCAACGTCGTCTGCGTGTTGGTATAAACCAATGACTTAACGTAGCCCCACAGAAAATAGTCAAGCCCATTTCAATAGACTGGCCCATTTCTTGAGATAACACGCTCACCCGACCAATAACGCATATTTTGCTTATTGACGAACCCATTGAGCCAAAAATGAGCTTCGTCACTGAAGATGATTTTGCGATGAAATTCATCATCTTGGCGCATCTTCTCCAGAACCCAATCGGAGAACGTACATCGCTTCAAATGGTCCATCGGCTTCAATTCTTGAGTCAGCTTGATTTTGTATGGGTGTAAACCAAGATCCTTACCCATAATACGCCATAATGTGGTCTAAGCGATGCACAATTCTTGAGAACGCCGTCGAATTGACTGATTTGGATCTTTTGCTACTGACGCCTAAACGGCAGCGATATTTTCGACGCTTCGACCAACCCGTTTTTTCACTGACACGGCAACATCACAAACGAATATGTAGACTCAAATTTTTGCACTAAACTTGTTATTGCTTGTCTACTAGGGTGAGAATTACGACCGAAAATTGGAGTTAACGCTCTTAAAGTTGTAGTCACCGACTCCAAAATTTTTATAATTTGCAGACGTTGCTCGTTCGTGTACTTTACCATGATGGAAAAGTTGCGTTTACTGAATAAATTGAAAGTGACAATCTATAGGAAGAAAGAAAGTTCCACTTGATAATTCACAGGGATATGACAGAGTTAGCATTAGGGTCTTTTGTCGAAAACAGTGTATAGGAAATTATCTTTTGAAGCGCTGAATTCAAGTAGTCTGGGACAGCTTTAATCTAGTATCTAAAAAATATATACTGATGTGTCCCAAGACTCCATTGAGTCCCCTACTCTTTTTTTATTTTTATTTAGGATTACTATGATGACAACAGTACTCTATGCGTTCTTTATTCGTTCCTGGATTCATATCAATGCTGCATTGACAATGCAGTCAATGGACTTGCAGTGTAGAAACCGAAAAATTGTCCATTCTCGATAAGCGTATGCAATGACAACTTATCATACATTGAATTGAGCACTTATTTGATGAGATGAGCCCACTGGTCGACTTTAAACTTGAATGACGATTGCACTTTACAGTTAAGTCAATAAATCAATTTTTTTTAGAAAATTCTAAGGAAATATCAAGTAAGTGTATTCTTTCAGAGCCCTGCCGTGGAGTTTACTTCCTTAGATCGCGCAGCAGTTCACAATTCGGAATAGACCTGGGCCCATAGATAAACCAACCTAGATAAAAAAATCTACTAATACTTTTGCAAATCCTTAACTGTCGCACAGACACACTGTAAGTGAATTCCAACACTTTTACATTTCTATAACTTTGTCAAAATTTGCTAGAATGAGACCAATGTACAAGTAAAATTGCTAGAATGAGAGCGATTGGAACGAGTGTGTGTAATGTGGATGACGTTTTTGGCTTAAAATAGGTGTGGTTTGTATAAAAAAGGAGGGAAATTGCCATTGATCACAATTCACACGTATTCACAGACGGTGTCACACGGTTAGGGGCGATCAGTAGAAAATATTGATTTTCCAATATCTGGAAAGATTGCCATCTAGGTTAGTTCATCTATGGTTTAACTATGTCAAACTCTACTAATACTTTTGCAAACCCTTAACTTTCGCACAGACACACTGTAAGTGAATTTCAACACTTTCACATCTCTATAACTTTGTCAAAATTTGTTAGAAGAGAGCAATTCACAAGTAAAATTGTTAGAATGTGAGCGATTTGCACCAGTGTGTGTAATGTGGATGATGTTTTTTTGCATAAAATGGGTGTAAAATGGGATGGAAATTGCCATTGATGACAATTCACGCGTATTCAAAGACAGGGTCACACGGTTGTCCTCTGGTTGTGAACGAACTCGAATGTGAACGAACCGTTTTTCCTGATACCGGGATTTTGACGATTATCGTCGTTATACTATCTGCAGAAGTAGTCTTTCCATATTCTCAGCATCGATTGCTACTATTAATTTGGACCCCTGGCATGTGGGGGTAGAAGTGGCCCTGAATATGCCTGCTGTTCCGAGTGGTCAATTGGGTCTTAGAATAACTCGGAATGATGCTCGAAAACAGGCTCATCTCAAGTAGGCTAGCTAGAAGGCAGCACTCTCTCGGAGCCCTTCGTATATCGGTGGCCCATACGCCAGCAAGGTTATGCTGTTCGGAGTGATCTTCATGCTAGTCTGGTATATACGGGTGCACTTGACGTGAAGTGTTTAAAATTAAAACTGCATACAGGCCCCACGAAATCAGGGTGACTTATGTTATGTTCTAGCTTAAGTGCTCCTTGTCGACAACCGTAAGCGAAGCTCGAACCGGCAGAAGACCAAAATGTTGAAAGAAAGAACAGCGCTGGCAGCGTTGTGGTAAGCTAGGTGGGATAGCTAGATGTCGGCTGTCGAAAATATATATCTCCATAGATTTGACCACGATGGTGCCGCCCTCTGTCCGGAATATGCAAACGAGGAGGAGACGGCAGAGCATGCATGCAGAAATATGTTATGCTACAAACACTTTGCAGAAGATATAGCAAACCTATCAGTTGCTTACACAGCAGCATCAGCGAGCGATTGCATGGAAATCTGTTCTTTTATAGAGGTGGGATGAGGTGAAACGTTATGAAAAGGCCAAGAGACGGCCTCATAGAATACTACATATCTGCTAGGCAGTCTCGCGAACACAATGGTAGGCACAAGAGCGAATAGTTGACAAGCACACAGGTGTAGTTAAGTACATAGGGAAGAGGTCCAAGAGAATCTTAATATATAAATCGTGTAATACATACTAGTATTGGGTACTGGTGTCCGCGAAGATTCCACATCAATAAGCGCAATTATAAACAAGAGTTTGGTGTGCATTTCTACTACGTAGTCAGTCATTTTCTGTTTTAAATAATTCTCTGTTGTCACCTTATTTCAAGAGATAACCAATTTTCTTAGTTGAAGCGTCGATTTCCAACATCCCATTTGAGACATCAAATGACATCCCCTAAATATTTGCTGTCCACTTCACCCTTGTCGAATTCGTTGTTGGTTTAAAAATCTTTATTGATGTCAAATTGACGGCGTGAATGGTCGTCACGATATCGTTGTGAAGCTCTCATAGACGCTCTACTATAACATATATCACAATCCTTGCTTAAGTTGATTTTGTTACTTGTGATTTGATACTTGTTTTTTTTTTAAATATAGGTTTCTTTCGAGTTAGACTGTGAGAAGTGTCTATTGTATCAAGTTTCACTGTAATATGGTGTTGGTTAGGAGAATTCCGGATTTTAGAATGAATGATTCCTAAGCCTTATATCCGCAATTTGGAGCGAGCTTACTATATGCTCACACTTTCACTCATGTTAGCTTAACTAGGCCTTTGAATTTCGTATCCCACTTAATTTACATAATGTGGATAGGTTCCTTCTTTGTTCTCCCCACCACAGAAAGCAAAGCAGCTGAAAAGGTAGTAAATGGCTGCTTTAATTTGACACAGTTCTTCTTATGATACCGAACCACCTTTCAGATCGAATCCGATGAAGAGATTGTTTTTATCGCTTACCTATTACCGATCTGCTCTAAAACATTTGAAAATATCTTTAAATGACTCTTGGGGTAGACTTCCCATGTACCTACAAGATTTTTTTACAAAATTCTACTACATCTCAAATACCTCTTACATGAAAAAACTTTTCCTTTAATAGTGAGGTATTCATAGAATAGTAACGAAGTAATCATTAAAAATACTACTCCATCCTACGTCCATTACTTTCAGAATGCCATTTCCCTACCATTATTACCATTAAGAAAATTACCCAAAACTAATTTGAAGTCTTTTTTGTTATCTTTCCGTTTATTTGTAGTTGTGTTGCTGATAACTCACTGGGAAGATCCAGAAAATATATGGAACTATCCGGTCGTCCGGGGCCAGCTGAATTTTACTCGCCGAAATGGGGTAGATCGTCTGACAGTTACAATCTCACATGGAAAATTGATAGTTACCCACCATTGGAGGAAGTTCGCCTGCTCTATCGAAGAGTCCTGGTAAGTACGAGTACAAATGCACAACCATCTATGTACATATATATAGATATTCGTTCCTTCTAAATGCACTGACAACCCAGGGGATATCCTTTTCGGGAGCAATGTTTATGTTTACTTTGGTCGGCAATTATTTCCAAGTTTGTCTTGTGATGTAGAGTCTAATTTTTCGTCCTTCATCCTGGGTGGGAAGAGGTCAATTTATGGTTGCTGCAGCTGTCGCTACTTGAAAGCTTTTTAGGGTTGAGTAAACATTTTCTTTTTTCCTGTTTTGCTTTTTCCATCTGCGCAGTTGGAATTAATTTTATTTTTTTATTTTATTCCCGTGGACTGGCTCCTGATGCTTCTGGAACAAAGTTGTAATGGCAACTTTTCTCCTTGTCGATACAAGGACAATACATATATTGTAAGTGTTGCCCCCTTTCGAGCTTATTTTTTATATTTTTTTGTACATTGCACAGAGTACACGAGAATACATAATTTAAAATTGGATTGAAAAGAGTGAAACTGACTTCAACGTGTGAGTCCTGTCCAGCTGTTGGAGAGAATTGTATTTTTCCTTATTTTTTAGTTTTTGTTGCCGTCTCAACTTGGATTTTCGATTTTCGTAAAAAAACAACAACACAGAAACAGTCGCGAATGTAATTCGGTTTTCCTGTTCCGCCCATTTGAATGGCCATCAAAGATGGAAGTAATTTAATTGCTGTCGAAGCGATGCCGAGTGATTTGCTCAATATTTGTCAATTCAAAGTGAACGATTCAGTGTGGATGCGATGAATTTAATTTGGTTTTTCAATCGATTTTTATTTCATTGACTCGTGATTCATAATTTTTTATGAAATGCTATGATTGCAATGGACATATATTTTTTTATGAATAAATTAATTTATTTAATCTATCAGTGAAATATTTGCTTTCGTTTTGGGTTGAATGTGTAAATTACGTGGCTAATAGGCTGAAAACGATCAATTGAATGAATTCCTTGAATTACTTAAACAGAGGGGATAGTTAAGGCCATGGTTTGGTTGGTTCAATGTATAAATTTTGTTTGGATAATAATCAAAAATCAAATGGCACGGAATAACCCGGTTGCAATGTTTTATGCAAATAGCCATTCAAAAAAAAAAATATTAATATTTTGGTTGTGGCCAATTCAATTCAGTCGAACTTGCATATTTCATAAGAATAAAACTGTAGATTGGAGGTTTGTTTCTGAATTCTTGTAACACTGAAGTCATAAAAATTAAATGGGATAAGATAATATAAAGACTCCCTGTACTGAAAGTATATAACTTATATAACTTATATAACTACCCCAGGCTGGAGAATATTAGTGTACTGCCAGAACAATCAGCAGCAAGAAAAATGGTAGATTCTCAACATAGTCGAAACGTCTCAAATAAATGTTTGTAGGATTGCTCTTTAAACTTTCAATTAGGTTACTGGTTCCATACAATTCAACTCCTAGACTGATCAAAACAAAACAAGAGGACTACCAATACCTCGAAGCAAACAACAAAGCAAAAGGCTTAGATTATGTTACACAAAGCGAAAAAATGTCTCGGAAGAAGCAGCATTTTTGAACTTCAGTACCCTCCACTGTGGGGACTACCGAGAACGAAAGTGAAGGTTATTAACGTGTACATTTGGGTCTAAAAATTAGCTAAGTCGAGGGGAAAAAGAACAGGGAAGTAAAGGAGCACCTGCCCCATGTACTTCAATTTCACAGGCTAAATTGAAGAAGTTTACCGATGTGTGCAATATTTGGAAAGTATCTAAAACTTTACACGATACAACCAATTATACAGGTTCTTTAACTCTGTTTTCCAGATGATAGTGAACACTATAGCATGGAATCGATAAAAAAATAATATGTATTAAATTGATCGGGTACGGTAGGGACGCACCACGGACAACCTACTGATGTCCAATGCTATACCTTTTACTATGCCTTTATGGTGCTTACCTTACTTCCGGGTTGAAGCAACTGGAAGGTCTCCTCCAACCAAACTTTACTTAATAATTAAATAAATACGAGTGCTTAGCAAAATGAAAAAAGCAACATAATAATCCTGTGAGAAATGATTTATCCTCAGAAGAAAGTCGAGTGGCGGATGAATTCACAAGGTTAAGTCAATAGTAATATTATCAATCAACAAAGCTATTTTATAGCAAGTTCAAGAGTGAAAATGGAGATGGTGGCAGATGTACCTCTACAATTTGTACAGGTAGTGTATTTTCCCTTATTGCAGTGCAGCTCAAAAAATAGTGGATTCACGAGATTTCTGAAATTCAAATATAATCGTAAATGCTATTCTGTTAATTTTGCCAATATTTCAGTGATTATTATCGGCTTTATTTGCAGCATCTACTTAGATACGGATTTGCCATTATTCCCTTCGGCAACAAGTCTTAGGTATTCAATATGTAATAATAAAATTCTGTTTCGCGAAGTTACCGCAAAGCTAAAAAGAGAAAGCATATTTGATGGTAATACTGGGGCCGAATTTCTCAAGCATGAGTTTTGAAGTGTATACGAAAAAATTCGTACACCTCCTTTCTCCGATTCCGCAATCATGAATCTGAGTTTTGTTTGACAGATACTGTGTACACAGTTGATGAAATTTGTTCACTCTGGTTTTGAGCGTGAGCTGAGAAAGTGAGTGTGAAAAAAGATATAAAAACAAAAACACAAAAAAGGTAGCGAAGAGCAGAAGGAATTCTTGATGAGCTAATGGAGGAAAATTTGGAAGTCACTCAGGATAGATAGGTATGAAATCATAGAAATATTGACGCCACAACAACGATTTCAAATGGTTGAAATTTATTTTCAAAATCGAAGCTCATGAATCTTATATTCACGCTATTGGATGCTCACAACAAGAAGGAGAATAGTGCATTCAGGAGAAAATATAGCGACTTTGAAAGCTTGCGTTGGAGACGACCCCAATTTATTGATTCGTCGTCGTTTGCAGCAGCTTGTCCTTTGTCCATCCACTATCTGGAAAATTCTACGTAAAGATCTTGTCCTCTAGGCTTATAAGATCCAATTAATGTAAAAGCTAAAGCCACCTGGCTATTTATTGCGTCTGGGGTTTTGGACTTTAAATCAACCGGAAGTGATGAGGTTAATTTCTGGTTTAACGACTACGTAAACAAGCAGAATTGTCGTGTTTTGAGCGAGAACAATCATCAAGAAGTTCACCAGATGCCATCCATTGCAGAAAAATGTAAAATGGTTGTACGCCAGTAATGGAATCATCGGTTCTTATTTCTTCAAAATGAGGCTGTCAATATACACCGGTACAATACGATGATCAACAACTTTTTTCCCCAAATTTGCGTGACATGAATGTGGATGAACTGTGGTTAGTGCAGGTTAATGTTTCACCCCTCCACATCACTTTATTGAAAACACGATTTGCCAATAGAGTCATTTCAAGTAATAGACCTGCGTCAGTTGGCCACCAAGGTCGTGCGATTTGATGCCATTGGATTACTTTCTGTGGGACGACGTCCCGTCACTAGTTTATACTCATAAACCAACAAGCATTGACTCTTTGGATCAAAACATTGTTCGAGTAATGCCCCAAATTGTTTGAAAAATTGTTAGAAAATTGGACCTCTATTGGACCCCGTGGTAGACATACATATGGCCAAAGAAATTCCTAAATATTAAATGGCGTAAAATACACTTTCGAATGAATTTAATACATTTTCATCAAGTTAATCTCTATGTTTTATTTAAATAATCATTTCAAGAAAAGTTGAGAAGTGGTATTGATAAAAAAGATCTAACAATTTTACAGAAGCATACAAACAACAATCAAAGGCTACGAAGTTCAAGCCGATAAACGAATGAACATAATAGTATTTATAAACACATTCGACGACGAGAATATGAAAGGATCATATCTTCCACAGTGTGTTTTTAGGTAACTTTAGTGAAAATTCGACTGTCTGTCAGTATGAACTATTCAATTTGGCCGATGAATACCAACAATTAGATCCACTCGAGATTAATAAATTTAAGTACAACAAGGCAGTTTATTTACCTATCTAATCAAAGTAGCAAGAGTTGATCTTGCTAGAAATCTGCAAAATGTCATATAACAAAAGCATTCCCGCTGAATTGAAGATTGTCCGGCTAAAAAGCCTATTCCCTACCAAACTCATCCAGTTGTGCAGGAAGACGGTGGATAATGCCGAACTCACCGATGCGTATATATATTCAATATCAAAAAAAATTTAAAAGGCTTAGCGATATTTTTGGAAAAAAGAATTGCAAAACTCATATGGCAACACTAGAGATATAATCCCACAAAAGTTCGTGTTATTTATTGAGTGATGTCAGTAATATGTTTGTTAGCATCGCACCAAAGTGGTCAAAACGAAGTATTCGTATATGCTGGCTGCAGAAAAACGACGTTAAACACAGATGTTTCAGACAGAATTTCACTGTATAGATAAACCTTGAGGAAGTTTTGTACCTTATCGTTGTTGTTGCCAGACACCAGAGCTGAGGTCAAAAGTTGATAATCACTGCTTCTTTCGGCTTTAGAGGATTGAGTGGAAATTGCATCATCTTGAAGAACTAAAGTGATTTTTTTATGTAACCGTAATCATCCAAGTCCTATGCAATCAGACAGAAAAATCGTTTTTGTCTGCCGATTGCTGTTTTGAGAAAAAAGTTATTTCGGTAATCTGTCCTGTCCTATCTGGTGCTGTCTGAAAAGATTGGAAAAGGTTTATTGATTCAGCTAGCAGAGTGAAATACAAAGCTACAATGGCTGAGAAAAATTGTCGTTTTTAATTTTCATGCTATTTATCGTGAGTCGTAAACTAAAATGCGTTGAGCAACAATAGCAGCGTAGTAAAGGTTCTGATTTAAAGAGCTTGTATTAACTTTTATGACACACATACATATAGTGGAAAACTAACGGCTTATTTCGACACTAACTTAAGTCTTCCGTACTGTGCAGCGTACACGAGTTTACATCAGGGCACGGACACAAGACGATTGATTTTGCGATGGACGGATCGTAGAGGTATATTTCAAGTAAATTAAGTTGCACAAGGCCAAATGGTGTTCTACTGATTAACACGAGGAACTAACTCCTGTTTTTTTTTATCGGAAAACAACCATTCAATATTCTAGAGGCGCATATATACATTACTAGGACATTGTGAAATTTATATTGGTCAAAGTAGGAATTCAGATATCAAATTCAGAACAGCATTGAGAAAATAATCTCAGAAGCTTTGGATTCAGATAGCGAGCATTAGCAACAGCTTATTATCGACCAGGATTACCTCCAACTCTCTTTAAATCCCGAAATAATAACAATAAGTATGGTGAATCATCGCCGATTATCAGCGCAGGTGATGTGCTTGTTTTCAAACCCCGATCACAAACGAGAAATTTGCTATCTTGCAGGAGACATGTATGTTACTCTTTCTTGTGAACAATGTAGATTTTTAAGATCCACTCCAAAAGATGATTAAAGGGCAAGGACGATGAATATACGACTGTCAGGCATTTCGCAAAATTCAAACCAGTTTAATACCACCAGAATCAATTGAGAATGGCAGTATCCACACTCGAATCCCACAAAACCTAGCCGCCGAGATTTTCAAAGCTGAAAGGAATAATCTGTAAAACTGTGCAGATAAGTTTTAGTTGGAAGGAGTGCGCCTGGGAATTATGGTTTGTAAGCATCACATACAAGATTGTTGTCAGTGTATTAGGTGTGAGTCATTGAATTAATATTTTTTGAAACAACAACGAAAAGAATTGGGTATGAATCAAAAATCCTTAGGTATACTCACTAATAACGTGCTGAATATCGGCTTTCAAGACCAGAATAGTTTGCGGTTTCTTGGTATTTACGAAAGACTGAATATAGCTCCACAAAGTAATCGAGAGACATTAAATCGCAAAAACTGAAACCACATATCATCCGGGTCAATACCGTTCATATTTTCAAAGAAATAACCACTGCCCAGTTGAATATCCATTAATTGTGACGAAATCTACGGCTTAATTTTTGAACTAATAAGGACAGATAATGCCACCAGCGTTAAGACCAAGTAAACTTTTTTTAAAATGTAAATGAGTCTGGATTTGTATCACTCCAGAAATGGCTCGGATATTTATTTATTTCGATTAAAATAAGTGTCGATTTCAAGCTCCTCCTCGAACTCCTACGTCAAGTCGTGGCTCTAGTTCTGACAGGCCATTACACGTGGAATAGCGCTTAGGTCTATATAGAATATTTTTTTACTGATAGAGGAATGTATATATCCGTGCTCTACCGTAAACTTCAGCAATGGGAGCACAGAAGATCAAGAGAAGGATAACCGCTGTATCGAGCGGCTAAAAAGGCAAAATTAAGCCCTTTCTCGAACGGGACATTTTTCACATATTCGTTGATCAAAATCCTCATTATTACTGTTTCATTATATGGGCCAGAGGTGAAAGATTTCTCATGTGATGATTCGTTTACTCTAAGTTTAAGAAGCGTCGAACAAAGGTACAACGAACTATTCCGGTTGCACTTTCATCTAATCATATAAAATGATTAGAGCGCGTTTACATAAGTGATAATCACCCAAAGGATCATTGAAGCCATCCAACTCGTCGTTCGAAACTTGAGATAGCTAGAGATTGAGCTGATTTGAGAACATGACTGAAAAGCAGGTCTTTAACCTTCACCTTGTCGGTATATACCTGGGTGTAGATCGCTATTTTCAATTTGGTATATCTCCGAGATTTATTATGCGAATCTAATACGGCTCCTACTCAGTGACTAAAATGGTGAGTTCTTTCGGAAAATGCAATTTTTTTGATTTAAAAAGATATATTGATAATGTAGTTGGCATTTTTTTCCATTTTTTCGACTACCCGGGTATAGAAATTATTTGTTCATGTGTTCATGCAAATAATTCTTAAACTTCACAAATAAATAGCAAATAAGTACAAACTTATGTATAGTACATACATATGTACATATGGAGTATATGTATAGTAAAATTGTTTTATTATATGGTTTGATGAGTGTAATTTATTTCTAAGAGCTATTCAATTTTACGGAATAATTGAATGCACTACATTTTTATTTATTGATTTTATTGAAAACAATTGAACTCCATTTACGTAGGATAAGTACTTACTAAATAAAGGTACAAAGAATATAAAAATTATTACCAATACAAAAGCACATTATTTATAGTGTGACATTCATTGTTTGGCAAATTGATTTTTTGCACTGCACGCAGACTTACCTAGTAGGTCTTTTTTTTTCCTCCCTATAGCACATAGAGCATTGGCCTTTTTGTGTGAGGCGACCAGATCCATTTCGATCCATCAAATCATCCAGTACGAACGGCAAATTCGGCGGTTCTCGTAGTTCTTTTACTGAGATACCTAGAATGCATTCTAAAGCACTTCTTGTTGGAAAGTGGCTTATAGCTCTTGGAATTTGAGCCATTTTATTGATGACTGGAATGCAAAACTGTTCACCCAATTCCTGTAGAAACTTCTTTCATCAGCTTGTTCGGATATTATGTTTCCTTAACGGGTTATTTTATGTAAGTTTAGAGTCCTGCTGTGTCAATTATATTGAAGAACATAGCTAGTGGCCTTCGATTTGTTTTTCTTTTCGTAGTATACTGGGACAGCATCCTATCCATCGTATCAAATGCGCCTTTGGTTTTGTTGTAATATAGACCCAGAAACACTATCATCATTATGTCGGGTAGACAATAAAACGACAGCTTTGTCCTTTTTTGGCACATAGGAGCAAAGCACCGTTTTTTCTCCAAAACCAAAGGTAGTTGATAAAGCCTCTCTAGTTTTCGAAGCTTTGAATTCGACAGGGATACAGCGCTTGTTTTTCTTCATGGTGCCTACCACAGAGAGATTCCATCCCAATAAATTCTTGGCTAGAGGAAGCGATGTGAAAAAATTATCCATTGTCACATTTCTGCCAGTGTTTTTATTAGAAACAACTAAATCCTTCACACTCGCCTTGATTCTTATCTCGGATATTGCCAAATTTTCCAGTATAAAACTGCCCGTTCAATGGATATGTCGTGTCCGAATCACACGTCCACCATATATTGATCCCATATTTCGCTGGCTTTAATGGAATATATTGAGTGAATTTGGTGCGGCCTCTAAAAGGGAATAATTGGTCATTAATTGTCCTTTAGATATTTCGAAAATTTCGCTAATGTGTGCCGCCTTATCGGTTCAGTTTTTTTTTCAGTTTTCAATGCATTTTATTTACTTAATCACTAACTCTTACATACTAAAAAAAAATGCTTAAATGCTAGCTTACAATTACTTAACAATCTTATACTAACTTACTGGCCCCACACAGACACTCTAAGCCAATCTAAATTCTTATATCTATGTCTTTCGACTTCATTTACATTTTATTTATAAATGTTTATTTTGTGTACTTAGGGCTAAGAAAAAATTGATAACAAAAAACTTAGCCTATGGATGTAATTTTTTATTTTTTATAAAAACTTAATATCTAACTTAAAATAAACCATAGTCTACTTAACTTATATACACAATACACACATACAGACACAAAGACATTATGCACAATAATATACATATACTAGCATATACCTTTATATAAACTAGTATATGTATATATTTCTTAAATGCTAACCTAAACCTATGTAAGCTGGCCATCGCTATTTACTGAGCAAATAGATTGGTCAGCTCTGCCTCATTAGTGAGGCTGGTCCGTAATTGACGGAAACGACGACGAAACAACTTCCCCATCATTTAACCACCAGAAATGCTGGTGCTGCCGAACGACATCCCTCTTATCGCGATTCCGCACCGCCCTACTGAACCTGAGGCGATCCACACTGCCGTGTGCGACGTCTCTGTTGTAGTTGAGTCGCCTGTCCCCAGCTGTCCGAGCGACATGGAAGATTAACGGCACCGCTGATCTATCCTGGATCAACCCTATCTGATCTAGGTAGAGGAATGCTTCCGGTGGAACGAAACCGTCAGAGAGCACACTCTCGTGGTAAAGGTAATTGGGGTAGTAAGCCCCAGATATCAGGTTATTCGTCGAGGTCATTGCTCTTGCATAGTGCCTTCGAGTCAGCTTAATTACGAAGTTGTCCACTCGTATTAGGTTCGCCCTGTTGTAAAGGACCTCATTAGGATAAAATTTCTTGTACTCCGACTCTGATGTTCTGTACCAGTGAAGACAAGCCCTCTCAAACACCCGAATCTTTTCCATTAAGTTTGCTCGTACATTGAACCACACGGGACAACTACATACCAGCATGGACCTGATAAGGGCCATGTAGTAGATTACCTTTACCCTCGTATCGAGTTGGCTGCTATAAAACAGTCTCTTTGTAAGGGCAAAAGCACCTTTAGCTCTTATCAGAGCAGCATCTACATTTTTGCCAAAATACAGAAACTGATCTAGCCAGATTCCAAGGTATCTGACTACATTTCGACAGGCAAGAGGTTGTCCGCGTTGATAGAGAACTTTCGCCAATTTTTTCTGGTATCCCTAGAGGCTCCAGACAACGGCGTCCTAAAGAGAATAGTTTCCGAATTCTGAAAGTTGATTTTCAACTTCCAGTCATCG
This sequence comes from Volucella bombylans, assembly GCA_949129095.1. Classification (NCBI taxonomy): domain Eukaryota; kingdom Metazoa; phylum Arthropoda; class Insecta; order Diptera; family Syrphidae; genus Volucella; species Volucella bombylans. The sequence goes on along the minus strand of OX422140.1, from coordinate 164,975,993 downwards.
CAAAATCGTCATATCTTATCGAATTCACGCTGCAAGAGAGTATTAATGACCTCGATTTTTTGTCCTGTTCTGTACGCTATCAAATCGTCTGCGTACGCAATAGTATGAGGAAGTGAACCTATCAAGTCGCTTGTAAAAATGTTGAATAGGATCGGCGAATTGACCGCGCCTTGCTGAAGACCATTTTTAATTTGAAATATTCCAACAGAAGTCACATCACCATTCTTCACGATGAACTTGTTGGTTAGCATATTATAAAGAATATACAAGAGTGGTTTACTGATCCCCAGCCTAGTCAGCTTATAGAAAATACCCTCTAACCATACGGTGTCGAAGGCCTTATCCAAGTCAACAAGGCAGGCACCAGTGTAATGTTTTTTGCCTTTATTCCATTGGATATCGGACACCAATTTAGACGCGGCATGTGAGATATCATGTCCCGCCTTAAAAACGAATTGATTATCCGGAACTATATGTTTGTCCTCAACCCACCTAGACAGAGCTAGGTTTACCTTTTCAAAAACCTTACTGATATTCGGAAGGAGACTTATCGACCGGAGATTCGCCGGATTGGATATACGAGTATCCTTCCCCTTTTTGGGGATAGGTTGAACCACCGCCGTTGGATAATGTGCATTATTCATTGCATTATTAAACAGGGTGGTGTAAATGTCCACCGCTTCTAGAGGAAGATGTCGAAGCACGATGTTCGGAATACCATCGGTCCCCAATGATTTCTATGTCTTGCACTGATTGTTTCGAAGATCTCATGGAGTTCTTTCTTCGAAATGAACGGGGGTAGGTCTTCCTCTCTGGCAATGACATTATTGGCCATATTTTCGTCGCTAAACCGGGTGAAACCAAAGCTCTCGGCTCGCCAGTTCCCTATTTCATTTCGAATGCATAAGTCGTGCACCAAGACGCGATTGTCCAGGTCATAGTTAAGGCCAATGATATCAATGGCCATGTATACTTCCTGGAAAGTCGCCCCTATGGTCTCAACCTTCTCCTGTAGATCCTCGATCACAAAGAAGTCGTCATCATCAGAGGCCTCATTTGGATCAATACCTGCTATTGTCAGTAACCGTTCGTTGTTTGTTGTCCGGGCTATGTTAAGATACTGAATGTCGTTTTGAGTTTATTTATTTGCGGAAACATATTCGGGTTGCTGGTGTTTACAGCCCGAACCTGGTTGTTCCAATATGAACTTACAGAAATTCTGTAATTCTCTTTTATTAGCGTTTGAATATTTTTAATCGACGACTTCAGTGTCCTAATCTCCGGGTTTTGTCGGTCAGTTAGCTGTCTGTACAAGTTTTTAAGTCTTGTCAGAAGTCTACTTTTCTGTCGGTGCAGTGCGTCAATAGTAGGATTGCGGAACAGGTCTTCGTTAGTCGTAATTCAATACCGCGGTATTGTAGTGTCCATTGTTTGTTTAATTGTCTCGTCCATTTGTTTTAGGTAATTGTCGATCTCCTCGTTTGACAAATTCCTATTGGACGGTGGGTGGAGCGTGTTCGAGAAGAGTGCTCTTGTCAAGGTTGCGGAGAAGTGTGTCCATCGAGTTTTGCTGTAGTTGTAAGCATATCTTTGGAAAAACTCCTCCAATTCCTCAATTTCGTTGGGAACCGCAATGGTCGCTGTCATACACGAATGCGCGCAGAAAGTTTAGCGTTTGTAAATTCGTACCTGTCAGTCGTATACGTTCGTCGTGCAGCAGTAGATCCAAATAAGACCCGCCTCTGGGAAACGACGGGTTATCCGTCGCTTTAAGACCGAGTCTGTACATGACATCGTTCTGACCTAACCAATCGAGTAGTAGGTTCCCTCTAGTATTTGGCAAATTATTTCCCCAATCTCTGTGTCTAGCGTTGAAATCCCCGCCGATTATAAAATAATTCTCCCCCGATTCCAGCCTCAGAAGTCGAAAAAGCGTGTCGAGCTCTGTAATGAATAGAGTGGATTGTGAAGCCTCAGGTGCATAAACAGAGGCCAAGTACAGCCGCTTTCCACTGCGGAGCGGGATGTAAACGACGACTGCCTCCAACACCCGTAACCTGCGCAACACTCCCTTGTACACTCTGTGAAATTTTATACCTTCTTTAATGAAGATCGCGACACCGCCTCCACGTTTGGATCTGGGCCGATTTCTTCTTCTAACAATATAATTATTGTACTCCAGTTTGTGCTTATCGGTTAGCTTGGTTTCGCCAGCGAAAAGCACATCAGGAGTTTGATCTTGTAGCAATTTAAACATCGCGACTCTTCGTTCGATCCTAATCAGTGAATTAACATTCACCGCAAGGACCTTCAAGGTTTGCTCCACCATGTGCGTACCCATTACTGAGCCATCTGCCCTTGGATTGCGAGCAAGATGGCCGGAGAAGCAACAGTCGCATGCTGTACCGTAGCCCCCCTACCTAACGCCATTTGGGCGTAGGGAATTTGGGACGTGACGGCTGGTGTTTGAAACCTGACAGGTGAACGTTTGACCTCCACCTTCTGCTGCCGAGCCAGTTTTGCTTTCTTAATGTCAGCGAACTTAGGACAACCCCGATAGTTTGTGGTGTGTCCCACGTTTCCACATAACACGTACGAAAGCTGCGACCTATCTGATGCTCCGTCCCTACCCAGAGCAGTCTCCTCGGAACTGTGGTTCTTTGCGCACTTCACGCATCGAGGCTGCATTTCGCAGTTCGACGCGGCGTGCCCGAACCTCTGGCAGCGAACGCATTGTCTAACGCCTTCGCTCCTTTTTAGTTTTTCCCAGTGAACCACCTGATAGTCTAGGACATTGATACTCCTTAGACTATCCAGACGGTTTTCGGGACTGAGCTGGACCAGGAAGAACGGCAGACTCCGTTTCTCCCGCCTGGCTCTAGCTGTGGTAAACGGCTTTATCCCTACAAACTTGAGCCCTTCGCTCTCCTTCTCTTTGAGCAGTGCCAAGATCCCCTCAGGATCAGAAGACGGTTCCAACCCCTTCAGCAGCATCGATTGCCGCTTTTCACACTTTGGTGTGAATGAATAATGCTGCGTCGTCGTTTCCTTTAGGAGCTCTTTCACTTTCGCGTAGCCCTCCACTGTAGTACAGTGGATGGCATGGCGATCGTTCCCCAATCTCTTTATGTTAAAATTATTACCAATGACCAGCTTACAAAGATCTTTGGTTTATTTATTTATTATTTATTGTTGCATTTACCTCTAATTTATAGGTGTTGATAGGAGGCACCTTCTCCTTCTTCTTCTTCTGCTGCTGCTGTTGTTGTTGTTGCTGCTGTTGCTTTTGTTGTTGCTGCTGATTTTGCTGTTTTTGTAACGTTTTTGCTGCTGCGGTTGTTGCTTTAGCTGTTGCGTTTTTTGCTGCTTTTGCACTTGTTGTGTTTGCTGCTGTTTCTGCGCCCTTTTCTCCTGCAGTGGCTGTTGCTGTTGGGAGCTTGCCTTAGCTCCCTGATCCCTCTGCCTTCGGGTGATTTGCCTAGCTTTAATAGCAAGCACCTTTTGTTGAAGTTGCTGGATGCTGCTATTAATGGCATTCAGGTCTTCATCTTCGTCTTCCGACTCAGAAGTTGCCAACGATGCAAAGCTGTTATTACTCGCTTTGTCATGAGTCACTCTATCAGAGACGTATTCGTCTTCCGTCTCGTGATGTCTTTGTTTTTGCGCTGCTATTACTGCCGCAGACGTTGACGCCCCCCCCCCCCCCAATTCCCACCTTAGCAGCATTTTGTTAGAGGGGCAAAGAGAGGGGCGTTTTGCTAAGTTCGATGATCCACTTTTTTTCCTCCGTTTAATTGGTCTTTCACTCGCCACGGTTATTGCTGTACCGTCCACTAATCCCACAATGGGCATAACGGGACGGTCTTTGTCACTCATCACTATTTAGTATTTGTGTCCACGTCACTAATTTTATTATTTATTTTCAATTAAATAATAATATCGATTAAATAAATGCCGTCCACGGGCAGGGAATGAACCGCGCAATTTGAAATATTAAAATTTCGCGTCCGCGCACTATTGCACTACACCATCCGTGCTTTTTGAAAATTTGTGTGTTAATTATATAATAATTTACAGAATTCGCTGAAGAAAAGCCGAAACAGGTCTGTATACTAACGTGGTCTGTGAACGACTGCCGCCTTATCGGTTTCAATTCTTGCTTGTCTCGTGGCATCAAAATCAAAGCGAATAAACGTTGTTATGTTGCAGAACCGTAGAAGAGACATAATTGCTCGATATAGCGGAAATTCTTTTTCCATTCTTTTTTCAAAGTTGATCAACAGCTTTGTAATTTGATCGGTGGCTCCCAATAACAACCAGATCAAAACTTTTGTATTAGGATTTTCTGCATTCCATCTACAAAACAACGGTGAAAACTTCTATAATAGTAACGGTTTAAAATGTAAACACAGCACGTCAAAATATAAATCACCAACAAATAACAAAATTGAATGTGAGAAAAAAAATTCCCATACAAATCCTATGAGATTTATATTTCTATACCCGGGTGTTTACTGTCAAGATTACTATAAGAGTTTTTTATTGGCGAGAAAGTGACGCTGTGTCCAACGTAAGCAGGGGCACGGGTTTTGCGTGCGATGCTGTCCCCGCACTCATCGCATTTATTTGCGGGAAATGCGGAAGTGTCCAATTACACCACGATAAATGCGTTCATGCAGTTTGCCTTAATATTTTTTTTAGTTACGTATAAAATGGCTTCAGTTTCGGCACGTAAGATTTTCCTAGTGGAAAATAGTTTGTTAAAATTAAAAATATTAAAAAGTCTTAAAAAGAAACGTGATAAATCTAAAAGTCATATTATATATAAAAACAGATTAATTTATGGTGAGTTTCATCACCTCTACCCGGAATTGCGCGCGGATGAAAGTGATTTTCGTCAGTATACGAGAATGCGGATAAAAACATTCGACTATGTTTTAAAAATATTACATGATACTTGTTATCATCAGACAACAAATTTTCAGAGACCTAACTCTGTTGAAGAAATGCTTTTCCTAACATTAAAGCAAGAAATAAAAACTATATTTATTTTAGACAATATTTATTTGATCGTCCGTATTTTGTAATACAAATCGTGTTGTAGAAGCCACATTTACATTAGATGGTTGTTTTTCAAGTGGTTCTTTTACATTTTGCAATATACATGATGCAGAATTAAGACTCCCAGTAGATGAATGTGGAATTGTATGGTGATAAATGCTGTAGATAGGGGAAGCTAACGCAGAAATGTCGGAATAAACAGATGATATAGCATTTGAAGAGAAATGAGATCCTGGACTTTGCTTTGTTTCCATTTCTTGCAATAAAATGTCTTTTTCTAATTTCCTCATAAATGGTATCAGCGACCTTAGAAAAAGTGAATTTTCATCCTCTGATCCTTCAAGTAAGGCGAGTTTTTTGGTTTCAATACCTAGAAGCTTTAGCTCAACCTGGTTTCCTTCTTTATGTGCCCTTTTTCTCTTCCGACGAGGTGGTGAATTCTTAGACGAAGTGAATGTTTCAATAAAACTAATATCTGGGTAATTTGTTTCAGTATTTGGCACCTCATTATTCGCTTCAGTTGCAGTCGTCAAATTATCTAATGCCAGCGACAAATTTCCATTAGTACCTCTCGGGATCATTGTATCCTTTAGGAAAAGTAAGCTAGTAAAATACTGCCACTTTCCAGAATAAATTGCTTCAAGGTCTTGGGAAGCACCAGATTTACTTTTCGGATTTTTTTTAATTCTTTGCTGAATTGATCTCGCAAATTCCGCCACTTTTTCTTAGCATCATAACTAAATTTTTTGTTTCAGGTACCTGTCGACGGGTATCTTTTAGGAAAATTGCTTTTTCATTCAGAATATCGAAATGGTCTGTTGCCTATGTAGTTAAAGAGGTTTGTAAGGCCATTTGGGGATCGCTCCAGAAGATACAGATGTACCAAGTACTGAACCTTTTGAAAAGATTTCAGAAGAATTTTTTGAAAAATGGAATTTTCCAACTGTTTGGGAAGCATTGACGGAAAGCATATTGGACTCAAGTGTCCCGCAAATCCAGGCAGTATGTATTACAACTACAAAGGCTTCTTTTCAATAGTACTATTTGCGGTGGTTGATGCAAGATATCGAATTTCTATGATCGATGTGGGCGCATACGGGAAAGATAGTGACACAGGAGTTTTTTCAAATTCAGCCATTTGTGAAAATATCGAAAATGGTAACTTACTCGTAGCTTTACAAAGAGCTAAGCCATTACCCAACTCTAAGGAGCAAGCTGAATTTATATTTCTAGGAGATGAAGCATTTCCCTTAAGAACATACTTAATGAGGCCTTACCCTGCAAGACAACTTCCAAACAACCATGCTGCCTCTGACTTTAATTACCGTTTGTCAAGAGCCAGAATGACAGTAGAATGTGCATTCGGCATTAGTTCTGCTAAATTTAGAATTTCATTAAAATCAATGTTGAGAATGCAGTTCATATTGTAAAAGCTATTTGCATCCTACATAACGTAATTATAGATATGGAGAAAGGAGACACTTTTCCCAACATCTTTGAACAAAATTTGAGCAGCGCAAGAAATTCGATGAGAAACCACAATTTACCGTTTTCCAGAACAAATAATCACCCGCCACGAGAAGCAGTAAATCAACGGAACATTTTTTGTAAATACTTTTCAATAAATAGAATATAAAACTTAAAATATTGCTTACTTACTAGAAATTCCCACACTTTTAGCTACTTCGCTCCATTCATTGTCTAAAATCAGCCGATCTTTATAGCGAGAATGGCTCTTATTCCACAACAAATCTCGCCTTTGAACTTCTGAAATAAGAACCACCATCCTTTTTCCGCACGATAATGCGGGCAAAATCAAACCAGTTTAATTTTCAAACAATGCGTGCGATGCGGGGACGGACGTCGCAACGCACTGTTGACGCAATATCGTGTCAACGCAATATCAACGTCAGTTTGATAACGAAATCTGCACCGCAACGCACGAACCGCATTGCCCGTGCTTACGCTGGACACAGCGTGAAGGTTAAGCTGTCATAAAAAGTACAAAAAAAATATTGAAACTTGAAGTACTCTGGACTATATATACATACAATAGTTCATTAAGGTTGCAGCTGAATAGTTTTTCCCTTCACCGTTCTTGCATACAAAACAAAATATTTTTTGTTTGAAACTACCACGATCTATTTAACTAAAAATGTAATATCTCGAAGGATTAATGCGGATTTCTTAAATCTCGATTTAGTATCGATATGTTCGGTGGAGTGATATCAACAGTCAATCATCTAGAAGTACAGGATTCGGTGTAAGGTCGAGAATTAAAAATTTTTTTGTAGTGGTAATATAATCTGAGATAATCAAACCAGCATGGATGGTTTTTGTAGGACATGGGATTGATTTTTCTTGACGAGAAAGCTTACGAGTTGCAAGATTTGCAATCATATCTCATAGCTATGGAAGCCTTTCGTAGGCATTATAACTCAAAAACCCGGAGTATACTCAATAATTTCCTAGCGTTTCAAATTGTGAAGGGAAGACTTAAACCGTAATAGCCACTTCGATTAAAATATAATGTCCACAAGGTAGCTAGCATCTTTAAGTGCTTCAACTATAGTCGCATCTAGAGATCTATTCACTCGTTATTATATTGTTGCGGAGTCCAGAAGGCTAGAAAAGAAAATGGTTATGCAAGAATAAATTATAATGAGTTGCATACCAGCAGAAGTTCGGCCACCACGATCCATGTTGATAAATAATATGACAACCACAGGGTAATGTTCGATTCAACGAACAGCCTGAAAATAACTCAACGAGACGCCATGTTGGTTTATAGCAGTCAGCGAGGGGTTCCATTTTATGGATGAGCAAAAGGAAATAGTAGCGGACATGATCAAAGAAATTTGAGGAGAAGTCGTTACTGCCGTTGGGACTTCTCCAGCTTGAAACAAAAAAAGTAAGAAAAACTGTAGAAGCAGATACGGGAATTTTTGAATGAGAAACGGCAAGAAAAACCGACGTTTGCTGGCCGCAGATTTTTTCCGTTGAGACGAGTTCGTGCGGAGACCCTAAAGAGACCAGTCAAGAAGAAAAAATAATCACGGGTGAATTTAAAAGAAGTAAAAGAATTAAATAAAAAAAAAAAAAAGAACCCTCTCGGGAATTAGAGTCCATTGTCGTTTTTATTTTTGCTTCTGTGTTGATATCCTTCGAGTCTGTTTAACAAGGCGCATACCGTGATAGCGGAAGGTAACATTGGTGTCAGGTGTGGGGTTGCGATCGCAATTCAAGTTTGAAGCAAACTACGCTAAGCGAAATGGAGCCAGGAAGACAAGAAGAAGGGAAATCCGCGCAGTCGAGCGAATGTACTCAGTTGCGCACGATGCTACAGGAGTACATGGTAGACCAAAGCTTATTCTGGGAGAAAAAATTAACGGAATGGAAGCAGGAGTATGCAGTACATAATTCTGCTATTGTGAAAAGGGTCGAAGATCTTGAACGTTCCGTAAGCTGCCTTTCCTTTATGAATGCGGTAAATAGCAGCCACCAGTCGTCTCCAAATGGCATACAAGGCAGTGAAGCGCATGCAAAAAACCCTTCTCAACGTCATCTGGGAGCCACAAATCTACAGCAGGTAGATATGGAGATGAGCAGCAAGACGACAACAAATTGGGTAGGCGAGGTTTCGAGTGCAGCAAGTGTTTCAACTCCGTTTGTCCCAACGCCGTTACCACGGGCCAAAGCGCCTGTACCGTTGACTTTGCAACCGTTCGATGGTACCGGTTCCTGGGCTGACTATGAACGGCAATTTGAAATTGCGTCCCGATGTGCCCGTTGGACAGAGAAGGAAAAAGCAGATGCCCTGGCGATGCAGTTGCGTGGAGAGGCTGTCTCCGTGTTGAGTGCGTTACCAAAAAGCAGCGAAGTAGATTTCGGATCGTTGACGAATCTACTAAGGCAACGTTTCTGTGAAAACACTACATCCAGCTACACACAGCTGCGTAGTCGCATTCAGGGCCCCAAGGAGACCATGGCCGAATTTGCTTTAAATCTGCGGCGACTGGTAGCAGTAGCACTTCCCGGATGTCCAGCCAAGGTGATAGAAGAAGTCATCGTTAGCCAATTTATAGAGGGGCTAAGGGATGAATCAATTCAAGATTTGCTGACCATTAGTCGTCCATCTACACTAACAGAGGCCGTGAACGTAGCACAAGAACTCAGTACGAGAACGAGGCGAAGACGTGTGTTTTGTGTAGAGACTAAGCCTGCAACGAGTAGCACAAAAAAAAACGATACGTTTCCAAAAAACTAAGAAGCGGAGGCAACAAGGAGCGGTTGCCCATAATTAGTTCTCTACAAAACGCTCCTAAGACATCGGATTTAAGTGGGATCAACGAGGACGACAGCGAGGCGAACGATGGGAGAATTTGCGGTACGGATGACAATCAAGAAAACTCAAGAGCTGCTTTCATAGGAACCACCGGCGAGGGAAGCCTTTGTTTAGAGGGTTTTGTGGGAAGAAAAAAATGCTCTCTAATCGTGGACTCGGGAGCAAATATTTCTATCTTAGCATCGAAATACTTGCCCAGGAATACCTTGGTGAAAGGTCCCAAAACAAAGTTGGTGGGTATAGCCGGCAAGGCCATATGGAGTGAAGGAATGGCACTGGTGAGTTTCATCTTAAATAATAAAGAGTACTCTCATTCCTTTGCAGTAGTGGAGCGTGACGTTCCTAACATACTTGGAGTCGATTTTTTGATGGGGCAACGATGTCAATTGGACTTTGACGAAATGTCTCTCGAAATTCAAAGTCGAAAATTTCCGCTACTGCTTCCATCAGGGACTTCGAGACGACTGTTAACTACGTCCGCCAATCAAAAGCTACCAGCAATGACAGAGACCTTAATTGAATTCAAAATCCCATCTAATGTTCAAGGATGTACAGCGATAGTTGAACCTGCATTAGGATTGGAGCTGCCACGAGGAGTGAAGATGGGAAGGAGTCTGATCAATCCAAATGATAGAACCTTTTTCGTAGGCATGGCGAACATCTCTGCACAAGACATAATTTTACCGCCGAACACAACCGTAGGACGAGTAGAGTCGGTAGAAGTCTGCGAGGTGCCTGAAGCGTTTCCGTCTAATAAGTGTGCCAACGCACAAGACCTGTGTGATGAAGCCCATGATGAACTTACTGAGGAACAGAGAACGTCATTCAAAACTCTCATAAGAAAATTCAATGATGTATTCTCTAAAGGACCATCGGACTTTGGAAGGACTGCCTTAACTCGGCACCGGATTGAAACAGGGTCCGCAAAGCCAGTTAAATTGCGAGCCAGGAGAGTTCCACTAGCCAAGCGACACGAGATGGATGAGCTCATCAGAGATATGAACGAAAGAGGCATTATAGAAACATCTAAGAGCCCATGGGCGGCACCCATTGTTCTAGTCAAAAAGAAGGATGGCTCCTCCAGATTTTGCGTCGACTACCGGCAGCTCAACGAAATCACAAAAAAAGATTCTTACCCATTACCCAGAATGGATGACCTTTTTTCAACGTTGGCAGGCTCAAAATGGTTTTCGACCCTAGATCTTCAAAGCGGCTATTGGCAGGTTGAAATGGACCCCAACGATAAGGAAAAGACGGCGTTCACTAATGGAAATGGGCTGTGGCAATTTAACGTTATGCCCTTTGGTCTATGCAACGCTCCGGCGACGTTCGAAAGGGTAATGGATGAAGTGATGCGAGGATTATCATGGCGGACGGCCCTAATATACCTGGACGATATCATTGTTTACTCTAAAACATTCGAAGAGCACCTTACCAACCTGGAAGCGGTACTAAGTCGACTTCAAGCTGCTAACTTAAAGCTGAGCCCGGCTAAATGCAAATTCTTTAAAAGAAGCGTAAGCTACTTAGGGCATGTCGTTTCGTCGAACGGACTTAGCACGGAGGCGGAAAAAATAAGGGCAGTTAAGGAATGGCCAATTCCAAAAACCAAGCGACAAGTGCGTGGCTTTCTGGGATTGTGCTCTTACTATCGACGGTTCATCAAAGGGTTTTCAACCTTAGCGAAACCTCTCTCTGAATTAACCGAAGAAAAACGGCGATTTAGTTGGAATGAAGACAGCGAGCGAGCTTTTGACAGTTTAAAAGAAAGGCTAACTACGGCCCCTATCTTAGGATTTCCTTGCAACGACGGGCAATTTATCCTAGATACCGACGCATCAAATGTGGGCATTGGAGCTGTCCTAAGTCAAAGACAAGGCGAAGCGGAGATAGTAATAGAATATTTCAGTCGCACTTTGAACAGAGCAGAGAGGAACTACTGCGTGACGAGAAGAGAACTGCTAGCAGTAGTGCTGTCAACTCATCACTTCCACCACTATCTCTTCGGTCGACGATTTTTGCTCCGAACTGATCACGCTTCAATCCGATGGTTGTGGAACTTTAAGCAACCCGAGGGTCAAATGGCTAGATGGCTAGAAAGACTGCAGCAATACGATTTCGAGATACTGCATCGACCTGGGCCTCAACACGGCAACGCAGACGCCCTGTCTAGAAGACCCTGTGGGGCTTGCAAATACTGCACCAAAGCCGAGGTAAAAGAATATCAAGGTCAAATCCTACACGTGGAAAGCTATAACAGTAACTTGCAGAAAGAACAACGTGATGACCCAGCGCTTAGCAAAGTTATCAAATGGATACAAGAAGGACAACGGCCTAAGAAAGAAGAGATTTGGCAGGAGAACGCAGAGGTAAAGAGTTTTTGGTCCATGTTCCAACAGCTTAAAATGCAAGAAGGAATCCTCAATCGAGTCTGGGAAAGGGGAGAGAAACAGGCAAAACTGTTACCGGTAGTACCAAGGAAGCTGGTTCCAGAAATACTTTCTCATCTTCACGATAGTCCTAGCGGAGGGCACTTGGGTTACAGAAAAACCATTGGTAAAATAAAGGATCGATACTTCTGGGTTGGACGAACCATTGATGTTAAGTTATGGTGTAAAAACTGCAAAACTTGTCAAGCGAGGAGAGGTCCTACACGGTTAACCAGAGGTAAGCTACAACCAAGTGAACCAGCATGCCCCTTTGAAAGAATAGCAGTTGATATCATGGGTCCTCTTCCAAGAACGGCAGCCGGGAATCGATACGTTATTGTCGTGATGGATTATTTCACGAAATGGCCCGAATGCATCGCAGTTCCCAATCAGACATCAGAAGTGATAATCGAACAATTAATCAATAACGTCTTTTGCCGGTTTGGGGTTCCACACATAATCCACTCGGATCAAGGCAGGAACTTCGAGTCCGAAATATTCAAAAAGACGATGGAATTGTTGGGCAGCCAAAAAACACGCACAACACCCTTACGCCCTCAGTCAGACGGAATGGTTGAACGCTTCAACCGTACGCTGTTGGACTACCTGTCAAAGTTCACTAACACTGCACAAACAGATTGGGATCTCTGGTTACAACCAGCCCTAATGGCGTATCGGGCGGCAGAGCACGAGTCAACTGGATTTTCTCCGGCTATGTTGAATTTTGGTCGAGAGCTTCGACTGCCTATCGATTTGGCCTATGGGTCGCCAACAGAAGAGGACCAAGACGGACCAAGCTACTTGCGGGAACTTAAAAACAGGCTGGCAACCGTGCATGAGGTGGCAAGGCATAAGTTAAAGCTTACAGCCGAGGCCATGAAACACAGGTACGACATTAATTCGAACGCACTTACCTTTAATCCAGGAGACCATGTATGGTTTTTCAATCCAAAAAGACGAAAGGGTCTCTGTCCAAAACTCCAAAACAATTGGGAAGGACCAGCCCAAGTAGAAAAAAGGCTTTCCGATCTAGTTTACAAAATTAAGTTTCGGGACCGCCGAAAGCCAAAGGTGGTTCATGTAAACCGCTTGTCGCCGTACACCGAGGTAAGACAAACTCAGCTGGAACTCTGAGTCCTAAGAAGGGGGTAGTGTTGCGGAGTCCAGAAGGCTAGAAAAGAAAATGGTTATGCAAGAATAAATTATAATGAGTTGCATACCAGCAGAAGTTCGGCCACCACGATCCATGTTGATAAATAATATGACAACCACAGGGTAATGTTCGATTCAACGAACAGCCTGAAAATAACTCAACGAGACGCCATGTTGGTTTATAGCAGTCAGCGAGGGGTTCCATTTTATGGATGAGCAAAAGGAAATAGTAGCGGACATGATCAAAGAAATTTGAGGAGAAGTCGTTACTGCCGTTGGGACTTCTCCAGCTTGAAACAAAAAAAGTAAGAAAAACTGTAGAAGCAGATACGGGAATTTTTGAATGAGAAACGGCAAGAAAAACCGACGTTTGCTGGCCGCAGATTTTTTCCGTTGAGACGAGTTCGTGCGGAGACCCTAAAGAGACCAGTCAAGAAGAAAAAATAATCACGGGTGAATTTAAAAGAAGTAAAAGAATTAAATAAAAAAAAAAAAAAGAACCCTCTCGGGAATTAGAGTCCATTGTCGTTTTTATTTTTGCTTCTGTGTTGATATCCTTCGAGTCTGTTTAACAAGGCGCATACCGTGATAGCGGAAGGTAACAATATCTTACATTGCTCCAAATCTTGGTGCGAATGTCTTTCATTTGATTTTTTTCTAATTGGAAGACTTTTAAGACATGAAATTAAAAACTCAAACAAAAAAATCATATAAACCTTGAGAGCTTCAAATCTTATAAGTAGAGAACATCATTAATCGAAATTAATATAAGATGATAACTTGAAAATTGATTTATTTTTCTCAGAACATCTTTTCCCTTTAGAACCGCTAAATAAAGGCACAGTTGCTGCTTGTTTTTTGAGTTCAACTACTAAACAAATTCTTAGAAATAATGATGTCCTTCTTTTCAAACTAAAGGCCCCTTTTCACAAAAGTTTTCAATAAATTGAATAAACTCAAATAAGTATTACTTTCCTAAGAACCTGGTTTATGTATACAAATTGATTGATTGATAGTGTATCACCATAATGATGTAGATGTAGCTTAGCCTTCCTGATAAGTTACAAGACTCACAATCCCTTAAATCTCTTCTTAAAATCGTCGAAAGTATACAATTTGATACCCTTGATGGGATGGTAATATTATGCTAGGTTTAGATACTCGTAATTGTATCTATCGTTAGGACTGAAGATATTCTATTTGTATATTGGAAAATTGAACGCAACTTCACCTTTTTTTTGATCTCGATATTCATTGCTTAAAATCGACAAATCTTCTTGTAGACAAGGGACTATAATGTATTTGAAGGTAGATACAAAACCCATCTGTTCCCCACAACCCCAACGACTGTTAAGCATCTCACGCTAAGATCTCATTAAAAATATCATTCGCTAGTAATTAAGAGTAAGATACAAATGCAGTTTTAATCACGTGCTTCGTTAAGTTGTAGACTACTTGTACCTACAGATGTACTCGTATGTTTTCGTATCTGTGGGTTTTGATTTTTGTTTACGAGAATCCACCTTCCTTCACATCGGTACGAGTATTTGTTTCAATTCAATTCATGTCTCTCATCGGGTATCTCATCCTGTTTTTTTTTCTTTTGTAATTTCCTATCTTTACACATTTCACCATATCCAAGGGTTCTATTGAAGGTATTTTGGATGGAGTGATGTAATTATTTTCAACTTGTCAGGTGCATCCATTATACGCTTTTCTTGTTAATTGATGTGTCCATTTACCACTTAAGGTATCCTACTCGTTGTATCTACGTTATATGTATACTCTTAATCATACGGTGATGGCATGTAAGAGGATGTGTTGTAATTCAGATGATGTTTTGCAATTTTACAGATGAATGACACGTTTCAACAGCCCGGAAGATGGCATGACTTTATCCTTACACCTGAACATAGACCAGCTTCGGAGCCACTGACACACATTATGTCGTATACAATAAAGAATCTACATCCTGGTGCGTACTATGAGGCTATTGTTCAAGCTAAGAACAGATACGGATGGAATGAGGTAAGTGTATAAGTGTATAATAAACTTTAGATTTACTCTGTCATGTGTTTGCAATACGTTAGGTTTTATCAGTCTTAAGGGATAAGGTAAATATGATGAGAGGAAAACTGTATACATATGTATGTATAGAAGAAGGAAGACATTACATAAGAATTAATATTTTAAGGGATGTATGTAGATTCTTCAGTGTGCTGGTGCTAGTATATTTTGACAACAAGGCAGTGACATAGTATACTCTCCGATTTTCCTGCGCGGATGACGGGGAGGAGAGGGTCAAACCACGTTTGCTACGGAACTGCCCTACTCTTCCCATCAGAAGAAAAACTGATTTACGAGTAAATGACTTCTTTGAAAATTTCTGTGAAGTATCTTTGAGAAATGCTTGAACGATTGGTCTCTCAGTAGCAAAAATTTCGACCTATAAATAAAAATGTCCCAAGGCAATTGTTCATGACTTTCAGAGATCGATCTTAGATGCAGCATATCAGTATCTCAAATGGCTTTCCCTATGGAGACCGATTTTAATTTCTTCGTCATATATATAAATATGACTAAACGAATTAAATACCTAAAATCCCAAAAATCTGCGAACCCATGCAGTCAGAGAGAAAATGATTCTAGGTGTCTTCGGCGCCCTCAAAATAACTGTTTTAGGTGATGTTGTCTATGCCCAGGATACTCAATGAAAAATTGTGCAAAATTATTGATTAATATCACCATCACCTAACCCAACTGAACTTCAACTGGAATTACAATAGAATGTCATTATAGTTGAAAAACAGGACAAACTAAGTAATGGTGATTAATGACTTAAGTCGAAAGTAATTTTTATTATTAGTTTATAGATGGTTCACATCTGTTGAAATTACAAGACTATTTAATCAGAAAAAATAGAAAGTTTGAATGATAGAACAAATTGTTCCCTTGAAGCGAACACCAAGAGGCTTCAATAGGAAACTAGCAAAATTTAACTCTCATTCCGCTTGTCAATCTATTAAACATAATTTTAATGTTTCTTCTGCTATTAATATTATAATAATTAGTTAATTAGTTGTTAGTTGCTAGTCCTATTCGATCTTCCAACACAACCTTTTTCACAATTCGTTCGATTCAATTGTAAATTTGTAAACTGAAATTGAATGATTAAAAAATATACCTCAAGTTTAAATTTAACAAAATCAGTTACAATTCAAGTATTGAAATCAGCTAACATTTAAGCTAACTAATACCAAATTTCCGCTACGAAATAGTGAGAAGTTCTCTTGAGATTTGAGAGAGGCCGCTAGCGTCCTTTGAGCAAATCCAGACCTTGAGTTTTAAAAAGGAATGCAGAGGAATATGCATCTAGGATATAACCTTTTTTCTCGCATGTTATTCTTAATTACTCACAAGATTTATTAGTTTTTAGAATGGCATTGTACTTCTGAACTATAATGGTTTGTTCTGAAAAGAATGAGAGCGGTCCATGTACTCTATGAAGAAAGGAAAAGAGAGGAAAATAATCTTCTGCGAAAAAAAAGAAAGCACATGAGAAGCGAGCGATCGAAGATGTATCCAGCCAGATGTATCCGACACCTCCGCGCATTCTATACATATATGCCGATGATGTACAAATATACTTTATTCTAGAATTCACATAAAAATCAGGCATTAGTCAATATTAATGATGATCTTAAACAAATTTGTTTTTGGTCAACTGAAAAATGAGTCCAATAAAGTCAAAAGCCATGCCCATTAATAGAGATAGACAACCCGAAGGTTTCGCCCCCAATATGTCTTAACCACTCCTATAGAGTATATTGATAACATAAGAAATCTCGTTTTACGTTTACTTCAGTAGTAGCTTTACTTGGAATTTATACGTAAAGAAAATTATATCAAAAGTTTATTGTGCTCTACCTTCAGATAGCCGTTAAGCTAAAATTGGTTAAATCCTTTATTCTGCCGATACTCCTTTATGGATGCGAATTATGAGCGGACTTGGACAATGTGTCCAAAAGAAAACTTACTGTGGCATGTGTTAAGAGTTGCGCAAGATATTTTGACATCAAACGGTCAGAACACATTACGCACCTAACTAAAGGAATTGCTTGCTCGGAGTTTATATTACAAAAAAAAAGAAAAAAAAAGTGTGTTTTAAGCCAATTAAAAATATATAGCGTGAAAAAGTAAAAGTAGAAGACAGTGACTTAATATTTGGAGCTTATTACATAAAAATCGTGTCGAAAATAGTGCTAAAAATCATTTGAAAGTTTTCAAGTTATGGTATTTTCTTTGTTTTTTAAAATAAATTATATTTCCCGTAAGCTCTCTTCCTGTAAATACAACAATCATGCATGTGTGCAATGAGTGTCTCGTTGATCTCCCCTGCGAAGGTGATTTTGTGACATGCTCTCGGTGTGATCGTAAAATGCACTTTGGATGCACCACGGTCTCCGAAAAATCCTACCGAAAAATGTCTATGGCAAAGAAAGAGGAGTGGAGGCGTGCTACGAGGGGCGTTCAATATATTCTCGGTATCGATATGAAGGAAAATGCGAATTCAATTTAAATTGTTTTTATTTTTCAATATAATCTCCCCTAACATCAATGCATTTGTTACATCTTGAGATAAGCTTTTTTAAACCCTCCAAAAAAATAAATTTCCTCTTTCTCTGCAAAATACCCATTTATTGCCGACTTGAGTTCTTCATCATCCGAAAATCTTTTTCCACGAAGACATTTTTTCAAATCCGGAAACAGGAAATAATCACTAGGGGCAAGGTCTGGACTATAGGGTGGGTGTTGGATTTCTTCGAAACCACAATCTCGCGCAGCAGCCTTGGAAACTCGCGCCGTGTGAACAGGAGCGTTGTCATGAAGAAGCAACACACCCGCTGCGAGTTTACCGCGTCTTTTCTTTTTAATTTCCTCCCGCAAATTATGCAAAGTGGAAGCGTAGGATGTGGCGTTCATGGTTTCACCTTTTTTTTTGTACTCAATGAGCAAGATTCCCTTTGAGTCCCAAAAAACTGTGGCCATGAGCTTCCCGGCAGACGGAGTGACTTTGAACTTCTTCGGGGGGTCTGTCCCTTTTTTATGCCACTGCATGGACTCTTGTTTGCTTTCAGGGTCATAGTGGTGGACCCATGTTTCGTCCCCAGTAACAATTCAATCCATAACACCGTCCGCGTTCTCACTACACATCTCCAAAAGCTCTCTACAGCATGCGATTCTCACTTTTTTCTGAGGCGCTGTGAGCATTCGTGGCACCCAGCTTGCACTGACATTTGAAAGGTTAAGATGGTCATGAAGAATGATGTGAATGGTACCAATTGAAAGCTTGGTGATCTATGCCATCATTTTCACCTTTATTCGGGCATCCTCAAGAACAAGTTTTTCGACTTCTTTGATGCTTTCTCCCGTACAAGGAGTAGCCGGGGCGCCGGAGCGGGGGTCGTCTTCAATGCTCTCTCTGCCTCTCTTGAACTCACTTGACCACTTTTGCACAGTTGATAATGAAGGTGCGGAACCCTGGTAAACAGCCACCATCTCTTCATGAATAGTTTTTTGACTTTTTCCTTGCTTAGTGAGAAATTTAATTACAGCGCGATGCTCAATTTTCACCATCATCGTCTCAGTTGCCATTATGATTCTGTTTAACTAGAGATAAAACGCGAATTAATAATCACATTTATATGAAATTTTACATGAATGCACTAAAATAATAGTATTACTTGATAAATAAGTCAATTTATATATACAACCACAGCTTCACCCCGATACCGAGAATATGTTGAACGCCCCTCGTACCTGCAGAAGAGCACGCAAAATGCTGTAGTTGATGCTACATCAAAATCTGTATCGATGGCAACTACCCCAAATCAACCACCACCGAAAAGGACGAGAAGCGTTAGTTCACCTGATGTTAATGAACAGCAAAATGCACCATGTCGAGAAATAAAAATATCGGAAATAAAAACCAGCTTTGTTGTAAGTAAATACGAACAAATTAACCAGCACATGTCACAAAACAATAACATTCTTCAAAAACTCTCCGAAGAAATCAAACAATTAAAAGAAAACAACCAAGAAAAAGATAAACAAATTATTTTATTAGAAACTAAAGTTAATACACTAGAGCAACAGATACTAAAAAACAATATAGAAATAAAAAATATTCCAACCACGATTGACGAAAACTTGACAGAAGTTGTTAAAGCAGTCGGAAAAACAATAAACTGTGAAATAAACACATCCGATATAATTGACATTTACAAAACAAACACACGAAACCCAAGAAAATCTTCGATAATTGCATCTTTATTATGCGTGCAAAACAAATATAATTAAAAATGCAAGGTCTGCTCGTAAAATCGAATTAAAGAAGATTAGGGAAAATACCAACAACTATCAAAACAGAGAGACAGAGAGTGACGCACATGTATTCGTTAACAATCAGCTAACTCCTACAAATAAACATTTACCCTGGCTGGCCAAAAACAAAGCCAGAGAGTGTAACTGGAAGTTTGTGTGGGAGGCAACAGGCAAAATACTTGCAAAAAGAGCTGAAAACGGCGAATCCATACACATTGGCTCTGTTAACGATATAAACGGAATCTCCATCTGACTTAACCAACAAAAGAAACGTTGTCAGAAAATCGAAACTAAAAAAAAAGAAATGATGGAAAACCAATATAGTGACGCTTCCATCGATTTTAGGGTAATACATGGTTTTACCGGTATTGATGCAGATCTTATTAAGAATATGAATTTTTGTTGTGTATGTTTTAATATAAGGTCCATAAGGAAGAATTGGAGTGTTTTCGTAGCAGAAATAGAGGCTTTTGTTTATAACATTGATATAATTGTTTTAAATGAAATTAATATAGAAGAAGAAGAAAATGAATATTATTTATAGAAATAATGAATTTATAGAAATAAATTTATATATTTCTGAATTCAGTAATAGAAAGAAACGCAAAGGTGGAGGAATTGCAGTTTATATTAAAAATAATATTAAGTATTCCAGAATTAATAAAGATACTGAATACTACGAAAATGTACATCTAGAAATGGAAGGTAAAAACGGCAAAACACATATTCACGCGATTTATAGACCACCTAAGTTAAACATCACACAATTTATTGAAGAACTGGACAACCATATCAAAAATGAAAGAGAATTAATCGTTTTGGGTGATGCGAATATTAACTTAAAAAAATTAAATGACCCCCAAGTTAGTAAGTATTTAGAAATAATGGCATTAAAGGGCTTAATGAATGTTATAAATCAGCCAACTCGGGTTAATATAACAGCCAATACTTCGACAATAATTGATCATATTTTTGTTAGCATTATAAAACAAGATATTGTATCGGCCGTTATTGAAACCGATATATCAGATCTACTACAAAAGACTATTCTGAGCGACAAATTATAGGAGAAATTCCTTTAAAAATCAACCAATTTTGAGTTAATCAACTAATTAGGGAAACAAACTGGCAAAGATTAAGTGAAGAAAATGATGTTGACCGGCTATACAATATATTTGTGAACAAAGTGAACGATATATACACTCAATCAACAAAAATAGCAAATACGAAAAATCGCAAACAAAAAACATGTATGACTCCTGATGTAGCTAGAATATGCAAAAGAAGAAACGAGCTCTATAGGAAATGGAAAAACAACCCACTAAACCGGATATACGAAACTGAGTATAAACAATATAGAAATGTTGTGAATAAAACTATTCTAATAACTAAAACTAACTTCTACAAAGAAAGATTTGCTAACGCCAAAAATGACCCGAGAAAAATATGGAATGTGTTAAATGAACTTATGGGGCGAAAAAAGATATTGATAGATGAGATAGTTATGAACAATTTTCCTGTGAATACGAAACTAACGAACTTAGTAGAGAAATTTGCGGAACAATTCTCTAGCCAAGCATCCAAGATAGTGCATAGATGCTCTCACAAAACCTCTTCCCATGAAAATATACATCTCGCACAATCAATCTATGTAGAGGAAGCCAGCGAAGCAGAAGTTTACGGAATGTTGTGCTGTTTAAAAGCCGACAAGGAACCAGGAGCAAATAATATTAGACCGATCGATGTCAAACTAAATGCTCTGTCTTTGACTCCAATAATTAGAACAATTATCAACCAAAGTATAAGTCAATCTTGTGCTCCGAAGTTATTAAAAACGTCGATAATACGTCCTACATACAAGGGAGGAGCGAAAAACCAGATAGAGAACTATAGGCCCATCGCAATTCTGCCTGTTGTAGAAAAATGCCTGGAGGAAATAATAATACGAAGACTAACAAATTTCACAGAAAAACATAGAGTTTTACATCCAAACCAATATGGCTTTCAAAAAAATAAGAGCACTGGGTTACTACTGGGAGATCTCGCAAATGTGATTAACGCAGGTCTAAATAAAAACCACCATGTTCTAGTCATGTTCTTAGACTTCAGCAAGACCTTTGATACATTAAGCCATGAGAAAATCATCGAAAACCTCAATCGAATCGGGAAGAAAAATAAGGGTAAGAGTAAGAAACACATTGAGCAAAGAAAAGCAGAGTCTGTATGGTGTACCACAAGGTTCAAAACTGGGACCAATCCTCTTCATCTTGTATACTAACGAGCTTCTTCGTGTGCTTAACAAAAGTACAGTCTTTGCATACGCCGATCACCTAGCAATAATTGTTAAACACAAGTGCATTAATACTGCGATCTCGATAATGCAAGGTGAATTCAATAGCGTCTCAAAATGGTGTCACGATCAAGGACTTGTGATTAATGCGGTAAAAACGAAACTGATGCACATACGCATGCCACACCAGCCCGAAATTTCCATCAGCATATATCATCAAAACGAAGACTGCCCAACGACAACGAAAAATGATGCTATTGAAGTAGTTAAGACTATTAAGTATCTGACAGTTGTAATTGATGATCACTTCTTATGGCATGAACAAGTCAATAAGATACGGATGCAACTTAAAAATGCGATTTTTGCGATGGTGTACCTCAAAAGATACACAAGCGTAGAGGTGCAGAGGCAAGTGTACTTTTCACTTGCTGAATCTCGTTTAAGGTACGGAATATTAGCATGGGGAAATGCGTCCAAAACACATATCGATGAGATATTATATCTTCAGCATCGATTATTTAAAATTATGAATACCAATAATTTTGTTTTAAAGGTATATTTAACCTGACAATCCTGTTACGCTATTATAACGATCAACGCTACCAACAAAGAATACGTCATAATCAGAATACAAGAAGACGAGCACAGGGACTTCTGGAAATTCCTGAAACTTTTAACAACTATGGGAGAAGACATCCAAGCTACGCCATACCACAATTGATGAATGGCCTACCAGCAAATATAAAAAAACTTAGTGAATTTCAAAAAACGTAGAAAAGTATTAAAACTTTATTTCCTTAATCTGTATTATGTAACTTAAAATACTAAAAAAAATTAATATTGCTAATTGTAATTATTTCTTTTTTTGAATTTTTTAAAACTAAAGTCAACTGAATTAAATAACAAAATTTGAATTATTTAAATAAGTTTCACAACCGATAAACCTTTAGAAACTATTGTAAAAGATCAATCACCTGCAGATAAGCAACATGCTTTGCGGGTCACTTAAATTACTGTAACGTTTTTAAAGAAAATAAATAAATAAATAATAAATAATAATAATAAATTACCGGCTGCTCCTAAATAGCCCTGTTGAATTATAGCAAAATACTATTGCTATATAAAGTCATAACAACCAGACTATTTATTTAAAGTGATAAAATTTGCGAGTAATCAAAGAACTATGCAAATAATTTTACCTAAACATAAGTATCTTACTACTAGTGGACATTTCTTTAACCATGCGATTCATTTATGGAATTTTCTACCAGTAAATATAAAACGATCTAGCAACACAAATACATTTACAAATAAGGTTTTTAAATACTTCGCACAAACTTACTGATGGAACATATACAATACTCGTACATTTGTTATATCACGAATTCATCAATTTAATTTATTCAGTTTCTTACATTCTATAATATAAAAATAATTATTAAATACCTACAATTTACAATTTTATTTGGCACAAAATTTACTTCTAGAAAAAAAAAGAAGAGAAAACCTAGGTATTTAAAATATTTAAAAAACACACTTTGTGGCCAAATAGGAGACCAGTGACAAGAGTGTTGTTTAGCAATAACTTTATATCACGGAATTAAGTTTAAAAGCCGAAAGAAAGGGAGAAAACACTCAGTTTATGACATTCACTGAGCGAAGTGGCGGAAAAAGTTGAGGTGGGAGTCGAAATAGAAAAATGAATTTAACGAGATATGATGAATTAGAATGAAAGTTGCAATGGAAATATTTAGTACAGTTGATTAAATCGTAATTTGTAAAAGTATCTTCACCTCTTAAGAAACCTGAAACCATGTGTAATTTGACTGGATAGTTCCGACGGCAGTTTGTTGAATATGGAATTAAGAAAACGCCTACAGTGGTCTTTGTTGACTGTTCTCAACAACAATCTGTTGTCTATTAAAACTCCAAGATATTTAAATTCTTCTACAAAATCTAGTACAAAATATTGTTCCGAACAACTCACGCTATCGCATTTGGGGTGATGACAATGAATATCCTCAATCTGTACGCGACAATTAGACAATGAAAAACACATAGCCTTGGACTTATTACTTATTGGTGATAGTTCAGCCAAATTCCAAGCAGATGGAGATCAGCTGTCAGTTCGCTTTTTATATGCATCGTATCTTTGCCTGAGTAGGATAGAGCAAGGTCATCCGCATAGCCTATTAAATGACCCTTAAGAGGTAGGTTAAAAATGGAGTTAATGTAGATTAGAAACAGTATTGGTCCGACCGAACCCTGTGGAACACCAATATTCTCCACTCATCACTCCATTTACCTTCACCGTTTGTATTCTGCTGGTCAGGAATGATTTGAACCATTCAATAATGTTTCCTCTGAACCCAGCGTTGAACAGTCTTTGCAGAAATATTTCATGGTTCACTGAATCAAAGGCCTTTGTTAGATCAAGAAATATGCCAACTAACTTTTGACTTTTATGTAATGCACTATATATTCTGCTTAGAAAGACGGTAATTGCGTCCTCCGTACATTTGTCCTTTATAAAGCCATGTTTCAAGACTGCTTTATTAGAGTTTAATATGTTGTAATAAAAAAAAGTTTACTAATTAATTATGTTTACATTTGTAGTAGATTTAATTAGTAATACATATACGAAATACAGTGTACGTATTTGAAATTGAATATGTATTATAGTATATATTCATATAAAACCATAAGTGTTGCAATTATTTTACATGTCTCTGTTTTTTTTTTTAAGATTATGCTTTCTTTAACTTTCCAGCCCTTAACTGCATGAAGATGTCTTGTTTCTCATTTACATAATTTTCTGTTTCTTTGTTTGTAATAATATAGTCTTTTCTTAAAATTAATTGCTGCATACGAAGGGCGTTCAACATATTCTCGGTATCGGGGTGAAGTTGCGGTTGTATATATAAATTGACTTATTTATCAAGTAATACTATTATTTTGGTGCATTCATGTAAAATTTCATATAAATGTGATTATTTATTCGCGTTTTATCTCTAGTTAAACAGAATCATAATGGCAACTGAGACGATGATGGTGAAAATTGAGCATCGCGCTGTAATTAAATTTCTCCCTAAGCAAGGAAAAAGTCAAAAAACTATTCATGAAGAGATGGTGGCTGTTTACCAGGGTTCCGCACCTTCATTATCAACTGTGCAAAAGTGGTCAAGTGAGTTCAAGAGAGGCAGAGAGAGCATTGAAGACGACCCCCGCTCCGGCGCCACGGCTACTGCTTGTACGGGATAAAGCATCAAAGAAGTCGAAAAACTTGTTCTTGAGGATGCCCGAATAAAGGTGAAAATGATGGCAGAGATCACCAAGCTTTCAATTGATACCATTCGCACCAGTCTCCATGACCATCTTAACCTTTCAAAGGTCAGTGCAAGGTGGGTGCCACGAATGCTCACAGCGCCTCAGAAAAAAGTGAGAATCACATGCTGTAGAGAGCTTTTGGAGATGTGTAGTGAGAACGCGGACGGTGTTATGGATCGAATTGTTACTGGGGACGAAACATGGGTCCACCACTATGACCCTGAAAGCAAACACATGCAGTGGCATAAAAAAGGAACAGACCCTCCGAAGAAGTTCAAAGTCACTCCGTCTGCCGGGAAGCTCATGGCCATAGTTTTTTGGGACTCAAAGGGAATCTTGCTCATTGAGTACAAAAAAAAAGGTGAAACCATCAACGCCACATCCTACGCCACATCCACTTTGCATAATTTGCGGGAGGAAATTAAAAAGAAAAGACGGGGTAAACTCGCAGCGGGATGTTGCTTCTTCATGACAATGCTCCTGTTCACACGGCGCGAGTTTCCAAGGCTGCTGCGCGAGATTGTGGTTTCGAAGAAATCCAACACCCACCCTATAGTCCAGATCTTGCCCCTAGTGATTATTTCCTGTTTCCGGATTTGAAAAAATGTCTTCGTGGAAAAAGATTTACGGATGATGAAGAACTCAAGTCGGCAATAAATGGTTATTTTGCAGAGAAAGAGGAAATTTATTTTTTGAGGGTTTAAAAAAGCTTATCTCAAGATGTAACAAATGCATTGATGTTAGGGGAGATTATATTGAAAAATAAAAACAATTTAAATTGAATTCGCATTTTCCTTCATATCGATACCGAGAATATATTGAACGCCCCTCGTATTTCTTCTAAAAAGTCGTTCATTATAGTCTTGGCTGCAAAGGATCTTGGTTCTCTAAATTTCTTGTGCACCGTACCAGTAGTCCAGCTTGAATCGTTTGGATTTATTTTAAAAAGTACTATATACCCTAAGCGTACTGGTGGTAAGAGTTTTGTTGTCTTGTCATATCGTTGTTTTGTTTTATTTTATCTCCTCTTTAACATTTGTCTGTATTGGCGAATGTTTATGGTTGATTTCTGAAGTTATTTTATTTGAACGGGTAATTTTGATCTCAGTAACCTTCCCTGAAGCAGTTGAGCAGGCTTAACCCCACACATATTAGGAGTTTTTCTTAAATTTAGCAACGCTATATATGGCTCTGTATTTGATTCTTTACACTTAAATCATCTTTTTGATTGTTTGAATAGCTCGCTCAGCTAGCCCATTGCCCTCCGAAAAATATGGACTGCTGCTGATATCCCAACTTTTAAAGAATGATTTCATTTCTAAAGAAACAAATGAAGGACCGTTGTCTGATATAATTCATCTTGGAATACCGAATTTCGAGAACGTATCGTTACACGATACGTGTAAACAATCTAGTTTTTGTCACCCCTACTGTCAAAACAGTATTTTCTTTCAATACCACACACTTGGAACTGTTTGATATAAGCCGTCACCCACAAATGCTACTCAAAGCACAACGTCCAAAGCACGAATGTCGGGCGCATGTGGAATGTGGATAACATGATGCTTATTGCATAAAATTAGAGGTAAACATAAACTAATATTAAAATGTTTACGGCATCCGAATAACCATAACCTACAAAAGAATTATATAAGTCTGTGTTCAATTAAAAAATGAAATTAAAACTTGTCGAGATAATTATTACAAAATATATTCTATATGGCAAGGGGTAATCTGAGAGGTGAATGGCAGGTAGTAAACAACATTCTGAATAAATCTTCGCTTTCGAAAGAAAAACCCTCAATCTGCGTGTCAATGGTTGTGAAGTATCTGAAAATCGCATCATTGCTGACATACTTAACTATTACTTTCCAACGATAGCTGAGAATCTACAACTGAAAGTCCCCTATAAGTCTTGTAAACACAGTACTTCCATTAGTAATAGAGCCGATTTTTTGTAAAGTAACACATTTTCTTTCGAACCGAAAACCGGTTTTGAAGTTTTAAAGTAATTGGTTCCTTCAATAATTTACATACTTGTGGATACGATTATATATCGAATCGTCTGCTTAAAATAATTGCTTACTTTATAGTTGATGTTAGCAAAAATCTTCAAGCCGAACATATTTTCTGGAGTTATTCCTGTAGGGCTTATACGTGCGGATATACTATCATTTTCCAAAAAGGGTTCAGTTGATAACATAGGCAAATATAGACCTATTTCATTTCTTCCAGTAATAAGCAAAATTTTTGAAAAAATTGTGAAGAATAGAGTTGTGGGATTTCTAAATAAAATTAAGTTTCTTAATCCTGTGCAATTTGTAAATTTCAAAGAAGTGAACACACTTATGCTCTTGTTCACAAATATTCACTTATCTAGATAGCAAGAAATTACTATCGATATGACCAACCACGATATTTTGTTGAACAAAATTTACAATGCTGATTTTCGCGGCTTCATGTTCCGCTGGTTTAAATCTTACCTTCCAAACAGACCCCAAAGAGTAAAGATAAATGATATGAAAAGTATTGTATATAAATATGGGTGTTCCCCTTGGCTCTTTGTTGGGGAATATACTATTTGTAATTTACATCGATTCACATTTTAGCTTAGATTTTAGAAGCGTACTTACTGCATTTACAGACGAAGTGGCTCAGACAGTCCTTTGAATCTGGTTTCTGATTGGTTTGCTGAGCATAACTTAATTATAAGCTCGAAAATAAAAAATTATGATTTTCAATTTATTGGTTTTTGGTTTCACTCACCCGAATGTGAAAGGTTTAAGCTATCATACTGCCCTTGTATACATAGTTAGTCTTTTTGCAGCAGTATAATTTGCAGCAACACATGCTTTCAAATTAAAAATATTGATGGATTTAAATGTTTGGGACTTATCATTGATAACAGAATGTGTTTTTTCAACCACATAGTACTACTTGCTGAACAAAACTTTGGAAAATAATTTACTACGGAATTTTTCATTCTAAACTACAATTTAGTATTGAATGCTGGGGGAAGCTTATCTTAACAAACTTTAGGCCTTGTTAATACTGTAAAAACACGTTTTTAATTAAAATGTGCCGAAAAAATCATTTACATCCCAGTACGACATTTGTACTGTTCCAAAGTATTGAAGAATATTATCAGATCAGGAAATTTTTTTTTAATTTTTTATTGTTTCATAAAATAACAGTATGTGGTCGTTCAATTTACATTGTACATATTTCAGAGATTCGACATATTTTTGTCTTTCAACTGTATAATTATGTATAAACTTATTCAACGTATAAACAATATGCAAAAAAATAATTAATAAATATTGAGGAAAATCATGAAAAAAAACCTCAAATCAAAGCAACAAAAAAAAAAATAATAAATAAATATATATAAAATGTAAAAACTAGCAAAATAAATAGATAAATAAATAAATAAATAAGTAAATGATAAATATATAAATAAACAAAATAGCGAAGAAACAAAATAAATAGGACACTATATGTCAATAAATAAATAGTATACAATGGATAAATAAATAAATTATAAGTTACGTTATGCACAGACATAGATATATACAGATATATAATCACAAGGTTCATAAGCAAATAAATGTAACAGAAGCAAAATACCAACATGTAAATGAATGGGAAGCCGTAATAAACATATATCGATATTTAATAAACACAAAAAGAATTGTGTCACGATAACAAGAGGATTTTCGCAAATATAATATCTTAGCCTGAACGAGTCACTTAGCTTGCATATTCTAGAAAAAATCAATTCAACATTAGGTCTATCATGTAAATCTGTTGTGGAGCAATGCCAGGGGAGATTAAGCATCATCTTTAAAACTTTATTTTGAGATATTTGAAGCTTTCTAATGAAGCACTTAGCCCAATTACCCCACACCATACAACCGTACAATAATATAGGTTGGAAAATAGTTTTATCCTTTTGTTTGAAAGTGTTGATTTTCTATTAATAAAGGGATATAACATTTGTATTGCTTTATTTAATTTGTTAGTTGCCAATTTTGCCAATTTTTGATCAAGAAAAAAACCCAGGTACTTTACAAATGGCTTCCATGCTATTAGGTGGTCATTGATTCTTCTTTTTCGGGTGAAAAAGATGGCTTGGGCTTTTTCCACGTTCAGTTTTATTTTCCATTTGGACAGATAGCTTTGCAATATGCCAACCGCATTTTTTAAGTTCACCTCATGCGAAGAAAGTATAGCGATATCATCAGCATAAATAGCAATTTCACAGTGCTGAAGATTTGGAATATCTGACGTAAACAAATTATAAAGGATAGGAGCAAGCACTGATCATTTTGTAGATAAGACCAGCATGCCAAACGGAGTCAAAAGCTTTCTCAATATCCAACAAAATCATTCCAGTTGATTTACCTATTGCACGATTACTCTTTATCAGATTGCATATTCTGAGAGCCTGATGCGAGGTACCATAAACAAAACTGCTTATCAGGGTATACGAGTATTTTTTGTTCTTCGATATGTTTGACAATTTTGTCTTTAAGTATTTTTTCGAATATTTTACTCAAATTGCTAAGCAAACTAATTGGCCTATAGCTAACAGGATCATTAGGGGTTACCGGCTTTTGGAATTGAGACTGCCTTTGCTAGTTTCCATGCATCTGGAAAGTATTGCAACTTAAGACAGGCATTCATGAAAAATGTAAGAAATTTTATTCCAATTTTAGGCACTTCTTTTAGGTAACGATTTTTGATTGTGTCAATACCACTCGTTTTTCTTACCTGCAATCGGTTTATAATATATTTGATGTCTATCTCAGTAACAAATTTTCATTTGGAGGAGTATTACAATTAATTTCATTAAAAGTACTTAGTGCACCCTCTACAAACGTAGTAATGTTTGCGTTGTCTATATGTTGAGATACCATGTGATTTTCTGAAAACTTTTGGGAAAATACATTGGCCTTTTCGTTGTCAGCAACAAAGATATTGGTGTTACATTTAAGAAAAGGTATTTGCTTGTTTTTATTTTTAATTACTATGACTAAATTGCAGAATGGCTTTCCAGCTTTATCGAGGGTCTTCAACTTATTGTTCCATTCTGAGTTTTGATACGCCTTTATATTCGTACTTATTAATCTATTGAAATATGCTATGAGAGTTTTTGAAATTGGTAGGCGATAGTTTTGCCAGAATATGATTTAGAATATGACTCGGTAATTTCATCGCAGTTACTTTTTTACAATTTTGGGGTATGCTACAATAGAACTTTCTGAAGTATCAATAGCCGTGTTTTATTGGTAGCTGGGTACGCAGCTCAGTAAAATATCCCTTGGCAAACAACAACAAAAAACGAAAAGTGGTGATAATTAGGTCAGTAAATAAGTGAGTATAAAAGTGAACATAGAACTTAGGTATTCTGAAATCCTGGGAGCGCTGACAAGGGTTGTACAAAATGTTATTTCGTGATGGTTGTCGCCTTCGCTTATTTCAGGTTGTGTTCGTTGACTATTATTTTATATAATTTGTGAAAGATGCATTTGAGTTGCAAAAAGAAAAGAAAAAAAAATCTGGGTGAAATCGTGGAGAAAAGTGAGGGATGGTTCATTTTCCTTTATTACAAGAGAGCTCCAAATTGGTGACGAGAAATCTTTCTTTAGTTATTTAAGGATGAGTAAGGAAGCTTTTCAGTAGCTCCTTTTATTAATAAAAGACAATCTGCAGAAGAAAAAAAAAGCAGTAAACTGCTGAAAGTATCTACACGACATGCAGATACATTGGTACATGGATATGTCTTATAGGCATACGACGAAAAAACCTTTATTGTTTTACGAGTGAAGATAAATGGATTATAGGGTGGTTGTGCAAAAAAGAAATGGTTTAAAGTTTTATCCCGGTGTAAAAAAAGAAACACAAGTTAAAAATAATGTACATATATACTTATGGTATTACATGTGAAAAAAAAAATCAAAAATCAAATGATAAGCACTATACCAAAAAAAGAAAACAAATATTTCGACATACCTTTCGGACATACCCGTAAGCATTCAAATATCAACAAGTGATTTTTTAGATTAATCAAAAAGAAATATGGGCAAACTATTACCAACTTTAAAATATAGATAAAAAGTGAGTGTTTGAGTGTGTAATGCGTTTTATTGGGGTTTGTTGCTGAGCTGCGTACCCAGCTACCAATAAAACACGGTTAATGTGATCTGTAAATTGTTGAAGGATATTATCAATGTATCGTTTTTTTTTGTTAAAGCTTCTATGTCTGTTGGCATAGTTATAAGTTTTTCTTTTAGTCCTTTTCGATATTTTACCCAATTCGCATTTTTGATATCTGCAAAATATTGCACTTCTTCTACACCCGACCAACAAAGCTTACAGAGAACTGGATTATGATCGGAACTTAGATCATTGAAGACACAAGAACAGGTTGTGAGATAAGACTAGAAACATTTGTTACAAATAAATCTATTACAGAGGGACTACTACGAGAACTGGTTGGTACAAATGTAGGACTAGTGGGAAACATTACAGATATTGGTGACATAATAGAGAGGTACGATAGAACATTCCCCCAGGAATTTGCTCTTCCACAGCCCCAATCCCTGTGTCGGCAGTTCAAATCACCTCCTATCAAGAATTTGCTGTTCATATTGAAAAATATTCTAAGCTCATTTTTAAATCTGCGCTTTTTTTCCTTTCTAGCAAAGTTTCCTACTATTTTTCCTGGAAAATAGACACAATAAATCTTGATCGTTTTATTGTTTCTCAATGTTATTTCAATCCCTATATTTTCAATGTAGTTTGTTTGAATGCAAGGTAGAAGCTCATGTTGAATTGATATCCTAACCAGAATGGCAACACCTCCCCTCTTCTATTATCTCTATCCACACGATTACATTTAAAAGTTGGGGTCGATATCCGATCGTTTGGTTTTAACCACGTTTCAGTAACTAAACCAATATCAATTTCGTTTGTGTTCATGAAATTTACAAATTCAAAATGTTTGTTACATATAGCTCTGGCATTCCAGGTTATAATATTAATTTTGTTTCTTGAATTACTTAGCATTATACAAGAACTTAAATGTTAATTAAGCGACGACTCTAAATTGGTCTAATTTAGTTTTCGTCTATTGAAAAGAGTTCCTCATTGTGATTGATGATGTTGCTGTTAAATCCGTTCAAATTACTCTGCCGTGTAGATGGAGCTGCTGCTGGAACATGCACCCAAGCTTTCTGGAAGTTGTTGTTGATTTTCTCTGCTATCCGCTTAGCGGCATGCGTTATTAGTGGAGGGAAATCATGCATTGTCATCGGTGGAATATTGTTGTTGCTTTTTCTTGAGTCCAAGCAATTGACTTTTGTTGCAGTTTTTTGCCGCATTTCCATGTACTTCACTCTGCTAGCGCATGCACTGCCTGTGGACTTATGATTTCCTTTGCAGTTCGCACATTTGTACGAGTATATACCCGAGTTCTTACAATAAGTAGTTTTGTGATTACCGGCGCAAGTGGAGCAGTAGGTTTTGATGCGGCAGCTACGTTCACCGTGTCCAAACGTCTGACAGTTGCGGCATTGTGTTGGTCTATTCTTTTTTTTCTTTTTTTCTCTGAAAGTTCCAATTAATTTGGGTATGAAAAATGGCGCGAATATTTTTTTTTTGTTCACTCAGTTTGATTGAATCACATTCCAGGAAAACTAGATAAATGATGTCAGTGTATTGTTCGTATGTACTAGTTATCATTTTGATTTCCTTGCATTTAAATTCAAGTCGTATTAGTTCATTCTTTAGTTCATTGATATCATGTGAACCTAAACCAAATAGCAGAACTTTGAACGCTTTTTCACTTTTCAATTCGTGTGTGAAATATTGGCAATTTTCAGATTTAAGTCTATCGAGTAAAGAACGATATGAAACCATACTTTCACATACAATACATTCACATTGATACCGATCGACATCATTTTGATGGAATAATCACATATCTTTAAAGTGTTCATAAGAGTATGAATGAAGTCACTAGATTTTTACAGCAGTTTTATCGGAGGGATAAATAGTTTTGTAGTTTTAGCTGGTAACACAATATCATCACTATCAACATCGCTATCTGGCAAGCATTGCAGTGGACTTCAGTAGTTGGAGTCTTTCCTGGTCAAAACCATTTTGGGCACTGATTTAGGTTTTTTATCTGAGCACATTAATCTGCCCTCAGAATTGGGCGATCTCGCGCGTTTACTTATTTTATCGGGATTTAAGAAACAGCAAATTTTCCGTATCAATGCGAATGCGATCAAAGCTCGGACAGGAGATCAGGAAATTTAAATTTTAGATTAATTGACAATTATAATTTATGTGATAATCTTCTGAATGTAGTTGCCATATCCTATTTTTGTACTAAAGCTTTTTGTAATTCTTATACTATTGCATCATGCCGTTTTTTTCAATAAGCTTCCACAGTCAATCAGATCACTAACACTTTCGAATGCGTTCACAAAACAAGTAAAAATCCGACTTTTCAATTTGGGTTTTGTAAAAATAGAATCTCTTTTGTCAGATATTCTGGTGTAATGGAAGACTATACTTATGCTTCTACTTATTGTATAATTATTAAATTGTTATTATTTGTACTGTCTCCTTTTATTGATTTTATTAACTTCTTTCCATTTTTTTTTTTTTTAATATAATATTAGTTATATCTATAAAACATGTTAACTATAATAATTATTTACGGGTCATCCCACCCACTGCTTTAATTATTGAATAGTTAACACTATTTTTACCATTACAATATAAAGTATCACTAATATTTCTCCCATTGAGTAAATAAGGAAATTATGTAGTTGAATTGAAATATATGAATATTATGAAAAATAAATTGTAATCTAATCTAATCTAACATAAAGAACATAAGCCAAACGATTTTCAACCCATTTAATATTATCATAGGATGGCTTTGATAATATCTCCACTACTCAACTTAAATACCACTGGTTCGGCAAACTATTTTTACGTTTTTGGTCAATTGTTCTTCCAGTGCCCAGCGTTCTTACAAAAAACTATTTTCCTGAGTTTACTTGCTGTTTCCGGTACTTTTTGATTTCAACCGCTCCTCTTCAATTGCCAATCTGGAAAGGAAGTTATATAAAGTTTGATATATCTTTGCAGTAGATTCCCATGCATTGTAGAAATAGGGTATCTGGTAATATCATTAATATTTTAGTTCCCACTATTGGCTCGGAAATCGTTTCTTTTGCATCTTCTAATATTTGTACAATTACCTACAACTTAGAAATATGTCTAACAATGTCATCTTGGGAATTTTTCTTAAAACTATAAAATTACTGCTCTGCATATGGATACTGGATTTAGACTTTAACTCATACACACTTTCCTTTGAACTGTTAAAGTTTAATATATGTATGAAGAAGTAGCTGTGAGTCAATCGTAGTAGCAGTTACTCTTTGGGTCCTACTATCAACTAGAGTCCGTGTCTTCAACCTTTCTGCCAGTTCATCTGATTTTGCTTTAGATCCTGATTTAAGTTAAGTTTTTTAACCCTCTACTGCATACGAACCCAAATATGGCTTTGCATTTTATGATGCGTATTTTTCCAAGAAAACCTTTTTAAGATGACCTGAAATAATTTTTTTCTATTAGTGTGTATAGTTTCACACAAAAAATAGTACTTTATGCTTATGCTTGTTAGCAAATGATATTCAATTATACTCGTAGATATATATATGTCATTCCAATACGAGGCCGCATTGAAAACGGAAGTAAAAAATAAGTTGCAGTTTTCAGTGCTAATTACTACAAGTAAACGGTAAGTATAATTAACAAAAAAATTATTTTAAGAAAAATACATACACACTTCGGCGGATGTAATCTTGAGATAGTGTAAAAAAGCGATAAAAGCTAAATTATTGGCTTTTTAGTTGAAAATTTTGCATAAAATTATGTTGTTTGAAGGTTAAAAAAAATTAATAAAAGAACGCAGAAAAAAATACGAGTAGCATATCCAGTTTTGCAGATCCGGAAACTGAGGAAAATGAAAATGATGTTCTTGAAATTATTGATGAATTAAACGAGGATATTCTATTCGTGATTGCATCTAGTCGTGGGACTAAAATAACTCTACCCAAATCAATTGATTGACGTGAAAATATCCTGACTACAATGGACAAAGGACAAAATATTTAGGATGGAACGAAATCTCATCCTAGTCAGCAGTTTTAAATTGAACTCCAATTTTTCCAATGTTTCGACTCCGTCGAAAACGCAGCAGTTAGGAAAATGTCTACAACATGCGGAACTGGAGATGGCGGCACCAAACAAAAATTACCAAACGAATTTTTGGAGTTCTTATGAAACTGCTACATAAGTACATATTTTGGCCAAATAGTGAAAGGAGACAACAAATCGTTGCTGCCACTTTTCACAAGCTGCCATTTTGCATTGGTTATATTGATGGTACAGAAATAAAGGTTGCATCACTAGAAGATCATTGAATCGTTTACTCTATAAAAGCTCAAACAGTATGTGATTATAAATTGGGAATTCGTGACGTGGTAGTAGGTAGACCTAGTAGCAGTCATGACGGAACAATTTTTAGAAACTGCTCAATTTTCCAGCAAAACGTTAAGTATTTTTCATCGCAACAATGGATAACTGTAGCTTCTGCAATAATCCTTACACGAATGCCTCATAACTGCGTACAGAAGCAATACCGAAGAACTCGGTAAATCGAAATGAAAGACATTTAATTTGCGACGCAGCAAATATCGAGTAAGAGTAGAACATTGTTTCGGTCTGTTAAAGGAAAAATTTGGTAGCCTTAAAGAACTAATTATGCGCATCCACAATAAAGACAGTCACAAATTTTGTTGTGAATGTAGGGCCATTCCAAACAATTTGTATCTTAAGGAGATAGTTTCGATACACTGCATCCAGAGATGAGGGATCGTAGTTTGCTGCATTTTACACAACTTTCTGTTAACGGACTCAGGAATATATTATATAAACTATTTTCAAAATGAGCAAAGTGAAGGTGCTGAAGATTGCCCTAATGATATAAATATAAGCAAGAAACTGTTTAAAATCAAAAAACAAGGACTACTATACACTATCTCCTGTTCGAATGAAAAAAATAAATCGTATATCCATATATGAAGTTAGTTCAAATCTTTTCATTTATTTTTATATTGCTTATAGCTCTTCTTTTTCCATTTGTAATTCCTTCAATTCGAATTCTTGTTTTTTCAGTTCTTGTTCGTATGGAAATTTTTCCTCTTCCAATTTTTGTTTTCTATCCTGAAATTCGCATTCGTTGTCCGTTTTTTGTTTTTCCAATTTAAGTTTTTTTTTTCTTTTGCTTCCATGCCTTGGATACATTGTTGCTGTTCCAAATTCATTTTACAATACTTTCGTCAAATGCATACCTTTCAGCTTTCCAATTGGTTTATTGCTGTCTTTGCAGTGCATCTTTTAAATTTTTCTGCATAGCTCAAGATTTCTTTGAACTTCCTGCAATGGGAGTGCAATTTGACATTGTTGTTAGTGGCGTTGTTGGTTGCTCGATTATTTGTGTGGTCTCAGTTAAACGATCATTTGTTTCTTCAGGTGTAGATGGAATATTCTCATACTCAACCATATACGCGCATTCTTCTAAATACAACATAGTTGACTCGTCTAATTCGTCAATAAAATCTGATACCTCGTATGTAACAAAAGAACTTCCTCCAGCACTTTTCTCGCCGACAATTTCCTTCAGTCTGTCGTAATAGAGACATATTTTAAGAATTTTCGGTGGATAGAAAAAATATAAATGTGAAACCTTTCATTCCTTTCTAATCGACTTCTATATTACCTTGCACACTGGCATATCCATACTCATTTTCCAGCAGACCAGCACTAGTTGATTTTCGCCAATCCATGACTTTTCTAAAGGAAAGTTTAAAATTTCGTATCTTTCAACGTACCAGATCCTAGGTAGAATCAATCTTAGTCGCTTCCAAAAGTTTTTTTGTATTATAAAATAACTGCGCTGTTGGCTTCTGCCAATAACAAATAAAATGTTTTGCGTTAAAAAAAAAACCAAGCTAAACAAAAACATATTTACCTCCAAACTTCCTGCCTCTTGAATGTAGTCTAAGTTAAGAGAAATTTCCTTATCATCCCATTTTTTAATGGGCTTTTTCCTTTGATGCTTTTCATTTTCCACGACGTTTTCCCCCTTAATATTCTGCTCAATTTTTTTCCATTTTTTATGAACCAAATTCACTCAGAGGACAAAATGACAACAACCAGCTGTTAAATACCAATAACCAACAGACAACAATAAGCTTTTAAATATGATACACTTCCGCACTCTCAGTAGGAATAGGGTTGGCGCATTTCTAAAGTCTAACAAAATGACACCAGATACACCGAAGCGTGAATAACCATAATGCTTACATTAATTAAAAAAGTTTTGAGTGCAAAAATAGAATAATTTTAACGTTACGAGTGATGTTATTCGCCGAGCCATATATGGCTTCTTATGCATTAACAGTTGGTTTTGGATTTTTTTTTTTTATATTATCTATTGCAATTCAAAGGTTTTATTAACTTTCTGATAGGGAAGATCTTGCATTCACCTCGAAAATCGAAAATGAAATTTTTGTGATAACTTTACATTTTAAGATGTTTATAATGTTTTTAGGTACTTTTTAAGGAGATGACTGTGTGTGTCTATGTCCGTATGTGGCCATTTTGGCCCACGATAACTCGCGAACGAAGAGTACTATCGATTTGAATTGTTGTCGGATGATGGATCTTCATCCAGAATAGCGGGCATTAAATTTTGGCTAAAATGTCATCAGCGCATTTTTTTAATTATTTAAAAGTAAAATATACATATACAAAATACAATACATTTTTTCTTAAAAATAAAGCACACTTTCGAAATCTATTAACTTAGTGCACATTTGGTGAAAATTTTAAAAAAATCAGGCAAGAATTATCTGAATTATTTAAGAAATAGCTACAATCTGTTAATGCAATACGATTTCGTAAATACAAAAAGTCACAGATCTGATCGGTCAAATTTGTATGCATGATTGATGCTGGTGAGACATAAATAAGGAATTGCTCGACAGTGGTGAGGTGGGGTGAGGTCACTCCGCTCTGAGTAAGAGGAGGATGTAAACATGTCCATGACTTTTCAAGTTATTTAAAAAAAATATGTTCAGCTTTAATCTTTAATTGAAACTGTTGGCTACAGTCCTGTAGCTTTTTTTGCAATTCACTTCAAGTATATATTTAAGCCCTTCTTGCGCGGCGGAAAGATTAGGTAAACCCGACTGCCATACATTTTTTTAGCTTTAGCTAAACCTCTCACGCTTAACTGGTCAGGCTTAAGCTGTTTGTTGACCATTTTCAAATTAAATTGTACTAAATTCTAATAGAATATGAAATATGAAAAACCATTGGGGAATACTACAAGTTCTCTTAATCAGGATGTTCTATTCGTGAACGGTCGTAAAAAGGTCAACATGCACTTGGTAAAAGGTTAATTGAACACGTACGATGAAAATAATTTTGAATTTACGGGTGTTACTGAAATGTCAGAATCGGTGATTGAGCTGAAAATATCACGGGATTATTTTTCGTTCTGTTTAATTAATTAATTCATTTATTCAGTTTGTCGTCTATCAGTTAAAATTTATAGCTCTTCAAGACAACGTAACTGAGATTTACATATCTTGTGTTCAACACATTATTGGAGTAAATCTGTTGGCCAGCCAGCAAAATAGTTTTGAGATGATGCCATGCAACAGTTTGAAATCAATAAAATGGTTCTTACATTTTTGGCAAAAAATGAGGCAACGACTTCTATTTATTCCAAAAGAAGAGTGTTATGTGGTGGATGAGCAATAATACACACTAAGTGCCTCCACGAACGATCGCAGCCAAGCCTGATTAGCGGGGCTACAAAACCAAGTTTTAGTATAGTTTCCGAAATCAGTTATGGCTTCGAAATTTTTTTAGAGAACAAAGTAGCACCTCTTCCGAAAATGAACTTAATTTAGGAGTCAGCGGAGGTGCAGTGACGAGGCTTACATCTACAATGGATAAATATGTCAGGAGCAAATTTGTTTTCGATAAATTGGTATAACAGCTCAAATTCTAAGTTTACATATACAAAAATGGGTTACTATCTTACATTTTTATCAAACCTAACCGGACTAAACCTAGTCCCCAATTCCAAAATGCCAATAGAGAAAGAACTAAAGAAACAAGGTCGTGGAAGCCTAATTGGAAAAGTGACTAGACTTGTTGGAGTGAAATTTAGATAGATATATTGGTTTGATAACAAGTTCCAAGTGTGATGGAATCAAGTCAGTCATTACCCAACCGGTGTACAATGTACAAAGATATTCTTGCTTTTCAAACTGCTAAGGTTTATAACAAATATATGGGTGATCTTAATTTGCTGGGTTCCTGGCGTAGGCTATAAAAAATCCATTTGGAGTCAAAAAGGTGGAATAAGAAAATATTTTTTTACATGGTAGATTTATGAGCCGTCAGAATGAGTTCCGCCGGCCATTCTGAGTATTTAAGCAAAAAAAGTAAATCAATGTTGTTAAAAAAACGGGCCGGGCCGTCTTGCATCGGATTAGTTTCAGGGACTCCAATATCGGTCGCCAGTCCAACACTACAAGAAACTCCTACAACAACTGGCCACAATCTAAGCGAAAGCGTCCTAAAAGACGTCAAGACCTTTCCCTTTTTTCAGCCAACCAGCATGGATTGGATCATCATATTTTTCCAAACAATTATCAATTTCGCTCATTTATTTTTTGCGAAATATATAAAGTTTATTTATGTTAAAATGAAAAGAGGAACGGATTTTCTCAATTTCATGGTAAATCAGTAACTTATAAACTTGTGTTCAGAACCATATATTTAATGAAGTAATTTTTCTTTTGTATTTTTATTAGTTTTTAATTATTTATTCTTTTCTTTTAGCTGGATTTGATAAATGTATAACGTACACATTACAAAGTTCTCGTAACCCTTAATGCATACGAAACCATATATGGCTTGGTTTTCTATTTTCTTAAAGAAATTAAATTTTTGATTTATTATCATAAAACTAAAAGAAGTTTAAATGACTTTTTTTTCTGCTCAGGATTTAATTCATGCAGTAGAGGGTTAAAAAATCATATGAACTTAGTTAAATTTTTACGTGAAAATTCCACATATTCACATAGTTCCCCGCTACATAATCTTCAAAACCGGGATCAAGAACTGGCTTAGAATTTAAATTTTATAAATTTAATTAATACCAACTGTAAAACTGTCTTCATCTTTGTACCAGCCTTCAGCTAATTTGCTTCACATTAACAACAAAAAACCGTTTCTCTTTCCGAATAAGTGGGATTTAAGCTTATTACAAGTCCTTTTTTTAAATTCCTATCAATGGATTAACGTATATGCATACACACATATATGTTACGTACACTAGATTATCTAATACTTTACTGGGCCCATAACCTGTTGCGCCAGCAACACAGCAATCAAAACGACATCAGTCTCTTTGGTAATCAAATAAAAACTAAACTATACAAGTAGTTAATGACTGAAGTACTGAGTACATAATTGAGGTATTATAACATAAGATGGATAAGTACATAGGGAAGAATAGGGTACTGCTGTAGGTTATTGACAATTTTAAACCAAATAATAAACCAATTACCTTAACAGAATCATTTAATTTGGCTAAGGAAAGATGACAATATCCACATTTATGGTCCATCTTACCTACCGAGCAATTTAAGGTAGCAGGAGATTACTTTGTAGATGGCACAATCAACGTCATTTCCACAATTTGGTCAGTATACTATAGTATATGATGAATGGAATCTTAGCATCATTTCTCCAATCCATAACAAAGTAAATCCTATAAGCTGAGGCAACTGTAGACGCAACAGTTTCCTTAACATCACGTACAAGCACTTGACTGCCGTATTGTGTGAGCACTTGAAATTGTCAATAATTGATCCACACTAGAAGAAGCCCAACTCATTTTCAATTCCAAAGCAGACCCATTGTTTTGGCATCCCTGCCTTAATTGTAATATTAGAGCGCCGGAAAATGCTCGCTGCCCCATTAAGGTTGAAACCAATCTTAGAACCGACGTTGAAAAAAGGGAACAAAGGGACGCTTGACGTTTCTAACATCGTACTTGAATAAATTATGCGAAACTTGGAAACCAATACCAGAGGCACAATTTTTCGAAAGCCTATGTAAATATGGGTTTTCGACGAATAGACAAATGCACAGTCATCGACCTGTTCAGAAAAATGCGAAGCGGACGCATGAGTTAGCTGGGACTAGTCTCGCTATTCGCAATGTATTTGGTACAGATGCCGATGTCAGATTAGTAAGAAAGAATACGACAGTGTCTGAAACTCAGCAGCACAGTCTTGCGAGTCAGTAGTCATAGGGCAGTCTCAAACTTCTCTGAATGGTTAATTGTGGAGATAGTTTCCCCTACACATACGAAATTTTGTAGTTTTAAGATTCAAATATTAATGTGAGATCTGATCATCCCAGAACAAGGTCTGTCGAAGCCTATAATAGATGCAAAGTATTCGCTCTGTTGTCGGTTCTTTCGACCCTTGTGCGAATTTATTTCAAATTTGTTTGTGTCGAATGAAACATTCTGGCAATGGAGATGCGTAAGTTGAGATGTCGTTACTATCCATTTGGACTTAAAGATTGCGCATTTTAGGGACTTCTAACAGTGTAGTTGCTTTTCCTTTGTGCGGCCTGCTATATGTAGTCTGGTCCCTCCTCTGTGCTTGCTAGATAGGATTAAAAAGCGTGCAATAAAGCCCGTAGGTGATGCTAATATGAATCAATCAATTGGTATTTGATCGTGACTCTTTCCTTAGCCGTATAACTTGCTTATGGAATGTCCTGTCGGGTGTTCTATTTCACAATCATCCAATCATCACGAAGTTGCTTAAAAGAGAGGAATGGCAATGCAGCAGTGAAATTCGAACTGAAAACGTTGTGGTGATAGTCCAAATAGGTCTCTACCAAAGCCAACAACTCCAACTCGTCAAGCACCAAAAAGAACAAGAGATAACACCGGTTCCCGCCGATGTAAACAAATCTCCAATTCTCAATAACAATAATTGCATTCCCAACTAGCTAGATAAAATGAAAACACTGCTCAGCGATATAACACACAAATATGAGCAGATAAACTTGAATTTGGCAACGAATAATGATCTTTTTAAGAAGCTATCTGAAATTATACAAGCTGTTGAAAAATAAAAGAAAAATAAACTCCGATATTACAACAAAATAAATAAAAAAAGTACACACAAACACAGAAGTCAACAATTATCGTTTCGTTTACGAGTTATGCCGGCGGGTCACGCAAAAGTTTCACAAGAGGCCATATGTGTGACCCACCGGTGAGTCACACTTTATATATATTTTTATTTATGTTTTTTACGTCATTTACTCATGGAATGAATTTTTTTCTTCTTTGGCACCGAAAGAAAATCCATTCTCGCTTGTACAGTAATCGAAATTTACTATTGAGAAAAACTCTGGTTTTTATTGGCTTTTTTCTGGTAATGCTTTTTTTATTTTCAGCTTAATTTTACATAAAAAAAAATAATGAAATGTAATGTAATAGTAAAAGAAAAAGCTTTTTGGAAGCTAATCTGAAAAAACTGCTGTTTTTTGTTGAAACATTCTAAGCAAAATGAGGGATTTCCTTCGCATGAACTGCAATACTTTGAAACTTTCTTTGCTTTTTTGCAGTCGCTGCTCTTCCTTCACTTTTTTTCAGTTCACTGTAGCAGTTGAGGGTTCGTCTTCTTGTTTTTCGATTTGTGGTGTCTTAGGTGACAAATTCCTTCAATTCGTGCTCTATGGATAATGAAAGAGTAACATCAATCCTTAGCCCACAAAGACTTTCGCAAACAGATTGTCTAAATACTCAGTTTTTACGTTCTCGTGATTTTTGTAAATTACTAAATAAATTACTCGTACAATTGCACAAATTTTCTGTATAAAGAAAAAAAAGAATCGAGATAACTGAGAAAGCAAAGTACGACTCAGTCAATGCTGAGGATATGGAAGAACATATTCTGCAGAGTGGTAAAGAGCAATGACAATCAACATTCCGCTGTCGGGCAAATCGAATGATTCAACATGTACTCGTACTATGATTGGCAAAAATTCTGCCCATCTGATTTCAACGAAGTGGCGATATCCATATCCAAACTTATTTCCAAAAAGACGACGGGTAATGCACCCTAGCTGTCAAGCTGCTCAAGTTTTGCTGAATATGACTTTGTGGATGGCATGCGCCAAATTATTTATAAAATTTGGACGTACGGTCAACCTCAGTATTGTGTGCTCGATTTTTGTAAATTACTAAAGCATTGACAACAGTTGTGAAAAGAAGATATTGGTAAGCAATCTTATGGTACCAACGGATTGTTTAACATTATGGCGTGAAATAACTAGCCATTTGGGCAGAAACATCAATACCCTGTTTGTACTCCATAATCATTTCAAGCTTTTTATAAGCTAGCCATCTCGAGTTCTTTCCTTGTCGAAACTTCTTCCTTATAACAAAGCGCTGTGATTATAAGAATCATTTTTGGCGGCGTAAATAGAGCTGGTGTATGTGCAACCACTGGTGTCGCAGAGTTTATAGATTTTGACTCCGTATTTGTGAAACTTACCCAGGTTATATTGGTGAAAGTTAAGTCTTTCACGCCAGGGAATTATTGCCCACAACTAATATTTCCCTCGGGGTTTCAGTGATGACAAAATGTTGGTCCTGTATTTCTAGTAAGCCGCTTCTTTTGCCTCTTTTGCCTCCGCTCACTAAATTATACGCAAAATGTATGAATCTGAAAAGCAATCGGAATCTATTGCGGGACATACATATGTATTTTTATAAAAATTGTCCTTGCTCCAATACAATGACGTACATGGATATTATGAAGTAATACCAAGGAAATCATTTATTTGTGTCCCTCCAATCTTTTATCCGCGATTTTCGAGTAACAACGTTATTTTCTAAAAACTTTTTCGTATTCAAATTTGTCTGTTCATACACATCTTCAGTTACCATTAGTGCAAAGAAATTAAGAGGCTTTATTTGAGAAATGTTTATATTCTGTGGTGTGTCGAGTTCAGGTGACTCAAAAATATATTCTTTCAGTGATCTTTCAGTAACAGTTGCCCACTCATTTGAAGACATTGTTGCAGATTCATCTTCAGACTCTGAGTCAAAGCCTTCTAGCAGAATATGTTAATTGGAATCGCTTGAAGCCACATCTAATGGAACATTTTCTTCTGAATCTGAGGCTTCAAAATCACCATCTTAATTATCGGATTCCTGGTTTCAACCTGGGTTACCATAAAATAAGTTGGCGTTTATGGTAAAATTATTATCATTCTCCAT
The DNA here is from genome assembly GCA_949129095.1 of Volucella bombylans. Lineage (NCBI taxonomy): Eukaryota > Metazoa > Arthropoda > Insecta > Diptera > Syrphidae > Volucella > Volucella bombylans. The sequence continues at coordinate 164,931,516 of OX422140.1, read as the reverse complement.
GGATGGTATTTAGGAAAAGGTATTGCAATCAAAATCTTGAAGAAAAATTTTATAAAATAATACATACATGTAATATATGTAAAAAACTTCCAACTTCCAACAAAAAAAAACATAAAAATAAACATATGATCCACCTGTGGGTCACGTGACACCATACGACCCACTGGTGGTCATGCTCTTAAAACACAGACAAATTTAAACAAAAGACACAGTATTAAAACACAACACATTATGATATTTTTAACACAAAAAAACACTGTTGACACCCTGGTGGTATTCTTTTTTTGTATGGAGGCAGTCAACGTGTTAATATTCGATCGATGAGGAAAAATTGGAATATTTTTCTCGCAGAAATTGAAAAAGCAAAGAAAATTAGTTTTACAATACGAGTATAATCGGATTTCATTTTAAATTCGTTAACAGAGAAGACTCAAATGGTGGAGGAATAGCAATATTTATAAGAAATCCTATTACATAATACAATGTTGATACGGATTTTTATGAATTTATTGTCATAGAAATAGAAAAAAATGGCATAAAAATACATTCATGCAATATATAAACGGTTTAAGCTAAGTACATATTATTGGACTTATTAAATAATTAGATACATATACAGATCTGTTCAAAATAATAGAAATAGAAAAAACCAAGCATTTTTAAGGATTTTAGAACATTTTTGAAACTGCCGAGCGAACTATTAGTATTTTTTAATTAAAACACATCAGTTTTAATCTGGCTCAATTATTATTATTTGTTTTTTTTTTGTTGTTGTACTTTTAATTTTTCATTATTCATTTGAAATTTCTTCGAATTAGTTGTTCAAAATAATGGGGAAATTCAAAGTAAACTAAAGTAATAAAGGGTCCGCCATCTAATGTTTTTTTTTTCCAACTAGTGCTTATTTCGTGAATGGTAACACTTAGCTCATGTCTGATTTGACAGATAATTAGTTTTATCCTTCCGGTTAATAATGGAAAATAATTTCATTCAAATGGCTGCCTCGGCTGGCCATGCAGTAGCCTACACGATCGGTCCAATTTTTAAGCACATTATTGATTGTGTGCAGCTGTACTTCACCAATGGCTTCACGAATATTGTCCTTTAAAGCGTCAATTGTCTCTGGCTTGTCGGCGTAACACTTATCTTTTACGGCACCCCACAAATAATAGTCCAACGGTGTCAAATCGCAGCAATCGAGGTGGCCAAACGACATCAGCTCTGCGGATGATAATGCGATCTTCAAAAACAGGGCGCAAAACATCGAGTGTAGCTTCGGCTATGTGGCACGTAGCGCCGTCCTGTTGAAACCAAATGTTGCCAATATCCTCCTCTTCAATTCTTGTTAACAAAAATTCGTTCAACATGGCCCGATAACGATCGCCGTTGACTGTAACGGCCACCCATTGCTCATTTTCGAAGAAAAATGGCCCAATTATGCCTCTGGACCAAAATCCGCACCAAACAGTGACTCGTTTTGGGTATATCGGCTTTTCAATGTATGCGCGCGGGTTTTCTGTGCCCCAAATGCGACAATTTTGCTTGTTTACATACCCGCCAAGATCAAAATGAGCTTCATCTGAAAAGGTGATTTTTTTGGCAAAATCGGCATCATGATTTTCAAAGTAATGTCGCAATATTTCCCAGCGTTGTTCAAGCATATGCACAACGATATTCGTTCAGCGGAAGGATAAAACTAATTATCTGTCAAATCAGACATGAGCTAAGTATTACCGTTCACGAAATAAGCACTAGTTGAAAAAAAAAAAACGTTAGATGGCGGACCCTTTATAATAAAATAAGAATACAAAATTGTTTGGGTAAATAATTATAACTTTATTAAAAAGTTAACTTCAGCACAATAATGTCCAGAATGATCGCCTTTGTTCTTGAGGACAGCATTTATTTAGCCAGGCATAGAATCTAGAAGGTACTTTCCACTTTCTTACTGAAATTGCCTTCCAATGGCTCTCAATCGCAGTACAGAACTTTTTTTTGTTGTGGGATGTCTATGTCGCTAAGGATTTTTTCAGTTCCGCACAAAAATCCTTAATTGGATTAAGCCCAATCTCAATCCCACCTGAAAAAACCATGGTAGTACCGACACTTGATGGTCCCGCAAGCAAGCACTTACCAATTTTGACGAGTGCTTGGGATCTTTGTCCTGGTGGAGGTGGTGCTATCTTAACGGCATATTGTCCTCAAAATACGGTATCATGACGTCCTCCAAGATGTCACGGTAACTTTATTTGGTTATGATATCCTTTATTTGGGAAATGGGTCCAACACCAAACCAAGAAAAGCAGCCCTATACACTGTGACACTATCCTCTCTATGTTTCATTGTTTTTTTTTGTGAATCAAAAGTGGAACACTTCTCTTCGAGGACGCAGAATATTTCTACCTCTGTCGGACTTAATTTGGTTTCATCACTCAAAGGAATATTGCAAAATAGCTCTTCGGTGTAATTTTTAAATCTCAAGGCGAAATCTTTTTTTGCTATAATTTTCCATTTGCTTATTAGGGGAACTCTCAGAGCAATCCTTCCGTTCAGTTGTTTTTTTCAGCAACATTTTTGGGATAGTTGGAGCACTGACAATGTTGTTGAGTACCACGGTAATGATGCTGGATGACATAAAGGGGCCCTTCTTTGCCAATATGGGAGTCATCAGTGGGAGTAGTTTTTTGTTGGTCTATCTCTAGTTTCTTTTGTTGGGGTTCTCGAAATACCATTAAAAACAATATTGATTGACCTTCCCAATGTATCGACAATAAATATATGAGTTTTTCCTCGTCTCTCAGGTTTCGTATAATGCGACCTTCCTCATAGGAACTATGATTTCTACGTCCCATTTTTAACAAATTTGTAAAATTTCGTAAAGCTTTAAATTAATTTAATCAATAAAATTAATTTTGAATTATTTTTCCATTGCTTTATAATAAAAATATTAAAGGTGAAACAAAATTCTATATTATATTAAACAACCAAATCCGAAGAAATTGCAATTAAATAATGAAAAACTAAGAGTACAATAATAGAAAAAAAATTGAGCCAGATTATGTAATGTACATCATTTAATTCAATTAAAAAGTACTAATGTTTCGCTTGGCAGTTTCAAGCTTTTCTAAAACCCTTAAAAATGCTTCTGTACAGTCAAAGCTAGGAAAATGAATACAAACACATCCGAAACACATCCTATCTTGAATGAAATCATAGGTAAGAAAAAACGATATATACATGAAGTATTTTGATAGCAGCGAAGTACTGACGATTAAATGCATAGATACATAAATGCAAACAAAAACGCCTCTCATCATGAAAATATGTACAAAGTCCAGTCCATCTACTTGGAATAAGCCAGGAACGCAGAAATTTATAGAATGCTGTTTTGCCTACAAACGAATCAAAGCCCTGGAGTAGATAATATAAGACCAAAAGTGGAATTAAAAACGAAATCGTTAATTATAGGCCAATAGCAATTTAACGTATTATCGAAAAGTGTATGGAGAAGATCGTTGTAAAGCACGTAACCAACTTCATAACTAAACACAGGGTTCTATCACCAAATCAATATGGATTCCAAACGAGAAAGAGCGGTATAAGGCTCTTGGGGGAACTTTTGAACTTTGCCACTACCGGGTTAAATACGAATCATCACGTATTGGTTATATTCATAGATTTTAACAAGGCATTTGACACACTCACACATGAGCAGCTTTTAAATAACCTGCATAGAATTAGAGTAAGAGGAAACTCGGAAAAATTTATAGAGAGCTACCTAGCAGGGTGAAAGTATCTAATTCTAAAAGCTGTAAAAAAACAATCACCTATAGTGTACTCGTTGTAAACCGGGAATATCTGCATGTCGCAAAAACAATAATGCAGGATGAATTTGATAACGCTAAGCATTGGTGCCATGATCAGAATTTAATAATAAACTAAAGTCATGCATATACCAAATCAACCAATAGCTACCATAAATACTTACCACAAAACCGAAGACTGTCCAACCACAAAAAGAAGCGAAGCTTTCAAAGTTGTCAAAAGCATCAAGTATCTGGGAATCGTCATATTGTAGATGGTCATTTTAATTGGCCCGAGCATATACATTGTTTGCTGCTCCAATTGAAGAGTGCAATGTGTTAGCGAACCTTAAAAGGTTAGTTTTTTAGTTTTATATGCATTTTATTTTCTTAACACTAACTCTTACATTCTAACAAAAAATGCTTAAATGCTAGCTTACAATTACTTAATAATCTTACACTAACTTACTGGCCCCACACAGGCACTCTAAGCTACTCTAAATACTTATAACTATGTCTTTCGACTTCATTTACATTTTCTTAGAACTATTTACTTTAAAAGGTATACTACCGTGACTGTCCAGATATTGGTTTAATTTTCGCTTGCTTAACCCTCTATCGTTTAAGGCTGCCTCAGGGCATCTATCGCCTACTGCCCATTTATTCCATGTGCGAATTTTTGTATTATAACGGTTTAGCATGCCTTCAATCATACTTAAAGCGATATTTTGAACTACGTTTCAGCATACTTCGAAGTGTTGCCTCGTTGTAGTAGTCACTTGTATGTGAAAAATCAGTGTGTGAACAACAAAAATTAGAAAAACAAATCTCATAAAGAAAAACAAATCGTAAAAAAACAAATCTCATAAAGAAATAAAATACTTCTAATTATTCGAAAGAGTCAGGAATTTTACAGTAAGTACTTTCATAATAAGGAAACAAATAATAAATAAAAATGAAAATGTCGTGATTGATAAATGAAATACGAAGGCGTCCTCAAGGCAGCAATAACCGTTTACGCCAACAATTTTTCCCCTCATTTATAATTGTTTGCATCATTTCGCCTATAGTTTAAATAAAAATGGAGAATAAAGAGCGTTATATAAGTAAACGTTTCAAACTATCAGTTATAGGCGACTAAAAATTGAGAGAGTTCATGGAGTCTCTCGACACGGACGAAGACGATGACGGTGATCTTAACAGTGGATATGAATTCAACGATTCATATGAACTGCTGAACCTTTTTAAGTATTTCTTCACAGACAAAATAATTGATATGGTTGTTCAAGAAACAAATAGGGCAGCCTTTCAGGAAAGCATAAACACAGTTTTCAGCACCGATTGTCCGAAATTCGTCACTACATCGGTATATTGATGTTCATATCTGTGTATCGTTATTCGAATTTGGAAAGCTATTGGGGTAAAAACGCATTCCTGCCGATTCAAAACACTATGCCAATCAGAAAATTTAAAACGATAAAAAAATATTTATCATTTCAAGATGAAACGGAGCGGATAAGAAGAAGTGCGCCCGGATATGACCGGTTGCTTCGGATTCGGAAATTAGCGAGTGAATTAAACGTTCAATTTGATTCTATTCCCAAAACATATCGACTGTGCGTTGACGAACAGATGTGCAGCACAAAAATAAAGCCCCATCTTCGGCAGTATATGCCAAATAAGCCTCATAAATGGGGAATAAAATTGTTCGTGTTGTGTGGTTCCCACGGCTTCGCTTATTATTTCGAAATTTACAATGGTGCAGGCGATAATTTTATTTTACTTGGAACACCCGATCTTGTTGCAACTTCGAATGTCGTTTTACGTTTAACGCAATCAATACCGGAGTTCGTGTATCATATTGTCTACTTCGACAATTTTTATACTTCGGTGCCTCTATTGGATTATTTGCGTTCAAGAGGAATTTGTAGCTTGGGCACAATGCGCCCAATCCGAATTCCCAATTGCAAACTTCCGCTAGACAATGATATACAGGATGAATCAAGGGGCTATTCAACCGAATATGATGCTTCTGCATATGGCGTCGACATTAGCACGGTTTTATTTAAAGATAGCAAGAGCGTGCGATTGGAGTCAACTTAGGTTGGCTCCAATCGAACCATTTGTTAAAGCAAATCCAAACGGAGAAACAGCTAAGGAAGCTCGTTATGATCGGAAGCAGAAGCAATTCATTGAAGTTGATTGCCCACAGATCATTCGCGAATATAGCAGTCATATGGGCGGTGTGGATTTTATGGATGGTTTTATGGGTCGCTACCATATTCGAACGAAGACTCAGAATCCAATGATGCGTTTGTTTTTTCATTTTACAGATATGGAGTCAACGACTGCATATATCTTATATCGCCGCATAGTATACATGCCGATAAATGTAGCGATTCAAATAATATTTGTTCTGAAGGTGAGAAGTTGCTGAAATTACCAGAACTCAGAGAAGAAATAGCTGCAGCTCTTGTTATGTGCAGTGAAAAACGTAAAGTTGGACGACCATTGGTAGTGCCCCGAGAATCGAGCCCGTTATGTCTATATTTGTGTTAGATGTAAGTAAGTTAAGTTGATTAAGATTTATTTTTAGGTAGTCTGTAGGTTTTTTTTAGTTTTAAGTTTTATAATAAAAAAAAAGGTCATGTTACTAAGTTTTTTTGTTAAAAAATGTTTTCTTAGTTTTAGTATTAATTAATGTTAAAATCGATATAAAATTAGTCTGCAAGATATGTCGAAAGACATAGTTTAAGTGTTAGGTTTAACTTCGAGTGCCCGCATGGGGCCAGTAAGTTATAACAAGATATTTTTAAGTTTTTTAAGCTAATTTCTAAACGTTTTATTTGTCTAGCAAGTAAGAGTAATTTAAGTGATATATGAATAAATGAAAATGCATTGAAACTGAAACTGACCAGAGAATCGAGCCCGTCTCAACCGAGTACTTCTGGGATTGAGGCCCTGAGGCAGCCTTGCCTATTTTGTACCTGGAGGTCCATCAAAAGAATATTTTCGAATTCTGATGTCTTAGCCCATTATCTAGCAGAAAAAAAATTCCCGACTCTTTTGCTTCAAAATTGCGATTTTGACCGTTAGAGGGTTAATCTCGTATGAGATATGGTATATTTGCGTGAGGAAATGCTTTAAAAACGTACATTGATACAATTCTGAGTGTCCAAAGACGTTTATTAAAAGTCATTATTGATAACACTAATATGTTCGAGGTGTCAACCTGAACAAAACTTATTTAAAATCTTTTGCCAATCAGATGATTTCAGTCTATGAAAGTCCTCCTTTTGATTTTAAGGTCGCCAATGACAGTGTGTCCGGATGGCAATGGTCTTGTCGAGACTTTTGATGTTAAAACAAACCAACACTAGGTACAATCCTTCAAAACACAGCGAGCTGTTTGTAAGGTACTTGCAAATATTGAAGCAGAAGCGGCGAGATAACTAGGGAAAAACGAAGTTACTCCGACGACATTAAAACAGATAAATTTAGTTTTGCGGTCATCAACTTAGTCTACATACATAGGTTAATTTTAACAATGATACCACCTTATGGATCATTTGTAGAGTAGCTTTTGCAAATCCTTGTCTTTTTTCATACTCAGAAGGAAATCTTAAACAAAAGAACCATATAGGCTATTTCTGTCTTTCTATGGTGCAGAAGCATAGGCATTATAAAGAATGTATGAGGAGGCGCATGTTCGTTTAGAGAGCACTGTGCAGGGTATTCAGCGATATCGACCTAGTTAAAAGAATCACAATTCATAGGCATAGATGGCTAGAACATGTAGAGCGCTCCAGCTTGAAAAGTCTTAAAATCCATCATCAAGATAAAGCAGAGGAGGATTTCATCTCAAATAGCACGTGCAAGTAGAGAGGGAATCTGTACGACTCTGCGTATGAAATGCTTAACAGGTAACAAATAACAGGTCTGACTGGAAAGGCATAAGGTCCAGTACGACCTGCGGTGCCATATAAGCATTAATTAAGTAATGTCCTTGACAGACCGCAGGAAATATTGAAGGCGAAGGCTCTGGTAACTTCAGAACAAGAATGTTTGGAGGATATTTAGAATACTTCTACGCCAATATTGCCTGAAGAACTTTCGAGTCAACATTTTGTGTCTTCATAATTAGTTCATACATCTGTAAAATAAAATTATATCTTTGACATCTAGGTACGTCTCTTGCATTCAATTATATATCACACTTATCAACTTGTAATTTTTCTCACTGATGAGGACAAAATTGGAAAAAAGAATATGGTTTGTCTTAAATTAGAAATGTGCCTATGTACAAGTATCTACATGAGAATCAGATTCAGAGTTACTCAATCGAGCTCAATATCTAAGAGCACCACCTTTGCGATCACTATTGATATTAAGTGCAATAGCTTGGTACAATTTCATTGTAACATGAACGAACATCGAGCCCTAAAAAAATTTGGATTCATCAAAACGTCTGCAATTTGACCCCCATTTCGATTTTTGTTGTTGATAAAACTGTTGTTGGTCCGAATTTGACGGTATTTCTATTTACCATCTTTCCTATGAGTTAGGAATGCAAGTTTCATAAATCTGTTGTAGGTCGTTACTGATATCAAACCACTGTCCCGCTTTGCGGAATGCTCGAATGATCGCATTTCGTCTGTGTTTTATTACTCCTTTACATGAACTTCATCTAAGATTACACTTGCGTAGAGCTGCTCTTCTAAATTCTGCAATTTGAAAGAAATTCTAAATTTTCGAATTTCTTTTGGAATTCTCAATTTTCGAATTTCTTTTGAAATTCTTTTTTTTAATTAACGACAGAAAATTAAGTTTTAGTTCAAATACGGGAAAAAATATAAATATTTCAGATTTAATATCACAAAAATAAATAATTTTTGTATTGTTATTTTTCAGGTCAGTGATATTTTTCAATTTATTGTGGCGAACAACAACGCCGAACTACCACCCGAAGATGCAGAAGTAGTGGCGAGTTCTAAGTCCCGCAGCAATACAGCATCTCAACTATGTATCCATAAATCGATTCTGTTTGGTGCATCGCTTGTGTTCACGATGTTATTGTTACGATTCAAGCAATTTCGTGTAGGGTAATTTTTTTCCAAACTTTTCGATTTTATATTATCTTTCTTTTATATTGTTCTCATGTTTTTGTAATTTTTTTTTTTTACAATTTTTTGTTTAAAAAGAAACGAACAACTCATTTGTAATAAAATAAAATATTTTTCTTTAAAAAAATGCATAATCATAAAAAATTAAAAATAATATATACTCGTATATATATAATAGGGACGTATTGAGAATAGTTTATGTCAGATATATGTATGTATTTAGGTATCTTAAAAGGAAAGACACTACTTATACAAGTACGTATGGGTATGTTTACACAAAAAGTTAGTTATCTGAATATTGTAAACAAGTTTTTGAAAAGTCATAGTGGAATGTGGGAAATCTTTAAGGATATTCGTACAAGGCTTTGATTTCGTATTGTTGTCGGAGGAGTTTAAAGCATTGTGATGATACTTAGCACAGTACCACTTTTAAGCCCTAATGATTTACTATTTTTATGGTGACGAAATTTACAGACTTTTATATTCACAGTAACGCAATTGAGTGATAGATAAGAAATATATTTGTGAGTTTATTATTTTTTTAAATTTTGTATAAAACCATATTTCGACAAGCAATATATTGTTGTAGCCTTCGTAAGACATTTCCTTTAAAAAATATTAAAGAAAAAGTTATTTTTAGCAAAAGCGATTTCATTCTTAGATTGGTGATAAATTCTGGGGAAGAGATGCCTCCTAAGCCAAGGTAACTCCTCGCCTTATATTCCCCGTGAAAATTAATTCCACTAAATCCGTGCCCCGGAAGTAAGTGTGTTTTTTTCAGAAAACTATCGTTAATTAATCTCCACGGATTTACTCTTCTATTTTATAATTGTACTGTCTATGGGATTTTGATACTCTATCATGGAAGTTTGCGTGGAAAATTCGATTATTCCAGAATTTTTCATAAATGTAGGTCCGCATGCTTTTCTGGTTGGTGATAATAGACCACATTTTCGTGAAGCTGAAGACAATTAGACATTTCTTGGATAACATTTTCTCTCTTTTTCAGAACAGAATACTCAGACAAACAACTACTTATCATCACACTCACAGCACTCGTCACGAGACAATAAGTCAGTCATACATAGCTCAGTTAGGTTTTTAACAAAAGTGTAGAAACCCATTATGAAACCAATAATCAGTCTACAGTATTTCCTACTTCACGACAGCAAGAAATTTGATGGTATTTGAGAGACATCGGTAAGACTTTACTTCGTCTGCCGGCAATCCTTGAAAATCATCTCATCTGCATTTATGTTAACATGAAATTAAACTATCAATGGAAGAGGAAGCAGGCATCGCTTATATAGGTTTGGGACCTGAGACCACCTCTGAGCCTAACCTGCCAGATTATGGCTGAATCCATTAAACCTTAGTACAATGAAAAACAAATTCGTATTTTCGTAACAACATTCGTAAGAGTTCTGGTATCATTGCATTGAACAGATTGTCTATAAAACCAGAGTCCAAGACAGTCGATAAAGAAGATCAGCAAAACTCCTATGTTTTTTCGTCTGGGTAAGAGCCAGGCGTGCTAGGAAATGACCCCAAGCAGCCAAGGCAGACCTTCACCAGAAAATGGAGGTATACTACTACATATTTTAGTAGGTCTTATGTATGTCAAAAGGACACTTCTAAGTGACAAGTAGGTTTTCAGCAAGACATCAATCCCAGTATCCGCAATCTGGGTTATATTCACCAGCGTAGGTGCTATTCACAAAACTAATTATTCATGTCTGGGCGATATGTAATACCGTAAAAAGTTGTTCCTCCAAAAGATAATATAGGACCTTACTAGCTCTGTAATTAATATTTGAGATCGTTCCAGATCATTTTCCATTAGTATTCTCAAATTTTCTGATGATACAACCTCAAAGAAATAATCCTAGGACGGTTACAACATCAAAAGTGATTTTTTGAGGATATAATGGCTCTTGATACACTACATGCAGATTTTTAGTGTCCCAGAAACAGTGTGTAAATAAGCAATACCGCATCCGCATAGGAAGGAATTCGCGTCATAGCTCATTATGAGTTTTAAAAGATTATCTATATGGCGTTTAGGTTTAGAAGAGTTTAGCAATATTGTACTAAGTTTTTCACACCAAAATTTACAGTAAAGATAGTTTTTTGATGCGCAATTCCATGGTTCGTCGTCTCATTGACGTTTGAGAGATCTAAAGAAAACGATGACTCCATGGGCGGCAATATCTCTCACTGTTCAGTCTTTGGGCCAATCACCTTAAAGCTAAACGTCACAGTGTTTGCCATGTTGGTGTCTCATGACGAGGGAGTCGACAACTACTCTCAAGTTAAGCCGAACTATTATTTTTCAAAAACATTAACAAAACTACTCGTCGTGCTTGTAGAGTATAGTGATCCATAACGGAAACATATTCTGTTTCTGTTAACTTCACAAATGACTTTAAATGTCGCTGTTTGCAAAACTGAGAGTATATTCCAATAGCGTTTTGATTTGTGTGCTATTATATTTGACATTGTAAATCTGTGGCAAGTGCTTTTAACAAGTTGCGCAAACGCACCAGTGATAGCTCAATATGTTCTTCCCAATATGTCAATATCGTCTACGTATGCGAATAACTGAAGAAACGAAGGGTATTAAGATTTTACATAATATGACGGACAGAATTCTATAAACGATGTTGAGGAGGCTTATTCGCCCGCAGTTGACGCAAAAACAATTTTCAAGGAAATCTAATTTTCTCATATAGATGGGCTCTTAGGCTTGGCATTCCTTGAGTTTGTTTTTTCCCTAATCATTGCCTAAGTGATGACTTTGTTTGAGCCAGTTGATATTTTTTTAGTGTTCTACTGATGTTGCATTTTGCATACTGTATGACATACGAGGGATTACAATAAGAGAATGGTCCCGCACATTCCTCACGTTTTTCCGCATCTATTTCGGACATTCTCAAGACAGTTTCAGAAACAGCGACTAGCAAGTAATTGATCGATCTAGTTATTTATCTAACAGGGTTTCTAAATAGTGGCGTTAATACTGTCTGAGTTGAGAAGCGTTCAAACAATATTTTTCGAGATGCAGAGCCAAAATTCTTCTTTATGAAGTCAGTCCTTATCGAAGGAGCAGTGTCTAGACTACGTAGACTCTTTGATAGATTGTTTTTGGTTGCACTTCTAGCTTGAATGCATATCTATGTTAATTGTAGCAACCTTCCTCAAATCCTTAAATCGAACACTCAGTGGATTCTCGACCTGAAGCGCCGCATATTTCTTTCTTTTGGCCTTGATCGGCTTGACTCTTAGGCTCTTTGATAGGATTTCCTGACGATCTTCGGTGAACAAAGCACAACTAGTTCGAATTTCTTCCACTAATGGTGTCTTAATGTTGAGATTGAGTGATCAAACGGATCACGTTGATAATACATCTGATTTTTGTTATATGTATGCCATTCGGCATTAACGCTGGAGGACTAATATCAATGTAACTATTCGTACTAAGTTGCAGATAATACTATATTGCACCTAAGACTCAGACCTATGAGCTAATATGACTTATGACACTAATTTTTCGCTATGTCAAACAAATGACATAAGGTACCTTCCACCTTATTTTAAATTCTTATAATATTCCATCACCACCCAATACATCGACTCCACAGTAACACCAGCGCTTCTTCTAACCTTCCTCTCTTCCAAACAATTGATATCAATAGAGAGGCTCTTTTTGGTAGACTCTTACGAAGGTTACCAAAGTCAGCACCTAACTTTCCATTTTTTAGACATACGTACATACGAAAGAAAACAATCTATCCTAACACGAAAATATTTGTGTCTTCTCAATTATAAATGAATTGTAAATACATCGACCACTACGTAACTTAATACACAAAAAAAAAAACATACAAATAAATAAAACAACAATGATAAATTAAAATTAAGTGATCCAAAAATTAAAATCACTACATTTTTGTAAATATATTTTCTACACGCAAAATAGTTACGTATCTATTATATCTTAAGTTTTAAAAGAACAAAAAATTAAAATATACTCGTACTCGTACCACCAAGAAAACTTGAACAACACAAAATATTTAAAAACAAAATAATTGTTCAAAAATTTCACTCAAAAAAGCACTTCAAAAAGGGCGTGCGTGGCTTTTTGAAAAATTAAAATAAAATAGCTAAGACATTGGAGTACTTTTGTAACTACGAGGTACTCAAGATTCAAATATTAAAAAAAAGAGCTAAAAGTTAACACAGTCAATTTGTTTCACCAAATTTTGTTTTCTAAAAAAAGAACTCGACGCTCTTCAAGTAATTTAAAAATATTAATAATAAAACTAAAGCCACCATTTATCATCATCTGCCCTTTTATTCTTATTCTATAAATTTTCATTAAAGTAAAAAAAACTGTAAATTAGATATCAATAAATCAAAAAACAAATATAAAAAATAAAAAATAAAATATTACTTCAAATGTGTGTCTACATGAAGAGTTTTCTCTCTTTCTATAGCCTTTGTGTCTCATATTATTGTAAATAAAATTAAAAAAAATTACTTACGAACTAAAATAAAATTAAAACACAAAACACAATAACATGACGTTTTGTGTCAAAAAACAAAAACGGAAAACAAAATAAATTAAAAAAAAGATGATATTATATAATTATGTAATGTAAGTAAGGTATATAGTATATATTATATATATAAATATTTTAAAAAGATAACAAAGCGAAACAAAAACGTAAGCATTACCCAGTGAAATAAAAACAAATACATTTTATGCCACTATATATTTTGGAATATTTTTTTTTATAATTCTTTTTTATTTAGTTTCAATAAAAAAAAACCCACAAAAATAAATGTCTCATATAATTTAAATAATTTGGAAGTTTTATATTTGTTTGTCAACAAAGTAAAAACATTAATCGAATAACAAAAATTAATAATTAAAAAAAAAGAAAACTTTTTATATGGATGTACCTTAATTAGTTTATACAATATTATTATTACATATTAATATATATATATATAAAAATTAAAAAAACAAATGCAAAATTCATATAGTATGTAAAAAGGAAATATATATGATTAAGGAAATAAAAAATGAATTTAGATGTAAACCACAAAAAGAAACACTGTTTTATTTGGACAAAAAATTATCTTTTTCCGATGGCATGACAAATTTTTTAAGGAGGTTTTGATTATACAGAATTTACAGAGATCTGTTAATTTGGGAGTTTATCTTTCCACAGAAGAATTATTTTTAATAATATTAATAGTGTATTGTATAAAGAAAAGCCGGGGCGCTGCTGCAGTACAACACGGTTTTACCAACTTATTATCCAAAAAATGACGTGGTGGTCACCTGATAATCAAACCGTCAATCAAATTGATCATGGTGTGATCGAGCCAAAATACTTCTGCAGTATTATAAATGCTTCAACTTTCCGAGCGAAGAACATAGACGAACCACCACTTCGATGGAGACAACGTACGTCTAGGTATATCTTAAACACCACAATACCGAGAAAAGTACTGTGAGCAGATTTAACGTTGAACGGCTGCAATCGCAACAAGCTTCTGAAAAGCAAAGCTGTAACGAATGTGCTGGTTTTCACCCGTCCACCCGCATGAAACCCATAGTTTGATGAAGAATGCAGACAAGCGTATGCAGGAAAACAGCTCGCTCGCCTACGAAGTGGTACTGCATAAAATAACGATAGCGAGCCATGAGCTCTGCGAGCAAAGGAGGAGAAAGAACATCAGCGTGAATGAAAGATTGTGAGAAGCATGATCGAGAAAAAAGAAAGGTGCTACCCCAAGAACAAAGTTCGGAAGCTTTACTTTAAGGTGACATGAATGTATCAAACCAAAAAGATTCGAACACAGACCTACAGAGATGAAAAAGCAACAATAGTACAATAGTAGAGTCACAGGATATGAAAAACCACTTCTGCAATTTCGCTGTCAGGCAAAATGAAATTCAACCTGGACGGTGAAAATCAGGAGATCCGTCTACCCGACCAAACTAAAATTAGATTAGCAATATCCAAGCTTAAGAACAATATGGCTGCTGCACCGGAATACCTACCCCGAGCTATTTAAGACAGCGAGAGATGACCTAGTAGAGAGCATGCACCAACTCATTTCCAAGACTTGCTCAGCCAAAGCAATGGTTGCAGAAAGGAATCTTAGCACCGTTTGCCTGATCAACAAGAAAGGAAACCCTCCGGGGCATTGCACCGACAAGAGAATAATACTAAATACGATATCATGTGCAATTTTAGAAAAGGTTGCCATATAAAAAACAGAGCATCGTAAGCAAAGTGGATGATTTGCATCTTATCTTCGAAAATTCCGAGGTCGACATCATGTGTCTTCATGAAACTTGGTTAAAACCGAATATGCGTAACATTATTTTTGGGTTAGATAACTATTATACAAACTATTACGGGCAGATAATGTTGACAAACATGGCCGTTTTCGAAAACGTCATCTGCATCAAATTGCTTTTGCAAAATGTTCTTAAACGCAAGATGCAAAAGTTATTTGTTCGAAAACAACATCATAAATTACACTACATTTGCAGCATGATCGATAATGCAGTGTTTGCATGGCAGATGTTCATAAACGTCAACTGCGCTGCAAAACAGCAGCCACAAATCTGCGCTGTGAATTAAAAAAATTGGAAAAAAATGAGTATGTATGAATTTTTATTTGCTAGCGTCCAGAGAGTTATGTCTAGACATTCTTCCAAATTCGTACACGGCCGTCCTGTCTTTGCATTTGTCCACAAAGGCTGTAATTCTTCTTTAAGTTTCTACAATTATGTATATATGTATGTATTTGTACATCCTTTTCATTACATGATAAGTTGGAGGAACCACAAATAACTTACAGAAAAAATGCTTTTGGACATCCTGAAGTGATCGTAGAAATTCGTGGAATACGATCAAAAGAATTTAGCAAACCAACTAGATCCAATGGACTATTCAAGCTATATGAAAAACCAACATCATCAGCAAAGCAAAAGCTTTAGTAATAAGTAGACCGGCTGTACACTACTTCCGATCAAGGTTTAGCACTATCTGAGCACAAAATTGGAGTAATGTATCTTCAATCGATTTCTCTTTCTGAAAGCCAAAAAGGCCAAACGCCGTTTTATTCAAAAAATTTAATATTCTGTTTTTCATCAATTTGCCACAGATCTTATTCAAAACTGAAAGAAGTGAGACGGGCCTATAATTACCGATTTTGCACATTTCAAAGCTTATGGAAAGACTCCTGCAAATACGCAACGATTAAAAATATCTACCAGCACAACTACTATGAGACTTGGAATTTTTTAAGAGTGAAATTCGAAATACCATCAGCACCACAAGAATTAAAATTTTTTAAAGCATTTAAAACTTTTAACACCTCAGTGGGAGTTTGCAATATAGTATAACTACTCGAATTAGAAAACGAACAGAGTGAACAATTTCGTTTTGTTGTACTTTCAAGACTACAGGCTATATTATTAAAATATCTATTAAACGCGTTAGGAATTTCATTGTTGTCGGAAACATCACAACCATCAACACATAGTGCTGATTTTGCCTATTAGCCATTAACTCTTCAAACCTTTGACAAGGCCAAATTCAAAATGGTAGTAGTTGTCCCGACAGATTGGAATCTTGTGTTTCAGTTCAGCACACAATTTCTTATATTTGTTTTTTAGCCACATTTTTTTTTCAATAACGCGCTCAAATAGAGAGCGAGTTGTTTGAAGGGGTGGAATGCTACTGGCGTATTCTGTGGAGCACTGGTGGTGGAAATAGCGATAGAACAAAGTGATATACGAAACATTTTGTCGGTGTTCATGGATGTCCATTGACTGAGTGAGGGTTCAGCAAGAGTGCAGAACAGAGTCTGTACCAATCAAACCATACCATACGGTCTCTTATACAATGGTACAAATGGATTATAAAGATCATAAGGACCTCTATGGGCATTAATTTTATTGGGGGCAAAAACACCCATTTATTCAGCTTATTACAAGCTATAAAACTGAGGCTTAAACCTACAAGCTAAATCTAGGAATTATCACTAGGGCTTAAAGCTAGGGATGCTGAAAGAAATCGAATTTGAGGGAGAGAGTGCTGCGGCTAAAATGGCAAACGGAAAGGAAAGAGCAATATGTGGTTCGGTTATCTACCAATCTAACAGAGACAGGGGCAACGTAAATTTCAAGGATTAGTATAAAAGAAAATGGAGTTGTGATGAGAGTGCAATCAACGGAGTCGGGTTATTCATTCAGGTTAATGACTTTGAGATGGTCTCGATAGGGAAGTAAGATTGGAGTATCATTCCAAGATAGACCCCGAAGAGCAAATCGAAACAAACTACGCTGGATGCTCTCAATTCGGGATACATGAACTCCTTGAAAGGGACACCACGCTTGGCTAGCGTAATCGAGAATTGGGCGAACGTAAGTGATTATTATTATTTATTTATTTCATCTACCGAATACAAGATTCTTACAGACTACGCTTATAATAAATTAGAAAATAACTTACATTTAACTTAAATTTATATTTAATTTTAGCTATGATAGAGTATTTAGTTTCTTTGTTACAATATCTCTAGTATCAGATAAATCAATTTCATTACAAACACTATTAAACGATTTACACCAGCGATTTATTGGCTCATTTTAACCGTAAACTGTTCTATGCGCTTCTATATACAGTAAGGGTCTATCGCGTAATGGTCTCTGTGGAGCGTAGAGACTCCAGAAGCTGTCCAGAAGCTCTGGACATGTAATTTTAGAACTGAGTATATCTCTTACGAAGATAATTTCCAGGCTTTTTCGTCTAACAGACAACATTTTTAAGTCAATGAGAATACATCTTTCCTTATAGGAGGGTAAAAATCCTTCCCAATTAAATTTGCGTAATGTATCGAGTGAATGATTTCAATTCTTAATATATGTTGTAATATGGACTAAAAATGACGACACAGAGTTCCAAGATCGGTCGCACTAGAGAAGTGAAAGGAGATTTAAGAGCATGAGGATCCGAGAATTCTTTGCTAGTTCTCTTAATGAATCCCATCATAGAACAGGCTTTTCTCATAATTTGATCAATGTGAATATTGAAGTTGAGTTTTTCATCAAACGTAACGCTTAAGTCATTGACAAATTTACATATAATAAGAGCATCATTTATAATATTGTAATATTGAGTTTGTATAGGAGAGCAATTTTTGTAAAAAGAAATTTGCTTACACTTTTTAAGGTTTAGATGCAGCTGATTTTTACCGCACCATATAAAAAATGCTTTTAGATCATTTTGAAATAGGACTGCATCGGGGGGAGATTTGATTAGGGCAAACAATTTTACGTCATCGGCAAAAAGTAGACACTTACAGAACGATAAAGAGGCCACCATGTCATTTATAAAAATAAGGAACAAAAGTGGTCCAAGATGGCTTCCTTCAGGAACTCCAGACTTAACATCAAAATATCTAGAACAAATTCCATTTATCGCAACACATTGCTGTCTATTAGAAAGATCCGATTCAAGCCAATGCAGCATCCGCGAGTGAAACCCAAAAGTATTTAATTTGTGGATCAATAGACAAATGTTGACTTTATCAAAGGCTTTTGAGAAGTCAGTGTATACCGTGTCGACCTGATACCCGGCCTTTATAATGTAATTGCAATGTAAAAAATTAGAGAATTGAATCAGGTTGGTGGCAGTTGATTTACCTCTTAAAAAACTATGCTGTTTAGGTGAAATTAATTCTTTTACAAGGAAAAATAATATTTCGTTGACGATGGACTCAAATAATTTTGGAATTTTGAGGATCTTTGAAATACCTCTGTAATTATCAACATCGAATTTAGAACCATTTTTATGAATTGCTTAAATATATGATACCTTCCATCTATAAAGAAAAATACCTTCTTTTAATGAGGCATTAAACACAATTGTGAGGGGTGCAAATAGCACATAAGAAAAGTGAATCATAGGATGGGTTGTCGACAAGTTTTTCCAAAGCTTTAAAGACATCTGATTCAGTTAACTGCAAAGAGTCAATGGTAAATCCATTAATTCCATAATTAATATTGTTGAAACTGCTTGTATCGAGTCTGTTTGAGTTGTAAGTAGACTCAAAAAAGATTGCAAACAGCTCCAGATTACCTTCCAAATTTGTAGACACTAAACGTTTATATTTCATACAATTTGGGAAACCTGTAGTCTTTCTTTTATTATTTAAGTAAACCCAGAAGAATTTACTATTCGACTTTCTCTAGCATTCGGTGTCAAATATATATTTATTATACAAAAATTTGTGCAGAGTTTCGAAATCATACTTTCAGGATTTTTCGATTTAATATATGCTTTATGAGCTTTATCTCTTGCATTTTTTAAATTAAGGAAAGATTTATTGTACCACGGAAGATGTTTTCTTATCGCTTTTTTCAGTGGGACATACAAATTCATACATTCATGTATAACATTTAGGAGAATTGCGTACATCTCCTCAGTGTTTTTATTCTGAAACATACTTGGCCAGTCAAAATGAGCCAAATGCGTTTTCAGGGCAGGGACATTTGCTTTGCTAAAGTTATATAACTTAATATTAGGATAACCTTGAGCGATAGAGTACTTATAGAAATCCACCTTGATATTCAATGTTTTATGGTGTGAATCACATTCACTTATAGTGTAATCACTTTCCTATACTTCCGCAAGTAATTCAGTGTCTAAGAATATTAGGTCCAACAATTTATAATTATCATTAAATATTTTGTTTATTTGAGCAAAGTTTATACCGAACAAATTATCTACTATATAGATTTCTTTTTCACTAGAGATATTAAACGGAACCCACGTCTTATCTTCATCAACGAACTTCCATTTAATATTTGTTAAATTAAAATCACCAAAAACACAAATTTGATTTAGATGCAGCCGATAGAAAAAGTATGTTATTGGTATGCATTTTATATAATTCAAAGCAGCTTTGAGGGGGGATATAGCTTGCGCAGCAAATTAGATCAAACATTTCATCTAATTTGTAATGGCAAGAAAAGCGAACAACAACTTGGTCAATTAACTTATTATGATCATTTATCTTTACATCATCAAAATGCAGGTTATTTTTGTTTGCGATAAGTACTCCACCACCAAACTCATGACCTGTCATTTCTTCACTTCTGTCTTTTCTAAAGACTTCATATTTGTTTAAATTAACAAATTCATTAACAATATGCAACCAAGTTTCTGTAATAACTATAACATCGAAATCACATTCACAAGTGAATAAATAGAATTGATTTAACTTAGTTTCATACCACCAATGTATGAGGCAAGAGGTAGTATTAGCAGCAACATTTTTTGAGTAGCAAACCCACCAATATCAACAAAAGAACAAGCAGTAGTAGCATCAGCAATATTATCTGCAGAACCGTCAGCAACAGCAACATTTATATTATTGTCAGTTATATCAGACTCTCCCCCGACTGATTTGTGGGAGCAATTAAGTTTTTTTGAAGAAATTTGAAACGTCGTACAGTGATACCCTTAGTCCATAAAGCTGGATTAAGAACATGATCAATCTTTTGAGAAGGCAGAGATAATTCAAAGCTCATAAACTTCAGTTTATTGACATTAGTGTCTTTCTTTACCAATCGATGACATTTAATTTGGTTTATATGTATCAACGTCGAACTTGTCAGCAACATGTTTAGCTAATGAATTCTCATCAATGTTTAACATTTACGCGGGAGACATGTTTTTTTTTTTTTTTTTTTAAAGAACTTAACACTCAAGTGGGTATTAATACACTCAAAATGCCTTAGCACGTGTTAAGTTTTTAGGAAAATGGGACAGAGAGAGAAAGAAAGATTTTTGGATTTTTGGGCTCAGTGGTTATTTCGCTCCATGGGTGGCATCCAACATTTAATGGGGAGACTAAATTATTAGTGTAATTAGACTTGTTGTTGTATTAGAGGCAACCATTCGTCTTACGAGAATTAAGTTGTCTGAAAAAGAGAATGTCTTTCGGACGAGGCTGGGATTCGAACACCGAACCTTCCGATTTGGAAGCCAACACACTACCACTTGAGCCACGGCCACCCACGGAATGGTGTTTTGTCACACCCAATGACTTTTTTTGTACGAGTTTTTTTTGTTTTACTTGTCACAGTTGTCCAGCTGGGTTCGACAACTTCGATGATGCAGCCGAATGAGGAGATAAAATAGCGTTATCAAACTCAGAGCCAGATAACTTTAGATTACCAGTGAGAGTTTTTTCAACAGCAGCAGCACACATTTGTGCATTATTCCATTGATCAACTGAATTGATCGATGAAGATGTTTGTTTATGCGAATCAGTGGGGACGAGGGATATATAATTTTCTTCAGCAGAAGTACTCGTGACAGCATTTGTGAGTTCAAGTGGTTTACCAAGCCAATTGAAGGTGACATATGCTTATGCAGGTCAGTCGAAACGATGGATTTTGCATTTTTAGCATGACTAATATCATCACTATCATCAATGGTTACAATAGGTAGGTTTACCTTTTCCTTCTCAGCAGCATGAGGACAACCACTTATGGGTTTAGTTGATTTCACTATATTTTTGTTTGTGGATTTCAGCAGCGATTTAATGTCATTTCCAATGTCATTTATCATGAGCATTAGAGGTTCAATAGAAGAATTTGATTGAATGCAATCAATGCAATTGTACAGACAATGTTTATTTTTGCGAATAATACTGTAAGTCCAGGCCAGAGCATTTCAAATGAAATTTACGTTGACAGAGCGATTTGCACTGCACTCCGTCATTACGAATGACTGATGAACATTTCGAACAAATTGACTTCTTAGACATAGTAGTAAAAAACTAACCGCACTCGGCGAATACGTCTGATCACAAGCTCGATTTGAATTGGAATGAATGTTAGAGAGACCTAGTAATAGCTAGTTGCAAAATATTAAATCAGGAGTAATGAAATATACGGATGACTCTATCGTTATAGCATTTATAATACCGGATGAAGTTATTACACTCCCGATCAAATAAACTGTGATGTATAGTGATTTGGTCACGTACGGGTTGCAGAATTCTTTCGACCATCTTTTAATGAATCCAAATGTAGTAATTATCTCATCAATATGCCAGCGGAAATTAAGCTCCCTGTCGCATAATGTGCCAAGGTCGCGGATAGACTGAACAAGGGATATAGGCTGGCCATGGAGAAGTTAATTCGGAGAGGAGACTTATTGCACTTATGTGAGAAAGTAATCGGTTGGCATTTGGTGAAGCAGTTCTTGATGCACCAGATGGAAAAACTATTTAGATCTATTTGAAGGACGCTGGAGTCATGTTGTGAAGAAATGGGTTTAAAAAATTTGGTATCGTCAGCATAGAGATAAAATGCTGAGTGTTGAATGACCCTTTCAATATCGTTAATGGTTAGGATGAAGAGAAGTGACCTAGGTGACTACCTTGAGGAACACCTGAATTAGCCAAGATAGGGGCCGCCGATGGGATATACCTGAAACGAACACTATAAAAACGATTATTTAGGTAAGAAGATATCCATTTTAGCAAAATGGTTTCAAATCCAAGAATGGATAATTTGAAGAAGATTAGTTTACGAGATATCTTATCAAAATCAGTTGTTATAACGTCAACTTCTTTACCACTTTCATAGGCTTAGTGAACAGAGGACAGGAATTCGACGATATTAGTGAAAGGCAGATTTCAGAAAGCCGCGTTGATTAGGGAAATAGAGAGTTGTACTGGAAACTTGAGGCTTCGTACAAAATGCTTTCGAGGAGTTTGGTACGAGTTTTTGTACTCAATGAGCAAGATTCCCTTTGAGTCCCAAAAAATTGTGGCCATGAGCTTCCCGGCAGACGGAGTGACTTTGAACTTCTTCGGGGGGTCTGTTCCTTTTTTATGCCACTGCATGGACTCTTGTTTGCTTTCAGGGTCACAGTGGTGGACCCATGTTTCGTCCCCAGTAACAATTCCATCCATAACACCGTCCGCGTTCTCACTACACATCTCCAAAAGCTCTCTGCAGCATGCGATTCTCAATTTTTTCTGAGGCGCTGTGAGCATTCGTGGCACCCACCTTGCACTGACCTTTGAAAGGTTAAGATGGTCATGAAGAATGGTGTGAATGGTACCAATTGAAAGCTTGGTGATCTCTGCCATCATTTTCACCATTATTCGGGCATCCTCAAGAACAAGTTTTTCGACTTCTTTGATGCTTTCTCCCGTACAAGCAGTAGGCGGGGCGCCGGAGCGGGGGTCGTCTTCAATGCTCTCTCTGCCTCTCTTGAACTCACTTGACCACTTTTGCACAGTTGATAATGAAGGTGCGGAACTCTGGTAAACAGCCACCATCTCTTCATGAATAGTTTTTTGACTTTTTCCTTGCTTAGTGAGAAATTTAATTACAGCGCGATGCTCAATTTTCACCATCATCGTCTCAGTTGCCATTATGATTCTGTTTAACTAGAGATAAGACGCGAATTAATAATCACATTTATATGAAATTTTACATGAATGCACTAAAATAATAGTATTATTTGATAAATTTATATATACAACCACAGCTTCACCCCGATACCGAGAATATGTTGAACGCCCCTCGTATATGTGAAAGTTTAGCTATGGGGCGGTATATTTGCATATCGGTGTTATGAAAGAAGACTTTCATATCTGAGGAAATCCACCTTGAGATTTGAAAGGGGGTGGGAAAGTGTTGAGGAACATGGATGGACGGCCATCTGAGCCGGGTAAATACTCATCATTAAGTTGTTGTAACTTGTTTTCTATTACTGTATGATCAAAACTTTTAGAAATAGAGGGGCCAATAAGGAAGTTAAGTAGGTATTTGAAATAAGAGGGATCCAGTACGAAGGAATTATGGGCAAAAGATTGCTTAAAGAGAGTAGCAAAAAAGATGATTTGATTTGATGATGTTTTCGAATGAGAGGGTTGTATGAAAACCATTAGATTTTTGTTTGTATTTAACGAATTGGTAGAAAGACTTAGGATCGTAAATAAGTTTTGATTGCGCACTATCTAGATATCGCTAGTAGAGAACGCTATAGAGCCGGGCAAATTGAAGCTATGACCCGAGATAGTTCGAATAGTCAGCAAAGGAATTGGATCGGAGGAAAACGGATCATAATTTGTTTCTCTTATTACATAAAGAGTGAAGTCTACGTTTATACCACGGGGGCTCGTAGAAGGGATTTTATTGCGCGAAAAGGGCACATAGAGAAAAATTTAAGAGTGCGTAGGAGTGGATGGTTAAAACACTGGCAAGGTAGCACGTTAGGGACTAAAAAATTGCCGTTGTTATCTTTGATCCGTTGAAGATGTGACATCCGAAAGCAACAAGGTCTTTTGAGACTTTTTGGGGAGACATATTCAAAATCTCGTGAAACTTGATATATGTATATGTGGTGGCCGTGGCTCAAGTGTTAGTGTATTGGCTTCCAAGTCGGAAGGTTCGGTGTTCGAAACCCAGCTTCACCCGAAAGACATTTTCAGGCAATTTAATTCACGTAAGACGAATGGTTGCCTATAATACAACAACAAGTGCAATTATCCTAATAATTTGATCTCCCCATTAAATGTTGGATGCCACCCATGGAGTGAAGTAACCACTGAGCCCAAAGATCTTTCTCTTTCTGTTCCATTTTCCTAAAAACTTAACACATGCTCAGGCATTTTAAGTGTAATAATACCCACTTGAGTGTTAAGTTCTTTAAAAAAAAAGATGTTCCTCAGATTTGTAAAGCCAGTAGGGAGACCTTCCTGCTGTATGGAGACCATGATGATTGCTTCAGTTTTTCCCTCATTGGAAACTAAGTCGGATTTGTCATGCAGATATGCTAGAAGGAGACGCATGTTCTCGTATGTCTTTTTTTCTGTAATCCTAGAAAGTGCAAAGGGAAGGTCGAAATTGGAGAATATTAGTTTTGAATCTCTTATTACTAGAATTAAAGTCAGGTTTGGGACAGTTTGGGACGAGTTTCGATATCTTACGGGAGTTGGAAATGGGATTAGGTAACTTAGAATTAAATTGAATGCTAAGATTAGTTTTATCCTGTTTCGCCTGTTTCGTGGTAGGTGTGTGGATCCATTTACATATAAGCATTTTTACGCATCATGTTGAAATTAGCACCAGCAGAGTTTTTAAATAACCATGCGTATCCATGGAGGTCGAATTTAAAGTTTCGATTACCTTTGTGGTGAGATGGCAGGAATATTTTATATTGGCTGATGGTGATACCGTATTTTTTGCGAAGAATTTCGTGATCCAAGAAATATCCGCATTTTGGGGGGTGCCTTTGATGAAAAATGTAATCATCTGGGTTTCAATTTCATCTAGCCTACGCCTCCATTCGGAAAGTGTCCATGTTGTAACAAAATGTTTGATGAGCTTGCGTGGGGTGGCAATGGGAGGAGTTGACGGTGAAACAGTTTCGGACTCTTGAATTGAAGGGGCAGCTCGAGAATTTGTAGAATGAATCAACCGTGGTGGACGAGGAGATGGTGCTGAAAGTAGGTCGATTTCGGTTTCCAATAATTCAACCAAAATTGATGTATTGTAGTGAACATTCTGGTGGTGTTTCGTATGGATTGGTAAATTGTCAATTTCGCTAGTTACTGTTTCAATACGATTCTTGATATCAAAAATGGTAATTTATACTGCAGCTAGATCGTCGCCGAAAAAGGTAAACAATGCACTTTACGCACTGTTATGTACAATAATATAGAAACTGCGAGTGCAACTCAGCAAAATCGGAATATACAGAAATTTGGTCAACACTTGGGGTAATGCACTAAATATGTGCGGAACCAGAAGTGGCATAGCAACAGTTATTGAGCACGGAAGATTGAGGTCAGCCAAAAAAACTGTCAGCACTTGGGGTAATGCAATAAGTGTCGACGAACAGAGGCAAAGATATGGAAGGGGAAGAAATAATTTAAAGTTTAATGCGGAGCAACTGCTCTGGTCACTATAGATCAAAATAGGACCAAGGCATACTGTCAAATCAAATTTAAGACAATGGAGCAAACCTGGGATGAGTTAGCCCCAATTTACAGAAAGTTAGAAAATGAACTAACCTAAGAAGACGACGAAGAATATTTCAGCCTGAAGAAACAGATGGCTGTATCACTTGTCTACACAAAACCTGCAACCCCATTAGACAACTGTGAGATTACCAAAGGTTGAACTACCAAAATTCGATGATAACTACCAAAAGTGGCAACATTTTCAGATCTCTATACAGAAATGATACACAGCTAGAACATCTCAGATGGCCAAAAAATGTGGTTTCTGAAAACAAGCCTAACAGGAGAAGCTGAAAAATTGATTCCAACCAACTAACATGCTTCAGTTGGTGTTGCCTTTGCATTACATTTGGAAATGAAGAGCAGTCACGGATCGCACAGCTCGACCAAGAACAAGATCGAAATACGGCAAGTCGCACTACTGATTCGAACCAAGCCAAGTCTTGATGAATAATCTACATCAAGCCTTCATTATGTTAGAAACTGCTAAGGTTCAGATTATTGGGCCAAATCAACGGAAATCCGAGTGTTGTGCTCTGAGGTTAACCTCATCAGTCAAAGTTTAATACAGGAACGTAACCTCAACCCAAAACTGATTCCCTTCTAATCGAAGGAATACAACAAGGAAGGTAATGGGCAACCCAACTGGTGAGCGTTAATTGTCAATCAAATGCAACTAACTACTGCAACATCAAGCAAGCGGACCGAAACTTCAATCGACCATGCAAAATTTATCTTCTGAAAGGTACAGAGTTCTATCATGAACTGCTTGAAGTGGAAAAAATCAGGCTGAGGAACGAACTACCAATACCCCAAAGTACAAAGTATGAATGGATAGTATCTGGCAAGGTCTAAAAAATTTCGCTCTCTAGCCTTACATGCGGAATCTGCACAGAAGAATAATTATTAGGTGACGTTATCGAAAGATTCTGGCGGCAAGGGGAACTTACAGAGATTGCGAGCGATCTAACCTGCCTACAGATGAAAGATGCGTAAGGTTTGCCTGACCATCCACAAAATTAGATGATTCTAAGAAAATAACGCTGTGAAGATTTTTGGCGTTAAAAAAATATTAGGCAGACATAAGAAACTCAAACTCCTGTATCTTAAATCCATGGAAGAATATCTCCAATTGAGACAGACGGTAGAAATACTCGTAAATATAGAAAATCTGAATTTGCCATACTACTTTTTGTCACACCACAGAATTTTAAAATCAAATTAATAGTGGTATTTGATGCGTCCAAAAAAAATCACTGCTAAAATTGCTTTAACAATTGCTTTAACACGTTTCTACCTGGTCCTACAATCCAAGATGACATCTTCTCACTTTTAGCATGCCTTCGAACCCCACCCTTCGTATTTACGGCCAATATAAAAAAAAATAATCGAAAATAACTATGACAG
This sequence comes from Volucella bombylans, assembly GCA_949129095.1. NCBI lineage: Eukaryota > Metazoa > Arthropoda > Insecta > Diptera > Syrphidae > Volucella > Volucella bombylans. The sequence continues at coordinate 164,904,095 of OX422140.1, read as the reverse complement.
ATGAAGATCGGAAGCATTAGCTCATATTTTATCGAAATGAACAGGAACAAAAATGAAAATGCTATCAGGCACACAGATACTGGCCAATGACTTCTACATGGATAGTGTCATTACGGGTTCCAATAGTGTGCCAGAAGCCATAAAAATCGCGGTTAGAACTCTGCGCAGCCAAACTGGCAGCTGACCTGGCTTAACAAGACATATGGGATTTAAAACTTAGGGAGCTGGAACCCTATCTTTTGACTGACTTAGAAATCGTGCTATGTTGAATAAATGCAGATGCCAATAACTATCACAGGTTCATAGCGAACCGGATAAGGGCTATCAAGGGTCTAACTTCGCCTATTGGTGAATTCCGACATTCATAACAAATTTCTGCGGACATCGTATCGAGAGGCATATCTGCTGTGAAACTTAAACCTGTTCTATGTAGTTTTATGTGCCACTCTACTTATATGCACCAAATACTAGCTACCGACTTGAAAGTTAAGAGCACAAACGTATAAAAGAAGGTCTCGAAAATAATTCTTGTCACAATTACCTCTCCTGGTATTATCAGCACTGTAGAACACCACAATCCCTTTTCGCGATTGCAAAGAATTGTTGCGTATGTAATACGCGGTATACAGAGATTCAAAAAAAAAAAACCGTCAAACGAACCATCATATAATCTCACTACAATGGACATCCATAATGCAACGCGAGTAATTTTGAGAGAGATATACCCAGGTCGTGGTCGTGAGCGCGCTTACGAGCGATGCCTTTAATTCGCGCTTAAAATATTTCTTGGAAGAAGAGGAAATTGCCAAACCATACACTGCAATGAAGCCACGAACTTTATCGGCACCCGGAATCAACTGCAGGAAGCTTAACCAGCCTTTTAAAGCGAAACATCAAATCAAAATATAATAACATTTAGCTCTGATAAGGGAATATAATTTCATTTAATTCCAGCACGAGATTTTTGGGAGACTACAGTTAAGCGAAATTTGGGAACGATTGTGATTTAGATAGAAAACCAACACAAGATCACTGACGCCACTTTCACCTTATCCTAACGAAATCGTGGCATTAACCCCTGGACAGTTTCTAATAGGAGAAGCATTAACCAGCTCAATTTATCCTTCCACAAAAACCCCAAAGAATAATTTGGGAAAAGAGTGGAGAACAATTACGGCGTTTAAGCATCAGTTCTGGACGCGTTGGTCCAATGAATATCTAACCGAGTTACAATATCGGCAAAAGTGGTAACAGGAGCACCGTAAAATCAGGAACAGAATAGCAGTTGTAAGAAAGGATGACATCTTATACCTTTTGCAATAGCAGCTATGGAGAATAGTCAAATGCTTCAAGAAGAATGACGGTTCCTTAAAAGCCACATTCATAAGCTGGTGCCCTTACGTGTTGGCAAAGAAGAAATATCAAAACAGTCGCATGTCAAATCAAAGAATGGTGAAAACATGAGAAACAATGATGAGTTGCTGCTTGTTCATATCAAAAACCAGACATCCTTCCTACCAATTACTAAATATTAAATATCACGAACCGCGATCAAAGACATCAAAGTGATAGACTACACTTCAAGGTTATGTCGATCTCAGGATGATTTAATTAACCGAACAAACATTATTTCAAGAGAGCTCTTTGAGGAAAACCTATCCGAAAACTTCTTATCCCTTGCGATCCCAACCTTAATTGCGATAACAAATTTTCAACGAATTTAGGGCTCACTGTTGGTCGTTATAACTCATAGTCAACACGGGAGTTCCCCGCTCATGCCATCTACCCAATTCAACCAACAGCTGTAGTTCATAAGGTAGCTGTTCCTTTCACTAAAACTTCCCATGACTGATCTGCACTCATCGAATATGTATTACTTAATGACCATGGAAAGAAGAGTTTTGCAGAAACACGCGTTTCCATAGCCAAAATACCATTGATAGACTCTGAAGAGTTCGAAGTGTTTCGATTAATCCCCGTGCCAGTATTATTAAACGAAACTTTTGTTGCTATAAAACCATCGTCACCATTCCTTATAATAATCATACATCGAGACCAATATTACGCGTTATTGGAAGATGAAATGAAAAATTGCATGTCAATTCTTCTGGCAAGATTCCTGTACAAGCAAGGCTCCATCATAAAGGATACAGCGCTAATGCCTGCGAGATAAGTGCTCTAAACCACCAATTTTAATTCGCATAAAACCGGTGGAAGGGCCCATGCTGGATCCAACTTTATAGCCTAAAATCTTGTCTATGTGCACTACCCGAAGAAACGACCCTGAACCTAGTCTGTGGAATGAATACAATACATGTAACTATCAAAGGTTCAGATGTTACCAAGATGCAAGAAGATTGTGTAATGAAGCAGCAGTAACTAACCATAATATCTACCCATCAGTTACCAGACTATCGTATGTACCACTCAGCAATCTAACAGCTTTAAACTATCAGCTTCAGAATTACAACGATCATACTGCAAAAATCGAAATATTATATTAAAAGGAAACATTGAGGATTCCGCGACACACTTCCCAATGAATTAAAATGTCATTATATCCACCACACCATAGGCTATACGGCAATTATAAAAGCGATTACAGCTCTTATCTTCTTGACCTTCCAGTATTACCACAAAAGAAGGAAGAATAAGAATACCGAACCCAAGAAAGGGGAAAGAACATACCCACACATCCAGAGACCTACATCAACAAAAATCAGTTACAGCTGACAGATTTAATATATGTTATGTAAGTATCGAAGAATAGTTAAGCATATCTAAGAGACCAATTTCTTGTTTCAAAAAATATATATTATTATTATTTTTTTTTAATTAATTAATATTGTTAAATCTACTTGACTTAAGACTTGTATGTATTCATTTTAATGCGGGACAGGATGCTTAGGTTGGATATGCATTGTACTTAAATATGAATTCCACACAAGCAATGCTGATCCACTTTCCGTGTCAATAAACGTACACAGAATAAATATTACGAGTAAGTAGGTCAGCGTTCATGCAAATTGTAGCACCAAATATTGTATTTCTGTCTGCAAAACATTCTCACTGTACGGAAATATTGGATATGCCGCATTTTTGGTCGGCTAATGCAATTATTGATAACCTCATCCACAATAAATATGTCAGTTACAAATATTTAATGTTATTGTTATAAAAAAAAAAACTTTTTTATTTTCACTCCGAGGAACCGGACTTTATTTTAGTAAACTTACACAAACTCTGAAATAAACTTATTCTAACACCTAATATGAATACCATCGGTTGATTTCTGCCAGACTCCTAGTCAGCAGCTTGCCTTCAGCTCAGGTGCAATACTTGCTTCTAGATTCGGATGAATTGCCTGCCTTGAATTCGGGTGAATTGCTTGCTTTGAATTCTGGTGAAATTTGTTATATGCGCCGGATGTCTAAGTGCAATGTATATTGTGGGAACAATGGTAGGTAGTGTAGGTAAGAGTGGCTGTTGGAAACACCAATCCACCTATTGGCCCATTGTGATGCACGTGGATCTATGATCCTCTTACTAATGGAACCAGTTTGAGCTTACGATGAAGCGTAGGAGACTGTTTACGTCTATACTTTTTAGATCGTTAAGGTCATTGTAGAAGAAAGATCCTAAGTGAAGTTTTCTTCTCTGAGAGAGAGCTGTTCATATACAGTGTAGGTGGACGATTGTCTCCTATTCGTCCTCATCCATGCAGCTTCTACAGAAATCGTTTGTAAAAGCGCTTTGAGGCAGTGTCCAGTGATGACACCTATGATGGCGCTGAGGTGTCTCCTATTTAGAAGTATCAGACTGTTAGAGCGCTTAGTTTTGGCCAGATCTGTTTAGTCGCTACACATGTTGTTCCAACAGTCCACCTAAGGTCTGTTCTTATATTGGCATCCATCTTTAAAATTAATTTGCACATAGCGATGATTGGTATACCCATTCTACCCGAAACGAGTAGAGTGGTTCCAATTTTTGAGAGCTCATCGGCCCTACAGTTCTCTGGAATGTCTCTGTGGCAAGGCACCCAGAAAATGTGAAGGTTGAACTGTTCTGCTGTCTCCATAAGTGATTGGCATTCAAGGGTGGTTTTAGAATATAATGAGACTGAGTCCAGTGACTATATATTGGCCTGACTATCCAAAAAGGTGCAGATATCTTTTGTAGATATCATGTTTTTCTTCAACCGAGACAGAGCCTCTTTAATCGCCAAAATTTCTGCCTGGAACACGCTACAGTGATTTGGAAGACGGAGATAGAGGCTTAAATTATCTGAGAAAACACCGCCACCAACCCCGATATTGGTTTTACATCCATCTGTGTAGAAATGGATTGAGGTTTCCTGCATGAAAACATCTTCATCCCAAAAAGATCTAGAAGGGAAGCTCGGATGGAAGTCCTTGTTAAACCAAAGTTCGTGTATAGTGTAATCGATGTTCTCTGTGGGGATTCCTGATATATTAGGAATATTATCATGGCCAAATGAATTATTTGTCCACTGTGTAGTCGCTGCGACTGCAGCTATTCGCCTGCTGAAAATATCGAGGGGTGTCAAATGAAACAGAATGTCTAATGCCGCAGAGGGAGTAGACCGTAAGCTCCGCTTATGCATAGACATGCTGATCTTTGGACTCCGCTTAGCTTACTGCAGTTGACTGCATTGTCTAAGGCCGTCCACCAGACGACAAATGCGTAGGTGAGTATCGGTTTTATGACCGAGATGTACTCGTATAGTCAGTGTGTTATGCGATGTTGAATGTCCCATTTATTCCCAATGGCTTTTTTGCAAGAAAATAAAGCTACTGTAGATTTATTGCCTCTTTCTTGAATGTTAGATTTCCAGTTTAGTTTCCTGTCAAATATGAGACCCAAATATTTTGCTGTATTGGAAAAGACTAAACTGGTACCGCTTATTGGGGCAGGGTCTACAATTGGAAATTTGTATTACCTGGAAAAGAGAACAAGATCAGTTTTATGGGGGTTTACTCCCAATCCACAGCGATCTGCCCAACGGGTTATTCTGTTGAGATTTAGTTGAAGGAGTCCTTTAATGGTACTAAGATGCTTACCTGAGACGGCTATAGCAACGTCATCCGCATAGGCAATCATCCTTCTACCACCCGCTTACAGGTATATCAGAAGATCATTAACCACTAAGTTCCAGAAAAGGTGTGAGAGCACACATCCTTGCGGCGCACCTCTGTTAACACATATTTTAGTAGAAGCCGCACCTAGTTTATAGTTGATTATCCTGCCATTTAGCATAAGACTGATCAACTCCCCAAGTGGGTCATTACCTGCAGAGTTGACAGCGCAGTCGTGATTGCGGATGTGGTGACGGGGAGACTACGATAACTTTGGCGCCAAGAATTGATAACGGTATTTTGTAGAGGGGTTAAAAACTAGCATTTTTTACTATGGGAGGGGAGTCCATCTCATCCCGTTTAGGAGTTATGGGCAATTTAAAAAGAAATGACTTAAGATGGAAAAAAAATTATTAAAAAACAACGGTAACACTTACATCGAACGATTCCTACAATATAGAGAGCAGAGAAAGGTCGCTTTCCTGGATATAGAGGGTTCCCTTAACAACGTCACCACGGCACGAGTACGATAACTTTGGCGCCAAGAATTGACAAGTCAGTGAATGCAGAATGGTTTCCACTGGGCACAGCCTTTCCCTTACAGTAGGCATGTTGAGCAGTTGACGGAATTCGTGGATCAATTTTAGCTTGTTTGTGGATATCAATCAGTAGTTCTAGAGTTTTCGGAAGAAAGATGATAGACTTATAGGTATGAGGTCATTTGGGACAAAATGAGAGCATTTTCCGGCTTTGGGAATAAAAATTACGTTGACTTCTCTCCATGACAGTGGAATGTAGATCAGTTCTACACAGCTCCTCGTAATATTTTCTGGCGTAGGCAGGATAATATCTGTGGACCTCTATAGCTCGGCAGGTATTATACCGTCCAGACCAGCAGACTTGTATGGTTTGAAGTTATGCATCGCGCAGAGCAGTTTGTCTCTTGTGATCAGACAAAGTGATATCAGGTATTTTGTTTTATTTTCCTGCAGCTATTCTATGTCGTTGGTATTTTTATATAGGTTATATTTGATTTCTTACATATTGTTAATTTATTATAATTATTAAAATTTTCTTTAATTCCTTAGTATACATTTTTGCATTTCAAAACATTTTTATATTCTAATTTAATTATATTGTTTTCCATTTTTATTGGCTTAATCAACAAATTACTACATGTTTCAATTTCCGCTTCTGGAATACTAATGATATATAAAATGGATGAACCATTGGATGCAATTTTAATATCTGCAAACATTAAAGCTTCTTATAGATTAATATAGGGTAATTTGTCCTTTACAAAGACTTTTTTAATTAATTTTAATTCTATATTCAATAAAATAAAAGAAATTACGATTTTAATTTTGCCCATAACAAAGCGTATTCAATATTTTTTTAGTTCTTCCTGTACAATGTTTAACTTATATCTAATAACTGTATATTGTAGTATATTTCTGCTTTATATTTATTTGTCCTAACAAATTCCACAAGTTTATTTGTAATATTATTTATTCTTTCCATAGATGATTGATTAATTATCACCTGTTTATTGTTGTTTTGTAGAATATTATGCATTTTAGACTTGAAAATTTTGAAATCATCGTGGTCTGGGGTACCAGCTATCCACTTCAAGGTAGTACCCAAAAAAATGTAACGCTCTTCGACTCTTGGATTTAGGTTTGAGTGGGATAGGAAAAGGAAATTAGGGTCGGTATTATTACAATCTTTATGCAATTTGTCTTGGAGATCCTTTATTCTATTTTCATAAGCTTGTTATATAGCTTAAAGACCTTCCATTTTATGAATGATTTTCTAGGTGCCTGTCTGTACTTTCGCTTTATATTCATTTCTAATATTATTCTTATGCACTATTTTTTTTAATACGGTAGTAGATTTGTCTTCTTTTATTATTTCCTTTTTGAATCTAGATGACAATTTAAAATATAATCGTTTGTTTATTTTAACAAAGATGACCCGCCCTGGGCAATAAGTTTTAATAAGTTTTCTATTCTTATTATGCCATTCAGTAACTTTAACTTGTTTTTCTTGTAACCTTTGAATATTTTCCTGTTCATAAAGATCTGGGTCGGTACTTACGGTTCTACCAAAAAATGTTTTTATTGGTCTTTTATTTGTTGAAGAGAGTATTAAATAATTGTACTCATATAGAGCGCGATCTAATAGTTCCGTGAAGGATTAGTGAGTGCACTCAGTTTTAAGGCATCGCACAATTTCTGAAAGAGTGTAGTGAAATCTTTCCACCTGACCGTTTACTGCACTAGTATATGGAGGAGTTCTATAGATTTCTATATTAAGTTTATATTTGATCATAAAACCGATAGATGCTGAGTTAAATGTTTCCTCATTATCGAAGACGACGATTTTGGGAACTCCATAAGCGAAGATTAGCTGTCTTAGTGGAAATGATTAATTTCAGAAAATTATACGAGTATGGCTATGATGGGTGGAAAGGAAATTTCGAACTGATAACTATTTTCACTCCCAATACAAAGCCTAATTTAATTTTTAAAGACTTTATAGTACTTTCAACAGGTGGAATGAAATCATGTGCTGAGCTGTGATCGCTATGTTGGGTTATAGACATTGAATTTACTTGACTAATTTGTAGACAGTGCATCTGCGACAACGTTGCATTTCCCTTGTTTATATTGCAGCTCGTAGTTACATTCCTCGAGAATCGCTTTCCAGCGTTTCATCTTGGATTTGTTATTTTTGCTATTTAGATCATACGTGAGGAGCTGATGGTCCGTGTAGATTTTAACACGAGCAGTGTTGAGGTGCAAAGAAGTTGGTTTTGTAACAAAAAGGGAAAAATAAAACGCAATTTGTTTTGAATACAGAATATGCCTTTATTCTTAAATTGGTCTTACCTCGATTAGTAATAGAAAGAGGAAGTGTAAAATATTAACGTGGTGAGGTTGCCCGTAGACGGTATACAACTTTGCTAACACAAGCTCAACCTGGCGTTCTACATTTTATTTTTTATTTAAAGGTGAGGGGTTCCACTCACTCCGGAAGGAAGGAAAGTTAGTAAGGGATGTCTAAACTATCTAAATTATATAATTCAATTTACATTCTTGAGATTTTATAAATATGTAAGACATTTACGTAAACAATATTAAATCAGTAAAATTTGTATCTATATGAATAAAAATAAGATACATGTACGGTATTAATAGTTCATTTCAATTACATCTTTAATAAATCAAATAATTAGAACAAATATAATAAAAAAAAAACGCTTTAATTAATTCAATCATAACTGATTTAAGTACATATCTATCTTAAACAAAGTTATTCTGAAGGAATAACACAAAGTTTTACAATAGGTCTCGTTATTTCATCCTGCTGAGTTCGAATGCTAGCAACACGTACCCTACCGTCGAAGCCTGGAAAAACTTTGCTGACACAGCCTAGTCGCCACTCCGTAGGGAGTAGGTGATCCTTTCGTACAACTACAAGATCCCCAACCTGTACATCTCTGTGTGGGAACTTCCATTTGTATCTTTTATGCATTTCCTTAAGATACTCATCTTTCCAACGTTTAGCAAAATGTCGTTGAAGAATCTTAAGCTTTTCCCATCGATTCACAAGAGAAATGGAGGATTCTTTAGGTACAGATTCTTGTAAAGAAATAAGAGGACATCCGATCAGGAAATGACTCGGTGTGAGAGGACGAATGTCATCGACGTTCTCAGATGTTGCACTGATTGGACGAGAATTGAGACAAGCTTCGATTCGACAGAGCAGAGTTGAAAACTCTTCAAACGTGAATTTTGCGCCAGTAGTCCCTTTTTGGAAATGGAGTTTGAAGCTTTTAACCCCTGCTTCCCACAGTCCACAAATGTGGGGCGCTCCTGGAGGGATAAAATTCCAAGAAATGGAATGATTGTGCGATACCAATATTTAAGAGGCGGCTTCCTTTAAGTATTTTTTGAAATTGTCCTTAAGAATTCTATCAGCTCCAACAAAGTTACTTCCGTTGTCCGAATAAAGGACATGAGGAAGACCTCTTCTCGCAATAAAACGGTGAAAGGCAGCTAAAAATGCAGCTGTAGATAGATCCGTCGTTCCCTCTAAATGTGTAGCTTTAGTACAGAAACACACGAAACGCATACGTAGCTCTTTGTTATGCGACAACTTCTACCAATATAAGTTTTTATGTCAAATGGCCCAGCAAAATCCAAACAAGTTTTCGAAAAGGGTTTTGAAAAGTCAGTTCTTTCTGGAGGAAGTGGTGCCATAAGTTGAGAACGTCGTTGTTTCTTGTGAATCACATAAACTTTGCAGTGGTTTATACCAGCTTTAATGAGGTTTTTGAGTTTAGGAACCCAGTATGCTTGACGAATGGGAACCAACATCAACCGGTTTCCTCCATGGAGGGATATCTCATGGACGAAGTTTTCAAGAAGTTTGGCATAGTGTGAATTATAAGGTAAGATGATAGGATATCTTTCACTCCATGACAGATTAGAATTAGTTAGGCGGCCATTTACTAGCATTATGCCATTGGCATCAAGAATTGGATTCAGAGCTAAAAGTTTACTTGATCGATTGTCGATTATGCAGCGCTTCGTATTCAGGTTGGAAATATATCTTTTGAGAAAGAGTTATAAGTTTTTCCTTGGTAGTAACTATTTCTTCTCTGGTAATATCTTGACTTGGATATGCATTTTTATGCTTTAACCTGTATATTAATTGGTGAGTGAACCGTAGGACATATGATATTACTCTCAGAGCTCGGGAAAAGGACGAAAACTTAAGTAGTATATCTTCCAATTGATTGGAGTGGGTATGAAATGATTTTATAGGTTTGGACTCGAGGTCAGCTTCATTGACAAATGTAGCAGAAGTGGACGGCCAGCATACCTCAGTATTATGTAGAAATTTTGGACCATGCCACCATAGTTCATTGTCGAGAAGTTCACCAGGAGCCATCCCCCTAGTTGCAAGATCCGCTGGGTTGTCTTGCGAAGCCACATGTCTCCATTTGAGGTCACCTACATTGCATTTTATTTTACTAGTGCGATTGGCTACAAAGGTCTTCCAAGAACAAAGAGATTTTAGTAGCCACGCCAGGATGATAGAAGAGTCGGTCCATAAATAAATGGAAGTATCAGCGACAGTAAACATGGGAATAATTGTTTTCATAAGCTTAGACAGAAGGACTGCGCCGCATAGCTCTAATCTTGGCAACATGATTGGTTCTACGGGTGCAACCTTGATTCGTCGAAAGACATAGTTTAAGTGTTAGGTTTAACTTAGAGTGCCCGCATGGGGCCAGTAAGTTAGAATAAGATTATTTGTAAGTAATTTAAGCTAATTTTTAAGCGTTTTTTGTTTAGCATATAAGAGTAATTTAAGGTAAAAAATAAAAATGCATAAAAACTGAAACTGACGGGTGCAACCTTTGTTTTGGCACATAACAATTGGCTCATACATCTGGAGGAGCTATCTAAGACACGCACATAAATAGAAGTGGAATAGGCTAGCTCCGAGGAGTCGCAGAACCCGTGAATTTGAATTATTTTCTGTGAATTTGTTCCTATCCAACGCGGTATCTGTAACTTTGAGATATCTGTGAAGGTGGTGACAAGCGATTTCCATATAGATAGCGAAGAAGGTGAAAGATTTTGATCCCATTGTGTCTTGTCTTTCCAATTACGCTGCATTAGGATCTTTGCTTTGATTATTATTGGAGCTATCCAACCTGCAGGATCAAAGAGTTTGGCTATCTGAGAAAATACTTCCCGCTTAGTGCAAGAATTCGAAATGGATATTCGATGTATCTTGAAGTGAAACGAGTCTGATTTCGCATTCCAAAATACCCAGAGAGTTTTTATGGAGCTGTGATCACTTAGTTCCAAAAATTGGTCATATGATATTAAGATTGATTATTGGAAGTCCACTTGCGTAATACAAAGCCAGCTGATTTTAGGATTGATATGATTTCAGATTGCGCTTTTAGCGCTTGATCAAGAGAATGAGATTCGGAAAGTAAATCATCTACATAGAAGTCATTACGAAGCATTCTAGAACCAAGGGGGTTATTCGATTCCTCATAATCGGCCAACTGCAACAAAGTACGAATTGCCAAATAGTTTACACCAAAAGTAACTGTTTTCAGCTCAAAATCTTCAACGGACTTGTCAGGAGATGTTCTAAAAAGGATTCTCTGAAATAGCGTATGAGTAGGATGAATTCGTATTTGCCTGTACATTTTCGTTATGTCCGAATTGAAGACATACGAGTACTTGTGCATGCGCCAGCGGAGCATTAGTAAAACTAGATCCTGTTGTAAGGCCGGTCCTATATAAAGCACGTCATTCAGACTATTGCCATTATCCGATGGATTTGAAGCATTAAAGACTACTCGTAGTTTTGTGGTCGAGCTTTCTGGCATCTTTCACAACAGCATGATGGGGTAGATAGTAAGACGTAATCCTACTGTCTTGGATCAACTCATTAGAAGGTACTCGTTGCATGTGATCAACCTCTATGTATTCTTTTATAACCTTATTATTTTATTAAGAAAACGCTCTTCGCAAATGTTTCGTGAAAGTCCCAGTTTCCTGTCTTCCGGAAATTCAAGCTTAAATGTTAGTTTCGCTACATATCTTCCATCAATATCTCGATATGTCGATTCGGAATAGAGGCTTTGGCAATAGCGATCTTCAAAAGATAGTGGCTTGGGAGCGCTGTATATCGTCGTCTCGAAGAATTGTTGTTGTAGCTAAAGCTGTGTTAACACCAGATATTTGGGCATGGATAGGAGTGAATGGGAGTCCTAAACGAACTTGTGCAGCTTTGGATATCAAAGTGACTTCCGATCCAGGGTCAATTAGAGCTCAAAGAGTGCATTTGAAACCCTGGACATGAATAGAAACTAAAGCAGTTGCTAACAGAATCTGTTTCGTCGAAGTAGAAAAGAATGAACTGACATTAGCTGAAGTAGACGGAATAATGGACTGTATTTCTGGTTGGGGATCCTTGCTGGAATTTAATCGGGAGTAAGTTGAAGAAGTTGGCATGGCTCGCAGTGGTGAAGTCGGAATATGAAGAAGGGTATGGTGCCGTTTCTTACAATGGTTACAAGTAAACTGGCTCTTACATTCCTGTAAAGTAAGATAGGAGGAGAAGCAATTTGAACACAACTTGTGGTTTCGAACTATTTCAGATCGGTTCTCAACTGACATATGTACGTAAAAACAAGGGACAGGTTCTAAGTGAATGATTGCCTTGACAGATCGCGCAGGAATTTTTATTCGATTTAACATGATGTGTGTTGACCATTCTAGTCATATTCGTATGGATAACATTGGAACTCATAGATTTTGCAGCGAGGCGTATATCAGTAACCGTTTCCAGCATTTTATACCTAGCTCCTAGAAACTCACTCATATTTTTCCAGATAGGTATTGCTGCTGGATTCTTTAGGTGCTGTTCCCATTGCGAAAGAGTTTTCTCAGGTAGACGAACTGACACAAGGAATGTCAAGAATGAGTCCCATGAATTTGTGTCGATTACATAGGTTTTTAAGACAGAAAGACAATCGCTCACTTCTCTATGAAGGCGCTTAAGGGCTTTATCTGTTTCAACAGTTCTAATCTGAAGATTCATTAAAATCTTCAATTGACTATTGACCATGATCCTCTTGTTTTCGTATTGATTACTTAGAGCTTTCCACGCAAGTTCAAAGTTGGTATCTGTTAAAGTGAACTTCGATACAATGTTAAATCCGTCTCCTCGAGTCTTGGCTCGGAGATAAAACAACTTTTGAACTGGGCTTAATCGAGTATGATTTATGTATACCGCCGAGAACATATCGCGAAAGGATGGCCACTATAGATAATCACCGTAAAAATTTTCAGAATCACATGGAGGTAAAGAAAAATCACTATTTAAAGAATAGTTGCCTGGTAAAGGAAGTTTAGCTTGCAAAACACTACTCTCTTGCGAAGCACTACTCTCTTGAACATCAAGAGGTTTATAGTCACTAGGGAAAGGATTTAACTTGTTGGAAGCGGTCAATATAAATTCCAAACAGGATATGTAAGTCTCTGTTGAGAGCTTGTATTTGGATTTGACCGCAGTTAAATTTTCTTCCGACAATGGCTCTAGTTTACCACGAACACAGTCTGCATATGCAGATTTAACTTCTAACCACAAAAACTTCTAACCAGCGCAAAAATGAAATTCTCCATTTATGACGTTTTGTGGATAAATAATTAAATGAAAACTAACCGAGTATGTAACTTAAATTCGAATCACCTAGTTAAGATGCACTTATATATTATTTATCTCAAGATATGTATATGTACTTAATTAGCAAATTATTTATTTTATAAAAATATTTTTTTTTTAATTATAAATTGCACTGAAATATTATACCGTACACGTACCTTTTACACTTGTGTGATTATTATTCCCCAGATATTATTCTTCATGCGGTTGATGCGTGCACAGCTGCGACGGTCAGCATGCGTTGAAGTTTTGTCATTGATAAGATGATGGTTAATAACGAAGTTTTGATGATGATTATGTTAATGTATTTTTTTTTTTTTTATGAAGTTGTGGATCTTCTATTTTTTGTTTTAATGTGCAAAGTAATAATGATGATAATGTAGAATTAATTAGAAATGATGATTGGGATTTTTGATTGATGATGAATTTCAATTTTTCAATTTTGGTGGGGGCGAACGCCCCCATTTATTCGGCTTAATACACGCTATAACTTAAACTAAAACTTAAAACTAAGGTTGGTTGGAGCAGTGAAGGAGAACGGATTTGTGGTAGGGAGTGGTGCAGTGGAAATATTAGGGTTTGAGTTCATTTGACGTAGCATACGGGAGATTGGTTCGTTCGCGCCATAGGAGGTGTGGTGGGTTGGTAGATAGAAGAGTCGAGGGGTACGTAGATTACGAGGATTAGTATTGAGGAAAATGGAGTTGTGAAGGGACGCGCATTCAACGTGACCTGAAAGGAGCCGATGAATGAAGAGAAAGTCTGCAGCATCTCTGCGATTTTCAAGGGTGTTTAAGTTGATAAGGTTGATAGGGGGGCAGATTAAAATACCTCGGAGAGCAAATCGAAGAAAACGGCGCTGAATGCTTTCAATTCTCGAGATATGAACACGATGATATGGGGACCATACTTGACTGGCGTACTCTAGGAGGGGGCGAACAAAGGTAATATAGAGGGACCTGGTCACGTATGTTTTGGTGAATTCTTTGGACCAGCGTTTTACAAAACCTAGTGCAGAGTTGGCTTTGAGGATTATCTCATCCATATGTAAACGGAAGTTGAGCTCGCTATCACACAAAATGCCGAGGTCACGAAGAGATTGTACGGAGGAGATAGGTTGGTTATGGAGAAGATAGAGTCGGGGAGGAGATTGGTTCCGCTTATGTGAGAAGGTGATGGATTGGCATTTGGCGATGTTAAGTTCCAAAGAATTTTTGAGGCACCAGATCGAAAAACCATCAAGATCTTGTTGAAGGAGGATAGAGTCATGAGGAGAGGAAATGGTTTTGAAAAATTTGGTATCGTCAGCGTAAAGGGAGACAGACGAGTGTTTGATGATCATATCGAGATCATTTATGGTTAATATAAAAAGAAGGGGACCGAGATGGCGGCCTTGTGGATCTCCAGAGGTGGCCAAAAATGGAGCGGAGTGGGCTGACCTAAAACGAACACTGTAAAAACGGTTTTCGAGGTAAGAGGATATCCATTTCAACAATATGGGTTCAAAGCCGAGGGCAGAAAATTTAAAGATGATTAACCGATGAGAGATTTTATCGAAGGCTTTGCTAAAATCGATTGCAACTACATCGAATTCATTGCCATTTTCTATGGCAGAGAGGGCAAAGGATACGAATTCAACGAGGTTTGTGGTGGTTGACCTACCCTTTAGGAAGCCATGTTGTCTAGGAGAAATAAGTGATTTGCATTGGAAGCTTAGAGCTTCATACAAAATACTTTCGAAGAGTTTGGGTATATGAGAGAGTTTAGCGATGGGACGATAGTTGGTTATTTCATTCTTTGATCCTTTCTTGTGGATCGGGGTTATGAAGGAGGATTTCCAAGCCTCAGGAAATTCTCCTTGTGAAAGGGATAGACGGAAGAGATTAGAAAGGGCAAGGGAAAGAGAGGAAGAACATTTTTTAAGAAATATGGAAGGGAGGCCATCTGGGCCGGGTGTGAATTCGTCATTGAGTTGGTGTAATTTATGTTCGATATAAGGATCAAAAATATGAGAGAGAAGTGGGCCATTGGAGAAGTTCAGTAGGTAAATAAAATAGGATGGATCTGGTACAAAGGAGTCGTTGGTGAAGGATTGTTTAAAAAAGGTGGCAAATAGGTTTGCAATGGTGAGTGGATCGGTTGATGACCTGTTGTTGAAAGAGAGGGAAGGAGGGTAACCGTCGGACTTTCTTTTGTAGTTAACAAATTGGAAAAAGGACTTAGGGTGGTTTATAAGGTTGACTTGCGCATTGTTAAGGTAGCCCTGGTAAAGGGAATCGTAAAGTTCGGTGAAATGAAGATAAGCACCAAGATAGTTGGAATAGTCGGTAAAGGATCTGGTACGCAGGAAAACAGCCCATAACTTATTTCTCTGATTTCGTAAGGAACGAAGCTTGCGATTATACCAGGGAGGACTAGTAGATGATATTTTAAGGCGGGAAAACGGAACGTAAAGGGAAAAAGAATTAAATATTTCTTTATAAAAAATGGATAAGGCATCATTTATACTTAGGTTGTGAAAGTTAAAGAGGGATCTGCTGAGATATTCACTGATTTTGTGAAAGTTTGCTTTATGAAAGTCGTGGGATGAGAGAGTTGTGGGGGGAGTGGACTGGAATGAAGAGTTATGAAAAAATGAAAGTAGAAGGGTTTGATGGTAGTTATCGATTGTTGAGAGAGATAGGGGACAAAGTGAGACTGAGGAGTTAATTGGATCTCTTGTGAAAATAAGGTCTAATTGCCTGCCCATAAAATCGGATATACCACTGACTTGGCATAGACTTGAGTCTGTTAAGCGATCTAAGAAGAGACATTCCTTAGCTGAGTTGGCATTTGAAGCGATGAAAAACGATTGATCATCTGATGGAGTCCATTGTAGTTGAGGAAGATTAAAGTCGCCAAAAATAAGGATATCATCAATAGAGTATGACAGGTCAATTAAATGATCGATCGCATCAATAACAAATTGGTAAGATTCGATAGGTTGAGCTGGTAGGATATAGCAACATATAACGTAAAGGGACTTGAGAGGCAGTGATATTTTTATTGCGACAAAGTCGGCTTTAGAGGATGAAGAAATTGTAATGGGGGAAGAGTTAAGGCTGTTGTCCATCGCCAGTAGGACACCTCGACAGGGGGAATCTTTATTTGTGCGGGTAGGATCGTCGTCGCGGAAAACATTAAAAGTAGGAGGGAACAATTCCTGGTTCTTTATGTCGGGAATCAAATTGGTTTCGGTCAAGGCGTAGATATCAAAGGGAAGAGCATGCGATTGACGTAGGACAGCATTGGTTTTAGAGCGAAGACCTCTTACATTCTGGTAGTAAAATGTAAGAGGGATGTTGTGGAGTGGAGGTGTGAGGCAGGATGGTTTAAGCGCTGGCAAGGGAGGCACGTTATGGACGAAAAAATTTGTCGTGGTCGGCTCGGCTTCGCTGTAGGTGTGATACTCGTTTAGAGTGAACATAGTTGCCGAATGCAGCGAGGTCGTCTGCTACTTTCTGAGGGGACATGTTAAAAATCTCGTGGTACCTGACATAAAGGTTCCTGAGACTGATAGGGTCGATAGGGAGGCCTTCCTGCTGGATGGAAACCATGACGCTGGTTTTGGTTTTCCCTTCGTAGCAGACCGAGTCCGATTTATCATGTAGATAGGCAAGAAAGAGACGAATGTTTTCATATATCTTTCTTTCTCTGAGCCTAGAGAGAGCATATCGACTTTCTGTAGTGCCATTGGTTTGCTGTGTTAGTTTAACAGTGGGGGGAAAAAGGGGATCAAGAATAGGAGCATTGGAGGAGGGAGATAAATGATTGGATATGGAGTTGGATGAGGGATGAGATGTGGGGTTTAGGGTATGGGAGTTAATGAAATTAGGCTACTTAGCTCCAGTTTTAAGGTCGAAGTTGGGAATTGAGTTGCTAGCTGGGTTTGGTGGTGTATCAAAAATAGGGACTGGGGCCCGTGAAACCGAGGGAAAAGGCGAGCTGGAAGCAGGATTTAAGATAGGTGTTAAGTCAAAAGAGACACGTTGACGTCGGGGCTTGGTTTGGGGTGGAATAGACGGAGTTGGAGTATGGGTAGGAGGCTTAAAATTAGGAAAAATTTTAGTTTTAAAGCTCCAATTGGAGCTGGGTTTGTTTTGAGAAGAGGAGGTGGGTCTTGGCAAGTTGGGTTTACTTGCTACGTTGATAGATGGTTTAGATAAGACTGACTGCTTGACTTTACCCTGCTTCTTGGTCGTATTTTCCAACCATTTGCAGACACGCATCTTTCCAAGGTTGAAATTGTTGCTGGCTGGATTATGGAATAGCCATTCATATTTGACCGGCATATTGAGCTTGAAGCTGCGCTTACTTCTGTGGTGAGATGTTGGAATTAAATTACAGTGGCTAATGGTAATGCCATATTTCTTTACGAAGAAATTCGAGATCCAATCAGCATCAGCGTGAGGTGGGGCGCCTTTGATAAGAAGCGTAGTGACCAATTGATTTTTCGAAGCAAGCTTATCAAGTCTACGCTGCCATTCAGAAGGTGTCCAAGTTGAGTTGAAGTGATTGATAAGCCTCTGTGGGGCAGCGATTGGAGGTGTTGACGTAGATGTGGTGTTTATTATCAGGTTGGAAGAAACTTCGCAAGAATCAGTTGGTTGAACCGTCCGCAGATGACTTGTATGTGGGGGTGAGTGTAAATCCACTTCAGGTTCCATTAATTCAGCCATTAGCGATGTATTATAGGGAACATTCTGGTAAGGCTGCGGGAAGTTTGGTGGGTCAACGATTTTGCTGTTTATTGTTGCGATGTGATGTTCAATATCGCATACGGGGGTCGAGTCGCAGTAAGTTCATCACTGACATCGTTCACTTTGTCGAAGATAACTTCGAGCATAGGATCGGATTCTTTAGGAGATGGTTGTTTGCGTGACGAGGACTGGAAATGAATGTCAATTTCGTCACGCAGAGAGCTTATCAACTCGCAAGTTTTTTGGTTGGATATAACTTGCGTAGAACAGATGGCTTTGATGTCACTTAATACTTTATCCAGGTGACCTAAGGGAGTTTCTTCATTCCTGGATCTCCCAGAGTCTAACTTGATTAGACCAGCAATTTGTTTATCCATATGCTTTACTTTAGATTTTATTAGTTCGGCTGAGGTCTGCATTGAGTTCCGTAACTCTTCAACACTTATAACACTGCTTTCGATGACCGAAATTTTGTCCGTGATCTTTTTCGCGAGTGCGTCTTGGTAGGAGTCATTGGAATCGCTCAGGCATTTTATTGCTAAAAGAACATGCGAGAGTGAGATACACTTGCACTCATCACAGAAGAAAAGGAGGTTATCAGAGAATTCCTTGATAAACACCGTATTTCTTTTGTTTAACCCGACACAAACGGCATGAAATTCTTTCCCACAGATGCTCTTGCAAGCTACCCAGTCAGCACTGCAGTCATCGATTACACAATTGGCAATTCCGCAAGACATATTTAATTTAGTTGAGTAGGTCAGTGAGGGTATAAATATTAGGTCGAATTATTGTTTTTATTTATTTATTTTTTTTTTTTTGTATTGCTTGGTTGCAATTTTATATCTTTAGGGGCTTTGCACTGAAAAAATTGCACAAAAAAAAATTAGAGAATTCAAGCACTGGGTTTAAGAACCGGAAAATGCAGAAATGCAGTTGTGTAGGTCAGTGAGGGTATAAATATTGTTTTTATTTTTTTTTTTTTTGTATTGCTTGGTTGCAATTTTATATCTTTAGGGGCTTTGCACTGAAAAAATTGCACAAAAAAAATATAGAGAATTCAAGCACTGGGTTTAAGAACCGGAAAATGCAGAAATGCAGTTGTGTAGGTCAGTGAGGGTATAAATATTGTTTTTATTTTTTTTTTGTATTGCTTAGTTGCAATTTTATATAGTTAGGGGCTTTGCACTGAAAAAAAAATGCACAAACAAAAAAAAAATTCGAGAATTCAAGCACTGGGTTTAAGAACCGGAAAATGGCAATTTGACGAAAAAAATTAATTAAAGGGAGAACAAGAAAAACACGTCTGTCTGGTTTGAGATACTGACTGAAAGAGAAGAGATTAAGTGGATGATTTTCCATGTGGTAATCGTAAATTAACACCGGTTTGCAATTATTCCAGTCGGTTGACTTAATTTTATTTCTTTATCCGGCTCGAAGGACCAAATGTTAAGGTGCAAAGACGATCCTCGAAAGAAGTTGGTTGTTATAAAACCAAATAAAAATAAAGCGCAATTCGTCGTGAATACGGAATATGCCTTTTATTCTTAAATTGGTCTTACCTCGAAGAAGGTTAGTAATAGAAAGAGGAAGTGTAAAATATTAACGTGGTGAGTTTGCCTGTAGACGGTATACAACTTTGCTAACACAAGTGCCATCTGGGCGTTCTACATTTTATTTTTTATTTAAGGGTGATTGCATACTCGTATAAGAGTAGAGTTTAGTTTAGTGTATAACAGTAGTTGAGAGCTATTTTGGCTTAAACAAGCAGTACCATACAAATAGTTTTTAAGGTAATTTAGCGCCCATATGATGGCTAAAATCTCTTTTTCTTTTGCAGCGTACTGCTATACAGTTCGACTAAGAGATCTGGAAATGAACATGATTGGTCTCTCTCCTCGAGATAACCCTCCATCTATTGCGAAATTTGAGGCGTGTGTTGTCAATTCAAAACATTTATTGAAATCAGGGTAAGCAAGTACCAAATCTTTGGAGATAAGCGAGTTTTTCAAATTTATTGAAGGCTTCAATTGCCAATTCAATTGGTGGATAAGTAAATTGGAATTTTTACAGATTTATTTTTAGACATGCGCCCTTCTTTTCCTCTTAGAAGTGAAGTAAGTAGTTTAGCTACTTTCGGATAGTCCTTTGTAAAACGACTGTAGTATCCTGATAATCCTAAGAACGATCGTAATTCCTTAATTGTCTTAGGTATGGGAAAGTTTAGTATTGATTTCACCTTTTCTGGATTAGTTGTTGTTAAGTGTTGAATATATAAATAAAAAAAATCCCTTTCTTCCAATGTTATAATGGGTAATGAATTTTATTTGAATTTGTACTTTGACATTTTTCATTTTTGCATTAGATCGATATTTAATAAAAGTTGTTGTTATTGGGGGCGTTGTTGCCATCAGGGTGAGTGTGTTGATGGACAATTCTGAACATTCCCCCGGTGAGCAAGGCTCACGAATTTCAGTCTTCTAATCTTCATCATTCACGTCGTGCACGATGTGGTAAAATGTGTTTTGTCATTTTGTTTCTGTTGCCTCCATAATATCTCTGGAACTTAGCTCATTAAATGTAAAGAAACTGAACTTGATTAATACGAGTATGATCAACTTTAACGAAAACAAAGAAAATGTCCGACAGCACAAACAAAGAAAATATCAGTTTTCCCTATCACTCCTATTATCCAATGGTCATGATAATGCATGTATTACTGTAATCGGAATGCGCGGTTTAAATGGCGAATTTGTGATACATATGTATGTAGTGCGTAAATTTAATTTCGGGTTTATTTGTCTATAAATGATGCTGATTTGTTAAGTATAATCCAGGTGAGTACCTTATTTGTATTGAAAATTAATTTGATTCAGTGTGTAATGTGCTATTTTGAATTGATTATTTGTTTTGCTTTGATTTGTGTTGAGTTTGGTATGTGTGCGTGTGTGTATGTGCTTTGAGTATATGAATGACCCAGATTTGATTTGTGTAGAGATTCTCTTTATTAATGACCTATACTTGATTTGTCCGTATGTACATTGTACACACATATATATTTATATGTTCAGGTGTATGTATGTTTTGTAAAGTGCTGTGGTTTAGTGGATTGTATTTATGTAACTTTAGGTGTATTTATAATTTATAATGTTGTAATTTGAATATATGTACGAGTATATTGATAATAAATAAAGTTAATTTAAGATGATTTTAAGGTGTATTTAATTTATAAAATTGCATGAGTGATTTGTTCGGAAACGATTCGCGGGTGTTGTGTGGTGTATGATCGTGTTTAAGTATTTTTTTTTTGTTTATTTTTAAGAGTTATGAATGGCCAGTGCTTACCCTTGTAAGTAGTTTCTTATTTAATTTTATAGAAGACTTTCATTAGGGCATGTTTTATTCGACGGTAGAAAGCATATTTTGGTTATGCGCCGTTTCATTTCTCCGCTTTGCGTTTTTATTGTGACCACGCGAGTTATGTTGTCTATTCCTGGATGAGTGTCGGTGATGCGGGCCAGGCTCCATTTCGATGGTGGTAACCGCTCATCCTTCACCAAGACAAGATCTCCGATGTGTGGCTGATGTTCGAGCTTGTGCCGTTTGGGTAGTTGTTGGAGCCTTGCGAGATATTCTGTGCTCCACTGCTTCCAAAATCTTTGATAGAGATGCTGAATTCTTTGCCATCCATCCATATGGCCCAGTTTAGCGTTAGTTAGGTTCAGGTGGGGTACCTTGTTAAGTGGTTCACCGATGAGAAAATGTCCTGGTGTCAATGGTGAGAAGTCGTCGGGGTTGTTGGGCATTGGACTGAGTGGCCTCGAATTAAGACATTCTTCTACCTGTGTCAGAAACGTGTTGAGTTAATAAAAAGTAAAAACCTCTGACTCAACAATGCTCCTCAAATGAAATTTGATGGATCTCACTCCTGCTTCCCATAACCCTCCAAAGTGGGGAGAAGTTGGAGGAATAAAATTCCATTTTGTGTCATCCTTCGCAAGTATTTTGGCAACCATCAGCAATTTCTGCAACTCCTTGTCAGCTCCCACGAAATTGGTTCCGCAGTCCCTGAATAGTTGTATGGTAATACCTCTACTCGCCGTGAACCTTCAAAACGCCGCTATAAATGCTTGAGTGGTAAGATCGCTTATCAGCTCAATATGGATAGCTTTAGTAGCAAGACAAATGAATATGGCAAAGTAACCTTTAAATATTTTTGAACCTCGTCCTTTCCAAACCTTGACTTCAATTGGGCCCGCGTAATCAACCCAGAGTGTGAGAATGCTCGTGAGCTATATACTCGAGGAGCTGATAAGCTGCCCATCATTTGTTGTGCTGGTCTGGGTCGGAAGCGAAAGCAAATATTGCAGTTATGGATAAATTTTTTGACGCAACACTTAAAACGCAATATCCAGTATTTGGTTCGCAAGTATGCCATCATCTTCTGGATTCCTACATGCAAAGTTCTCTCATGTGCATCGCGAAGTAGCAGCTGAGTGAAGAGATGATTTGTGCTGAGGACAATCGGATGCTGTTGGTCGTAAGTCAGGTTTGAATATTGCAATCTTCCTCCTACCCGCAAGATGTTATCGAAAAAAGGATTTAAGGATTTTGGCTTGCGCTTGTTAAAGCCTTCATACTTGCAATTTCTGCCTCGAACATCTCACCTTGTGCTATCCGTGTTGCAAGAAGTGTAGCTGTAAAAATGGCGAGAGAACTTCATGGTTTCTATCATTGCATGCCTGTCTACTATTAAAAATAAATCTTTTACAAAGGGCAATGACTCTTAAAAGTTTTGATAATTTTGAATGGCTTTGAATCAAAAAACTTATTTTATTTTCTTCCCTAATTGCTAAAAGCGCACGAATTAACCGTTTTTCTATTTCAGTTTCTTGGTCGGTGGGCTGTTGAAGATAATGAAAATTCCAGCAGTTGTGCAAGAAATCTGTAACGTTCCACCAAAGTTTGTATTCTGCCAGAGCTGGCGGTAGAACTCCGCGCGATGCTAGATCAGCTGGGTTAAATTGTGTTGGGACGTGTTTCCAGATCTCATCGTTTGTCAGCCTCTGTATTTCTGCTACCCGGTTGCTGACAAATGTGGTCTATTTGGATGGAGGTGCAGCAATCCATGCTTAAACGATGGTCGAATACACCCAGGCATACCTACGAACCTTATTGAAACTAAGGGCAGTAGATCTGTAATCCAAGAGAGTGGCCAGGATTACTGCCCTGTACATTTCAAGACGCGGCAAACTCACCGTTTTCAGAGGTGCAACTTTTGTTTTTGACAGGAGCAGATGTACATTGATCTTACCTTTAGAGTCCAAAACTCGTATGTATACTGCAGCCTCATATGCTCGCTGAGACGCGTCACTAAATCCATGTATTTCTATGTCCTGCTGTATATTGTGTGTATAAATTCACCTAGGAACTCGTATCCCTTCAAGTAACGTTCCTTAAAGTTCTCTGCCTGCGGAAGATAGACCAATCTTTGTGCAGCTCTGGAGGAATTGGTTTGACTCAGTCTAATTTTCGAGACCATAATTGCTGCATCATTATTTTGGCCTTTTTGATACAGGGTGAGATCCATCCTAATGGGTCATACAATCTCGCAGTTATTGAAAGGATGGACCTTTTCGTCACCTCGGATATGTCGCAGCAAATGTTTTGGAATAAAAATGAGTCTTCTAGAGGAAACCATTTGACACCTAAAGCTTTTATGTGTTCGGGTAAACCCAAGGGAAGAGAAAACTCGACTTTATGCTGATCTGCCGGTATGTGATGGAGAATTTCATCGGAATTGCTCGTCCATTTTCTTAAGATGAACCCTGCTGAGGAAAGCAAACCTTGTATTTCTTCCCCTTTACGCAAGGCTTCTTCTATAGAACCAGCCCCACTTATAAGGTCATCCACGTACATGTCTTGCTGAATCATGCTAGCTCCAAGAGGATGTCTGTGCTCTTCATCAGCAGCCAATTTATTGATAGTCCGAATGTCGATTGTAGAGACCTATAATGTTTTTAAAGATGTTTGTGGATTAAAATTTTATACATGTGCTTACTTTGCAATTCAAACAGGAAGAGAGTTTATTCAGGAAAAAGGTCCAATGAGAGTAACAGATTAATATTTTGATTTTTTGTTATACTTAAACATAGCTTACATCGAGTATAATAATAATGTACTAGATTCTTAATATATAACATCTTCCCACTTTTATTTCATGTTTAGTTACTCATTATAACTTATTTATAAAATTCATTTTTAAACAATTCTTATTCATACATTAACCTATCAGGTAACTGTTTACTTGTTACATGCAAAGGATTTTCTAATTCAATTGAATTGTTTATTTCTTTTTTATTTAATATTTCAGGATCTGAAGTTTTTAAATTAATGCATTCGTCAGATTTATAAACCGGATGAAATTTGTCATTTAATTTTGAAGATCGAATTTGATTATGATGTACATATTTTATACTATTATTAACATTTATTAAATAAGTTAATGGACTTATAATTTTATAAACTGTGGCTGGAATCCATTTAACAATTTCTTTAAAATGATTTCTATATAAAATCTTATCACCTTCTTTGAATTTACTCAACATTATTTTATTTACGTATTCATTTTTCTTGAATTTTCCCCCGAAATTTGTTTTTTATTTTCATTTACCTTTTTGTTACATTTTAAATTAGAATTTTGTTTATTATCTTCATCAAAATAAAAAGATACTTTTTTCTTCAAAAAATGTAATCTAGTTTGGGGAATATAAGAAAAAATTAAGGACGCAGGTGTTCTCTTATTAGTTGTAGAAGGTGTATTATTGTAAGCCATAATGATTGCATCGATTTTGGCTTGTATATCCAAATGTTTAAGTTTAACATCGCAAACATATTTTTTAAAACTATTCTTTATTGTTTGAACACCTCTCTCCGCTAAACCATTACTTTGTGGATGATAACAGGTGATGACAGGTGCTTTAGTCAATTTAATTCCATTTTTAGTACAAAATTAATTTAATATTTTGGAATTGACCGGAGGACCATTGTCACTAACGATTTCACTCGGAAATCCAAATGTTTTGAAAAATAATCTTAACCCTTTACATAACTGTATTGCATCAGTTTTTACGTAGCTTTGTACGTCTATATATTTGCTATACGAATCTACTATAATTAAAAAAGTTTTTCCATCGAAATGAAAAAAATCCAAATGAATTCTTTGGAAGGGAAACATACTTGATGACCATTTAGTACTAACAACTTCTTTTGAAAAATTTTGAGTCATTTGACAACTAGGACAACTTTTTACATATTCTTCAATACATTTGTCAAAATTTGGCCACCATACAAAACTTCGAGCTATCATTTTCATCCTGACAATACCATCATGGTTAGAATAAATTATTCTTAAAATTTCATTTTGCAATGACACAGGAATAACTATTCTGTCTCGATAGTAAAGGCACCCACCATCTATAGGACGATCTCCTTTAATTCTATGAAATGGTTTGACATTTGCCGTAATTTCCTTTGGCCAAGCATTACTGCTTATATACTTTAAAACATTTTGTATGACCTCATCATTTTTAGTATATAGATTTACTTTTTCTATATCGACTGGACTATCAATACTTGTAGACAACATACCAATATATTCAACACCTGTGTTATCCGGCAATGGTAAACGCGACATTGCACCTCATCTCAACGAATGTTCGACGACTTTTCAATCTCAAAAGTTGTACGGCAGATTCTGTTATAAAGGTTGCTTCCGAACCAGGATCTATTAAGGCTCTCAAGGTGTGATATACTCCTGACGCGGACTTCACCCATACCGTGGCTAAAACTAGTTGGGTGATGTTATTTTTGGAAGTGTGGAAAGTGTTTAGTCCTGAGCTGGGTGTTGACTCCTGAACACGATCAGATGGGTGAAAAGGATTGACAGGATAATGTAGTAGGCGCAGTCGAGTGCCCATTTGCAGAGTTATTATAGGATGCTGAGTTATGTGGTAAGTTTTAGTGTGTAGTGTTGTGTTGGTTGTAAGTTGTAGAATGGTGTGGAGTATGTTGAGTGTGCAAATGGGAGTTTTATGTGTTTGTATTGGGTAAGTTTCCAGAATAGTGAAGCCAAGATTGGTGTGGCTGTTGGCAGAAATAACAACGCGTTCGACTTGGACAATGCTGTGGCTATAACCTATATCCATCCTAAGAAAACGATTGCACGAACGAAGGGAATTTGAATTTTTGTTTTGGCCTAACGTGAAAAGAACTAGTCTTTGTTTCTAAGCTCCTATGGTTGTTTCCCTTTTTCCCTTTTGCTCGTCTACAATTTCAAGTGCCCTAAATCTCGCTTCAAGGAACTCCGAATTCTTGGTAGGTAGGTAAAGACTTATTTATCGCTAACTTCTCTTCCCACAACTGTTGAGTCATTACAGGAAGTTTTTGCAGCATACAATAAATGAGTATTGAGTCCCATTGCTTAACGGGAAGACCAAGATTATGGAGTGAATGTTGGCATTCTGTGGTTGTATCCAAAAGCTTCTTTATCCCTGTCGCAGTTTCTTGATTTAAAGATGGTTGATTAAAGAAAAGCTTTAGTTGAACATTGACGAGCATGCGTTTGTGATCATACCTCGATGGTAAAATCATCCATGCCTTCTCATAATTCCCTTGTGTAATTCCTAAATGCTGTATTAACCTATCGGCCTCCTGTGTAACAGTCGATTGAATTCTTGAATTTCAGAAAGGGAATCGTTGGTATGGATAAGAGACAAAAAAATTTCATGCAATGATCTCCAGTCTTCGGAACTCCCAGAAAACGTAGTTAAATTAATAATAGGCAATTTGAACTCTCTAGAATGTCTTTTATTTGCTTCCACTGAACTTACCATTGATCCTGACTGCTTTTCTGTTGCTGCTTCGGATGTTGCTGCCAATTTGTCGATGCTATCCCTCAGTGCAGTCCGGTAATCCAAATACAAATCTTTTATTTTATCAAACAGCTTTTCCAATTCTTCTTTGTTTTCAGCATCCTTTGATGAAACTGCCTCCTTGTTGTACTCGGAGCTGGCATTAAAATTATTATGGCTATCCTGGCGCTGAGATAGTTTTTTGTCCATTGTGCCCCAGGCCGCCTCCCAAAATTCATGAAATCTTGCTCATTTTGCCACAAAAAAAATTAATTAATTCGAGGTAAGAAAAGGGGTTTGTTTTTCTATTGTACTAGATTGTACTTACTTTCTAACTTAATTGCAGATTTCCGTTTCAAGAAAGTCTGAATATCAGCAAAATACTCAGCGGTGTTCGCCCCGTAATTGTTGCGGTTGGTATCAACGGATATATTTATGTTTCGTATATTAGAAAGCGGTAACACGAAACGGTGCCTATGCAGCTCGCACCGGTATTTGTACAGTAATTGTTGCTGTTGGTTCCAACGGGTATGAAAGCCGTACGCTGAAAAACGGTCCCAGGAAACGGAATTTAGGATCTTGCCTCAAACGGAAAATTACATAGAAATACAGTAAGTTTGAAGAACAATTAATCAATTTTTCTTCAAAAAGTGTATTAAACCATATTAAACACTGAATTAAATTAATCGATACGGGAAACCGATTTGCACTTTTAGATTAAGTCCTAAATGTGTTGTTAAACTTTTAATTTACATTAATTTTTAATTATTAAATAATTGTTCTACTTTTAATTTATAAACCGATTCACTACTACGGTTCGACAGGACCAAATGTTAAGTGTTAAATATGTAAATAAAACAATCCCTTTCTTTCAACGTTAGAATGAATTTTATTTGAATTCGTATTTTGACATTTTTCATTTTTACATTACATTGACATTTAATAAAAGTTGCTGCTGTTGGGGACGTTGTTACTATCAGGGTGAGTGTGTTGATGGACAATTCTGAACAGTTGTTATTAATGAATGGTGAATGGGATACAACAAAGCCTAAAAAATCACCTTCTTGCTATAAGAAGTTGCATTTATCTAGTTGCATCTTCATGTTTGCCTCACTTAGTGTGTGAACTCCCACATGCTGAAAATAATTATATCGGCAATATAGATGTAACAAAACTTCCCTCTGTGAGCACGAAGTATGTACATATATATATCGTCAAGTGCTCTCTGAAAAATTGATTGTGCATTTTTCAGTCCGAATGGGAATTGGATTCTTTTAGGTGAATTTGTGAAACCCACTCTTGAGGTCGAGAACAATTTACTTTTCACTAACATTCGAAAGAACTTCATATATCTCTGGGATAGGGTATCTCTCAGCAATGGTTATTGAGTTAAGTCTCCGAAAATCAATAACCATTCTGTACTGCTTATTCCCACTTTAGTCTGGCTTTTTTGGGACAAACAAAACGGGAGAATTAAATGGCGATCTTGATGGTCGGTTTATGCCATCTTCTCGAAGTTTTTCATTCGTTTCTCTACTGCATCTTTTGAAGACGCGAGATAGGGGTAATATTTGCAATAAACGGAAGAATGTGAGTTGGTGCGTATTTCACCAATTATTTTTATGGTATATGTCAATTTTTCGTTAGCATCAGAGAATATTGAATATTATGTTAATATTTATGTATAGCCAATGTGTTAGATGTTTGTGAGTTTGATTGCTTAATTGAAATGCTTACTTTGTTTAGAATCGTCATAAAGCTTTTCTTCATGTGAATCACGGCAGATATACCAGCTTAAGGCTGTCATTTAAGATACCATGAAATGATTTAAGGCTTGGAAGAAGATAACATTTTAAATTTTTACATCTCTTTGGCCAAAAAGGTTTAAAAAGCAGTAATGTGTTATTTTAACATTTCCTGCGATAAATTTAGCGAAAAAGCATTTTGGATTTGGTAGAGGATTTTTGACTAAATCTGGTTGAATGTAATTTTTGCTAGAGCCTGTATCGATCAAAAAGTTTAAAATTTGCTCACTCCGCGTTCTACATTGGAAATACGGCAACGAGGAGTCTGTTAACCTAAAAATTGTGGAAATTCCTGGTAAGGTTAGTTTTGTTGGGGGAAAATTCAGCTTGCTGTCTCAGGTATTCATTAAGGTTGGGGTCATTTCTTAATTTACTTTGCTTGCTGATAGAAAGCATATAAGTCATTCCGCGAGATGTATCCGTTATCAGGCTGTGGCATAGGTGGTTCTGGTTCCATACTAACAGGTGGTGGTTCCAAAATTATAGACAGTGGTTCCTTATAGACAGGTGGTGGCTCCATTGTATGTAAATTGAAGTTTCTCTAAAATTTCGTTGGAATAGGTTAGAACCTGGAGGACGTTTTCTGGTGGTTCACGGATTCCTAGAAGTCTCGGGAGGTCTTCGTTTATGCCGCGGAAAAAAGTGTCCAATGCTTTATCCCTGTATGTACGGGCCAATAGCGATAATGACTCAGGTCCTACGTGCATACAAGGGATTTTGTTTAGGATCAGTGACAAATATTTATACACTGCTTGATAGAAATCTTGGTCTGACAGATTTGCTTGCATAAGGGATGTTATTTGGTGCTTGGGCGTACGGAGATCTCTTTGCTATGCATAGTGTAATCTGAGACATCTGGAAATTGTTTGCCAATCTAGCGCTGTGTCTGCATTACCTTTCATTGCTGAACCTTTTATCGATTCTTTTTCCAAGAGCTGTATTCCCCGGGTTTACCCGAAAAATCTCGAATACACAATAAAACATCTAAGATTTTTTCTAATTCCGTGAGATCATCTATGAGATCGGAATCTATTATACAATTTGGTCTCCTCCAAGGGAAAGATCTGAGTTCAGATTAAGAACCGATTTGACCATTCTACGACCTTCGCTAATAAACAGATCCATGACAACACTTTTGATTATGTTTATTAAATCAAGAACTACCGGACGTGGTTGAGCCTAAGGTTGTGCTTGTGATTGAAGTTGGGGTTATTGTTCGTTTAAAACAGGGGGTCGAATCAGATTACTTCGGTTTGCCATTTTTTTTATGGAATTTTATAAGATTCAAATATGAAATTCAAAGTTATATTTATTTATTTTATTTTTAAGCTTAACTAATTTTTTTAATCTTAAACGTAAATGGTTAAATGGTTAATTAGGGAAAAATGGTGTCTATTTTCAAAAAAATAATGATTTATAAATGTTACTACGATTGCTTTTAAATTGCTAAAAAATAAGTTCTTCTTAATTATAATAAAATATAAAACTAAACATACATTGCCATGATGATGTTCAGCATACTTTTTCGCAGAGCGGTTGGCAGTCTATACTGCCTTCTCTTCCTCTGTGGTACAGCTCCTAGGGGCCACCAGTTAATCTACGGAGTTTGTTATCACAAAGTTCTTTGTAAGTTCAATTCACTCACGCGTATTATCGGATATTAGCCGCTTTATATTATTTTCTCTAGCTGAAGGTCTTAGCTGCTCAAGCTGAATATGCAATTATTGTCAATGTAATTTAATTCGTTGTCAATAAACCTATAATAGTAATAATATTATTATTTTCTTTTTTCCATCGGTATTTAGCCGCATTTAATATTTTTAGCTAATTTTTTCTTTGCTCTGGTGTTTTTTTGTATCTAAACAAAATTTCTTTCGTGCTATGTTTTCACTTAACTTAGCACAAATGTTTTTTTTTCTCAAGAATAAAAAAAAAATAAAAAAATTTGCACTCAGTTTCCACTTTACACATTTATTTTAGCTCGGCTGTGTTATTTTAGCTCGGGTGTTTTGCTTTGGCTCGGGCGCCAGTTAATAAATATTTAATATTATTGTTATAAAAAAAAGAACTTATTTATTTATTGTTACTTATTTATTGTTACTCCGAGGAACCGGACTTTATTTTGGTAAACTTAAACACACTCTGAATCAAACTTATTCTAACACCTAATATGTACACCATCGGTTGATTTCTGCCAGACTCCTAGTCAGCAGCTTGCCTTCAACTCAGGTGCAATACTTTCTTCTAGATTCGGATGAATTGATTTCCTTGAATTCAGGTGAATTGCTTGCTTTCAATTCTGGTGAAATTTGTCTCATCGCCGGATGTCTAAGTACAATGTATTAATTGGATTGTGGGAACAATGCATCGTGGGAAAAGATTAATGAATGTTTATCGTGTTAACATGTATAAGAAACCAATTGCTAAGCTAAGTAAATTTTATGTATAAAAATCAAACGAAAATAAAGATTGGCGTGATTCGATATTGAACAGCTAAACGAGATAAGAAATTTGTTCACCTTCAATGAGTCTGCTAAAGGAGCCTTTCAAACTAATTATCCATAATTAGGTTCAACAAGGTTGATGCGCCTACAATTATACTCATTATGTACCTAGATCTTCAAAAGATAGGGTATAAGAACGCTAGCTAAGTAAATACATTACCCTTGCCGGCCACTACTCCAATAGGCCAGCCAAGTGTGGCTGAGTTCATATATCGCAAATCGAGAAAATTTAACTCCGTTTCCTTCGATTTACTATTCAAGGTCTACACTGGGATGAACTTTTTATTTCACCCGTATCGTGACCACCTCAAACTTATTAACTTGAATACCTTCGAAAACGCAGAGACGTAGCTGACATTTATCATGGTCAGGGACCTTAAACCCATGACCAATGATGACGATGTGGCCATCCATCCTAGTATCAGGAAAATTTGCGCCTGTTTTCAGCGAAAGGCTAAATTATTCACTAATACTGTTGAGAAGTTAGGCCCGCTGCAAAGGGCTAGTTTGGTGGCCACAACCGCTTGAAAGCTGCAGGAAGGACTATGGTCACTTGCAAACTATGGCCATTATTCTTTACGCTCTCGTTGGTGACTGTAGCAAACTTGATAAAAACTTATTACTTGATACCAAGGTTGCTCCTTGACTGAAAATTTTTTATCAAAATTCCTGATGGAAATGAAGTGAGGAATGGAAAAATCCCGAAAATGGAGGACTAAGCTTTGTTAACTGACAGTTAAAAAATAGACTTCGGCACAGACGAAGGTGTTAACCTGCAACACTGTCCATGCCGTAACATCTCAGAACAAATAACCGGGCAGGTATTAGGGCCCAGATTAAGGATTGCTGGAACGTGCAAAAATCTGCAAAAACCTGAATAATATAGCGGGCTCCAACAAAGTAACACCTTGTCCCGGAGCACTTAATATCACAGGCAACAAGAGACCGGATTAGTTAACGAGAAGCACAATTCAAAAGCTTTCTTTCTATCAAAGTTCCATGGTAGCTGAAAGTTCCAGTCAATAACTGATGGATATATCAGCGACTTCACGGCGTTTTTTTGCATATGTATGTTTATTAGTTTTAACCTATTCTCATCGGGAGGCAATACATATGTATGAATCGGCCCAAGGTAGACCACTAAGAGAGAACCGAATAAACCTAAGTTGGGCGGCTTCGATTCATTCAATGTGTATTTGTTTGTAGAGTGACCAATTTTGGCTGGAATATTCGATGGTAGGCCTTACAAAAGTGATGTATTTAAACCTTGTAACATATAAGGGCTCAAAAATTCTTTTGACAAGCATAACTTTATTAATAATGCAGTCAATATGTTAGTCGAAATTTAATTCTCTGTCATAAATTATTCCTAGATACCGTACTTCGGTAGTGAAAGAAATTGGCTCATCGCAGATGAAGCAGTTTCTTGGATGGAGCGGTAGTTAGGTTAGTATTTAATTAGTTAGGTTGGTGGAAATAGGTTATCGCTTGTCATTGACATTAAGCTCCAACAAGTTTTGCTGGCACCATACCGACAATTTATTTAAGTCGCCTTGCAAGCAGTGGGAGCCATAAGGCAATGAAACGACTTTGAAAATTTGCATGTCATCAGCGAAAATAGAAAGATTAGAATTCAATCAAAAAGATTTATATCGTTAGTCGTTAGGATACAACTTATTAGTCCAATATGACTACCTGAGGGACAACGGATGTTGCTTTAAATGGAGTACCGTCTTTTAAAGCACAGAGCGTCATAGAGACGAACTTATTTAGGTTAGTGGTTTATTTGATTTATAATACCTTTCATGACACCATTCTGAATTGTGTGGATAATTGGTGTACAGTACGCAAGCACTTCTTGATAAATTATACTTTGGAAAAGTTTGGGTAAGCAATAGAGTTTTTATTATCCTCGGCCTTACTTTCTGTTTTATAAATATGGATGATATGAGATTCTGTTTATAGGAAAGGAAAATTACCCGTTGAAATAGACAGGTTAAATTGGGCAGCGAGGGAAGGACCGAGATGGTCTACACACTCTTTTATTACAATAGCCGGAAGGCCATTAGGGCCAGAAGAAAAATCATCATTAAGTTTGGTAAGTTTTCTGATACCAAAGATGTTCTTATATTTAATGAGATGAATGACGTCTCTGGACAGATTCTCCTATAGCTAAAGTAACTAGGGTCGGGCTCAGGCGTTTGCTTAGAAAAGGATTTGTTAAAATTACAAGCAAAGAAATTTGCACTGTCTTTTTGGGTCAGCAGAATGTTCATTAAGAAATTGAAGAGTAAGAGTATAAGGGAATCCATTTGAATTCCTTTTCGTATTAACAAATCAGTAGAAACGTTTAGGGCCAACGATTAAGCTAAATAATGAGGTAAAGAGTCTCATAAAGTTCAGAAAAACGATTATATATAAATCGATAGTTACTGTGGTCAGAATCAGACCAGGTTCTTAAGAATTTGTGCCACAACTTATTTCCTCTGTTCCGGAGAGAGTGCAACTCCTTGTTGTATCAGGGACTGGCAATCCTTTCGGAAAGAATATGGAACCGATTGGGAAAGGCAGGAGAAAATTAAAGAATTGATAGGGTAAGATCAGAAATACAGTCAAATGCTGTTGATGAGGCTTTTAGGTTTGTTAAAGTCGGTTCTGCCGAAGTTAAATGAAAATTAATTTTCATGAGTATACAATTGACATGGGGGTGAAGGAGGTCTAGGGTGGATAGAAGATAATCACTCCTATAAACGTCACAGTTATCGGAATCGGATGTGAAGGCAAGGTCGAGTTGTCTGTTCATTGTACTAGGTATTCCACTAATCCGATATAGACTTGAGTTAGTTAGGTAGTCTACCATCAACATTTCTATTTCAGAGGACGGACTAAGAGAGACAAAAAGAGACAAATCATCAGAAGGTGCCTATTTCAGGTGAAAAAGTTTGAAATCCCTTACTAAAATAATACTATCTTCAGGTTGTGCGTCATCAGTCAATTCACTGTGCGAACTACAGGTCGATAAGACTCAATTGGTTGAGAGGGGTGAATGTAACAACAAAGTACCTAAAGGCCGGGTTTGGGGAGCGTAATCTTGATACATACTGACTTAAAATTACCAATGTGAGGAATGCCAACAAGAGTGAGAAAACAATTCCGGATTGCTAGTTATACACCCCGGCCATAAGGATTATCAGATTTTTCAAATCCATCTTTGCGAAAAACCTTGAAATTTTGAGGAAAAACCTTATGGTTTTTAATGTCCGAAATTAGATTTGTTTCAATTTGGTCATAGGGGAGCTCTTGGGAATTGAGATATAGGCGGAGATTTCAGAGCGTAAACCTCTTACATTTTGGTAATAGTCGGACCGGTAATCTGAACTGGAGGATACAAAATTCAGTCGGTTAGGAACAACATTTTCGTAACTGCAGCGGTCTTTAAAAGAAGACACTATAATACATAATGACTGTCATGGTTCATATCTGAAAATTATTTATTGAGTTTGGTTATAGGTGGAAGATATTTGGGGTGAGTATCGGTGGCAGGGGAATTATGGGAACGAGTGGATGAAGAAATGAGGGGAGTTGGAAGAAGGAAGAAGAAAAAGGGAGTTGGGTCAAGTAAATGAGAGCTAATAAAATTTAAATATTTGTCCAATGGAGCAACGTTAATTGTAACTTTGTTAGAAGATACCTGCGCCGCATTATATTATAAATAGGTTTAGAGCCAGTCGTTGTGATCCAACTACAATCCTTTCCTCTTTGGACTCTGGCCGAAACCATTCCTGTGCACAAGGAAAGTCGATTTAGTTTTTCTTCAGCAACAGGAATCAGGGATCAGTCAGCTTCCTCCATCTCATTATGAGAACAACCACAGTTTTGAAAGGTTTGACTGAGACCCAATTTCTAGTGCACAAATCGTCGATCACGTCTAGGGCTGCCAGTATAAGAACATTACTAATTGGAGAATCACCAACAGAGTTGAACTCATTATTGTCTGCTGTCAGTAAAGCGGAATTTCAACGCTAAGCAGCTATCCATGAATGGAACTTGCACGGTCAAAACTGAAAAACTATCCATTTTCAGTATACGTATTAATGACAACCCACATTCGAGACCACGTATTCAATATCTCAAAAAATGCTGGAAAATGTCGTAGTCAAGTACGAATTACTTTCATCTCTCTAATCTGGTCTCAATATGAACAGCGTTTATATATGTTGGCAAAATTGGCGTGCAATGCCAATATTTCCAAGCCAATTTATTCTCTCCCAGCCCGACGTAATGTCCCTTGCATTGCCTTGATTTGTCGCTATTGTATGACAGAACTTTAAACGTGCTCACGAGCAAACATTAACTCAGACCACTACTTTCTTGTAGTCAAGATAGCAATGCGTATATTTCTCAGAATTAAGACTTAATTTATGCCGTAGAAGTACTGACGATATTAGGAGCGTCCTAAGTCTTTCGTAATATTCGAGTTATTCGAGTAATATTCGGATCCGTATATTTCATGGAATTGGGGGAAGAAGTTACAAGGATATATATTGTTTTATTGATCTTGTATGAAGATTCCAAATTAATAGACTTAGAAGGTCAGGATATGTTGAACGAATAAATACTAACATCAACTTAACATTATCTGATTAAACTTTTGTCTCTCTTGATATAGGGAATTCGTTATAATTTCAAAACTTGAAACATTCGTTTCAGAGCAATAAACACAAATATCCTTTGTTATTTAGAAAGTTTATCCTCCTTATTCTTTGAATTCCCCTTTGCTGTCTAAAACTCCGTCCAAACCTACTAAATTCTCATTCTATTACTGGTTCTCCCCCTTGTATGTACATACTGGCCTACACACTAAACCCACCCACTCATAATCGTTATATTCTCAGGAACTCGTGTTAGTCACATAAAACACCAACAGTTAAATCATTACAATTTATTGCCTCTGCCCACAACAGGCAATTACAAAAGGATTTTCATTTCAAAAGGAAACAATAATTACACAAAACCCCAACAACAAGGTCCCACTTAAATATCCATTACCCGACAGAGGGTGACATTTTTCGAAAGGAAAATATCCTCTCTACCAGAAACAACGCCAGGGACTGTGGCTTCACAACTCCACAACTTAAACGACAGCGTCTTTCTATAACAAAGCAACAACAATAAAGAAAGAGTCAAATTCCCGATTGCTTGTAAAAGGCATTTACTTCCTAAAATAAACTAAGGCTCCAATCCAATAAAGCGCTTTGCATGCCAAAGTCGATAACTGGAAACGCTGTAATAAAGAAACATCCATAAAATGGAATAAGGAATCACCTTCTCTCGTCGAGGATCCTTTGTGTAGAAAGTACGAATAACGCCATTCCTATCGCCATCATCATCGTCATTGCCTTCGCTTTTCAGTGGATCCAGGAGAACTCCAGGAGAACCTCTAGCGCCAGAACCCTCACCATAGCTGTCGGCTGCTCCAAATGGAAATCACGAATCGTTCATAATTTGAAGAGAACCTCCTTAACCCCTATTGAATCGGAGCGGCTCGATTACAAAAGACATATACGTGTCTATATAATTATAGCCTTGTTGTGTAATAATATCTATTGGAAAACTGTTCTTATGCTATAAAACCTCCAGTTTGCCAGGTCACGGCACAGAGGACACGGGCTTGCATGTCGAACATCAATTTCACAAGAGAGTCTCTAAGTACGAGTATCTACAACAATCACTCCGCGGATTTCTTTTGTTGGTGAGGTGCTGAAAGAGACTTTGAAATTTCAATTTCGTCCTCATGCATCCACGAATACACGAGTCTGCTTACGTAGGAGTATATATACAATACATTTTCAGTGTACTGGGGGAAGAATGTGAGATTTAAAATATCCCGACGGGTCGGTAATGGTGGTTCACTGGTAGGCCTCAATGCGGCCGACCCAACACGATCAAATTCAATAAACCAAACACCAACCAGCGCCGCCTTTCGCCCGCCAGTGCTGTCAATATATTTTTCCGTTTGCACCCTCTGCCTCTGGAGAGTAATAAAATAGAAGCAAAAAACAATTTCGGAGAACTTCTTTTTATAGCCACGTCGCTTTGATTGTTACTTTATGTGAGAGCGATAGCTTTCGATGTCCGGAAGTCTTTGAAAAGGCTAAATTAGCAGTGAAGCTGCCGTGACAACAAACAATGGTGGAACTAATTGCAAGGATACAACTCAATTTCGGAACAAAATTCAAAGGAAGGAAAATTGAAATACTTCTATGAATACCTACCAAAAGAAACTTGCCGGCGGAGTGGTAGAACGAATGTGTATAAAACTCTCATATTCATACTCCCACTCGTCGATTAAGTGGAGTGCAACTTTGTTGCAAGTGCAGCATATTGAGTTCAATATTGGAGGGTAAACGCTCTAGACATACAGTTTTATTGGAAAGTGATTACCCCATTTGATATCGGCAAATGATATAGAGTTACGGGTTATGACGCTCAGAAGAGGTTATAAAGGACATAGTATAGGCAATAACCATTCTGGAATACAGGGTAAATGCACATAGAGATATTTTACAATATCGATTTTACTTAACAAAAATATGTCCAAATCCGGACTAGGCAGAGGTGTTAGCTAACGAGTAATTGTGCATTAAGGTTTTATACATTTAATACTATGATGCTACTGGTTAAATACTACAATAGCTACTTCAATATTAGTGGTTCAACGCCTGAAAATTAGGTTAGGTTAAACAGGGGTATAAGGGATATGCCATCACACAGACACTAAGCACCAAAACGGGCTGATAGCCATTTCTGTGGAACCAGTTGAATTTGTCTTCAATTCGCTGCCGAGATTGGACACCTTGCCGTGATGAGGCGGCTTAAGTAGAGGAACAGGAGGCCAGACCAGGGAAGCGACCTAAACTCCTCCGGTAGAACTAATTGTGAATCGAAAACTAGAATCCAATCATGGGCTGGATTACGGTGTTATTCGTACCGTGACAATAACCAACCTGGCTGAGGGGCCCAGAAATAGCTCAGTCACAAACGGCGGTTCCAGATACCAGGCGCCCTCCTACCTTACTAGCCTCATACCGCTGCAGGAGCTCTGCGGGTGCGGACCAACCTTTCTCGCTTTACTCGTGGGATACAAATGGAAGACCTAGTAAAAACTCAACAAAAACACAATCACGGAGTCACTCCGTTCTCCTATAATACATACACACAAAATCACACCCACACCGATGGATACTCAAAACGCTCAGGCTACCAAAATACCAAGCGTTGCAAAATTGGAAAAGCGCAAAAAACTAGAAGGAACAGATGAGAAGTTCTTCTGTTTTACTGGAGCCCAAAGAAGACGAATTGGAGCCCGGATCAGGGACGGCATGACACCGGAGAATGCCAGCAGATCTATACGGGAAGAAATCATGCTTGGAAAAGCACAGAAAAAAGCTGAAGATAGCAACTAGCCCAACACGTACAAAAGATGCCGATCAGCCGACCATTCCCCAAGCCTACAACAGCCCAAAAAGCACAGATTAGCATCCAGAGCTACCAATAATAGGAGTTCCAATATTCCCTCAAATTTGTTGCATGTACACCAATTAATGGTTGGCTCTCCATCACTTGCTACGACATACAGACAAAAGACTGGCTTATGTCAACGGTAACGAGGATAAAGCCATGGCCAGGAGCCAAACTTCGTACAATTCAGGGATGTGAAATCCCCAAATTGTACACCTGTATTACCTTACCACCAATGAAGTCTTCCCGTCAAGGATCGCCAAGCAAAATCCTGGCATTTCCACAACAGGTTGGCGTATTCTCAGGGTTTCCAAAGAAAATAGTGGAGGTGAGAAAAATACGCTGACCTCCCGAAGACTATACCCCTTCAATCTCTGACGAATGCATAACAAAATCTGCTTGACGCAAGACTTTTAAAACAATCTGGAGCACACAAAGCCCAAATAGATTGCCAGCCCACAAAAAAAGTGGCATAGACAGCTCAATGGATGTAGACAATAGCTCTAATGCCGGAACATCGGAAGATAATATCTCTATATCTTGACCACTAGATACCATCCCAAGACATGAACTGTCTCCAAATACTAGCAACTCTGCCAGTACTACACAACAATAACCAAAATGGGACTGAGGCGAATCCAAGATAATCTACAACAGGCCGCCTCGGCAGTCCTTATCCATAGATTTAACAAGGATCACCTATACGTTGCCTTTATTCAGGAACCACACATCTTTAAAAACCAGGTAAAGAGACTCTCAGGTAAGTTATTATACGAAAATAGTAACCCTGGAAAACCCAGAGTATGTATCTTAACCAATAATATTACAAAACTCTTTCCAATTCCAGAACACACCAACAATGACCTGGTAGCTGCAAAAGCTGAGCTGCATACCAATGCAGTTAAGACAGAAGCTGTTATATGCTCAGCTTACCTGCCTGGTGACTCCAGCGACTTGGACTTCTTGCCACTGAAGGGACTGGTGGACTACTATGCTAAGAAAAACCTGCAACTATTATAATTGTAGGCTGCGACGCAAACGCCAATCATATGGTCTGGAGCAGCTCAAACATAAACAAACGTGGTGGGTCTCTATTAGAATTTATAAATTCAAACAATTTACAAATTCTAAACCAGGGAAGCAACCCCACCTTTATAAACAGTATTAGGACAGAAGTCCTAGATCTCACTCTATGTACTAATTTTATTAAAAATTTTATAAGAAACTGGCGTGTTTCATCAGAAATCTCAATGTCGGATCATCCCCACATCATATTTGGCCTTTAACTAGGTATTATTATATCTGAAAAGATATAATCCACAATCCCAAATCCGCAGACTGGAACATATACTGTCAGCAATTCATGGATAACCTAGGTAGATGTAATACAAACATCAAAGATATAGACAATATTAAACTGACGTGTGATGATCTCAATATGACAATCATAACTGCCTTTCATCAAGCTTGCCCAGAAAAAGAAAAAATAGGCAATCGACTGTTTCCACTCCCGAGAAAGCTCCTCAACTGGGCTAAACGTAATGGTGAATGGGAAATATATAGAGAAATACTCACCATGTACAACCATGAAATTAGAAGAGAATCGTGGAGAAACTTCTGCCATACAATCGATGGCACCAGAAGTTGTGCTCACATTCATAAAATACTCTCAAAGCAACACACTAATCCTATCGAGTCAATGAAAACCTTATGCCACATTCGCCGAAAACGGGCTACAGACTTTGCAGATCTTAGCCGAAATACACTTCTCAAACTCGATGACACTTCCAGAAGCCCAAGAATACACTCCCCAGAGAAGGATAAATAGACCGCTCAGAGAATACTGAAACAGAATCAACTCTTTTCAACCCTTCAAAGCACCTGGTGAGGATGGAATATTCACAGCTTTACTACAAACTCGCATCCCTCACTACTACCCGTACTTATCAACCTTTTCAGAGCTAGCTAATCATGGGGATACTTACCAAAAAATTGGAAGGAGATTGCTTTCAAATATATACCTAAGGTAGGACGCAAATCGTCTGAACTACCATAGTCATATAGACCAATCAGCTTCACTTCCTTTTTCCTCAGAACTATGGAAAAATCCTGGATAGACATATCACAGACAATTGAATCCCCGTCATTGATATCAATATACCTATCAAACTGGAAAATCATCATCATACGCTCTACAAAATCTAACCAGAAGTATTGAAAAATCTCTCAGAGATAAAGAAGTAGCGGTCGGTTCTTTCCTCGATATAGAAATAGCATTTGATAATACAGAATTCTCCCGGATATATAGAGGCATTCAAAACATGGGAGTTGACGACACCACATGTAAATGTATAAAATGCTTGCTAGAGGATAAAACAATAAAAACCTCACTAGGCAACAATAAACTCAGTGTTATAGCTACGTAAGGATGTCCTCAGGGAGGAGTTCTATCACTCCTACTATATTCCATTGTAGTTAACGAACTAATAATTATACTCAGCAATGATGGTTTCTATGTCAAAGGATATGCAGCAGACATAGCTATCCTAATCAGAGGTAAATTCGAGGACACGAACTCGTATCGCCTCCAGAGGGCTTTAAACCTAGTTTCTGAATGGTGCATAAAAATTTGGCCTCAAATACGTATCTTAGCTGCGAAGTGGTAGTGGCCGAGCTCTGAACGTTGCGACATCTAGAGGAGGAACTCGCGATATGATCTATTCAGTGACAGGTTCGATGATCAGGTGACTGCCATGTCTCTTTGTGTATATTGAGGTGCTGATGTTTCATCAAGCAGAAAGTCAATTATCCTTAGTCCGTTTCCAAATTAGGTGTCTTGCAGGCTAAGTTTTCCGATTGCACAAATATGTCTCCTCCCTTCCTATTTTGGCTTTAAAATCACTTAAAATGTTCGTAAGTTTTTTCAGGAAGCTCTTGGAAATATTCTTCGGTGACGTCGGTCTTATCTTCCGTGAGAGTATGACCGTATATTAGAAATCAATTATAGAATTTATCCTAACGCACCCGCTCACGTGTCTAAAGCTCAAGACTTTTGTCTCTCTGAAGAGAATAGTTTTCACCGTCTTTTGCTAGGGTCTTCAAATTGCACTAACTAAACGACGGTCATATATCTTTTTTGTAGCAGTCAGGGACCTTCG
Source organism: Volucella bombylans (assembly GCA_949129095.1). Lineage (NCBI taxonomy): Eukaryota > Metazoa > Arthropoda > Insecta > Diptera > Syrphidae > Volucella > Volucella bombylans. The sequence continues at coordinate 164,862,095 of OX422140.1, read as the reverse complement.
ACTGTTGTTCGGGTGCACGCGGTATGTTCAAGTTCCGAACCTCAATGTCCGTTTTTTCATTTTCATGGTCATCAATAGTTGATCCATCTTAATCCGAGGCTTGGTAACAGTGAGCTTTTTATATGGTCAAGTATTTAACCCCACGCACAACCCCTAAATTAGAGGGGCAGGTCCTTTATGACCCCATGAGCGAAAGAGGCCGGATATTGTGGAGTTAGTAACCCACTTTGGAAGTATGAGCGTTGACCCATTTAAGGTTTATCCGCCACCATATCCATTTCAGCACCATAACTACTCCTGAGAAATCTTGCTGGCCTCAACTCCAAATATGTACGTACATTGAATTAGCCCATATATTCGTATGAGCGCGTACTGACCGTTGGAGCCACAGTTGATTCACTGATGTAAATCATGCGCCGTACGTGATCTGCCCCGCGACACAAGTATTGCTCAATCAACACTCGTGTGTATAAATTTAACAGGTCATGTCCGATTGTGGAGATCAGTGGGTACTACTAGAGGGTGAAATAAGCATAATTGATGTGTATTAATACTTGCAGGACTGGGCATCGCCAGTTTGACGTGCCTTTCCTAATGTACACCCCTAGCCACCTAATTGTTAGTTTTACAAATATACGAGTAGCTAAGTTACGTATTCTAAGGCCACTGTTTTAAGAGAGTTCAAGTACCTAGTTGGGCAGATCAAAACTTTCCTTAACCCATCTTTGTAGTGGTAGTAAGTAACTAGAGGCCATTTTACATAGCTGACTTATGGATGTGAGAAACTTGAACATTTCGGAAAAAAGGAAAATATCTCATGAAATTAAGACATGTTTGTTAAAATACAGATATTGATCTAGCCAGATCCCAAGGTATCTAACTACATTTCGACAAGCAAGTGGCTGCTCATGCTGCCCCACGATCGAGAACTTTCGCCAATTCTTTCTGGTTCCCTAGAGGCCCCAGACAAAGGCGTCCTAAACAGAATGGTTTCCGACTTCTGAAAGTTGATTTTCAACTTCCAGTCATCGCAATATCGCTTAATTTTGTCAAAGTCACGATGCAAAAGTATATTAATGACCTCAATGTTTGGACCTGATCTGTGCGCTATTATGTCGTCTGTGTACGCTATGGCATGGTGAAGTGAACCTATCAGATCACTTGTGTAAATATTGAATAGGATCGGCGAATTTACCGCACCTTGTTGCAGACCAGTTTTAATGTTAAAAGTTCTAGCAGAAGTCACATCGTCATTCTTCACGATGAACTGTCTACTGGAGAGCATATCAAAAAGAATATACAGCAGCGGTTTACTAATGCCCAAACTGTCCAGCTTGAAAAAGAGTCCTTCTAACCATACGGTATCGAAGGCTTTCTCCAAGTCAATCAGGCAGGCACCAGTGCACTGGTTCTTGCCTTTGTTCCATTGGATATCAGAAACCAGTTTAGACGCGGCATGAATGATATCATGCCCCGCCTTGAAACCAAATTGATTATCCGGAACTATATGTTTGTCTTCAACCCACTTAGACAGAACTCTATTGATCACCTTCTCGAAAACCTTACTGATGTTTGGAAGTAGACTGATCGAGCGGAGATTCGCGGGATTGGAAGTATTTTTATCCGTTTTGGGGATGGGATGTACCACCGCAGTTTTCCAATGCGCTGGATAATGTGCATTATTCTTTGCGTTATTAAATAGGGTGGTATAAATGTTCACCGCTTCTAGAGGGAGATGTCGAAGCACAATGTTCGGTATTTCATCGGTTCCCACTGATTTCTTACTTCTAAGTGATTCGAAGACCGTTTGGAGCTCTTTCTTCGAAATGAACGGCGGTAGTACCCTATCGTTGGTGATGACATTATTTGCCATATCCTCGTCACTGAACTGGGTGAAAGCCGAGCTCTCGAATCGCCAATTCATAATTTCATTTCGAAATTGTGCACAAGAACTCGATTCTCCAGATCGTGGGTCGGACCAATAATAACATTCGCCTTGTACACTTCCTGGAAAGTCGCTCCTATAGCCTCTACCTGCTCTTGCGCAACAGCCTCATTTGGATCTATGCCTGCTGCTATAAGTATGTTCTCGTTGTCCGTCGTTCGAGCGACTTTAAGAAACGAAAGGACGTTTTGATTTTTCTCCGAAATATTTTATTTATTTGCGGAAACATATTCGGGTTGTTGTGTTTACAGCTCGAATTTTGTTGTTCCAATACAAACTTACAGATGCTCTGTAATTTTCTCTTATTAATACTTGGAGGTTTGATCTACGACTTTAGCGTCATAATCTCCGGGTTATGTCTGTCAGTAATCTGTCTGTACAAGGTTTTTAGCCTTGACAGCAGTCTACTTTTATGTCGGTGCAGTGCGTCAATAGTTGCGTTGCGGAATAAGTCTTCGTTGTCAGTGTGTTGATACCGAGGTATCGTTTTGTCCATTGTTCGTTTAATTGTCTCGTCTATTAGTTTTAGATTCTTGTAAATCTCCTCGTTTGACAGATTTCTATTGGACGGTGGGTAGAGCGAATTCGAGGAGAGTGCTCTCGTCAGTGTTCTGGAGAAGTGTGTCCAACGCACCCTACTATCGCTGTAGGCATGCTTTTGAACAAACTCGTTCAATTTCGCAGCTTCGTTCGGAACGGTTATTTCGGTTAGTTTTTAGTTTAGTTTTAAATGCATTTTATTTACTTAATCATTAACTCTTACATACTAACAAAAAATGCTTAAATGCTAGCTTAAAATTACTTAACAATCTTATACTAACTTACTGGCCCCACACAGGCGCTCTAAGCTATTCTAAATTCTTATAACTATGTTTTTCGACTTTATTTACATTTTGCTTAGAACTATTTATATTGAATACTTAAGGCTAAGAAAAAATATTTGTTAAGAAAAACTTAGCATATGGACATAATTTTTTATTTTTTATAAAAACTTAGTATCTAACTTAAAATAAACCTTAGACTACCTAACCTAAATGCGCAATACACACATAAACACACATAGACATTATACACAATCATATACATATATCAATATACACTTTTGTATACACTGATATATGTATATGTTTCTTAAATGCTAACCTAAACCTATGCAAGCTGGCCATCGATATTTACCGTAATTGACGGAAACGACGACGAAACATCTTCCCCATCATTCAACCACCAGAAATGCTGGTGCTGCCGAACGACATCCCTCTTATCGCGATTCCCCACCGCCCTACTGAACCTGAGACGATCCACACTGCCGTGTGCGACGTCTCTGTTGTAGTTGAGTCGCCTGTCCCCAGCTGTCCGAGCGACATGGAAGATTAACGGCACCGCTGATCTATCCTGGATCAACCCTATCTGATCTAGGTAGAGGAATGCTTCCGGTGGAACGAAGCCGTCAGAGCGCACACTCTCGTGGTAAAGGTAATTGGGGTAGTAAGCCCCAAATATCAGGTTATTACGAATTTGTAATTACGAAATTGTCCACTCGTATTAGGTTCGCCCTATTGTAAAGGACCTCATTAGGATAAAATTTCTTGTACTCCGACTCTGGTGTTCTGTACAAGCGAAGACAAGCCCTAAGACAAGCCCTCTCAAACACCCGAATCTTTTCCATTAAGCTTGCTCTTACATTGAACCACACAGGACAACCAAATACCAGCATGGGCCTGATAAGGGCCATGTAGCAGATTACCTTTACCCTCGCATCGAGTTGGCTGCTATAAAACAGTCTCTTTGTAAGGGCAAAAGCACCTTTAGCTCTGGCCAGAGCAGCATCTACATTTTTGCCAAAATACAGAAACTGATCCAGCCAGATTCCAAGGTATCTGACTACATTTCGACAGGCAAGAGGTTGTCCGCGTTGTCCAATGATAGAGAACTTTCGCCAATTTTTTCTGGTATCCCTAGAGGCTCCAGACAACGGCGTCCTAAAGAGAATGGTTTCCGACTTCTGAAAGTTGATTTTCAACTTCCAGTCATCGCAAAACCGTCTTATCTTATCGAAGTCACGCTGTAAGAGAGTATTAATAACCTCGATTTTTGGACCTGTTCTGTACGCTACCAAATCGTCTGCGTACGCAATAATACGGGGAAGTGAACCTATCAAGCGCCTTGCTGAAGACCATTTTTAATTTGAAATATTCCAACAGAAGTCACATCGCCATTCTTCACTATGAACTGTCTGTTAGTTACCATATTATAAAGAATGTACAAGAGTGGTTTACTGATCCCCAACCTAGTCAGCTTATAGAAAAGACCCTCTAACCATACGGTGTCGAAGGCCTTCTCCAAGTCAACAAGGCAGGCACCAGTGCACTGTTTCTTACCTTTGTTCCATTGGATATCAGAAACCAGTTTAGACGCGGCATGTGAGATATCATGTCCCGCCTTAAAACCGAATTGATTATCCGGAACTATATGTTTGTCCTCAACCCACCTAGACAGTGCTCTATTGATTACTTTCTCAAAAACCTTACTGATATTCGGAAGGAGACTTATCGACCGGAGATTCGCCGGATTGGATATATCCTTTCCCTTTTTGGGGATAGGTTGAACCACCGCCGTTTTCCAATGCGCTGGATAATGTGCATTATTCATTGCATTATTAAACAGGGTGGTGTAGATGTCCACCGCTTCTAGAGGAAGATGTCGAAGCACGATATTCGGAATACTATCGGTCCCCACTGATTTCTTTGCTCTGATTGTGTCGAAGATCTCATGGAGTCCTTCCTTCGAAATGAAAGGGGGTAGGCCACCCTCTCTGGCAATGACGTTATTTGCCATATTTTCGTCGCTAAACCGGGTGAAACCAGAGCCCTCGGAGTGCCAGTTCTCTATTTCATTTCGAACGCAGAAGTCGTGCACAAAGACGCGACTGTCCAGGTCGTAATTAGGGCCAGTGGTATCAGTGGCCTTGTATACTTCCTGGAAAGTCGCCCCTATGGCCTCAACCTTCTCCTGTGGATCCTCGATCACAAAGAAGTCGTCATCATCAGCGGCCTCATTTGGATCAATGCCTGCTATTGTCAGTAACCGTTCGTTGTCTGTTGTCCGGGCTATTTTAAGACACTGAAGGTCGTTTTGATTTTTTCTCCGAAATAGTTTATTTATTTGCGGAAACATATTCGGGTTGCTGGTGTTTACAGCCCGAACCTTGTTGTTCCAATACAAACTTACAGAAATTCTGTAATTTTCTTTTATTAGCGTTTGAATATTTTTAATCGACGACTTCAGTGTCCTAATCTCCGGGTCTTGTCGGTCAGTTAACTGTCTGTACAAGTTTTTAAGTCTTGTCAGAAGTCTACTTTTCTGTCGGTGCAGTGCGTCAATAGTAGGATTGCGGAACAGGTCTTCGTTAGTCGTGCGTCGATACCGCGGTATTGTAGTGTCCATAGTTTGTTTAATTGTCTCGTCCATTTGGTTTAGGTAATTGTCGATCTCCTCGTTTGACAAATTCCTATTTCACGGTGGGTGGAGCGTGTTCGAGGAGAGCGCTCTTGCCAAGGTTGCGGAGAAGCGTGTCCATCGAGTTTTACTGTAGTTGTAAGAATATCTTTGGACAAACTCCTCCAATTCCGCAATTTCGTTAGGAACTGTAATTTCGGTGCTAAAAACGCAATGGTCACTGTCGTACACAAATGTGCGCAGACAGTTTAGCGTTTGTACATCGTACAGCAGTAGATCCAAATAAGATCCGACTCTGGGAAACGACGGATTATCCGTCGCTTTAAGACCGAGTCTGTACATGACATCGTGATGACCCCACCAATCGAGTAGTAAGTTCCCTCTAGTACTTGGCAAATTATTTCCCCAATCTCTGTGTCTAGCGTTAAAATCCCCGCCGATTATAAAATAATTCTCCCCCGATTCCAGCCTCAGAAGTCGAAAAAGCGTGTCGAGCTCTGTAATGAATAGGGTGGATTGTGAAGTATCAGGTGCATAAACAGAGGCCAAGTACAGCCGCTTTCCACTGCGGAGCGGGATGTAAACGACGACTGCCTCCAACACCCGGAACCTGCGCAACACGCCCTTGTACACTCTGTGAAATTTTATACCTTCTTTAATGAAGATCGCGACACCGCCTCCACGTTTGGATCTGGGCCGGTTTCTTCTTCTAACGATATAATGATTGTACTCCAGTTTGTGCTTATCGGTTAGCTTGGTTTCGCCAGCGAAAAGCACATCAGGAGTTTGGTCTTGCAGCAATTTAAACATAGCGGCTCTTCGTTCGATCCTAATGAGTGAATTAACATTCACCGCAAGGACCTTCAAAGTTTGCTCCACCATGTGCGTACCCATTACGGCATGTGTTGCGTTAAGCCCGGCAGCAGCGCGTAGATCTGGTCCACCCGCTTGGCCTGTTCTTGCACCTGCTTTTGCAGCTGAGCCATTTGCCCTTGGATTGCGAGCAAGATGGCTAGCATGTTAGGTGCAGCTTCCGTTGTTCTCGGCATTGTCGCCTGAGAAGCAACAGTCGCTTGCTGTACCGTAGTCCCCCTAACTGATGCCATTTGGGCGTAGGAAATTTGGGACGTGACGGCTGGTGTTTGTAATCTAACAGGTGAACGTTTGACCTCCACCTTCTGCTGCTGAGCCATTTTTGCTTATTTTATGTCGGCGAACTTAGGACAACCCTGATAGTTTGCGGTGTGTCCCACGTTCCCACATAACACGCACGAGAGCTGCGTCCTATCGGATGCTCCGTCCCTACCCAGAGCACACTCCTCGGAACTGTGGTTCTTTGCGCACTTCACGCATCGAGGCTGCATTTGGCAGTTCGACGCGGCGTGCCCGAACCTCTGGCATCGAACGCGTTGTAATACGCTTTCGCTCCTTTTTAATTTTTCGCAGTGAATCACCTGGTAGTCTAGGACATTGATACTCCTTAGACTATCCAGACGACTTTCGGGACTGAGCTGCACCAGGAAGAATGGCAGACTCCGTTTCTCCCGCCTGGCTCTAGCTGTGGTAAATGGCTTTACCCCTACAAACTTGAGTCCTTCGCATTCCTTTTCTTTGAGCAGTGCCAGGATCTCCACAGGATCAGAAGACGGTTCCAACCCCTTCAGCAGCATCGATTGCCGCTTTTCACACTTCGGTGTGAATGAGTAATGCACCGTCGTCGTTTCCTTTAGGAGCTCTTTAACTTTCGCGTAGCCCTCCACTGTATTACAGTGGATGGCATGGCGATCGTTCCCCAATCTCTTAATATTGAAATTATTACCAATGACCAACTTACGCAGGTCCTTGGTAGCGTTTACCTCTAATTTAAAGGTGTTGATAGGAGGCACCTTCTCCTTCTTCTTTTGCTGCTGCTGTTGCTGTTGTTTCTGCTGCTGCTGTTGTTTCTGTGGCTGCTGTTTTTGTTGTTTCTGCTGCTGCAGTTTTGTCTGCTGCAGTGGTTGTTTCTGCTGCTGCTGTTTTTGTTGTTGATGCAGTTGTTGTTGCTGCTTTTGTTGCTTTTTTTTGTTGGGCGCTTTCTACCTGTGCTTGCTCCCTCTGCCTGCGTGCAGTTTGCATTAGCTTACAAGCCAGCATTTTTTCTTGCAGCTTTGCAATGCTGCTGCTAATGTCTTTGATCATTTCATCCTCATCTTCCGATTCGGATGACGCTAGGGAAGCAAAGTTATTATTGCCCCCTTCATAATGATCAACATCTTCTTCTTCTTTCAACGCTGCGAAGTAATTACCGCCCATATAGTGACCTTCCCCACCGTCAGACACGTATGGGAATTCGTCGTTTGCTGGATTTGTTGCTGCCCTTGTTGTTCTTCTTGTCGCCGCTTCCCTCGTTCCCACTGGCAGTTTTTCAGAGGAAACTGAGAGGGAAGGGCACTTCACGAGGTTTGGAGTAGGCCGCAGCTTCCTCCTCTTTTTTGTATTGTCTGGATTCCCAGATGCGTTATGGCCTGATGATGTATCCGCTTGATCATCCGATGACATGGTTACCTCTGCTGCTGGTTCCGCTATTGGAATAGCGGACCGCTCCCTTCCACTCATCGTTCGATTTCACTTTATTGTTGCTTGATTTACTTTATTAACTTTTTTTTTAAATAAAAAGTCTGTCCTATACCGTGGATCGAACCTACGCCCCTTGGTTTCTCGGGCAATACCACTACTGTTGCGCCACCGAAGCACTTGACAAAAATGTTTTAAATTCTACTTTTATTACACTGTTTTACTTTTTTCACTTGAAAGAAGCCGAAACACGTCTGTCCCTTATCGAGGTCTATGAACGACTGATCTCTATTCACCATTCAGCCATTTATGGTAAACTAAGTGCAACGTTGAAAGAAGCAATTGACAGTTTGGTCAATTTGATTAATTTTGTGAGATCTCGTTCAGCTCTTCAGCACCGACTGTTCAAAAAGTTTCGTTCTGAATGTGAATCGGCGTATTCGGATTTACTGCAACACAACAATATTCGTTGGCTAAGTAATACACCAAGATACACCGGAGGCTAGGAAGCACTTGGAGTTCATAACAAAACAGCGCAATTTGCTAGCTGTGGCTTTTCTAAAAGATGTTCTGAAATATTTCAATGAGCTTAACATCGAATTAGATGGAAATGGGAAACTAATATGTGATCTGATACAAAACGTGTCTGCTTTTCGTCGTAAGCTGGATGTTCTTGAAAAAGATATTGCTAGACAAGAATTTATTCATTTCCCAACAATTCTTGAATGTGAAAAGGAGAACTCTGAAGAAGAAGACATTGTAGTGAACGAATTTGCGGTAAGATTCCAAGACTTTGCAGGAATTATAAAACTATCTCAATTCCTTAAATTATCTTATGAAGTCGCTGCGGTAGCAAAATGGACTAACGTGGCTGCGAAGTTATCGGTCGTTCAAAGGCTTCACTGCAAATGGAATTACGAGTAATTGACTAACAAGAAGATATTTCCTTGCAAAAGTATAAACTGCATCCACTGAAGAATTTTGGGGTAAACATGTTTCAGAAAAATATCAAAATTGCAGAAAACTAGCTATCAATTTGGCTACTATGTTGGGCTCAACATATATATGCGAATCCTCTTTCTCAAAAATTACTTTTTTGAAGAGCAAATATCGTTCCAGATTATCAGATGCCCAACTTGACGGCACTCTTTGCATTTGCTGTTTCCCAAGTGAATCAAATTTTAAAAAACTGTCTCAAGACCGTCGTTGTAATTTCTCTCATTAATTTTACCTATTGTGTTTTCTACAGTTACTTAAATGAAGCAAAATAAAAATACAAAACATTATGAGTTTTTTTTTCTGGATCTCGAAAAAAAAAGTTCAAACGTATCTGGACCCCACTTAAAATTACTTGCCGACCCCCGGCTGTACAGGTCGAATATTTCGTCGTTGAATCTTCACCTCCAAAATCCGTCAATGCAGGCCCTTGCTATTTCAGCCTGCAGACTAAAGGTTTACCTGGTTTAGCGGGAACCACCACTGGGAGGTAATGCAAGCACTTCTCTACAAACTTGATTGTTGCGCTGCTGGAACAAATCCAACAACCTGGAATTAACTTGGTCTTCTACTCTGATATTCTGAGGTATTTAATTTGAAATGGCAAAATCAGCCGACATGTTCAGCCTGCAGTTTGTGCTCTGTCAGTTTCTGTTAGTTAAGGCTTCCCCAGATTAGGTTTTGTTACCTCCGCTAATATTCATAATATTTTATTTGCCGTCGCTATCAACTCTCATACATATTTTAAATTATATTTCTCATACAACGTCCACCGATGTGCATCTTAAAGCTAGACGACCGACTGTCGCATATAACAAACCGAGTATTCGACGCATCATTCTTAGTCCCAAGATGACACCCAAATACGTAGTTTCATTGGAAAAATTAGTCTAGTCGGCTTCCTCATTTTTATATTTGGAACAATCTCAGTTTTTAAATTATTGATTTAAAGCCTCTTTTTATTGATCGTCGGTCACGTCTAAGGCTACCTGTGCTTTAAAGTAGAAACCTAAGCATGAACCAACAGTAAAGGTACACTGTAAAGGTACATCAACTGTATTTATCTACAAAAAGAGTGATATGTCTAAGCCGCAAATTTCGCATTAACAATAGCACCCTCAATGTCGATGGAAATGCCCATCGATATTTGCAACAGAAAGAAAAAGCCAAGTCATGTATTGTCAAGCGGTATTAGAACAGATGCAGCTGTCCATATACAATCCCATCACTTGTTTGCAATTAATATAAATAAGCAGGCTATACCGATCTTGATAACAGAAGCCAATAGACAATGCTATGCATGAAGAAGCTGCCGAACGAGTACTTATCTCATTTTCTCTTTGTTGTTTTGTACGCTGCATGTAAGCCCAACAATGATCTTCAACGTGAAACAAGTCAGACTAATAGGTCCGAAGCTCTTGTCGAGACTGTTGTCAACATTTCCGATTTTCGATATAAATGTCCCCTGTTATTCGCCAAGTATTAGATATATATGGCCGCGCCAGGCTAGCAGTGAAGATCCTCTTCAGATTTATCAGTTATTGGTCTATGCCGTATAGTATAAGTATTGTAGATACGTATATCTATATTAATGAGTTCAACACACTTTGCAGATTGTGTTACTGAGTCCTAAGCATAAGCGAGGGATAGTCTCTACTTCCGACTCATTCTTACTGATTTGCTCCTTTCCAGGGCTTTGGCCAATCTGTTGGATTCACCGAGAGTGAAATGTTTTTTGCTTCAATCTATAAAGATTGCTGAATTGCCTGGAATCTACAAGATGTCTCACTTTAGCTTCGGTGGCCTGAAAACTTCTAAAAATTTAGTTCCCTGAAGGGGGTGTGGGGGATACATACTTGCGTTACCATTCAAGGGTTCTCTGGCTTGAGCACTTCGCCCTATGAGTTCCATTTTGCATTTCGCAGTCTTCTGCTAGAATGCAAAAATTTTCTATTTCTTCGAAATAGCTCGCGCCGTGTTTGTACAGAATCGTCAGAGAAGTGACACCATCATCGCATTTTCCTTTGGGTAGGGCTTTTTGTCGAGGTCCCAAATCCATGTATACTACTACTCAGCTGATTTTAATGCAAATATAGTTTAATTTACACATAAAATAATATACAAATATATGAAATATCATAGAGGCGAACGTATACTCCAAGTGACAATCAACAGTATCTGTTACGTAGCTACAGATGTGTAACTTTTATATTATATCTAGCGTTAATGTACCTCATATCTGACCGAGAAAGTTGTTGTGACTGCAAATGATTGATATCGAACAACAACAGATAACAGGTATGCCTTTGATACTGATAGCTTTCGAAAACATGTCATTATGAGAATAGTTTGCAAGAAGGCGAATCTCTCTAAGTACTCAGTTGTGGGAAAATAAAAGGCAAACAACTATTTACAACGCATATTGCTTCAATTTAAGTAACAGCTGTTAAAACACAGCTGTTCTATTGAACAAGTGAAGTATACACTTCATGCGCAATCTAACACCCAACATCAACTCGTAAAATACTCCGACAAGCATTTGTCACCTCGGCATTGATCTTCAACATACCGGCCAACAAAAATAAATCCTAAAGCCAAAGATTATCTCAAAACGCTCCCAACAGCTACGAGCTTCGTCTAATCATCGGTCAGTCGCCAATTGATCGTTCGTTTGTACATTCATAGTTTCACGGCATAATGTCTAAGCTTGTGCTAGCGCTAGTTACTTGCTCTGTAATTTTAAGCATCGTAATTGCGTCAACAAATGGATTAAATTTATTTAAACGCCGAACAACAACAACTACTACTCTCGAGCCACCAACTACCAAACCCAGTCTATGGCTTGAGAATAGCATTCCAAAGATTGCGGAAGACTGCACCGGTCACTATATTTGCAAAAAGAAGATTAAGCATGGAACCGGAAGAGTTTGTGTCAAGTATTGTCTGAAAAGTGTTGAGTGTAAGGTTAACCAAGCTGGTGTTCCAGCTACAATAAATCCTGAGTGGTGTGTGGTACTAAATCAGAATACCCTCGAGGATGACGATGATGTATCTCAGACCGGAGTAAAACCAATCATGCAAGTGAATATGATCGACTTCCCATGTCAGCCTGGATATTTGCCCGATAGTAGAGGCAGATGCAGGGAAATCTGGTAAATCCAATTCAAATATATGTACATGCATGTAACAGTGACAAAGTCTGTCAAATAAATTTTGAAAATAAAACTCAAAGAATTGTACGAGAAGATTGTTATTATTTGAGATTGGGATTGGGGCAACGTGTCTGCTAGTGATCACGATAATGGGTTCAGGGTCGGTTGATAACACGGAACTACGTATTGTAATTTGTCTTCGATTAGGCTTTGGATTTTCCCACATTTTTTTATATGCTGCACATCATCAATAAACATAATATAATATAACATTAAATTTAATCAGGGAAACCTTAGATGTAAAAAAAATTATACTACCTTGATCAATCCGATTGATAATACGAGTACAATAGTCAAGTGCGCCAATAGGTAGACTTTTGTAATTAGAACTTAGAACTGTTGTGTAGTGATGCATATATGAAAGCAGACAATTAGGCTTTCTGGAAACTGAAACAGGCTAGAATCCTTATAACCGCTGCAACGATAAAGTACCTACTGTACCAGCATCTACCATATCCGCGCCAAGTTCCTGTTGTCTGATGGGAACTTACCTCGGGCATCTTGGACGAAGAAGCTGTGTGTAGTTATGCTCGCACGAAGCGCAACGTAACATAGGACCCAGATAATCCCAAAGCAGGTTCGCGTACCGAGAAATTATCTTCTGGTCCTTGTTTCGCAAGTTCACTCCATTGTGATCTGGGACCGAAAAAACACTTAGTGGATTCATCCATCCATCCAGCCATCCAGCCAGAGAAGGCTTGCCTTCCCAAAATAGCTTTGATATAGTGACAGGGTTCAGCAGGGTATTATGAGCAGCTGGCTGTCGCATTGACACAAATAATCTACCACAGAGCGATTATTTTCAATTTAAATGGTTTTTCATTAGATGCGCCCTAATTTTGACTGACGTCATGTCCCAGATTGTGTAACATTTCACCAGGGAAAAGTACTCGTATACGACTGAACAAAGTTTATTTATACGAGTAATAACATCCAAATTTTATATCAGAAAACGAAAGAAATGCTTTTTATTCATTCAACTCAATTCTCGTGAGACGAATGGTTGCATAAAATATAGCACCAAGTCAATTTACACTAATAATTTAATCTCCCCATTAAACATTGGGTGCCACACATGGAGAAAAATAACCACTAAGCCCAAACATCTTTCTCTCCTTATCCAATTTTCCGAAAAACCTAACACGTGCACAGGCATTTTAAGAGTAGTAATAGCCTCTTGAGTGTTAAGATCTTTATTAAAAAAAAAAAAAAAAAACGATCCGAAGTTGAACATTTTTGTTTTATAGGTAGGAGAAATTATCGCGCACGCAACCCCCAATGAAATCTTAATGAAACCTCATGACGAAGGCTATTCACTCTGGTGGCAGTAGCTCAGTGAAGATATGAGAGCCGCAGTTGGCCTATTCAGGTTGTTTGTGCCACCAGCTCCCTTCAGAACTAGGTTCCGAATACATCGTAGTAGCTCTAACGGAGTGTGCACTAAGAATCTCAAACTGTATAAAGACGTGGATACCTCCCACTCATGCGAGTCGTCGCCAATGACATCCCACAGGGTTGAATACCCTACAATTAGTCAGAAGTAAAGGGTAACCAGATAAGGATGATAGGAAAAAAATGTAAATAAAACAACAACGGAGTGAGATATAAAATTTATTCTGCCTTTATTTTGAAGCTACATACTTTCATTCCATTATATGTTGAATAGCACATCATTCAAATGGCCGCATCGGTTTCGTTGGCAGTGCTTCAAGCGGTCGGTCCAATTTTTGATGACTCGGTTCTGTCATCGTGTTGTTTTTGGCCTCTATGTTGGCCTCTAGCTGGTACAAAGTGGTTTGCTTGTTAGCGTAGACTAAGGTCTTGACGCAACCCCTAAGAAAATAATCGAGTCGTGTTAAATCGCATGACCGCGGTGGCCAATTTATGAACGCTAGCCGTGAGATGACCCAGTCGCCAAATTTCTCCTTCACCACTTCGAGCGTTGCCGTCTTATTAGAACCACAGCTCGATGTTGTCGAGCTATGACCACAGAAAGTCGTTTAACATCGCTGTATACCTAAGACCATTGACGTTAACAGTGTTTTCTTTCCCATTTCGAAAGATATAAGGTCCGATGATGCCTCCATGCCATAAACCACACCAAACAGTCAACAGTCTTTGTGGATACATTGATGCTTGGCCGAACACTTGTGGATTGTCTAACTGTCAACCTTTGCGGACGTTTTTTTATTTTTCTCCAGTATACCGAATTCAGTTACTTTTCCCCTTTCCTTCACAGCCGCGTAAACTGCCGACTCAGTATATTTCCCATCGTTATTCTTCGACCTAGTTTTGTCTGCCGATTCCTCAAATTCACCTGTGCCAGTTTTGACCCCAAACAAAACAACAACAAAAAAAAATAAAACCAAACAAAAATTATTAGTGCAGATAAATATTCGTCGACCTAATTTAACTTAAATAAACAAATAATTTAAAAGTGTTGTGCTTTTTTGCTCAATTGTTGACCCCAAGGCCCAATTGATAGCATGCAATAGTATCTGTGAAAAATCATTCCATGCCATATGCATCGGACTTACCCGAAGATCCATTACCTACCTCAAGGAGTATTGTAGTCCCTTAAATTTTTACTGCGACGAGTGCAAAGAGATCACCTTGGGTCACGTTATGCTGGCAATTAAATGCAACAACGAGTCTATTAATGCGATGCTAACCAAGAATGGTCATATTAGCAGAACTATTCTTGACAGAATAGAAAATATTGAAGACTCAGTAAACTGCATTGACAGTAATATGGAAGCTTACAAGAAAGCAACTGGCAGCGATCCCAAATCTGTCGAAAAACAAATCTAACCACGTCAACGAGAGCAAAGTGATCAGATATCACTTCGATGAAATAAAAGCATTCCTCAAAACAAATTTTGGCAACCTCCTTAAATCCAACGAACTCACACACATAAACGACTCTATTAAGCTTCTCCGTACTGATCTCGACTTGCTTTTTCAATACTCCTCCAAAACAACACATTAAACCCCGCATCCATCAGATTCTACGCTCTATGATCTGACCCTAAAAATGATTGACGTCAGCGAGGAACTCATAGCAACTCGATTGACCGTTGCCGAAATCGGTAAAGAAGTGAGATTGGCTTCCCACAAAATCGATGGAATACCCAATCAAATCCAATTCCAAGCTAATTCTCCGTACAATGTCTCAATTCATAATGAATTAGTAGACACAGAGTCTCACTTACCATCATTTTGAAATACTCCTCCCGCCACCCTAATAACGGAAACCGAAACCGCCCTGTCTTTACCAACTAGTATCCCGCCCGCCGCCGCTCCACGAAACAATTCGGACCTTCATGGACACCCTCCAAATTTAAAAGCCGACTCGAAAAGCTGAAAAAAGGGAAACCATACGGCATTCTATGTTGAAGAGGCTCTCAATACTCATTCGTTCACTGATTTTCATCGCTATAAGAAGTGCTTCAGCTTACAAGCAAAATTAAACAGTTAACTAAAGCATAGATTAGTACATAGACATTGTGTGTGTTAGGCACCAAGTAGCCTAGTGCAAGTGTTCAACAGTCACGGTAGGCGGTCAAAGGTAGGCGGGTTCAAATCCCGAAATCCACGAATCGTTGTTTTTTTTTTTTCTTCTTTCTTTAATTCACAATATACCATATTAAACACGGTAAACACGTGATGGAAAAAAACGAGCGACCCGCTCGACAAAAACAGGTAAAATGGATGACGTAATATCATCGTCTGACTACGCAGCGCAGACTGCTAACCCAGCAGAGGGATCAGTGAAAACAACAGCAAAGAGGAGGAGGAAGCTAAAACGCACTCCCAGCCCTGCAAAGCGCCCTGTCCTATCTACCTCAACGGAAAAGATGCCGGTTGATGCAAATACAGGGGCTACGACATCAAAATCAGTGTCCGATGTGAGAGAGGACCGCTACATAGGAGGAAGCAACAGTCTCATTACACTGGCGGCCTCAGATTCAGACGACGAAGAAGAACAGGTCGAGTCGCTGAATAGTAGCATCAAAATGCTAGAACAACAAATAATGGATATAAAAGCCAAACAAATGGCAAGGAGAGAAAGGGAGCAGCAAAATCCCTACCAACAAAAACACGGGCAAATGGAGCAATCCACCAAAAAGCAACCGGAACAACAAAAACAGCAAAGACCGCCGAAACAAAAACAGCAATCTAAGCCTCAGTTGCAACAACAACAACAGCATGTAAGTCGGCCATAGGCAATAATTTTTTTATTAAGAGATTACTCGTAAGTATGGATAGGCATGCGATTCACTGCAATTCAGTGGAGCGCTATAATAAAATAAAACAATTGTTAAAGGACACGACGACGGAGTTCTTCTCCTTCACACCGAAGGGTGAAAAGCTGCAAACTATGCTGCTGAGGGGGTTAGAGCCGTCTACTGATCCGGATGAACTCCTCGCACTGCTCAATGAGAAGGAGTGCGCCGAGCTCAAATTCGTGGGGGTTAAGCCATTCGTCACAGCTAGAGCCAAAAGGGAGAAGCGGAAGCTACCATTCTTCCTGGTTCAGCTGACTCCCAATAGCAAATTGGATGGTCTAAGGAGCATCAAAGTATTGGACTACCAGATTGTACACTGAGAAAAAGTAAAGCGGAGCGACAACATTTTACAATGTGTTCGCTGCCAAAGGTTCGGGCACGCCGCGTCGAACTGCGAAATGCAGCCTCGATGCGTGAAGTGTGGAAAGAACCACAAATCTGAGGAATGCGCTCTGGGCAAGGACGGAGCGTCAGAAAAAAGTCAACTCTCTTGTGCCTTATGTAGGAACACAGGACACACCGCAAATTATCGGGGTTGTCCCAAATTCCAGTACATTAAAAGAATAAATCTGGCCCGGCAGCAGAAAGTGGAAGTTAAACGTCCACCCGTGCATTCACAAACTCCAGCCGTTACTCCCCATGTTACCTACGCCCAAATGGCGGCAGGTAGGGGAAGTATGCTAGCTATCTTGCTCTCTATCCAGGGGCAGATGGCTCAGCTACAACGTCATTTGACTGAACAGACCGCGCGGGTGGATCAAGTATACGCGCTGCTGCCTGGCCTAACGCACCTTCTGCCGTAATGGGTCCGTACATGGCGGAGCAAACCCTGAAGGTCCTTGCTGTGAATGTTAATTCACTGATTAGGCTCGAACAAAGAGCCGCACTATTTAACTTGCTTAAAGACCAAGCCCCTGATGTGCTTTTGGTTAGCGAAACTAAGCTTACCAAAAGACACAAAATGAGGCACAGAAGATACAAAATAGTACGAAGAAACCGACCCAACTCCATTCAGGGAGGTGGCGTTGCGATATTCGTACGAAAAGGTATACATTTTAAAAGAGTTTACAGTCGTGTAGTATGTAGGTTCCAGGTGCTGGAAGCATGCATCGTGTATATCCCCCTCCGTAGTGGAAAGCGGTTATACATGGTGTCTGTCTATGCACCTAAGGCTACTCAATCCACCTTATTTATCTCAGAGCTCGAGACCCTTTTTCGATACCTGAGGCTGGAATTGGAAGACAACTATTTTATTATCGGCGGGGATTTCAACGCCAAACATAGTGATTGGGGAAATAATACACCAAATACTAGAGGAAACCTACTATTCAATTGGTGGGGTCAGCACAGTGTAATGTATCAACTCAGGCTTAAGGCGACGGATAGTCCGTCGTTTCCCAGACACGGGTCCTATTTGGATCTTCTGCTGTTCGACTCACGAATACAACTGACATGCACTAACCAACAAACTACAAACTGTCTACGCACTTTCGTGTATGACAGTGACCATTGCGGTCTCAGCACCGAAATAACTGTTCCCAATGAAATTGCGGAATTGGATGAGTTTGTCCAAAGGCCATCCTACAATTATAGTAGGGTGCGTTGGACACACTTCACCAGAACACTGACTTGAGCACTCTCCTCGAATTCGCTCTACCCACCGTCCAACAGAAATCTGTCAAACGAGGAGATTGACAGGTATCTAAGACTAATGGACGAGACAATCAAACGAACAATGGACAAAACGATACCTCGGTACCAACACACTGACGAAGAAGACTTATTCTGCAACGCAACTATTGACGCACTGCACCGACAGAAAAGTAGACTGTTGCCAAGACCAAACACCTTGTACAGACAGTTTACTGACAGACATAACCCGGAGATCATGACACTGAAGTCGTCGATTAAAAGCCTCCAAACATTAATAAAAGAAAATTACAGAGCATCTGTAAGTTTGTATTGAAACAATAAAATTCGGGTTGTAAACACCAGCAACTCGAAAATGTTCCCGCAAATAAATAAAATATTTCGGAGAAAAAATCAAAACGACCTCCCATGTTTTAAAATCGCCCGAACGACGAACAACGAACAAATACTGGTAGCAGCTGGCACAGATCCAAATGAGTCTGTTGATGATGACAACTTTTTTGTGATCGAGCATCCGCAGGAGCAGGTAGAGGCTATAGGAGCGACTTTCCAGGAAGTGTACAAGGCGAATGTTATCATTGGCCCGAACCACGATCTGGAGAATCGAGTCCTTGTGCACAATTTCTACCTTCGAAATGAAATTGTGAATTGGCGATTCGAGAGCTCGGCTTTCACCCAGTTCAGTGACGAGAATATGGCAAATAATGTCATCACCAACGATAGGGTTCTACCCCCGGTCATTTCGAAGGAAGAGCTCCAAACGATCTTCGAATCACTTAGAAGTAAGAAATCAGTGGGAACCGATGAAATACCGAACATTGTGCTTCGACATCTCCCTCTAGAAGCGGTGAACATTTATACCACCCTATTTAATAACGCAAAGAATAATGCACATTATCCAGCGCATTGGAAAACTGCGGTGGTACATCCCATCCCCAAAAGGGATAAAGATACTTCCAATCCGGCGAATCTCCGCTCGATTAGTCTTCTTCCAAACATCAGTAAGGTGTTCGAGAAGGTGATCAATAGAGTCCTGACTAAGTGGGTTGAGGACAAAAATATAATTCCGGATAATCGGTTCGGTTTCAAGGCGGGGCATGATATTATTCATGCTGCGTCGAAACTGGTTTCTGATATCCAATGGAACAAAGGCAAGAAACAGTGCACTGGTGCCTGCCTGATTGACTTGGAGAAGGCCTTCGATACCGTATGGTTAGAAGGACTCCTTTTCAAGCTGGACAGGTTGGGCATTAGTAAACCACTGCTGTATATTCTTTTTGATATGCTCTCCAGTAGACAGTTCATCGTGAAGAATGGCGATGTGACTTCTGCCAGAACTTTTAACATTAAAACTGGTCTGCAACAAGGTGCGGTAAATTCGCCGATCCTATTCAACATTTACACAATTGATCTGATAGGTTCACTTCACCATACCATAACGTACGCAGACGACATAATCGCGTACAGATCAGGTCCAAAGATTGAGGTCATTAATATACTTTTGCAGCGTGACTTCGACAAAATTAAGCGATATTACGATAACTGGAAGTTGAAAATCAACTTTCGGAAGTCGGAAACCATTGTGTTTAGGACGCCTTTGTCTGGGACCTCTAGGGATACCAGAAAGAATTGGCAAAAGTTCTCGATCGTCGGACAACACGGACAGCCACTTGCTTATCGAAATGTAGTCAGATACCTTGGGATCTGACTAGATCAATTTCTGTATTTTAACAAACATATAGATGTTGCTCTGGCCAGAGCCAGAGGTGCTTTTGCCCTTACAAAGAGACTGTTCTATAACAGTCAACTCGATGCGAGGGTGAAGGTGATCTGCTACATGGCCCTTATCAGGCCCATGCTTATATTTGGATGTCCCGTGTGGTTCATCGTGAGAGCAAGTTTATTGGAAAAGATTCGGGTGTTTGAGAGGGCTTGTCTTAGGACTTGTCTTCGCCTATACAGAACACCAGAGTCTCAGTACATAAAATTCTATTCTAATGAGGTCTTATACAATAGGGCGAACCTAATAAGAGTGGACAATTTCGTCATTAAGTTGACTCGAAGGCACGTTGCAAGAGAAATGACCTCATAGAACAACCTGATGTCCGGGGCTTACTACCCCAATTATATGTATCACGAGAGAGTTCGCTTTGACGGCTTTATTCCTCCAGAAGCGTTCCTCTATCTAGATAGCAAAGGTCTGATCCAGGACAGATTGGCGGTGCCGCTAATCTTCCACGTCGCTCGAACAGCTGCGGACAGGCGACTCAACTACGACAGAGACGTCGCACATGGCAGTGCGGAGCGTTTCCGGTTCAGGAGTCGCGACATGAGGGATGTTGCTCAGCAGCACCAAAACTTTTGGTGGCTTGTTGAAGGGGAGGACGCTTCAGCGTCGAACTCCTTCAGTGATATGTAGCTACATGTGAAGCAAAGTGGGCCAGTCTAATTTGTTTTTAGCCATGGCCGGCTTACATAGTTTTAGATAGGTTTAAGTTAGGCTTTAAGAAAAAAAAATTTATAAAAACCAAAAAAAAAATAAAAATAAAAATAGAAAATGAAAAAAAATATATATATATACATGTATCTATATATTATATATATACATATTATGTATGTGGGAATGCTGACATTAAGTGTAGTAATATCGTGAATCATTTGTGGGAATGCTGACATTAAATATAAGTATCGCAATCAATGAATGATTCACGATCGGCGGCAGTCGATTATGACATAGAAGAGAACACCAATATGAATCGTCCGCTTGTTCGTTTGTTGTCCCAGAAGACTGGAGTTTGTTTACCTTCGGGGTTGTTTACTCTCATCGTATTACGAGGAGAACATTGTCGCATTAGTCATGAATGGATTTTGTGTTGACCTATATTGAGAAGCATAAAAGCCAGAATGATATGGGCAATGTTGTCTTTTAATACAATGGATCCACTGAAGTCGTTAGTTGTCTTAATTGGGGTCGGCGCTGGATGGGTTTTGCTGATGCTGGCCCTGAAATTGTGGACATGGCACAAAATACTAAGTGTCGTTGGTATCTGGGACTGGGTGGATTAATGGGGCAGCGATTGAACGAGTGAAGTATATAAAAGAGGACTGACGATTGGACAAGGGAGCTTAGTGTCAACCTTCCTGGCTCATGGTCGTGAAATTATTCGTAGAAATTTTGTATTATCCTGTAATTTTTTTTTTGAGTTAAATAAAATATTATAGTTCTCTACATGTATATATATATTTATGTATGTCTATGTTTGTGTTAGATGTAAGTAGGTTAAGTAGATTAAGATTTATTTTTAGGTAGTTTGCAGACTTTTAGTTTTAAGTTTTATAAAAAATTAAAAAATGTCCATATACTAAGTTTATTGTTTAAAATTTATTTTTTTAGTATTCTAGTATTAATTAATGTTAAAATAAAATTAAAAATAGTCTGTAAGAAACGTCGAAAGACATAGTTTAAGTGTTAGGTTTAACTTAGAGCGCCCGCATGGGGCCAGTAAGTTAGTATAAGATAATTTTAAGTTATTTAAGCTAATTTTTAAGCGTTTTTTTTGCTTAGCATATAAGAGCAATTTAAGTTAAAAAAATAAAAATGCATAAAAACTGAAAAAAAGGCTCTCAATACGCTGGTATTTCTTGGGTGCATAATTTCTTTCACCGAAATTATGCTATCACCATTAACGAGTGTCAGATGATTTCCCCTGCCGACTCCAATAGTTTCTGTAGCTTTAAAATCAACATCACAGCCAAACATTCGTGGTTGTTACGTACTTCCCCTGGTAAGGTCACTAAACCTGGGAAGATAAGTATCAAAAAATGCACTGAGGAACGAGAAAACCCACATCTCGATAATAATCAAAGTTCTAAAAATAAACGTAGTTTTAACGATGAGTTAAAAAAAGACCCCCCTCCTACTCCGTTCCAAATAGAAAAAAGGCTAATAAAAAACGTAGCTCTAATCGCTATCCTAACTGGAGCTTCAAATTAAACTTATTCCCCAATTTTAGTCCTCCCTCCTCACTTATACGACACAAAGCCCTTACACACAAATCTTCTACTTCCCCACTTACCACCCAAATCCTCGCGCCAAGGCGTTACTTTCAACTTAACCCCAACCACCTATATTATCCCTTCTCAACCTTTTACGGCATCAAACCCTTAAAACTGGAGCTAAGTACCCTAATTTTATTAACTCCCATACCCTAAATCCCACATCTCATCCCTCGTCCAACTCCATATCCAACCATTTATCTGCATCTCCCTCCTCCACTGCTCCTGTTCTGTATCCCCTTTTCCCGCACAGTTAAGCTAATACAGCAAACGAATGGCACTACAGTAAGTCGATATGCACTCTCTAGGCTTAGACAAAGAAAGATATATGAAAATATTCGTATTTTTCTTGCCTCTCTACATGACAAATCGGACTCCCTGCTAGGAAGAGAAATCCAAAACCATCGTCATGCTTTCCATCCCACAGGAAGGCCTCCCTATCTAACCTATCATTCAGGTACACGAGATTTTTAGCATGTCCCCTCAGAAATTAGCAGACGTTCACTCTAAACGAGTCTCACACCTACAGCGAAGCCGATCCGACCACGATACATTTTTTCATCCATAACGTGCCTCCTTTGCCAGCAGTTAAACCATCCCGCCTCACACCTCCACCCTACAATATCCCTCTTACATTTTACTACCAGAATGTAAGAGGTCTTCACTCTAAAACCAATGGTGTCAATCGCATGCTCTTCCCTTTGATATTTACGCCTTGACCGAAAAAATTAGATTCCGACATAAAGAACCAGGAATTGTTCCCGCCTACTTTTAATGCGACGACGATCCTACCCGCACAAATTATGATTCCCCCTGTCGAGGTGTCCTACTGGCGATCCACAACAGCCTTAACTCTTCTCCCATTACCATTTCTTCATCCTCTAAAGTCGACTTTGTCGCAATGAAAATATCACGCCCTGTCAAGTCCCTTTACGTTATATGTTGCTACATCCTACCAGCACAACCTAAGGAATGTCTCTTCTTAGATCACTTAACAGGATCAAGTCTATGCCAAGTCAGTGGTATATCCAATTATACGGGCAGGCAATTAGACCTCATATTCACAACAGGTTCAATTAACGCCTCAGTCTCACTTTGCCCCCTATCTCTCTCAACATTCGATAACTACACCTCCCCAACCCAACCCCTCTAATTTAATTTTTTTCATAACTCTTCATTCCAGTCCACTTCCCCAAAACTCTTTCATTCCACGACATTCATAAAGCAAACTTTCACAAAATCAGTGACTATTTCAGCAGATCCCTCTTTAACTTTCAAAACCTAAGTTGTGACGCCATATCCATTTTTTATTAAGAAATATTTAATTCTTTTTTCCCTTACTTTCCGTTTTCCCGCCTTAAAACATCATCTACTAGTCCTCCCTGGTATAATCGCGAGATTCGTTCCTTACGGAATAAGAGAAACAAGTTATGAGTTACTTTCCTGCGTACCAGATTAATTCCGACTAGTCCAACTATCTTGGTGCTTATCTTCATTTCACCGCGCTACCTTAACAATGCGCAGGTCAACCTTATAAACGACCCTAACTCCTTTTTCCAATTTGTTAACCACAAAAGAAAGTCCGATGGTTACCCTTCTTCCCTCTCTTTCAACAACAAGTCATCAACTCAGCATTGCCAACCTATTTGCCAGCTTTAAAAACAATCCTTCATCAACTACTCCTTTGAACCAGATCCATCCTATTTTAGTTACCTACTGAACTTCACCAATGGCCCACTTCTCTCTCACATCTTGGACCCGTCTTATATCGCATATAAATTACACCAACTCAATGACGAATTCACACCCGGCTCAGATAGCCACCCTCCCATATTTTTACAAAATGTTATTTCTCTCTTTCCCTTGCCCTTTCTTCTCTTTCTTCAATCCCTTTCAGAAGGAGAAAGGCTTGGAAAACCAACAAACCAACTATCGTCCTATCGCTAAACTCTCCCATATACCCAAACTCTTTGAAAATATTTTGTATGATGCTCTAAATTTCCAATGCAAATTACTTATTTCCCCTAGACAACATGGCTTCTTAAAGGGTTGGTCAACCACCACAAATCTCGTTGAATTCGTATTCTTTACCCTCTCTGCCCTAGAGAATGACAACGAAGTCGATGTAGTTGCAACCGATTTTAGAAAAGCCTTCGATAAAATCCCTCATCGGTTATTACTCTTCAAATTGTCTGCCCTCGGCTTTGAACCCATACTGTTAAAATGGATATCTTCTTACCTCAAAAACTCTTTTTATAGTGTTCGTTTTATGTCAGCCCACTCGGCTCCATTTTTGTCTACTTCTAGAGTTCCACAAGGCAGCCACCTCGGTCCCCTTTTTTTATATTAACCATAAAAGATCTCGATAGGATCATCAAACACTTATCTGTGTCCCTTTTTGCCGACGATACCAAATATTTCGAAACCATTTCCTCTCCCCATGACTCCTTCCTCCTTCAACAAGACCTTGATAGTTTTTTCGATCTGGTGCCTCAAAAATTGTTTGGAACTTAATATTGTCAAATGCCTTCTTCACTTTTTCACATAAACGGAACAATCTCCTCCCCGACTCTACCTTCTCCACAACCAACCTATCTCTTCCGTTCAATCTCTTTGCGACCTGGGCAATTTGTGTGATAGGGAGCTCAACTTCCGTTTACATATGGATGAGATAATCCTCAAGCCAACTCTCCACTAGGTTTTGTAAAACGATGGTCCAAAGAATTCACCAACCCATACGTGACCAGGTCCCTCTATATTACCTTTGTTCGCCCCCTCCTAGAGTACGCCAGTCAAGTATGTTACCCATATCATCGTGTTCATATCTCGAAAATCCAAAGCATCCAGCGCCGTTTTCTTCAATTTGCTCTTCGAGATATGCCTTGGGACGATCCTTTTACTCTACCCCCTATCAAAATCCTCTCAACCTAATTACCATAAACACCCTTGAGGAACGCGGAGATACAGCCGACTTTCCCTTCATTCATCGACTCCTTGCAGGTCAAGTTGAATGCGCGTCCCTTAACAACTCTATTTTTCTCAACACTAACCCTCGTAATCTACGTGCCCCTCGACCCTTCTATCTAGCAACCCACCACAACTCCTATGGCGCGAACGAACCAATCTCTAGTATGCTATGAAAAATCAATTCAAACCCTACCGTCTTTGACTTTCACCGCACCACTTTCTACCTCAAATCCGTTCTCCTTCACCAAACTTAAAACTTAGTTTTAAGTTTAATTTTTAAGTTGTAGCTTGTATTAAGCCAAATAAATGGGGGGCCCCACCAAGATTAAAAAAATTATATTAAAAATTGTGTTCGTTCAAATAACGGGGCCGCTGAGCCAAAAATGGGCGTTGTTCAAGAAGATGATTTTTTGGCCAAATCTGAATCTCCGGTCGACATTTCCAGCGCCCAGTTAGCGAACTCACGGCGTTGTCTATGGTTATATACCTTCTTGCATCAGCACAATCTTATACGGATATAGGCCCAAATCCAACCGCATAATAAGCAGAGTTGACTCTCTGGCCATGCCAAATTCATCTGATCAGCGCCGAATCGACAGCCACTTCTTCAATACTGGCTGCTGCGGCGACTACGTTTTCTTCATTTCGCACCAAGCTCTATCTGGTTGGTGGTTTAAGGTCCAAAAGAGTGTACTCACTCAACTTTTCCACGGTGCGACGAATTGTCTGCACACTGATGCCATGATGAAGACCGACCTCACGACAAAATTCACGTTGCTTATTTACAACTGAGCCGGAATTTCGATTATAGTTATTTTTTAATAATTTCCGCACGTTTGGCAAGCTTAAAACGATGCATGGTGAAATGGGAGACCTTACTGAATACGAGTATTTTGACAGCTGGATGCAATTGGTAACTTTGACAGATGCTGAAACATAAAAATGGAAAAACTATCATTGCTTTTTGGTCACCCGTCACTAGGCTCTCAGTTTTCACTACGTAGAGGTGAGAGTAGGAGTTGATGGGCAGAAGCTTAAGTGTGGAATGAATGGGAATGTGACACGGCAAGGAAAATAGCATTTATTTACTTACGATTATCAAGGGAAACAGAAGGCATTTCTGTAGAGTTAGGCTATAAACGGACGAATAAAATATTAAAAAAAAATTGCTACGAAAAGCAGAAAAGCTATTTGGAAGTCCTGATAGCAAAACTTAAAGAAGTCAGAGACAGGCGACCATTTTGGAAAATTACAAGAAGAATCAATGGACAGAAAGAACACAAGTTAGGTCATCACTTTTAGCTAAGCATGATAAGCAACTACTCAACCAACAATACAAGAGAAATGAAATTAATTTTGTATTAGCTTACCAGAGAATGGATACACTGGACAGCATAATTCTTTCTCATGAGGTCTGCAAAGTCGTAACGGTGTAACCTTTATAAGGCTATGGGAAAGTTGCGAAGTAGCCAGATAAATTCCTAAAGTCGCAGAAGAGCACTCAAAAGTGGCTACTAGAGAAAAACCTAAGCCCGGAAAATTAAAAAGAGCTAAAGAAAAGCCATCGGGTTACGGTCAAAAAAAAATATAAAAGAAAACATGATAGAAGGAAACCCTTAGACAGTGGTTACCGAGCAAACTAACATATGCCCAAGACGCAAAATTATAAACGAAAGGACCGAAAACTCGGCGAAGCCTACATTTTATTGTTTCTCTATTATATTTACTTGAGAAAATTGAGCGGGTAAAATGAAATAAATAAAGTTAGATTAAATCGAAAATAAGAGCCACAATAAGCGAACTAAATCGGGAAGAAAAACTTTTACTTTTACAAAAAAGTTGACGAACCAGAAATATTTATATAAGAGAAAAATATTGACGTTTGCTTAATCACTGAAACCCATATGAAAATGGGATCGTGTGTAAAAATGAGGTCCTTTAGTGACTAACAATTTTATTATCCCTCTAAAAAGGCGAGGAGCGGAATCCCCTTGTACGTTAAAAACTCTATCGAATATACTGAAGACCTTTAAATAGAGCTCGAATCTGTACAAGTAATCACGATACGTGTATAATTTCCTTATCATTTCAAGCATTTACTGCCCACCGAGTATCTTCAAAAATATATCTAAATCACTTGCATATGGTTTTATTATTGGAGGCGACTTTAATGTAAAGCCGCAGAGGTTAAAGACGCATCTCAAAAGGGTGGAATACTCTATGATACTGGTATAGAGGGCAATTACAATTTCCATTCGACGGGCAAACTGACATACTGGCCGACTGATACTACAAAAATACCCGATCTTTTCAATTTCTTCGTTTCAAATAATATCTAACAATTTCATAAAAATTTATGAACGTTTTGACTTTTCCTTTGATCACTATCCGGTCATTTTGCCAATGAGTGAAACTCTAAGTAAAAAGGAAGAACAAGCTAGACTATCTGGCAGATATACTAATTCGAAAGGCTTCAAGAAAGAAACTGAAGAAAAAGTAGAATTGAAATCGTTGAATATGCCGCGTGGAATAATACGAGTACATACACACTATCAAAGGAACAAACGAACAAACTACGGTCTAAATTATCCGACTATTAAATTGTAAGGGAAAAAAGAAAAGCCCGTAAGAAATGGGAACAAACTCGAGCTCCACGGCATAAAAGACGTTTAAATAACCTATAACCTGCTGAGACAGGCCATTGAAAACTTCGAAAACCGTGCAGTAGACATGTATCTTGAAAGCTTGACAGCAAAAAGGGAATCTAATTATTCGCTTTGGAAAGGTACTGAAAGACATTAATTAGAAAAAAAAAAACGAATGGGCGAAGGGGTATAATGAGAAATCCGAAATCTGCGGTTCCCATCCGGAAGAGACACTCTTCGACGATCAAATACTCATCCACAATATCAGTGAATTAGAAAGAGTGTCAGACAATTAAACGATGACAAATGCAACGCTAATGGAACTTAGCACTGTAATAAAGAAATTAAAAGCAAATGAAACTTCCAGTTCTGACTTAAACCGGAGCAGTCCTTAAAATGCTGCCTAGAAAACATTTACTAAGGTTGTTTGTATTACTAACGCCGCACCAATGTTAGAATACGTTCCGAGTCAGTAGAAATTTGCTAAATTCACAACGGTCCTAAAACCAGGAAAACCTCAGAATATCAAGAAGTCTTATAGACCGATCTTAATTCTCATCAAATTATCGAACATCTTTGAGAGGATAATTCTTTCTGAGATGTAGACTGCAAATTATTGACGGAGAAAATCTTATCCCTAATCACCAGTTTGGGTTCAACTATTGATTAGATGCATAGAATTGAGAAAGCTTTGAAAGAAAAAAAGATTTGCTCAAGCGTATTCCTTGATGTCTCGCAAGCCTTGGATGGCATGAAAGCTTAAAGTTCAAGTTACGGCAGGTCTTGTGTTGGAACAGTATACATACCTGGTAACATTATTATTATAGTATTGACTGGCAACACTCATACTTGTCATCTATTATACTGTCAAATCTACTATCATACATGTTTCTTCCTTTTTTCCTTCTTTCCTTTGTTTTACATCCGTCAGAGAATCAAAACGTCTAAGAACTGCGCTCCGTTTTTTGTATTAATAAAATCCTCTTTTATTATAAACCATCCTGCGTATTAGTCAACAGGTTATGGGCCCAACCAATTAACAATACTGAATAGCGTACCAATAAAAGTTTATTTTTTATTTATTCAACAGCCCTAACCCAAAAAAAAAATAATGAACACAAACGTGATGAATCGTGTTCAACCATTTAATGGAGACAACTACACCTCATGGAAGCCGCAAATGGAGGCGATTCTCTATAAGGCCCGATTAAGCGGCTATGTGAATAGGACATTGCAAAGACCTGCGGAGGCAGGCGATTCCCAACGATCCTGGAACGATAAAGATCTGGATGCAAGAGCGGAACTCATTTTGGCAATGGAACCGAATATTGTCTCTATGGTAAAAGACAAAAAGTTATCTAATGATATTTGGAAGTTTCTCGACGAAACATATGATCGCAAAGGACCCAGACAAAAGGATGAAGAATTCACACGTCTTATAAATATGAAGATGGAAGTCAACCAAAATACGGGTGAGTTTATTCGTGAATTTAAATCATCGGTGAACAGATTACGGGAGTTGGAGGCTGCGCTCGACAAGGATTTGTTGGTGGTGATCCTCCTAGACGGACTTTCTGATGACTTCAAAGACGTGCAAGCTGCATTCGACGCACAGAGCAGTTATCCGGAGCTCAATGTGGTGTGTACCCGACTTTTGGAAGTTAGCGATAGAAGAAAAGAAATGAACGGACTCCCGAATACAGCATTTTACTCCAAGGCAAAGCAGAAGCCAAAGAAATTCTTAAATTACAATAGAGGTCCTTCATTTCCATTTGACTGTCGAAAGTGCGGAAAGAAGGGCCACAAGGCGAAAGACTGCTTCCAAAATAGGGAAAGAGTAAGGAAAGTCAAATCAAACGACGACAACGATTACGAGTATGGGTTTGTTATAAGAGAACAATCAGTATTCAGGGTTACAAATGACGAAAAAGTATGGTGTCTTGATTCCGGAGCCACATCCCACATGTTCTCAACGCGGTCATTATTTGAAACTCTGGAGAATTGTAAAACGAACAATTATGCAACTTTGGCTAATGGACAAAGAGTGAGAATAGCAGGCATTGGAACGGCAACAATACCACCACATCTGAGCCACGTTGACAAAAACATCAAACTCTACAATACTCTGTACATCCCAAATTTAAAGGAAAACCTCATCTCAGAAAGTAAAGCAGCCAGCAACGGTTTCAAGGTCACGTTTGAGGATCATCAAACTAAATTACATAACAAGAATGGTAGACTCTTAATCACAGCCGACAAGAAGCATGGATTATACTTCATACGTGAGAAACATCGATTGTTTGCAGCAATTGAAAATAAAAATTCTTTGAATGTCTGGCACAGAAGAATGGGTTATTTGAACCTATCGTCATTGAAGCAAATGCAGTCAACAGGCATGGTGACCGGATTGCCGCAGAAGTTTGAACAAGACGATGTCAGCTGCACCTCATGCATTTGCGCAAAGCAGTCTATTAAGCCGTTTGGTGTGTGCGATGCCAAGAGAACCACCAGCAAGCTGGAACTGATCCATTCGGACGTGTGCGGACCTATGCGAACCGAATCATTAAGCAAATCGGTGTACTTCATAACATTCATCGACGATTACTCTCGACGCATATTTGTATACTTTATGCGAAAAAAAACGAAGCCCTGGAAAAGTTCAAAATCTTCAAAGCCTATGAGGAAAAGCAAACGGGTGAAACCGTAGAATCGTTAAGAACCGATAACGGAACTGAGTATAGAAATGCACAATTCGAGGAGTTTCTTGAACGGAATGGAATTGACCACGAATTCTCCGCACCGTACACGCCTCAGCAGAAATAGCTGAAGGGGCAAACAGGACGTTACTGGAGATGGCAAGATGTTTGAAGCTGGAGGCCAAGTTACCAGAAATGTTATGGGCAGAGTTAATTTCCACAGCTGCTTTTATTCGAAACAGGTGCCCAACAAAAATTAATGGAAAAATCACCCCAGAGGAACTGTGGATGGATAAAAAGCCGAACGTATCGTCATTTAGGTGTATCGGGACGAAAACATACCCACTAGACAAAGGAGGTAATCGCGGAAAATTTTACCCAAAAAGTACAGAGCACGTAGTCGTGGGATATAGCGACGAACATGGCACTTACAGACTTTGGAAGCCCGGAACTCGCGTTATCACCAGGAGTAGGGACTTACGGTTCTTGGATGAAGAATCAAAACCCAAAGAAGCTGAGCCAAATTTGTATGTGTTTAACTCCGAAATGCCGGATGTTGAGGAGAATTCATATGGACAAATTACAAAAGTCAAAGACCCGGAAAAACAACCATCTGACCAGGTCGCTGGAGAGAAGAGCCTAGAAGATTCACCTGAGGAAGACGTGGACACAACTTTAAATAAAACCCTAGTGCCTGATAGCGACGAAGCGGCTTACAGCGTCAAACCTGACCTCGTTAACCTGAAGCCGTTAGAAGGTATGGAGAATAGAGACGAGTGGTACAGTGCAATGCAGGAAGAATACGATTCGCTTATACGGAATGGGATTTGGGAGTTGGCAGACAGACCTACCAACAGACAGGTAATTAAATCGAAATGGGTGTTTAAAACAAGGTATCACGCAGATGGCATCGTAGAGCGGCGTAAGGCGAGGTTAGTGGCGAAAGGGTACGAACAGATCCAAGGACTCGATTATACCGACACCTACTCTCCCGTAGCCAACATCCATTCTATACGACTTACACTGGCAATCGCAGCAGAACACAATTTGATGATACACCACCTGGACGTCTCAGCAGCATACCTAAACGGCGAGCTTGACACCCTTGTTTTCATGGAACAACCAGACGGATTTGAAGAGAACCCTGGAAACAAGGTATGCATGTTCAGGAAAGCAATTTACGGCCTCAAGCAGTCAGGCCGTCAGTGGAATTTAAGGTTGGACAAAACCTTAAAGGAACTTCAGTTTACACCATCGTCATACGATAGGTGCATATACCACAAGGTCAACAGGAAAATGATCACCATCATGACCATCTATGTTGATAACTTGCTCCTGGCGACCAACGACCCGAAAGAGCACTCATTGGTATATGAAAGACTGTCGAAGGATTTTGACATTCGCGACTTGGGAGAACCGAAGTTGTGCGTGGAACTTGAGATTTCGAGGAGCAACGAAGGGTACAGTGAGGACAAACAAGCTACATTAACAGTCTGCAAAAAACATACAAACTCGAAAAAGCTAAACCATCACGATTGCCTGCAGATGTTAAATTGAAGCTTCAAAAGGAACCAACCATAAAGGGTGAAAGTGCAAGTGTGAATAAGACTTCATACAGACAACTAATCGGACGATTATTGTACATTTCAACGTTCAGCAGGCCAGATATTTCGTTCATCGTAAATGCACTTTCCTAGCATGTGGAGGACCCAAGGCGTCAACACTGGACTGCAGCGATTAACGTCATAAGGTACTTACTTGGCACTAAATCATCAACCATTCTTTACAGGAAAACGAACCAAGGACTCCAAGCCTACTCGGACTCCAGCTGGGCTGGTGACACCAATGATAGAAAGTCACAATCCGGTTTTGCGTTCCTGTTTGCTGGCGGGGCTGTACATTGGGGATCCAGAAAGCAAAGAATAGTGGCCACATCCAGTACGGAGGCCGAGTATATCACCTTATCCTCGGTGGTAAAGGAGGCGGCATACCTTCGTAACATAATGGTAGAGCTAAAGTTACATGACGGTCATATCAACATTTATTGCGACAGTCAGAGTGCAAAACATATCGCAAACGACCAGGCAAACCAAGGGAGGACCAAGCACATCGACGTACGCTATCACTACGTCCGAGATGCAGTAGCCGACAAGACCATCAACATCAGTTTCCTCAGATCCGAAGACATGATCGCTGACGCGCTGACGAAGGCGCTGCCGAAGTCAACACATTTCAAACACTTCATGGGCATGGGCATGGTATTTTGAAATTTCTTTCAATTATCCTTCTATTCTCTTAACATATAACGTAACGAATTAATTAATAATTAATAAATCTTTTATCTGAATTACTTTTTTTTTTAAATCATTTTGAAAATATTTAACGTGAAATTATAAAACAAAATTAATTTTTTTTTAGAAATTGTGATTGATACTAGAATGGTTGACAGTTATGCAGTTGAGCGGGGGTGTTGGAACAGTATACATACCTGGTAACACTATTATTATAGTATTGACTGGCAACACTCATACTTGTCATCTATTATACTGTCAAATCTACTATCATACATGTTTCTTCCTTTTTTCCTTCTTTCCTTTGTTTTACATCCGTCAGAGAATCAAGACGTCTAAGAACTGCGCTCCGTTTTTTGTATTAATAAAATCCACTTTTATTATAAACCATCCTGCATATTATTCAACATCTTGCCACTGAGCTTTTACAATATGCTAACAAATTATCTCGAGAATAGATTTTTCTGTGTAAGATTCGGAAACGAATTATCGTAATTCAAAGAGATTTTAGCACGGAAGGATTCTCGGCCTAATTCTGTATCTGCTATACTATAATCCGAGACATTATGATTTTTTTTAATTTTCTGACTCACCAATTGCGAAGTAAGGCACTTTGACCTAAAAGATCTATTGTACC
The DNA here is from genome assembly GCA_949129095.1 of Volucella bombylans. NCBI lineage: Eukaryota > Metazoa > Arthropoda > Insecta > Diptera > Syrphidae > Volucella > Volucella bombylans. Next base: position 164,828,702 of record OX422140.1, on the reverse strand, counting down.
ATTTAGTCAGATCTATAGTTAGTCAAGTAGGTTTTCTACATTCCGAATGAAGTTGATAACAGCACTAGCAGAGGAATTCATTAGTTCATTAGAGCCGAATTGTTCCCTGAAGAAAATCTTTCGTCTAAATCCGTTGAGGGCTGGACATTCACATAAGATGTGTTCACCTGTTTCGTCTTCTTCAAGACAAAGTTGGTTGGATTCATTTTGTTGAGGTGATATCTTAAACCGTCCTGTTAGGTAACCTACTAAGTTTTAGGTATCATGCCGACCTATTCTTCCAATATGAGATGCATCTCGAATGCCCCCAGCTATTAATAGCTAAATTGACTGCTGATTTAGGAGTGCAACACAAGGGTTAAGGTCCAATAAAGGGAGTTTCTGATCCCTTTCTGGACAGTTCGTCGGCCTTTTTATTCCCATCAATGCCCTCATGACCAGAAACCCACACAATTTGGTCTTATTCCTGGAGCTCAGTTTTTGGAGGGTTTTGAAGCAGAACACGACTGATTTGAAGTCAATGGTGTGCGAGCTAAGGACATTTATCGCTGTTAGACTGTCCCTGAATATATGAATGTCTGCGCCTTTGATACCAGAGTTATAAATACGGTTGGCATATACTTGAATGTCGTTGAGTTCTGCCTGCAATACACTGAGACTTTTTTCCGGAGCTATGGTTATATTTAAGTTGGGACCGCGTATTCCAGCTTCCACTCCCGATTTAGAAGCATCGGTATAAGACCTGAGATATACCCAAGAAGAGGGGAGCGTTCTAGCTACGTTTACCGATGACACTGCTATACTAGCAGTGCGTAATACGTCCGATAGCCCTCAATGGGACCATATCTGTTCACACATACATTATACATACAGAAAAACGATTCGATTGTCTACCCTCATAAACTCGATCTGTATTCCATTTGCGAACGAGGGTAAATACCTTGGAGTGATACTCGACGTAGAGTTAAAATGGAAGTCGCACGTTAAAAAAACGCAAAGAACTCGAAAATAAATACAGAGAAATGTATTATTGTAGTTACTTGGTAAACATTCCAAGCTTATTATGGAAAACAAGCTGCTCTTATATGGATAAAGCCAGTGTGGAACTATGTTATACAACCTTGGGGTGGTACCAAGAAAACGAATGATGATATTTTACAAACTTTTGAAAATAAAGTGCGAAGAGAAATGCACCGTAGAAGAAATGATGACTTACACCGAGACCTCGGAATTCCTTCTTTCGAAGATGAAACAAAAAACTTCGCGAGAAAACACAAAATTTCGTTAAACGAAGGTATTAACAATACAATCCTAGAAATTTTGGACAAGAGAAACTTATTGCGAAGCCAAGGACAATACTTTTATACTTTTGTACCTAGCGCGATAAAATGAAACCATCTTAAAAAGCGGAATACGTAGGAACTTTCATTGGAGAGTCTGGCAGATTATAACGATTCTATTTTATGATAGAAAAAACTACTTTATAAGTCGCAATTACAATAAATGCGGTAACATAATATAAACATTAATATCGTCACACGACCATGAGTACGCGTTTGCAACATAAGATGCTCACCTGCCTTCGCCGGAAAAAAAAATTAATAGTATTCAAAATCTCGGCGATGAGAATAAAACTGCAATATGGAATGCACAAAATATCTCAAAGTTTTGCTATTCCGTAATGGATCTGTGTATTATCAAGGGAAGAAAAATTGTCGTGGCGGGGGATCTGTAAAATGTAGCAGAGTGCAGGTAACTCGTGGTCATTAAAATTATAATTATTATGATTAAAACATCGCGATTATTCTTTAAGAAAACTAAAAGTGACAAAGAATGCTAGCAACTGTAGTTGGAAGAGTATACTTGGTAAAAGAGGTGTTACGAAGCAGTAATGGAATCCATTGTGTAAATATAAGACAAAAATAAATATATAATAATAGAAAAATAAAAATATTTCGTCTTCTAAAGGGTGTTCAAATCTGACGTATCATTTTAAATTGGTCGCAGCTTTTTTTACTGCTATTAGATTACACCGAAGTTTTTTCAGGTATGAAGTAAATACATTCCCGTTAGCTAAAATGGATCGATACACTATTGAGCAACGTGTTTTTATTATAAAAACTTATTTTAAATATGGTGAAAGTTTAGCTGAAGTTGAAAGAAAATTTCGTTAAAAATACGATAGAGAAAATGCTCCGCCAAACCGTGCTATTAAACTTGTCGTTCATAGATATGAAAAAACTGGTTCGGTTCAAGATCAGAAAAGTTTAGTCTATCATCGTAGTGGTCGTTCGGGTGGAAATATAGCAGATGTTACCAGAAGTGTTGCTGAAGAGCCAAAGACGTCAGTTCGTCGTCGTTCAAAGCGACCAATAACTTTGTTTGACATTTTGCGCAAAGATCTGCATGTAAAGGCTTACGAAACACAGTTAACACAAGAATTAAAGCCAACTGACCACGCATTGCGCCGGCAATTCGTTAATTTTTCCATAGAGAAGCATCAATAAAATGACAATTCTTCTTATGATAGGTGTATGTTATTATTTATGTTATTATTATTGAATAATAAAAAAAAATTGTTAAATAAAAAAAATATATTTTAACGTCATTTTGGTGAGATAAAGTAGGTCTCTTCTAATAAAAGTAGGTGGCTGACCCCCTGATTGCTCCTTTTGTAATCATGTGAAATCAAAATTCCAAAAAGATTATTATTCAGTAGGGTTGTCATTCTGTCCCGTAGCAGATTTAAAAGATTTGAGTGAAAAATAACAAAATGGTGGCCTTTAACAAAAATTCAAAAACCGACTGTTTTTGGGTTTAAAATCGAGATAAAAAAAATGGATAAAAAAACCAATTCTGGTACAAAATAGAACCATTCATGTGTAGAATATTGTGTTAACATTTCAGCCGAATCGGTCCAATAGCTTTTTTAATATCTAGTTTCGACAAAACTAGACTTTAATATGACTTAGTGTATCGGTATAAAATTTTCAAAGTATATTCCCAACTTATTAGAAAAAATCGATTTTTTGAAGATCGAACATGAGAAGGGGATACCCTTATGGATCAAAACTGCATAGATAATATCTCTTTGTTACTAGAGACTAGAGGAGAATTCTTGCAGGTAAGCTATAGGCCGCATATATCCAACTGAAACAACGAAGCAGTACATTCTGCATAATCTACAATATGAGCAATTAAAAATCTACAATCTTCAAAGCGATAAGTCATTCGTTCTCCTTCATAGAAACTAATTTAAATCCTAAACGGTCAAAACTGGAATACATAGTAAAGCTACCTACATTTCTAAGTAAAATATTGGCAGCAAATAGTGGACTAGGCTTTCTAAATTGTACTCGGTATTTAAAATTATTTCAACTCATCTTTACTAATCTTATATTAATTATTTTTGAATTTTCGAAGTATTTACATATCGCTAATAACAAATATATATAATATAATAAATGAATATAATATAATATAATATAATATAATATATGTGTATATATATAACAATAATAATAATAAAATGTCTTTATGTCAATAAAAACTTAAGGCTAATCATAGACTTTATAAGAAACAATTGATTTAAAATAACAAGCTTTTACAATGAAATAGATAAGAATATTCAAATGTCATACGGAAAAAAATTCAAATAAAACAACAACGGTGAGAGATATAAAATTGATTCTGGCTTTATTTTCGAGCTACGTTTATGCCATTATGTGGAGAATAGCACATCACTCAAACGACCCCCTCGGCTTCCCTGGCAGTGCTTCAATCTGTCGGTTCAAAATTTTGATGAATCAGTCCAATATGTGCGGATGAATCGTCCAGAGAAAACAATCGAGTGGTGTCAAATCGCATGATTGCGGTGGAAAATTGATGAACGCTTGCTGTGAGATGACTCAGTCGCCAAATTTCTCCTTCACAACTTCGAGCGTTGCGTGCGTCGCGTGTATCGTATGTAGCGCCGTCTTGCTGGAACCACAGTTTGGATATATCGATGTTGTCGAACTCTGACCACAGAAAGTCTGTTATCATAGCTCTATACCTGAGGCCATTGACGAAAGAAATAAGGTCCGATGATGCCGCCATGCCATAAACCACAACAAACTGGAATAACAGAGCAAATAAATCAAAAATTATGTGATTACAGGGTGAAAAAACAAAAAAATGGTAATCGTGTTAAATATTTTACAAGTTCCGAGAAAGAATTATGTTATTAATAACTTGGTGGTCATGTTGGAAAAGCCAATATCTGATATTTTTAAAAAGGCCGATTTTACCCTCTCGCACCTGAGACCATCTAGTAGACAATTAAACAGACGGGAAGCAATGGCAAGGAAAAGTGGTACTACCACTAAATATCTTATACAAGGTGGCGCAAAATTAATCACCCTATCGGAAGTTGGAATAATTTTTGCAAATGGCGTCGTACGTCAATCATATGTGACATTTGTGAACTAGACAGCTGCAGTATACAAACAAACAAGCAATGGAGCGCTATACTCCACAAGAGCGTGGAATAATTTTGCCGATGTTTTTGACCAATAATCGGTCGGTGGTGTTAGCGCAGCGTGAATTTCGACGTCGATTTCCTAATCGTGTCGCTCCAACTGGGTAAACATTCCGGCGCTAAGCTATTCGACTTCGGCCGAGGATATCGCGGCTTTGGCAGCCAATGTCGCTGAGAACGAAGAAACATTAACCAGACGACGGGCCTTAAAATTGGGCATCATCAGACGGACCCTACAGCGAATTTTAGTGAAAGACTTACACATGTTCCCGTACAAAGTGCAAATAGTGCATAAGTTAATGCCTCGTGACCGTCAGTCGCGTGTGAATTACTGTAAAGGCATCCTCAATCTCAACAACGAAGAGGACGAATATGTGTCGAAAATCATCATGAGCGACGAGGCGCATTTCCACTTAAACGGTCACGTTAATAAGCAAAATCTTCTGGATCACTGAATAACCGCGTGTGATGCACTGTGCGGTTCGGAGTTCACTCGGGAAGAATGATTGGGCCGTATTTTTTTGAGGACGCCATCGGCAATAAGGTTACTGTTGCTGGCGAACGCTACAGGGCCATGATAAACGACTTCTTACTTCCAGAATTGGGTGAGCGGGGCTTGGTGAACACGTGGTTTTAACAAGACGATGCAACCGCACACACAGCATGAGCCATAATGGATATTGTGAATGAAGCGTTTCCTGGTCGCGTAATCTCCCGTTTTGGCGATTTGGCATGGCCAGCAAGATCAATGGATTTAACCATCTCAGACTTCTTTCTTTAGCGGGTTTATGCCAACAAACCTCAGACAATCGCAGCCCTTAAGGAGAATATTCGACAGGAATGCGAACAGTTATCACTGGAAATCTTGCGCACAGTCATGGAAAATGCGATAAAACGGGCACAAATGTGTATCAACAAATTGTGTAATGTTCTCGTAGTGTGTGGTTGGAGATGGCACACTTTTTTAGCAGCAGCGGGGCATGCTTGCGGTTGCACGGTGTTCGTCCGTCGGAGGAGTGGGATCTCGTTGATCTTCTCTGGAACTTACTGAATTATCGTGCAGTAAAATAAAAAAAAACATAGGTAAAAGAATTGGAAAACATAGTGTTATTATGTTGTCTCAGTACAAACTTATTGCAGTGTTTTAGGTATTTTAACACTCACACTTCGTCATTTGCACTGTAACTATTCCTTTCCTAAATTTATTTTGGAACAGTCTCTATCTCCTATTCTCAAACACCTTTCTACGTAACTACTCGTATTTCATCGATCGCGAGCTAGTTTAACACATCATAATATTATAATATTGAACATCACAAAGGAAGAATTATAGATATCAAAACATATATTGGCCAGAGTGATATCTGGTGATGCTTTTTATTTCAATTCATTACACCGACGTATAAGTAAACATATAAATTTGATTGAATTATATACATATGTATATATATACACGATAAGGATATGGTTAGGAGATGTATCCGGCTAATTCCGATCAGTTAGATGAAGGTGGTACACAACTGGTTTTGTTGTGACATTAGATCAGGTTAAGACCTTGAAAAACAAACACTCTGATGTGGACAAGGACTAAATTTCAAGTGGCTTTATGGATTTTTATTATTTTGTTTTTTGATGTCCTCATATATTTGAACTCTTATTCGATGGTTTAATTGTTTTTTTTTTTTTCATCCATACACATACATACATAAGTATGGAGGTTATGTGCTCAAGATACTTAACATATCTTGGGGTACGCACATGGGCAAGTTGGAGGTTAGTTTGAGACCAGTGGGTGAGTTTTTCGCACAGTGGTCTTTACGAACCTTCCACAAATGAAATGCACCTTTTGGAAATTTAGTCCAAAAGTAAACGTGTCTGCGAAATCGGTTAAGTACATACTCGTACATATATGTTCGCCAAGTAATACAAAATTCTTACCTGCTCGTATAACTTTTTTTTTTGTTTGTTTTTGTGATGTGCAGAAAAGCTATGAACTCCACTGGTATCTATGGCTTGAATCCATTACTGTGCCGTAGCAAAAAAAAAAGGTAAAAGAAATGCTGAGAGGCTAGGCTAGAATTTTATAAAAGGATTAAAATTCACTCACTAGCTCAACTTAACTATAACTTAAAAAACGTGGTTCAAGTATAGGAACAACAAAAAAAAAAATTGACTTACGCAGCAGATTGCAGTGTACTAATACTCTGTGGTGTGTTAGGGGAATTTAGCCAAAAACACCGATTGCTATTATAGTCGCGTTCACGCTCTTGGGCAGGTTTGAGCCTTAGATGTTTGAGCGAACTATTATACGTTGGAGAAAACTGATTTGAAGTAGAATCTTAAGTTGAAAGCAAGATTTGAATAAAAATAATTTGTGCGTGGATCACGCTACAACTGGCGGCAGCTACTGGGTGGATATCATCTTTTCCACTTATCAGATACAATTGTAAAGGTCCAAGTAAATAGTTTTTTTGTATTTAGTAAAAAAGGAATTCAAAAACAAAATTTTGCGCAATATACACATATAATTAGAAACAATCTCTCCGTCAGCCGGATGACGGCAGAGACCAATTGGTGTATTGTGAATTTTGTAATTTCTTGTAATGTGTATATTTTAATTCTTCACTTTCAATAATATCACTACAATTACTACTACTACTACTATTGACCCCATATGAAGGTTTTATCTTCGGGTAAGGAACTGTGTTTTCACATAGTGCGGGTGATGGAAAATTACGTAGGAAAGAAAGAGAGGTACCAAAGAAGGTGGATCTTATATATTTGAAAGTTGCAATGGCCAGCAAATAAAGAGCTCAGCAGGGCATTTCATAAGCGAGTGGTATGATTTAGGAAAGAATCATGATATTTTAGATTATATTCGAAAGTGGGCTTTAGGGAGAATGATGAGAATTCATAGCGTGATTGGTGTTACGGTTGAATGTTTGTCGGGGTAGAATGCTACCGGCAATTTCGGCGGAGTAGTGGTGATGAATTTAGCAATAGTACAATGTGAGGCAAGAGATGTAACGTCGGTGTTCAAGCGTATCAATTGACTCTGCAATGCTGGCTATGAGTTTTATCGTTTTAAATCTTATCTAGCAAGTGCAAAAAGTTCTTGAGGTACCTGACCAGATGTAAGCATTTCAACCTTAGTTCCATTGACACACATACCAAGATTTTAACTATATAAGTGCCATTCATGGATAGCTCGGTGTTTTTCGCTTTAACGACAGCAGACAGCATTGTGTTTTGGAAGCACTAAATTCCACTATATTGGTAGTTATCCATTTAGTCATGCTGTTTATATCGGAATTTAATGAGTTTAGCATGCAACTTCGCTGTCGTCCCCTTTTTGCAGCCGAAAAGCAGCGTTTCGACGACTTTGGCAAGAAGTGACTGGTTCTGTAGGAGGATAGACAAGAAAATTCGCTTTTTTTAGGGACGATCTTGACAAATGCTGTTTTCCATCTGCTCAGAAAGAGTCATAAATGGTAGGATCGATGGAAAAGCTTGCCACTACACGAGTCCAAAAGTGGTTTCGTCCCATTGCAGATTCAATGAACTCAAGTATAAGCGGAGACAAAGCACAATCTGGAAGTATTGAGCTGCCCGCAAAGTGTGCAGCAAGCTGATTGGCCTTGTGTAAAGAGCTGAAAGCTGGAATTTCATTGTAAATTAGCGTTGGGATGGAGGATGAGGCAGAATTTTTGATGTTTTTGACGACCAAAATGTTTGCTAACTTTGGGACATTTTAGTATTTTTTACATCAGTTTTTGGTGTGCAAGACCTCATTAGGATAAAATTGTATATAGTTAGATTCTGTTTCGAACAACGTATCGCATCTCGCAGTATTGTAAATGGAACTTTATACTGCTCATATAAAATCTTATATTTTTTATTATTATTTCAAGATATCTTAACATTCCTTTTATACATGGTAATTCATCACACAATACAAGTAATTGAATTACAACCTCTCTTAAGCTATTGTGAATTAATGTATCAAGCTCTTTAAACGAGAAATAGTGTTCTGAATCTCCTTTCAATAAATTCTCTCTCCAGGAGATCGAGCAGCTACTTTGTAAAATTGGAATCGATGATGAAAGAATTTTATATAATAATTAAAAATTAAAGGTGATTAATTGCGTTGGACAAAATTAGTTGCTGAAAACTATCAGGAAACAGTTGTATACCAAGGCTGCAATGCAATTGACACTGGTTTATCGGCATAGACGAGTGATTTGACATATCCACATAAAAAAGTTTCGAAATTATTGAACGATAGCGGTTGCCATTGACGGTAACGTTGTTCTCACGGTCGTCTTTGAAAAAATACGGGCTAACTGTTCCGCCAGACAATAAACTGTCGCAAATAGTGCATTTTTCTCGGTGCATTGTCAGTTCTTGTATTGCCTGAGGTTGCTCATCGCACCAAATACGACAATTTTGTTTATTAACATACCCATTCAACCAGAAATGAGCTTCGTCGCTGAAGACAATTTTTCGATAAAAAAGTGAATCTTTCTTCAGCTTTTCCAAGGCACTCTCACCGAAAATTCGACACTGTGGCAGGTCGTTCAGCTTCAGTTCTTGCACGATCAGACCAAGATCCTTGCGTAAAATCTTCCACGTAATTAAGTAACACAATCTTTTTTTTACTTTTTTTTTTATTAGTAACATTTTTCATATAGTATTACAAAGTATAATTCAAGTCAAACTCACAAACAAATTTTTTAAGTCTAAGATACATATGTAAATTATATGAAAAGTTGAAACATTCTGTATTTTACTTATGAAAGTAATAAAATAGTTGTGAATGCCACTTCAAATTATTGAATTTAAATTAAAGTTTAAGATGGGGTGGCTATATAAAAGAAATTATGATAACAAAAAATTCAATTAAAGAAAGTATTATTGAAGAGAAAAATTAAATAGATTCACAAATAAAAATAAAATTAATGAAAATAAAGAAATAACAAACTAGAGTTAAATCAGGAGGTCGAAAGTAATTGATTCTAAACTAGCGTAATTGAAGTTGAGAAGCCAATTTTTGACCTTTTTTAAAAACATTCCAGGTGTTGATATTGCCCTGATCGACTATTATTAAATAGACGAAATGACGAAACAGAATAAAAATTAAGGTATGCAGTAGTACGAACTAAAGGAACAGAAACAATGTACGAAAAGTTTTCTCGTAAATCGTAGTTAGGAATTAATCGAAAATTTCAGTTTGCCAGATTTCATAAAGAATGCAATACTTTAAAACAATACAGATGACAAACAGGAAGGTTTTTCAGGTCATAGGCTTTTGTAGAATTAATAGATGCTGTATTTTTTGAAGACTATTACCTCCCCAACATGTAATTCCATATTGCAGCTTAGAATGAAAGATACCATAGTAAATTTTCTTTAAAAGCATTGTAGAGAAGACGCTTCGCAAATAAAAGAAGTGTCTAAGAGTGAAACGAAAATACTTCCTCGAAAATTCAGTGTGATTGGCTCATATTGGAGTCACTGATAAGTCCTAGGTATTTAAATTCATCCACTTTCTCGATTAGGAAACAATTTTCACTACAATTAAGAGTACTACAAAAAGTGTGAGAAGTAGATTTATGAGTACAATTGCAATTGGATAATTTGTAGTTTTTACACTCAAGTGCATGAAAGTGAACAATCGCTTCTAAATTTTAAACTGATGACAAACCGAAAAACATTATTTTTGTTTTGGATCTACTGGTAATTACCAACTTGTGATTCCCAAACCAGTTTCGCAATAAATTCAAATACCAATTAATGTCAGCAACAAGATCCAAAGGACTATTTTGACCATATGAACAACTTTTGTCATCCGCGAACGCAGTTGGTGAGCCTTTAAAGCCAAGTGCAAAGAGTGAATTAATATAGATAAGAAATAAAATTAGACCCAAGACAGAGCCTTGGGGTACACCCAGGTCAAAAGCTTTGGTAGTATCAATGAACAAGCCAGCTGTACAATTTTTGTCATTAATATTAAACCATGTTTGGGTAAAAACTGTAGGAAAGCATCTTCAGTCGATTTTCCTTTCCGAAAGCCAAACTGTTTAGAACTAAAGTAATTGTTAAAGTTTAAAAAAATTACTATTGTGTCTTTTCTAAGTTTTTTGAAAATCATACTTAACACAGGGAGGAGAGAAATGGGATTGTAGTTGCGCAATTCTACAATGGTATAACATCAGCATATTTGAGTGCTTCAGGAAATACCCCTGCGAAAACGCCACCTTTGAAGATGTCTGTGAAGACATCCGCTACGAACCATGCAATTTTTTTTAGGATCAAACTAGAGATACCATCCGCCCCACTAGAACTAGTATTCTTTAGACGAATCGCTTTTAACATTTCAAGAGAGGTTATGGGTTTATAAACAAAGCTATTCCTTTGAAACGGTTCAGCACATCGACAAAGAGTACAAATTGAATTGACTGGAGAAAATTGTAGACTGTTGGCTATATTTGTGAAATAATCATTAAATGCTTCAGAGAGTTGGAATTTGTCAGAGACTAGAAAGCTTGATACTCAAAGAAGAAGGTTTATTTGCAGAAGAAGATTTATTAAGTAAACTGTTTACTATTTTCCATTCATTTTTAAGGTTACCTCTGGCAGAATTAAAACGGTCATGGAAAATTGGAATGTCCCTTTTCAGTTCAAAGCACAACTTAATGTATTTAATTTTAAATCTCGATTACTAGGGTATCGATAGCATTTAATTCTAAGTTTATTTTTTGCTTTGACTTTATTTAGTAAGTCCCTGGATATCCAAGGTTTAAACCTTTTTCTCAACTTTTTCTTAGGCAAGAAAAAGGAACAATTATAAATGTGCCTTTTAAGTCATTCAATAAATATTGTGTAGGAAGTTGACGCATCCTTACGCGAATAGACGTCATCCCAAAACTCAAAAAGTAACTCATTTTTGAGTCTGCTAAAGTTAATTTTTATACTATTATTCAGTGATTTTGAATAACTACTATTCTTCTTGTGAGAGGTTTCTACAAGGAGTCCTGTCATGCAGTGGTCAGTGATCATTAAAATAGAAACATTTTTCACATTTGTTGGATGAAACACTTTTGAATTTCACAATGATGTGATCCAAACATGCATTTAGGAACTAAATTTAAAGACACTATCACAGTTTTACGAGTAACTACTATGTATATTCAAGGGCAGAAAAGTCTTCAATTAGATCATCCATATCGTTCATTTTGATTTTTAAATTTAAGTAAGTCCAATATCATTAAAGGATCTAATTGAAGTTACTTTTCCATCTTCAACCTTTCTCACAAGAATTAGATTATTGTTATACCATACAAATATTAGAACGTCTTTTTGTTTTATTCTTTCTTTTGCTTTCATAAAAAGAGTCTGGGTGTATGTCCACTAGCGGGAAATTGGTGCGAAATTTGGTCACTATGTCTTGGATTGCTTACTCAGTAGGTCGATTATGACGACCGTAAAATGGTCAAAATGTGCGGAAAATATTTTTCACAGAGCACGAATTTTGATAATGAAATTCAATAATTTGTAATCGTTGTTCTGATGTAAGTCTATCCATGATAACATAGCAATACTAACTGAGCATGTTTAACTTTGACACAAGTCGCGAATCATGCGTGAGCTGTCGAAAATAGAACAGCAAAAAAAATTACCCTTTATAATACATTTTAATATTTTTCTGTTCATTCGGTTATTAGTTTTTAACGAGATCGAGAGCAAACCTGCTCAAGAACATTAATTGCTTTAATTGGTTAGACATTATGGTTTCGAATATGTAATAAAATACAATATTTTATATTAGGATAAGCAGTCAGAAATTAGTTTAATCGAATCAAAGGGTTATTGATAAATTGTAAATAGAAACAGTTCTACGTACTCAGAGGGATTACGAGTACCTTAAAGGAACTGCTACTCGGTTGGAGAATATTTTGAATAAAATTATTAATGAAACGGTAAACAAAATGTACGAAAAATTGTTGGCAATTGACGTTGAGAAGATAAGTTTAGAAAAACTCAATCCAGATTTTGAAATGGAACTGGAGATTTTGAAGCTAGATATTTAAGAGTGAGAGGAAGAGTGAGAGGTGGTACCTTAAAAAGAAGCAGCAGACATCACCCACCGTCAGAGATCCATTAAGTTAAACAACTATTCAAACAGACGATGTGCAAAAACTATTTGAACATTAAGCTACTTTAACCCGAATGTTGGAACCCCAAGCCGCATTGCTAGAAGGCATGGAGGCCACAACACAAGCGAACAACGTTATTAATGTTGATGTTCGACTGTCAAAATTGCAGATACAGATTTTCGCAGGCAAATATTTAGAATTTAAATCGTTTTTTGATTTATTTAGCAGCTCAGTGCATAACAGTCCTGCACTAAGTGGTGCCCCGAAGTTTCAATACTTAATGGTTTAATAGAAGCACGTGCGAAACTCAGTAAGATGCGACAAACCATCACTTGCAATCACTTATTACAGTTTTTAAAGGTGGTCAAAAGTAAAAAAAATCGCTACGGGATCTTGCAATTGTATCTTACGAGGTTTGAGAGGTCCTTGCGCATAAGGACCAGAAGCAGAAAAGAGAGATCCATGGTTAGTTCAGCTTCTTCTGAGGGGAATTGATCACGAAACGCATCAAGCATGAGCTGAGCATTGCGGTAAGTCAACTTATTCTACGATTGGAAACTTCTCAACATTAATAAACGATCGCTATGATGCACTTGAAAGAGTTTCGACGCATGGTGAAAGACAAGCTAGGTTAATTACAAAAATTAAACCTGTTCAACCGTATGCAGTTTCTACGAAGAACACATGTTTTGGTTGCGAAAAGGAGCATCATTTATTTTACGGTCCCACCTTTTCTTCATTGAGTATTTCCAATCGTAGAAACTTTATAAAGGAGAATAGTATGTGCTTCAATTGCATAAAGCCAGATTATAGATCCAAAACCTGCCAGTCTCGGTATCTCTGTTATCAGGGCAAAGTAAAGCGTCATACGTGTCTTCGTATTGATCAAGACCTTCCAAATAAATCAAATGCTTCTGCACAAAACCGTGCAGAATTTCCAAAGCATGGTAAGGAAACAACTAATCTACATGCAACTCATACTTGTACAAATTTAACAGCTTTCAATCCAAACGGTTGTGACAAGTTTACTATACTTCCGACCGCAAGAGTCTTAATCAAGGACAATGTCGGCAACCTTCAAACTTGATACGTTCTATTAGATTCTGGTTGTCAGAATTCTTGAATATCTGGATTCTGCATTCAGCAACTTGGCTTATCTAGAAGGCCTGGTAAAACCTTTCTAAGCGGCATTGGGAATAATAATGCTGGTGCTTCGAGAGGAATAGTTGAATTGCATTTAGCTTCGGCTGATATGTCAGAAGCAATCACTGTAGCTGCATACATATTCTTTTGACTAACATCTAAATTACCTCCATAGATTTTTGGAATAATATAAAGCATTTACCATTGGCTGGACCCCAGTTTAATACTCCTAAGCACATCGATATGGTTATGGGCATCGATTACTTCTTTTCACTAGTAAAACATGGAAAAATCAAAAGGGAAGGACAGGTTATTGTCCTTCATTTGGCTTGGTGATGTGTGCCACCGGAACTTTCAAAGATTCATATAGCGTTTGCCAATATGTGTTACTTATTACCTTACTGGCCGAAGATATAAACCAAACGCTTCGTAGTTTCTGGGAGACGGAGAGATACCAGACATAAAAAAACAAACCTTGATTGAGGAAGAATAACGTCCTGAAGAGCACTTTACTAAAACCACAGTTCAAATGGAAAATGGTAAACATTGTGTAAGACTTCCATTTAATATGCTCTCACCTGAACCAGCAGCATCTTACCGTAGTGGGTTGACAAGATTGTGTTAGTTGGAACATAAATTTAGAAAAACGAGAAGAATATAGGAATTTCATACAGGAATAACCTGAGTAAGGACATATGCAACCTGTACCGTTGAACGAAGTAAATCAGTCTGCTTCCAAAATATTTTATTTAACGAAACAATACTGCGGTCAAAAGTAGCAGCTTGACTTCTAAACTAAGAGTAGTTTTTGATGGGTCGGGCGAATCATCTAAAAGAAAATTTTTAAATGATAACCTATTAAAAGGTCCAACTTTACATCAAAATTTATTAACTGTTATACAGGTGTATCAAGTATTGTTCTCAGCAGAAATTAAAAAAATTTTCTGAATGATTGAAATACAATTGTGTGATCGAGATTATCAAAGTGTTGTATGCGGGACAGAACGTCTCTTGTGTTTACTGTAAGTACCTGCCATGTGGGCTTAAACCTACGGGATGCCCATACATCCATGGGAGCAAGGATACGCCCCTAAGTATACAAAATAAACACTTCTGAATAAAATGTTATTGAAGTCGAAAGACATAGATATAAGAATTTAGAGCAGCAGTGCCTGTATAAGATTGTTAAATAATTTTAAGCTAGCATTTAAGCATTTTTTGTTAGTATGTAAGAGTTAATGATTAAGTAAATAAAATGCATTTAAAAATAAACTAAAGCAAGGATACGCCTTGCCATCGCTCACCGTCAGTCCACTGATACCAACTCGGAACTGTGTTGCCGGAACAAGTTCCACCCTTGGTAAGAGTCGAGGCCGACCTAAAACCTCTTACTGCTCTTAGGGTCGCAGCACCCAGTACTTATTGCAACTCTAAATTGGGCCGAAACCCTTTTCGCGATTTTGGGTTTGAACCACAGCCACAATGACGCTCCCACAAGGGGGCCTACCTCTAACAAATCAGGCCCGGACCGAGATCCGGGGGGCTCCTGACTCCCATGGTACCGTGATTTAAGTCCTGGTAGGGACTACCGGTGGTCCAACCGCCAACAAGACCTATGACCGGGAACTTATGACTGATCTGATCGAATCGTAGCGTCATCTGAAGATGTTTACGATAAGACCAGTACTTTGCTCTGCCCCCGTTCATTATTATACAACATCATTAAAGGGCGAATCCTTGATAATTGGGCGGGGACCCTGTATGCGGGACAGCAGGAATGAAGAAGTTAAACGGCTTACAACGGTAATATAGGGTAGAACACTATACTTATCAATTCATCAACTTTTTGCAGTTCAGCGATGATGAAAAACAACAATTTCCTTTGGCTGAAGTCAAGAAAAACTTTTACGTGGACGATTGCATGGCAGGTTCCATCACAATAGAATATGCTCAAGAGCTGGTACCGCACTTAAGTAATTTCCTTATGGCTGTCGGGCTCCAATTGCGAAAATGGACAACGAATGATAATAGCATTTCTACATGACATACCAGATTGTCACGAAGTCGAATTAATGGTCAAGATTCCTTCGGATATGAATGTCTACTTACTTGTTGTTATTTGGAACCTTAAAACTGATTGCTTTACCCAAGAATATAACCTGAACACAAAACGTAATCAATACAATACTTTCAGAAATTTCGAAGATATTTGATCATCTTGATTGGATCGCGCCCGAGTTACAAACACACCAACTTCCGCTACAACAATAACATCATCAAGTACAGCAACAGCAACAACAAGAACATCCACAGCAAGCGAAGTCATTATTTTTCCCACACGGTTACCTAAATTCCAAGAATATAAACTAATATCACAGAATGTCATTGCACAGGTGATTCCATAGAAATTGATGCATCAGCGTCTGCTGAAGTTTATTCACACGATCACCTATGCAAACCAGAGCCAACATAAAACTGTAAAATTAATATTAAGTCAGTTCGAAGATAATTGTTGTTAATAAAGGTTGGAAAAAAATTAACTTTGTGTTTTTTTTCCCTTCTTGGTGAACCACACGTATAACTCCAGCGATTATATTATACAGAAACCCTGGTTGTTGAATTTACACTGGGATGATTCCTTGCCCAAATGAATCTAAAATCTTTTTGAGCAATTTTTCTTATTTGAATAAAGTTAAAATACTGAGAATTACGAGTATCTATTTCGCAGAAAAGTGTCTGCAGTTCCACGGTTTTTGTGATGCGTCCTTGCAGCGTATGGAGCGATTATTTACTGTCGCAAAAAATCATCTATTGACAACAGAACTACCAACATATTAATAACTAAAACGAAGGTTGCTAAAGATCTAAACGATCGAATTATTGTGTGTTGGTCCGACAGTAAGTATTATCCTGGTTATCATCATATGTACGTAAATGGAAGACATTCATTAGTAACATAACTTTGTATATATTTAAAACTCTTCCAAAGGCTTAGTGGAAGTATGTACCATCTAAGGGAAATCCTGTGTAATCCAATTTAATTGATTATTCTCTTTTGTTTCAGGAACATCTGTGGCTACGACTGCATGAAGATTGTTGGTCTACAGGAGATTCCTTAGGGATAATCACCCAAAAAGGATCACATTCTATAAAGCAACTCACAGTGATAGTGACCACCCCTGATACCGATATTATCTGCTTAATAAATGAAAGAAACTCTATATGGATTAGATTGGTTAGGATCCTCGCCTATTGCATAAGGATCTGTAGTATTTTTAAGAATAAAATGCTGAAAATCTTATCTACAAGAATTATCAAGAGGTTCACTTTGCTGATGTTATTCGAGAGTTACATAAAGATAAATTAGTAAAAAACGAGAAACTTAAACATTTGTCACCATTTCTTGATGTTGACGATACTCTTCGAGTTAGAGGCAGGCCAAAGGAAATTGAATTGTCCTATCAACAAACTTCAGTTAATTCAACATAAAGACAGCCCAATTGTCCACAAGATTGTTAGAGGTTTTCATGTTTTTTTCGCAGAACTATTGAATCATTGGAGCCAGATAACTAGTGAAGTCCGTAATTCAATGAACAACTGATGGGAAAATTGCCTAAGTTCCGAGTAACTGCTGTTTACCCTTTTTATGACATTGGTTCTGACTACTCTAGCTCCTCATGTATAAACAACATATCGGATGAAAATCACCATCAATTTAGGCGTATGTATCAGTATTTACTTGCCTGATCACTAAAGCAGTGCACTTAGAGTTGGTTAGCAACCTACGTACCGATGCTTTTTTAGCAGCTCTGTATCGCTTCGTTGGCAGACGCGGTCTTTGCACCGATACCCGTTTCGATATTGGTGCAAACTTCACCGGCATTTTAATCCACCCGGAGCCCCCCATTTTGGTGGAATATGGGAGTCTGCAGGAAAAAGCATGAAGTTCCATTTACGAAAAATCATTGGTCAAGATACCTTGAATTTCGAGGAAATTTCAACATTATTAGCAAGACAGTTCTAAACTCACGTCTACTGACTTATACCGATTCAGATGAGCTTCCTTATAACACTGCTAGTCATTTTCTAATTGGGAGGTCACGTCGTGTAATAGAGATGCATCCTGGTTCGAATGGGTAGTTCGAGTTGGCACTATTAAAACCCAATTTGGAATCTACAAGCCACCGACAACCAACATTTTTCTACTGACAAAGCTGAAAGAATTTTCATGAGAAAACAGGTAAATATTATTGAAATCAATTGTGATGAGCTTCTTAATATAACCCTAACTTATATTACATTCCACATCTAATCCGATCTTATTTAATTAAGCGGTAATCGGGCTGTAAAATAAATCAGCATGCTACACGCCACCTTAGTCGAACCGTACATCTTGATATTTTTCTGTTCATTCGCTTGTTACTTTACTTTCATTGAGATCGACAAATTAGTTACTCTAATTAAAATTTGAATGTTTAATTTAATAGAATATTTTATATGTGAACATTTGTTGGTGACCCTGCGTGATGCGTTTTGTTTTGCGAGCAACAATTCAAAATCCCGTAAAACGATCACAAATGTGCTGTCGTTGTGTTGTTTTTTTTTTTGTAAACAATCGTCAACGCTCCAGTCCGAAGAGTCTTCGATTCCAATCTGGAGGAAAAACGATGTAGAGGAAGACCTTATCTTAGATGGCACGCGTAAGTGGAAGGGGATTTTAATCAATTTGATGCAACTAGAGGCAGTTAGGCAGAGACAGCGCCTATGGATTAAGGACAAATTCCACCCGGGAATCTAAGTATTGTAAGTACGTAAGTTCAGTCTGTAGGTCGCCAATTGTTACAACTCTCTCCTATAGTCATCAGTCTTCAAAAATGAACTGTATAGATTATAAGCTGCCGAAATGAAGATTGTTCGCTATGTTGTTGGAGTGAATCGCCAAGAGCTAGGGACACAAATGTCGGCGTGGAACTCAATATTGCACCTAGGCCGACATAGAGATCTCTATTTCTATAGGGCGGCTACGAATGTTGGAATACCAAATTTATCAAATATCAAGAGGACACGAATGACGATCATTATACATGCCTTACCAAAACGGACCAAGGATAAGATAGTTAAACCAATTCCTACATTTAGTGGACTTTCCTTGAAAATGCACCTGCGGTGTGTAGAGAATATTAAACTGAGAAGTGGGTAATTTGGCATTTGATGAAGAATAAGCAAATAACTCGGTCTTAGCACTGAGCAGTGAGCAGTATATCCTTACATTGATGAATGTTGTATGTCTAAAGTTATATGAATAAGCTGTACATCTTATCTCCATCCATCAAAATATATATTCTCTAACTGTAACTAAGTACCTAATATACGAGTATGTCATCGATTGATGAGCCATAAGGTAGGACAACTTCCTAAAACTTTTAATTCTTCCTTATATTCTCGTTCGTAACACATAATTATTTACTAAATAAAGTTTCTTACACCTAGATGCGCTTGAAACAGCACGTTGTGTTAAACTGCTCCAAGCCCTGGCAATGGTATTCATATTCGTAAATTCGCATTCCAACGCCTGTATCCGCCCAATTTAATTTCGAATCCCACCCGCACTCCACGTGCAAGAAACTTTTGCTCTCTAACACAACGGAAACTTTACTTTGGCAATTTAATTAGCTTCGAGAACAATACAAACTGGATAAAAACGTTGCCAATCAACATCATTTGTGCAACTTGATGTAGCCTCGACTATAGTGTGTCCTTACGGAGAGTGCAAGAGTAGTATAAAACAAAAATACAGAAAGCAAAACAACGCGAAATAAATTGCTTGCTTAGTTGGCAGTGTTGTTTTGCGTTACTAACTCTACCCTACTTTGCCGACCCCTATACCAGACGAACACAGCCCCGGCTGGGTAATTAATAAGAGGGGACATACTATCCGTAAGTTTGTTCGTCGTGTAAATCCAAATATTGAATCGTAACGGGCAGCGAGTAAATTTATTTCCAATTATGGGATCCATTTATTAAAACTATATTTTGTCCGTTCGATTTTTATTTATGTATTTATTTTTTTATTTTTTTTCATCCCCTATTTTTACGATTTCCGGATGGTTTCGAGACTGGTTAGAGTAGGTCGGAGGGTGGTCATTTGTTTTTCATGCAAACCAAGGCGGATGTCAGAAATGACAATTGTAAATCATGGAGCTGACAAGTCAATATGCGACCAACTCGCTGTCGCCGCCAATAAATATGGTACATGTATCCGAGCAAAAGCACTCGGAGGAGGTAAGCAACATAAGGGTTCGTGTGTGAATAGCAGCTGTCGATCAGACTTGTAGTGGGTTCATTTACAGAGGTAGGTCTCTTTGAAAGTGACTGAGAGGGTGGCTTTCAGTGCTGGTCGGAATGAATAAGCGATTCCAGTGGATGTAACATAACAAACAAATCGAGTGTTATTGCCGTTAATTGGTGGTTGACCTGTTGTGGCACACACAGAATTCGCAGAAGTCCATCAGGGTATGAAGTGGTATTTACACATGTGACTCTGTGTTATTACGTAATGAATGGGCCCTCTCATATTTGCGGTTAAACGGAGGGCACCACATACACTGTTCTGACCGATCGATATGAACTTTTTAATAACTGTTGCGACTGGTGGGAGTTGTGACCCAAATTATGTCTTTTAGTGGGAATAGTTACGAGCTTTGTTGTTACGTGAAGTAATTAAGATTTTAATGTAAGGGTGGTACACCTTTGCAAATCAAAACTTCCAAGATAGGATCCGAAACTAATGAAACTGTCTTACTTTAAAAACTGTCACACGCAATGTAAAGGGTCTTTCAACAAAAGGTGTAGGCTTTGGAAGGTCTATTATTTTACAGCCGATGCACGTAGAGTTAGCATATAGTTACAGATGTCATGTATAAATTTTGACAATGTACCATGGAACGCTACACGGTGAAAGAAAAAATCCAAATCGTTGAATTTTATTACGAAAATTCACGTATAATAGCGTCAACAATGCGATAAATTCGTGGCAATTTTACATATGCCATCCGAGATATGTATGCGTAACATAATCAAAAAATTCCAAGAGATAGGTTTACTACGAGATGTGAAGACGCAGAAATGTGTACGCTGGACGTTCAATAAAAAATATAGTCCCAGTAAATAAAATTGCCGAAAACGACCCAAAACATCTCCATTCGCGCCATTTCCAGGAGCTTAAACAGTCCACGGGTACACTGCACCAAATTTCTTTGAACGATTTGCCTCTTCACGCGTGGATACAGGACCCAATTATCGCAAGAACCGAAATTATCAACAGCGCCGTACGTTCTCGGATTGGGTCCTGGAAAAAATGCATGCTGGCATTCATTTTTGCAAAAAAATCATGTTTTCGGATGAGCCCCGTTTCCACATTGGAACCACATCGGCGGAACCGAAAATCCACGAGTTCGTTTTATTTAAAAAAACAAACAAATCCTACACCTCTTATTGAGACATCCCTTATATGAAAATTCCCTTGCAGATGGATTCTTTATTGAACAATTTCAGAAATTTAGCCAAATTTTCGAAAGAAGTTGGAGCACTCATTCGCTCTTTCTTTATCTTTATTTCCCACATACATACATTCTTGTTCACGAGAAACCTAATCGCCCATGGAAGACCAGAAGATAAACACAACCATTCAATCCCATTCAAGCACCAGTTCAGAGACAACCACCAGCTATACTCGCAATGTGTTAAGGGCAGACACCCCGGAAAACGTTTTAAGGTCAATGAATGAATTTCGGCTTCGCATACGAAATATTAGTACCCTTAACGGATGACATGCGGCTACACTGCTATAAATTAGATATTTACACAATCCAACAAGTGCAATGGGATGGACCAAGCGGATGAATAACTACGGGGACTGCTACGAGCAAGAAAGGTTATCTGGAAATGGACAATAGATTTATATTTATAGATTTATATTTTTATAATGTGCAACAGGGCCTAACTTTTCAGTATCCAGCACGTGGACACCACATCTCAATTTCGTTAAAGGCGACTTGGCTATCACTGATCAATTAATTGTCAGCCAGATTGAACACGTTGTGATTGATGCAAGACACTCCTCAAGCATTCTGGATATCTACATCCGCTCGGATCATTGCATTATTTTAGCCAGGATAGAAATCGGATATCACAAGCACAACAAAGTCAAGTAAGGCCAAGAAAAGTTTGACGTTCAAAAGCTACAAATACAAGAGACTTGACACACACTGAACACTGAACCCCTAGAACATTCTCAATAGCAATCGTCAAAATGCTGTTCGTGTTCTAAATATATTTGGAGTTTTTTTCAGCGAATTAGCGACCAGAGATAGTTGGGAAAAGCTGATTCGGTTTCCATAAGACCAAACAAGCAAAACAACAGTATCATTATTAAGTCTACCAACGTCATTTTTTAAAAGTCTTCGAGAGCATTTTTAATGACAAAATAGTGATTGATGAGACCGATAGCTGCAATATAGAGAGATAACCGTGTACGGCTTTCAATCCCATTATGGTCATATAAAACTCATCCCTTATGATGATCACATATACTGCAATGGCTGCAAGATAGCTAGGAGAAAATGGGCCTGGCACAAAGCCTGTGATTGCACAGAGGGAATCCTCTGTTGGATCCCAGCCGAAACCTATTGTTGTTAGAACCACCGAAACTTAAAATCCTATAATTATTAATAGTCTTGAAAAGCTAAACGAAGAGCGCTAACGTCTCTCTCCCCTAAATCAACTCATCAAACCAGTAACTTTCAAAATATTGTCTTAATTTTTTTTTATTGCTTTCTATTAATAGTATTGACTTATTTTATATTATTGTACTTCCTATTTCTAATGTTTTATTTTTCTCATTTTTTCTTTTTTACCTTTACCTTTTTTACCAGTTATTCTTCTTCCGTCTTATATCCTTCTATTCATAATATCTCATTTCATACTTCCTTTAACTTTGTAGTTGTTGTTGTTGCGTATCTCGATGTTCTTTGTATGTGACTGCTCGCAATCTTACGCTCCCATCGTTTGTTTCTATCTGCTTAAATGGTGTTCAATAATTTAGCCAGGTCTGGTAATGTTAGTGGTGTCGCGAGGCGATCGATAATTAAAATCTCATGTAGCGCAAAAAATGGCCTAAAAGTATGCTACATAAACGCCCCTAATTTAAGTTTGAGTAAACTTGACTACTTGAAGTGCATTCTCGATGACGCGAAAGTAGATCTGATTTATGTAACTAAGACTTGGTTTGATGTGAATATAGACGAACTGGCAAAAGAGAAGCTTTTCGAGATCCCTGGGTATAAACTCATATCAAACGCTAGAATTACAACTATTACTGGCGGTGGAGTTGCAGTATACTGCAGGAAGTCATTAAAATATAAGGTGTTAAAAAAGTCAAAAGAAAGCGTTGTTGAATATATCTTGATGGAAGTAGGCGATGGCTACACAAAATGTCTCATTGGTGTTGCCTATAACCCTAACCGATGCTACTCTCCAGAACCCTTATTTTCTGCAATTCACGAGTACACTGCAACCTACGAGCACATAATTATTTGTGGCGATCTAAATGCAGATCTTTTAAAAAATGATAATGAAGCTCGCCAGTTGTTTGATTTTACGGCTGATTCAGGACTATCTGTAGTGAACTCATTCGCCACCCGCTTTTCACCTAATAACCCTTCAAGCCTTCTTGACGTTTTTATGGTTTGAAATCGATCCAATGTTCTGCTTCTAGACCAATTATCGTTAGCACATACAACGTCGAGTTATATCGTCTACCTTGTCCGACATCATTTGAATCTAGAGACTACTCAAGCATGGATAATGAAGCGCTGCATATTGATGATGGCCACCTATCTTGGCGCAATTGTTATTACACCTCAAACATAAATGATAAAGTAAATTTTCTGCAAACACTAATATTAAACCTCTTCATATCCCCCTGAAAACTGTCGCAATACGAAATACTAAATGCCCTTGGTTCACGTACGAAGTCCACCAAGCTAGCAACATACGAAACAAGTTATATCCGTCCCGAAAAAGCCCCAGCCATCTGGCTTTATTGAAAAAAAAAAAAAAAAGTAAAAGGGTAAAACTGTGCTATGTTTGCTTGACTTCTCGAAAGCCTTTGATAGTTTTAACCATAAGGTACTATGTCAAAAACTTAGGCTATATTTCTTCTTTAGTGAAAGTTCAGTGCGCCTGATTTAAAATGATCACGGAAACTTTTATCAAAGAGTCGTTCACAACTCCTCGTCAGAATTCGGCCTCTTAGCTCCAGGCGTTCCTCAGGGTCTATAATTGGACCGATTCTATTCTGTCTTTTTGTCGATGATCTACCAAAAGTCTGTTCTAGTGCTGATATCCACTTATATGCTGATGATTCACAGACCTATATTTCCCGACCAATTGGACACGTTGAAGACCTAGTCGTCAGATTAAATGAAGACCTGTCCAAAATTTATGACTGGTCTATCTGTAATGGACAACCCAATGAAATCACAACTGATTTTAATACCCAAACAACACTTCCACACGGACGGAATACCACCAGTATTCCTGAATGACAGACAACTCAATTTTGTTGACGTGGTTACTAATTTGGGTTGCAAATTAAATAGATATCTTTCCGCTGTTGACCACAGAAGTTAATGTTATTGGGTGAATCTACGCGTAAACTCTGGCTCTCTTCCACTTCACACCTATAGGCACAAAGCTCAGACTTTTGAAAACGCTATTTCTGCCGATACTCCTAATTGACTATGCTGCTGTTGTATACTGCAAGCTTGATTCCTTCTCGCAACATAAGTTACTCGTAGCCTTTAATGACATGATAAGGTATGTCCACGGACTTGCCTGATACAACCATGCCTGACGCTACCATAACTCTGTTCTTGGTTGTTCCCTCAAACAATTTCTCGACCTAAGATGTTGTGTGTATATGCACAAAATTATTAAAAACAAATCTCCTGCTTATCTGTTTGACAGGATACGATATTCTCAATCTATCAGAACACTTAATCTATAATACCCGCATATATGTTAATTATTTAAACTCCTTTAACGGCTAAGCAAGCAATGGTGGCTAGATTATTCAAGAATCCAAGAATCTTCTATTAACATCTTTTACGCCTACCTCCCCTTTTGTTACTCCTCTCATTATCTCGGATTGTATTTATTATATTATTTATTTTTGGCTTATTCATTTTTATTATTTAATTCAGAATGCGAATAATTTATTTTAAATTCAAGCATTAAAACAACTTACCCTTTTCTAATTCAAATGTAATTTGTGTTTTATAAAAGACGATATATGTCTTATTTATACTGTTCCAATCAAATCAATTGAATTGAATTGAATTGAATAATCCTTCGCTTTTGATTGAAACAATTGAAAGGTATTAAAGCTGGAGGAGCAGAATTGTCTTTATACGAGTATATGCGCAGTTACTGCCATTAACAAGGAAACTCTTGGACTTTTTGTGAAGACCCACGGTCTAATCGAATTAATGTCCAAAATTACAAAAACCAACAACTACCCTTTAGGTTTGGATCCCAAAGCCCCAGACACTGGTCTACTTGCCATCCATGGAAGTATTATTCCAGAGAATCATAAACTCATACCGAGTGGCACTTTTGCGTTGATGACAGATTATCAAACATGGGACGCCGACTACCTCAATAAAGTTTTTAAGAGTGAAGACAGGTTTCTGGTTTAAAAAAGCCGATGACTTCTAAGGATGGACTACCCAATCTGCAACTAGTTGATTATTTTTCATGTAGTTCACAAGTACTTAACAACAGAATCCCAAATACATAGATTAAATATGCAATTTATCAGCCTCCCAGTTCTGATTTCTAAAGTAGGATTGGACTGCAGATTTCTGCGTTAGAGATAAACTTGAAGAGCAGTTCCAATCAGGTCCTCATTCCTATGTTTATAACAGAAGTTAAAATAATTTTCATTCCCAAAGCTAGAAAACGCTTTCGTGTAAGTGGAAAGATCTCAGACCCATTAGGTTAGGTTAGGTTAAAACAGGGGTATGATGGATAAGCCATCACACAAACACCATGCACCACACAAGTTCGCGCCGTCTATTTTCACTAGGTTTTCCAAAAATAATTTCCATAAAAATTTTCTTCGACTACGCGATATTGCTTCGCATTACACGGCTTGTGGATCGCCGCAGAATCTGCAAATATCCGTATATGAAAATTTGAGTATATTTGCGTGTTTCCCCAGGAGACAGTATCCTGTCAGTTTTCCTACTATTATCCTAGGCTTAGCCCTGTTTAATTTTATTTACTCCCTAGATATTTTGCAGTGAAAAAGTGAGACCTGGATACCCTGTGTCCTTCAAGACTTGACAACCTTAGGTTGGCAGTCTTTACGATTTTTTCCTCGATAGTGTCCCTTACTATACAAAGGGGTGGTTTAATGTTAGCATCCTCACTATTATAGAGTAGCTCTCCTCTTCTTGCAAGCTCATCCGCTTGTTCATTTCCTTTAATACCGCAGTGTCCCGGCACCCAGCATAATCTCACCCCGTACTGACTGCATAATGCCTAGAGCATTGTGCGACAGCCCCTGACTATATCAGAATAGTGACGTTGGTCGATTCCAATATTGCCTTAAATGCGGCCTGGCTATCGATGTAGATAGGGATATATCTTTCGGATACCGATCTCATCTGCATTAGCTCAGCTACAACCTCTGATTGGAAGACATTTCTTGCGTCCGGTAGTCTTACGGACACTCTTAGCTCTGGGTTTTCTGAGAAGATACCAGAACCTGTATCTTTCTCTGTTTTCGAACCATCTGTGAAAATTGCAATTTTATTGGACCTGATTATTGCATTTTTTTTTTGCAAACCCCCATCATATCATACGGAATGGCGAAGTCGACCAAGGAAGAAATTTCATCCGATAGAAATGGATTGCCTGGCAGTATCTCCGCTGGGACCGTGCCATGTCCAAAACTACTAATTAACCCGAATTAGTGAGTCATATCGCACTGTTGCCAGCAAGTTTTTTGATCTCTAAATCAATGATTGAGTATCCAGGTGTATACTTGACCCAATCAATCTTCCTAGGATTTCTTTGAAAACTACACATACTGTTCCGAAAGTTCACCGTGAAGCGTATCCATCGGTGATCCGACATTGACGCTTCGTCGACTACTTTCCATTCCCTTATTTCTAAACCTTCTGTATTTGTAGCAAGGGTTATACTCGTATCTAGCACCTCCTGCGTATTTCTCACCACAAACGTGGAAGATATGTATAATGAAATCATACAAACACTCACTTCTTGGGTTAATATCACCTCTTCCCTATTGTGTATGATGGGCGTTTGCGTCACAGACCAGCACCAGCATCCAGTATTTCTGCTTTGCCAAGTCCGTTAGTTTCTGCGAGATAACTAACTCGGAGTCTTATGGGAAGTAGGCCGAGGTCAGACAAAGTGGTTTGCCACCCTTCCTTTCGCAAGTTGCCCTCGTTAGGTCTCCTGAGCTGTAATTATTGAAAATAAATGCCTCTATTTGGTTTTTGATTAGGATGCAACTTCTGATCTTACCTTTTGCCTTATAGAACAAAGCGTAATCCTTCAGCCTAAGACCTTAGATCTTGTTGTCCTTATTAAACCAGGGCTCTTATATGAGTATGGCTCTGACGTCCTGTCTGGTGATGTACTTCATTAGACAGGCCGTCGCTACCTTGCTACTATGCCGGTTTATCTGCAGCTCTTCCATTATCTTGTAGGGTTCCTTCTCATCCTCATCCTAGGCCATGGGCGATGGTTTAATCATCAATCTTCCAATGCTTTACCATACCATATCTTTCTATTTTTCGAGGTATGTTAAGCAATTTCAGAAAAAAACAGCAGAAAATGTTACCCGTACTGCCATTTGGCCCCGTCTTAAGGACTCTTCACGTATCGGCTTTTAGTTCCCGATTCTGCACATGGAGTAGTCCCAGAGCTTCTCAGGGTACGTGTAGAGACAAGGAACCCAACCCATGCCGTCGGTAGAATGTACTTTACCAACTCTGCCACCGTCGTGCATTTGCATTTTAGTTTGATGCCTTCCCAAGCATCGCACACCTCCAAAACGAACCGTCTGAGGAAGTTCCTTCCATATGACGTCTTGGAACTTCTCCTCAACGTTTTTCCAATGGTCGATTCTCAGACGACCACGAGATTCCAGCTAGTTTATCACAGCTACGAGAAGATCGCCTTTCGGGTCGCTTTACTTATGACGCATTGTGGATGAAGTACCAGCCTTCACCTTATTCACATCATTCGGCACCTTAACGCCATCGGATCTGCCGCTCTTGCTGTGCCAGGAAAACTGGCCATGGAATCCAGAAACTGAAAGGTCCTGTGAAATCGCAGCTCTAAAAAGGTCAAACAAGGAAGAATGTCTCTTTGAAGAAATAAGAAGGCAAGATTTGTGGACACACCTGTCGAAAGCAAATAATGGCTTATTAAGTTATTTGACATAAGGGTGTTAAAAATAGATTGTAGCTCCGCTCACCAGGTATGGTTAAGGCGTACTTAAGCTACAAGCAGGGTGTTCAGCATTCTATGAGGGAATTGCACTAACGTCTACTCAACAATTTGAACATCAAGAAGAATTAAGAATTCTGGCTTCATCCTGGGTCAACAACTTAAGCCTTCTACCTGACACTAAGACAAACATCAAGCCATTCGACACTGCAATAAGCAATAATTCTCAATTGATTGATAAAGTCACTAAACAATTAAATCAACTGGAGTCATCTCATATGGAACTTCGAGCACTAAAATGGCATAAAACCAGCGAGCATTCCCGCACTTATATTAGTTCTTACAGGACTACTAATACTTTTCGGCTTCCATATAAGGCGAAAATGTTGCGGATGATCAAATCATCTACAAATCGACTTCGCCGTTCCGCCACCAATTTCGGGGCGATTTTGCCGCGCTAAGATATAATCTAAACATATAATATAGGAGGGTCGACGGAGAATGAGAGCAGACAACAATCGGCGAGACGGCGACATGTGTATGATAACGCAGAAGCGATAAGTCAGCAGCAGAAGATCATCGATTATATTGCAGCTGCACATAAGCCATCTTTATCGAGACGTCATTTCACACCATCATTATCAGCGGATGACATCTTTAGTAGCCGTCTTATCTAAGGTCAGCCAGTTGTTATACAATTGGTCATCTTTTTTTATCTCGGTTCTCAAGTCCTTCTACATTTAAGATAATAATGTATATGTATCGAAAATAGTATATAAGATCTATCATAAGCCCAGTTATATAACAACAACAACATTACTCAAATGCTAAGGAAATGCATGGTATCGTCTGACCACCCATTTTCAGACCACAGCAGGTACATCCAATTCAGCTAAGTGATCCTCCTCCCAGCCAACCAGCATTCAGCAATTATCGGAAAACTGATTGTCCAAAAAACCGAGGAATACTGTCAGAGACGCTATGCTCTGAACTCTCAAGTCCCCCTTGTGACAACAACGAGCTTGACGTGAAAGTCAAGGAAATCAATTCAATCAGGCAATGGCCGCTTCTTGCCCTCTTATTCAACCTAGAGGCAAGGCTGGACATCAGCACTGGCACTGCTTAAAAACATTTGCAGAAAACTTTTCAATCTAGCAAAAAGCACAAGAAAAGTGAATGACTGGGACTCATACAAAAATCCCTCAAATTATACAAAAATTACTGAGGAAGACAAAGTGACAATCCTGGAGGTCATTCTATGACAAAATGAGACACGTCTGAGGCATCGCGGCTAACAAAAATCCTCTCTACAAATTATGTACTGCCTAGCCGTTTGAAAAAGCCGATGGCAGTTGGAGAACCTCAAGTGATGAGTCACTCAACCTGCTACTGGACACCCACTTTCCCGGTAGCTCCCAATTTGCGACCAATAACAAGCCAAACAGAACTACTGCAACCGTGACAAAAATTCATGGTCTGATTATACGAGGGGCGTTCAACATATTCTCGGTATTGGGGTGAAGCTGTGGTAGTGTATATAAATTTACTTATTTATCAAGTAATACTATTATTTTAGTGCATTCATGTAAAATTTCATATAAATGTGATTATTAATTCGCGTTTTATCTCTAGTTAAACAGAATCATAATGGCAACTGAGACGATGATGGTGAAAATTGATGAGTTCAAGAGAGGCAGAGAGAGCATTGAAGACGACCCCCGCTCCGGCGCCTAGGCTACTGCTTGTACGCGAGAAAGCATCAAACAAGTCGAAAAACTTGTTCTTGAGGATTCCCGAATAAGGGTGAAAATGATGGCAGAGATCACCAAGCTTTCAATTGGTACCATTCACACCATTCTTCATGAGCATCTTAACCTTTCAAAGGTCAGTGCAAGGTGGGTGCCACGAATGCTCACAGCGCCTCAGAAAAAAGTGAGAATCGCATGCTGTAGAGAGCTTTTGGAGATGTGTAGTGAGAACGCGGACGGTGTTATGGATCGAATTGTTACTGGGGACGAAACATGGGTCCACCACTATGACCCTGAAAGCAAACAAGAGTCCATGCAGTGGCATAAAAAAGGAACAGACCCCCCGAAGAAGTTCAAAGTCACTCCGTCTGCCGGGAAGCTCATGGCCACAGTTTTTTGGGACTCAAAGGAAGATTCCCTCATTGAGTACAAAAAAAAAGGTGAAACCATCAACGCCACATCCTACGCTTCCACTTTGCATAATTTGCGGGAGGAAATTAAAAAGAAAAGGCGGGGTAAACTCGCAACGGGTGTGTTGCTTCTTCATGACAACGCTACTGCTCACACGGCGCGAGTTTCCAAGGCTGCTGCGCGAGATTGTGGTTTCGAAGAAATCCAACACCCACCCTATAGTCCAGACCTTGCCCCTAGTGATTATTTCCTGTTTCCGGATTTGAAAAAATGTCTTCGTGGAAAAAGATTTTCGGATGATGAAGAACTCAAGTCGGCAATAAATGGGTATTTTGCAGAGAAAGAGGAAATTTATTTTTTTGAGGGTTTAAAAAAGCTTATCTCAAGATGTAACAAATGTATTGATGTTAGGGGAGATTATATTGAAAAATAAAAACAATTTAAATTGAATTCGCGTTTTCGATACCGAGAATATATTGAACGCCCCTCGTAAGAGACAAACTGCTCTGGACGCTGCATAGCTTCAAACCATACAAGTCTGCTGGTCCGGACGGTATAATAGCTGCCGAGCTACACAGGTCCTCATATATTATTTTGCCTGTGCTAGAAAATATTATGAGGAGCTGTGTAGAACTGATCCACATTCCACCGACATATAGAGAAGTTCTCATGGATCAGAGAACTATAAGTCTATCATGTTTCCTTCTGAAAACTCTAGAACTACTCATTGATATCCATTTTAACTCTCTATTAAAATTGATCCAAGACTTCTGTCAACGGCTCAACATGCCTACTGTAAAGAAAAACGGTTGAAACGGCTCTGCATTCACTGACTAGACACATAGAACGATCTTTACAATATAGAGAGTACACAATTGCGCTATTAACTCTACAGGTAGACGACTCTCTTTGGGAGTTGATCAGTCTTACGCTAAATAGCAGGATAATCCATTCCAAACAGGGTGGGGCTTCTGCTAAAAGATGTGTCAGCAGAGGTACGCCGCAAGGTGGACAACAGAACTGGCTTAGTTATGCTGCTGGATTTTTCTAAAGCATTTGATGCTGTAAACCATCAAATATTTATTGAAAAAACTTACAAATCAATTTGGCTTTGAAACTACAGCAAGTAAACTTATAGCTTTATTTATACAGAGACGTCTGCAGGTTGTTTTTTCTGAGAAAAGACTTGCCAGTATATTTGGGTGTACCTAGGGATCCGTTCTTGGTCCTTTGCTATTTGTGCTTTTTATATATAACGTTTCAAAATGTATTAAAAACTGCTATCACCACATGTATGCTGTTGACTTGCAAGTTTATAAATTGTTCGAAAAATCTGATTAATCAGAAGTAAATAGTAGGAGGCGTAAAAGGGGATCTAGACACATTGCTTCAATGGTCCCAACATAACCAACTTGCCCTTAATCCTAAAAAAAACTAAAGCTTTGACAATCAGTAGAAACAAAACAGACCAAATATCACCAGAACTCATATATTTTAACAGCAATATGGTATGACCTGGTATGATCATATTAATAGTGTAGTCGCAAAATTTACGGCATTCTCCGTGGTCTTAGTTCAACTGCACGCTTCTTGCCAACTAAGGTCAAGCTCCAACTTGTCAAGTCGATTTTATATGGGTGTGAAATTTTTTGTAAATTGGACTATTGCTATGAAAAAAAATTAAATGTTACATACAACAGTTGTGCCAGATACATTTTCAGCCTTAACCGATATGATCACGTTTCAGCATACGCCCAGAAAATAGGTGGGCTCTCACTGAATTCGCTTCCAAAATATCGCACTGTTGTAGCACTGCATGGGATCCTCGAGAATAGAGCTCCACATTATCTATCTTGCATTTTCGATTTTACACGATCTCAAAGATCTTTGTAAATTAAACCACCTCACCATAAATATTTAGTGAGTTCTAGACAGTTTTTCGTCCATTCAATTTGCCTATGGAACCAACTTTCGATAGACATGAAACGTGCTAATGCAATCGATTTTACAAATGATTTCTGTAGAAGCTGCATGGACGAGGAGGAAGAGCAGAAAATTCTCCACCTTCTCTGTACATGTTCAGCTCTCTCCCAGAGAAGAAAACTTCACTTAGGAGCTTTCTTCTAAAATGACCTAAACGATCCAAAGAATATAGACGTAAACATTCTCCTACGCTTCATCTTAAGCTCAAACTGGTTCCATGAGTAAGAGGATCATAGATCCAGGAACCATCACAATGGGCGAATAGGCCTAAGTGGGTTAGGGTTTCCGACAGCCACTCTTACCTACCTACCTACCTTGACTCTTAAGCCTTATTGTATCGACAAGGCAGAAAAGAACAAGAAAAGGAAGGCTCTATACTGCATACTGGCCATACGTTTTGATCATGAAACTAACCAACCTTAAGTGTGGTTTTCTGGTGAAAATCAATAAATCGCGATAAGATAAGCAAGGTACTATGACCGTCATGTATATGTGTTAGCATAGTGCAATTTAGAAAAATCTTCGTCTGTCTATATAATCTTTGAACATCTGTGCCTCTTTTGGCAACCAAGATGCAATCAAATCCTTGGAGTTGATGTCTATAAACTCTAGTAAAATTTCCTTTATCTCTTATAGAGATGACGCACCATTTCAATGTTAACCTTAATTGGATGCCGAAGCATAGAAACTATATGAACTCCGCAGACATGAAACTACACTGATTTTACTAGGAAAACCTTCATATGTACACTCATAATAAGATTATGTGGCATTGGTTCAATATGTCTTTACATATATCTGTTAACAGATGGCATTTTAGCACTACAATTGTAGGGATACAACCAGCACTCAACCAGCTAAACCATTAAACAGAGACTAAATCGAAATGTCACATCTTTTTTTTGTTGGTGTGTAACTGCGCACTTTTCTTTAAATCAATTTTTTATAATTTAAAAGTGGAAATACTCGTAAATAATATATATTTGATATAAAAGAGTTTTTATATTAAAACATCAATCCCCACATTTGGTGACCCCTTCGTTAAATAAAATGGCAAGCGAGGACAAACGCATTGTCACACAAAAGGACAACAAGGAATCTGAATCAACGACGAAAATTTCCAACGCGCACAAATCTGATGAAACATGCGCAACCCAACCAACTATCACTACAGTCAACAGTATGGACGGTTTTTTGGACCAAAGAACCTGAGCTATGGTTCGCTTCGCTGGAAGCACAACTTCAAATGCAGAAGGTAACATCAGATTCTTCTAAATTTAGTGCTTTAGTTTCCAGACTCGAAGAAAACATCCTCACACTAGTGAAAGAAGAAGTCCTTAATCCGCCATCAAAGAACAAGTACGAGCACCTCAAAAAAGCACTTCTCAATCGCTTCAGCGTCAGTCAAGAGCAAAAATTCCGCAAACTGGTTTCTGGATTGGCTCTTGGCGATCGCAAATCATCATTCCTGCTAGCGGAGATGCAGTCGCTTAACAACGGTGCTTTGGATTCAAACTATGTGCACGCACTATGGTTGGATCAACTACCACGCGAATTGCAGCAGGCAAAAATCTAAGTAACGATGATGTAGCGCACCTGGCAGATGACGTGTGGAACATTTCATCATTTTCCAACAATTCAATGAGGGCCGTCCAGTCACAAGCACCACCAAACACCCTGACACGTTTAGAAGAAAAAGTCAATAATCTCTCCCACCAAGTCGAACAGCTGCTGAAGGAACTAAAAATTTGCCAGCAACTTTCGCGTTCATGTTCCCAATCCCGTCCTCGTAATATCGACAAGAGGCTGAAGGACAAATCTTTATGATTTTACCATCAACGATTTGGATCGCAGGCTAGGAAGTGCACAACCCCGTGTCAATTCAAGCCGGAAAACTAAACCACCCAACAGTACAGGCTTTTTATATATAACGTCACTGGTGGATGAACATCTCGCCGACTCTTCCTTTACGACAACACAACTGGACAACGTTTTCTTGTTGGCACGGGAGCTGACCTTTCAGTTGTTCCTGTGGAACGAAAAAACAGACCGCTTCAGTCTTCAATCAAACTCTAAGCCGCAAATGGGAGCTGTATCAACACATACGGTGAAAAAGCGCTCACCCTGGACTTAGGCATTTAAACGGGCTGATGTTCCATACGGAATTATTGGTGCGAACTTATTACACAATTACCGTTTAATAGTCGACATCAAACAAGGTCGGATAGAGGATGGAGAAACAAAACTTCATGTAAAAGGTAAGTTTTCTCCTACGCCCATCCACAGAATTTCGCAACTTAGCAAAGACGAGGAGTATGTAGACCTTTTTCGAAAATTTCCCAGCATCCTGGCAAACAACGCTCATCAACGAAAAGCGTCACATGATGTCCGACATTACATCGAAACCACTGGCCCATCAATTCATGAAAGAGCTCTCATATTGTCACCAGAACTGTTGAAAAAATCCAAAGAAGAATTCCAGTTCATGATCGACCAAGGATTTTGCCGTCCATCGAGTAGTCCTTGGGCTAGTCCACTACACATGGTACCAAAGAAATCTGGCGACTGGAGACCATCTGCGGACTATCGCCGGCTAAGTGCTCAAACCATGCCCGACCGATACCCCATCGCAAACATTTACGACTATGACAACAACCTCCATGGTAAAAGAGTATTTTTGAAGCTGGACTTAGCACGCACATACCATCAAATCCCTGTCAACCCAGACGACATACCGAAGACAGCCGTGATAACTCCCTTCGGATTATTCGAATTATGGTGATGCGCTTCGGACTTCGAAATTCAGAACAAACTTTTCAGCGGTTTATCCAAAAATTACTCGACGGGCTGGATTTCGTCTACGCTTACCTGGACAATCTACTTGTACTTGAGCATGGAAGGCATCTCACTGCTGTTTTTGAACGCCTCCACCAGTTTGGTCTGACAATAAACAGGAAGAAGTGCATATTCAGAGCGAATACCGTTGACTACCTCGGCTACCGGATATCTGCTGAATGCTCGCAGCCACTCGAGGACAAGGTCGAAGCGATGAAGTCATTTGAGGAGCCACAAGCATTAGACCAGCTTTGTCAATTCTTGGGCATGATAAATTTTTATCGAAGACATGTCAAGGATGCTGCTAACACCCAAGCTCCATTGCAGGAACTACTGAAGGACTCCCGCAAAAAAGACATCAGACCTGTAACTTGGACACCACAAACGAGAGCAGCCTTCGAAAAATGCAAGCAGGATCTGTCAGTCGCAGCACTTTTAGTACATCCTGCACATAACGCCAAGCTTCGCTTAAGAACGGACACTTCTGATAAAGCCGTAGGAGCAGTCTTAGAGCAACTGGACGAATACGGATGGATGCCACTAGGTTTCTTTTCAAAAAAACTTTCGCCTGCCGAAACAAAATATAGCGTGTGCGACAAAGAGCTTACCGCCATTTACAAAGCAGTAAAATTCTTCCGACCATCCATAGAAGGACACAACTTTCTGATCCAGACCGACCACAAACCACTGGTACATGCTTTTAAACAAAGGTCTGATAAAGCAGCTCACAGGCAAGTTCGTCAACTTAACTTTATTAGCCAATACACCACAAACATCTAAGTAGTAAAAGGAATCAACAAAGTCGTAGCTGACGCACTGTCATGTGTTGATGCCTTACAACCAACAGACACCACGGATGCTATCGACTTGCCAGCACTGGCGCAAGCACAATTAAGCGATGAAGAACTGCAAAAGTTAATTGAGAACAACACAACATCGTTAAAAATCTAAAAACTCACCTTTGGAGCAGACAAACAGCAAATATACTGCGACGTATCTCAGAATGACATAAGACCGTCTGTACCAGTCATTCAGAAAAACTAGTTTCAACAATTTTCACGGTTTTGCACATCCTGGAGCAAAAGCCACCTGCAAGCTGATATGCCAACGTTACGTCTGGCCATAGATGAACAGGGACATTACCAACTGGACGCGAAATTGCATTCCCTGTCAACGATCCAAAATCGGTAGACAAATTCATACACAGCCAACAGCATTCTTGGAACCTGACCAGCGTTTCGACCACATACATATTGACATCGTGGAACCGTTACCAGCATCCCATGGATTTCAATATTGTCTAACTATGGTGGACCGTTTCTCAAGATGCCCCGAGGCAATCCCAATGGTAAATATAACAGCCGAAAACGTCACTAAAACATTCTTCACGAACTGGATTGCTCGGTATGGATGCCCGAAGACTATCACCACAGATCAAAGCTCACAATTTGAGTCAACATTATTAAAGGCGATGACGAAACTAATTGGCAGCAAATAAGTTCGAACAACGGCGTATCATCCCGCAGCAAATGGAATGGTGGAGAGGTGGCACAGAACTTTCAAGGCGGCAATCCGTTCTCATCAATCTTCAGAATGGACTGATATTCTTCCCGTAGTGCTTATAAGAAAACGTGCTATAAAGAAAATATAAAATCATCGACTGCCGAGTATCTCTATGGAACAACGCTACGCATACCTGGCGAATTCATCACAAGTGAAGATACACCTTCGAACCCAAATGCTTTTCTGGAGGAATTTCGAATTCACATGGTAAATTGAGACCTGTTCCAGTGACTCATCACTTAAAATCAAAAACATTTTTCCACAAAGACATTTTCAACTGCAG
The DNA here is from genome assembly GCA_949129095.1 of Volucella bombylans. Taxonomy (NCBI): domain Eukaryota; kingdom Metazoa; phylum Arthropoda; class Insecta; order Diptera; family Syrphidae; genus Volucella; species Volucella bombylans. The sequence goes on along the minus strand of OX422140.1, from coordinate 164,791,514 downwards.
CCAAATTTTTCTTCGTCAAGACGGAACAAAACAAAGACTGGATCAACCGTACTCAGGACCAAATAAAATAATAGAATGACAAAATTTTCAAAATTGATATCAACAGCAGAATCACCAATGTAAATATTGAAAGACTTAAGCCAGCTCATTTAGCTACAACAGATATACAGCAACATCACAGTCCACAGCAACCAACAACTCCAACATCTGCAGCAAAAACTTATTTAAAACAAGATAAAAAGCAAATCAGTTTTATTACAAACCAAATCCAATCAGTTTCTCGGAAGGGAGTATTGTAGGGATACAACCAGCCCTCTACCAGCTAAACCATTAAACAGAGACTAAATCTAAATGTCCCTTTTCTTTTTTTTTTGTTTTATCAACGCCTGTTTGGTGTGTAACTGCGAACTTTTCTTTATATTAATTTTTTATAATTTTAAACTGGACATAAATAATATTTGTTTGATATAAAAGAGTTTTTATATTAAAACATCAATCCCCACACAATAGGTGTCTGCATGAATAACTTTTACTCATACAGGTTAAAATGGCAAGGACGTGTTCGGCAAGTATAAATACTGGCCTACGCTGTCATACGGCTTACAACCCTATACGGAAGAGACTAGGAAAATGTGACAAAAAAACTAATGGCCTCGGATAGAAACGGATTCACCGTTGACGACAGTTGCAAACGTTTAAAGGACAGTGACCTTTAGATCTGCCCGTGGAGCGTTCGAAACCCTAACAGGCAATGGTCAGCCAATTATTGAATTTGCGAAGGGACGAAATATCACTATAGCAAGCACACGATTTCCTCATTGGATGAAATATATACAAAGGGACATGGCGGTTTCCCGATCATGAACCGCTAAATAAACCTAATCACATTACGATAGACGTAATGCATGCCTCCAGTATTATGGGCGTCCAAATTATGGACGACGGATTAAGTACCGAAGACAAAATGCGATGCTGCAAAGATGACATCAGAGACGCCGCAACTGATGTGCTGGGTTTCACCCAACCTCTACCAGGAAATCATTGTTTTCGTGAAGAAGCATATGTAGCTTCAATGTAGCGTACGTAGCGTACAAAGCGGTGCTGCCACAAAGGACTAGAGCAGTGAGCTCTACAAGCAGAAGAGACAGGAAGAACTTCAGCCTCTTTTCAGAAGAAAATAGAGTACTTGAAGTTCGCCATCGCAAATGTTGAGAGGTTGTAATGTAGGAATAATGTACGTAAGTTTTACCAACAGGTAAAAGGATGACTCATGTTAAGAAGACCCATACAGAAACCTGTAGAGATGAAGAAGGAAACCCTGTAGTAGAGCCACAGTCGGTGCTAAGAATTTGGAAATACTTTTTCTGTAAACTGTATAACGGCGAAGAAACCCAACTCCCCGTCAAGCGGAATAGACCATTCAATTTAGACGATTAAAGCCAAAACTTCCGTCCACCTGAGTAAAGTGAATTAAGGATAACAATATCTACGAGTAAGCTGAAAGAAACAAAGCAGGGGTGGCCGTAGTGTAGTGGTACTAGCAATCGCTTCTCAGTCGAAGGGTCCAGGTTCGAATCCTGCCCATGGCAAGTCAGTTTTTCATTTGTGTAATTGGAACTCAGACAGAAAAATTCTGCGTGTGAAGGCATAACACTAACACGATTTGGCTGTTGTAGAGTTTCAAGCACAGAAAAAAATACTGTGAATTATACCTCTTATCACTCTGAGTGAAGAAAAAACTCTCCGTCCCGCCCCTGGAGAGCGAATATCGGAACCAAACACACCTGAGTTTCAAACCACTACAAAATAATTTTCCTTTCTCCTCCTTCTAACTTTCCGCCCGCGCCATGGCAACAGTAAAAGGATATTTAACCCCTTACGCGCGCGTAAATTATAAAAAAAAACAAAACAAGATCTTATCTGTCGTATTGTATGAACGTTTGAAACTCTTCGCCAACAACCTGGTTGGTCACTATCAGTGCAGCTTCAGACCAGTCCAAAATTGACCAAATTTTCATACCCCGGCAGATCCTGCAGAAAACCAAAGAAGTCCAAATCGATATCCACAATTTTACAATTGTAAGGCTACATATGACAGCATTTATATAGACGACCTACGAGTATATAGAGCAAAGTTAAGTTTTGACATCCCTGCCACACTCGTCCGTCTGTGCAGAATGACGATATATGATGCTCACTGCACCCACACCGTCGGTAACGACTAACGACTCAACCGAGACCTTTGATGACAAGAAAGGTTTTAGATAAAGTGATAGCTGTCATGTAACTTCTTTAACATCATTGTTAAAAAAATTGTGCCGAACTCACCAGCGAAAACTTGAGGCACTATCTTTCAAAAGTCTGTACAACTACTTACACACGCCGATGATATTGACATAATTGTGAGAACGCAACGGCCTGACACCGGTGCGTTTGCTAGTATTGACACGGAAGCTGCCAAAATGGGTTTAGCAGTAAATGAGGCTAAAATCAAGTAAATTATGCTGTCAAAAAGAAGGTACACGCGACATCGAAAAATTGGACAGAATGTCACAGTCGACAGCTATAATTTCGAGGTAGTTAGGGGCTTTGCCTACTTTGGCTCTGTTATAAATTCTACCAGCAACACCTCAGCAGAAATAAAACGAAGAGTCCCACTTGCTAATCGCTGTTTCTTTAGGCTAAGCAGGCAATTGAGCAGAAAGTCCCTATCCCGTAAAACTAAGTTGAATCTACATGAGACCTTGATCATCTCAATAATACTTCATGCCGCTGAAGTATGGACTCTATCTATAGCGAATGGACATATCCCCAATATTTCGGGAGAAAAATCTTTCGAAACATATTCTGTCCCGTTTGTGTTTCCGGGTTTTGAAGGAGAAAATTCAACTACAAACTAAATATATGAGCTGTATAGTGTCATCGACATAATCAGAAAACTGCGCATTTGTCACCTGATTCACAGTATTCCGACCCGACAAGAACGGACAACGCAGTAGAGGAGGACGTCAACCGACTTGGAGTTCGCAACTGGAGGCAGTTAGCTAAAGACCGGGCTAATTCGAGAGGCTTGTTAGTAGAGGCCTATCTTCACTCCGAACTGTAGCGCTACCTAGTTAAGAAAGTAAGTAAATAATAGATGTTATTCCTGGACAGTGTCTGATAAGCATGCAACAAGACTGGGCGAATATTGAAACTATTTCCAAAGTATCTATCCTTCGTCTTCTTTGCACATGCGCCGAAATCTACCTGAAAAGAAAACCATATAGAGGAGATTTCCATGATAAAAGAAGCAGAGAGATAACTTCTTATATTGTAAATGTGACGGTTTTACGTCGGCAGCCATTTCACTCTAACCTTACCTAACCTACTATAATTGCAACTCGAAAACCAATTACATACTTTTAAGCAAATGACAGGCAATAAACATAATCAACCTGCCCTTATCTATTAAAAACGTAATGCCAAATTTAAATTCAATTAATTTAAGTCAGTAACAACTTTTCATCTCCACTGCATGTACGGGTATTCCTCTTCGCACAGAGAAACAAATGAAAATTCGTTGTTATTTTTCCATGTCGAGAATCTTTACAGATCCTCGGGTAGGATGTCCACTATGCTGATTTATACTGGAAGCACACGTCGTTTTTCTGTCATTTAACTCACATGGCTTAATTAAAATCTTTTATCAATGTGACAATAAATTGTGTTGCTTTTTTTACAACACGAGTATTTTTATTTCGATTTCTCGCCACTATACTGTTCTGAAATGAAACATTTGAACACGCAGCAGAAAATGAAAATAAACTGTGTTCGCACGTCTCTTTTCACGATAATCTACGTACACGTACATATCGGTTATTTACAAAAAAATCCAGGGCAGTATCTGGAATGCAAAATGAATTAAATTACAGGGCTCCTAGTTTCTGCATTGTCTGATTTCGAAAATAAATCTTGGGAATTTCTGTGCAGAGCTGGTTCGAATAATTACATGCAATGAGTGCCTTCTTTGTGATTCTCATATTTTGGAGTACACAACAACATCTTAAAGAACTAAGTTTTATTTACATATGACCTACGAGTATATTACAACTTTAAATTATTTTCCCACTTCCATTACTCATGCATAGAATTGTAATTTGATGAAAATGGTAATAAGAAGGCTAATTGCTTATAAGCAGCTGTCAAGTAAATACTAGCATCTATTTGCTTTCACAACTTTTGTATTATTGCAACGTAAACAGTTCTTAAGCATCAAAAACTGCAACAAGTTGGTCAGTTTTCTGTTACAAGGCCATCAACATCATTTCACTGCTGCCACGTACCTCTTTGTATTTTATTTATTTGGCCGGCAGTGTCTTCTGAAAGTCGGGCATTAAATTAGGTGTTTGTCGATCCAAATCGAATGTTAGGTCATTATTTTATCAGTTAAATACAATATATATATGTTGTTTTAAAGTGGGTTATGTGTGATCATATCAAGTACTTTTGGCTTTTATAAAAAAGTTGATACGTGTGACGAACGATTAAGGGTAACGATTTTCCATTATAAGCTTATTTACTTAGATGGTTCTAGTCTGGGGAAGAATTGGGTCTCATCTAATAGGAGCTCCACGTTGGCGAGCTGTTTCTATACTGCGTTGTGCCTCCTGGTTAGAATTGGAGACCTTTTGGACTAGAGCTGTGGTGTTCATCCACATGTCCAAGCCTCCTTAGGCAACTAGTGCCCACTTTTCTGACCAGTCAGTATCACTGTACAGCTCGTAGAGTTCATCGCTAAGTCACCTACTCCAAACTCCATAAACCGAAATGGGATACAAATTATTCGAAAAATTGCGTTCGAAACGGCCTACGATATCTTCATCCAACTTCGCTAAAGTCCATGTTTCTGTACCATAAAGTAAGACTGAGATTATAAGGCCGTGGCTCAAGTGGAAGTGAACTGGCTTCCATATCGGAAGGTTCGGTGTTCGAATATCAGCCTTGCCCGAAAAACATTAATTTTTTCAGTTAACGAAATCCAGTAAGATGAGTAGTAGACTAGAAATCAACAACAAGAAATCCACTAAGAATTTAGTCTCTCCATTAAATGTTGGATACCACCCATTGAGCGAAAAAACCACTCAGCCCAAACATCTCTCTTTCACTCTCTATCCCATTTTCCAAAAAATTTAACACATGCTGAGGCATTATAAGTGTATTCATTCATACCAACTTGAGTGTTAAGTTCTTAAAAAAAAATATATATATTTAGTGTTCCTTGTCAAGGCCTTATTAATCATTTGGCCTTTTAGGTCGAAGAAATAGTGATTGGCCAGAGTAACCCTTAATTTGATTTCTGATAAGATGGCCTTATCAGGCTTAATAGGAGTATACAAATTCACTAACCACCTGAAAGTTTTAGCTGTCGATAGTGACGTTCCGTCCGAATCGTCGATATTACATTTTACATGACCCTTTTTGTTGACAGTGTATACTTGGTTGCTCTTATTCTTATTCTTATGGGTTTAGACTTTTGGAGTTCCAATACTTGCGAACGCTCCAGTGACAGCTTGCTGAGTTCTGGCAATGTCAATGCCATCAGCGTATGCAAGCTGTTGTACAGACTTTTGGCAAACTGCGCCTGTGGTGTTGAAAAAGTTCCATAGCTTGCTGAAATCCTTTTTTGATATAAAAAGTTTCGGAGAGGTTGTTTCCACCCTTTACGGAGCAGCGAGGGTTCTGTACAATCTAACGAGTCTAGCAGTGATTTCAAAGCTACCCATGGCTCTGTATATGTAGTCTCAATATCTGCTGTCAAATTCTGGTACGTATCGATTTGGACTATTTGATCAATTGTGAACTTGTCAGTAAGATTGTTGATAAATAGCTTCTGGCGTGCACGAAGACTGATAAAACTTTATATTCAATGTGAGCGAGCCTGCCGCGCTTGTAATTTGCGCAGTTAAGAGGGTCTCCTTTCCTGTGGATCGTACAAATGAGTGGGTGGCCTTCTACCCAGTTATTTCTATCTGCCTGAAATAACATAACTCGGCAAGTACGCCGTCCGGTTTAGCAGCCTTGTTATTCTTGAGCCCAGATATTGCTATTCACACTTCGTTTTAGTCGGGTGGTTGAATCTCTTGACTTTCACCGTCCAAGTTGAATGGTTTATTCTGCCTGATACCGGAATTTGGATATTTCTCTTGAGTTTTCTATGTGCTCAGTACCGACTGTGAGTTTACTCTACATATGTTTCCATTTTCGTCTCTACAGGCCTGTGTTGAATTGACACGTTCTTTTTACTTCATGGCAAAACTTCCGAACATTGTTCCCGGAGTTACAGTTTTTCCTTGTTCCTCCTGAAGTCCTCCTCTTTTGTTCGTAGAGCTCACAGGCCGCTCTTAGAGTTAGAGTTTTTCCTTGTTCCTCATGAAGTCGATTTTCTACCCTCCTCTTTTGTTCGTAAAGCTCACAGGCCGCTCTTCTATGCAGTGTTGCTTAGTAGCTAAGTTGTTTCCCTACGTATGCTTGTCTGCATTCCATTAGATGCGCTCCATTTTTCTAATAAGAACTTTCTGAACTTACGCATGCCATCTTTGACAGATGTCACATTTGTCTTCCAGATTATCTTCCATTCAATCATAGAAAGGTATACAGTTCAGCAAGGTTTACCAATAATTCAAATTTATTTTCTCTAAATTCGCGATAAGTAACGACTACTTTTCACGTAAAGTGTTAGTTCTAATTTTCCAAAAAAAAAAAAAAAATGAGAAAGTGAAATACCAAAAATGAGTAGTATATTGCGGCTTACTCAAGTCAGTAGGTAAAGACCACAATCAAACAATTTCAAACTGGCCATCCCACGATCGTGCCTGTAGCGTATTTTACGAAAAGACTTGTCTATGCGCCTTACTTTATCATACTGGCTCATTGGGCTCCTACAATGAAGATGGAAAGAGACCAGAATTTTCACCGAAGAAGCATTCTGAATGACAAGGCACATTTTTGGTTAATTGACTTTTTTAGTAGGCCAAATTGTCACGATTGGTCAAGCTAACAGCCGTAAGTATTCTAACAGCAGCCTTGTCATTGACCCGTAATTCTTCAGACATAATGTTGGTGAGTCTTTTGCAATCAGTGAAGACTGCCGTCGCTCCGTATTGACATAGGAAGGCTAAGAGATTATGTGGTTTCAGCAGGAGAAAATGCCACAATCGACTTCTTTAAGACGAAGATGGGTTATCTTATATAATAAATTGAATCGTAAATCGGCCTTCCCGCTCATACAATTTAACGTTTTAGACGCCTTCTCTTGAGGATAAATTGAGTATGTGATCTATGCTAATAAATCAGAAAATGTAGACGACTTGGAGGCGGACATTCGCCGTGAAATTTCTGGAATATCGACCGAATTATGCGAAGAAGTCATGCAAAGCTGGGTCCTACGAATACACCCATTCAAGCAATTATGTCGTATTTTATAACTAATGATGTCAATCATATTTCTGAAATAAACTTTCCATTGATATCCTAAACACACATCTTTTCATATAGCTAATACAATAGGGAGGTCCCAGAACTTCGTAACCAATGCCTTCAATCATTTAAAAGTCAAATAAAGGTGTGGAAGGCAGGAAAAACCGTCACTGACGGGTGACAATTACATTTCAATATTTTCTAAATCTGATAATATTGCATCGTCTTTTGACTTAAGCATAAAATGCGTGCACAGTTCGTTAAGCGCTCCAAAATGCCAAAATTTCAGGAAGAATCACTAAAGAAAGTTCATGAAATCCACAATGTCTTGAAAGAACTCGAATTTCAGGAACGGACCTAAGGAACTAAGAAAATTGGAGTGCTGATATCACGACGGTACTATGACTTGATTCGAATACAATGAAATTATGCCCGAAAAGATTTGCCAGTTCGGTGGCACTACCAACAGGATAATAACCCAAAACATACATTGGCTCTTGTTAAAGAAGAGCTTGCATTTCATATACTGTGACTTGGTATGTGCCTTGATTTCAATCCTATTGGGACTTTGTGAAATTAACTGAATCGGAGATTGGCGGATCAGTATTACATTAACAGAGACCAATTGCGAGAAGGGGTTCACAGAAAACAGTTTGCTATACCTTTGTCAATTTGTTAAAAGTTGGTTAATTCAATACGAGAAATTAAGAAAATTATTTGAAATGATGGATAATATTCAGGATATCGGTTAGAAATTAAAAATCCAATTGTTTAAGGTACAAATAAAGGCCACAAATAAAATTACGAATTTCAATTAAACAAATTATTTTTCTCCCTCTTCTAAGTTCTCGTTAATTTTAAAAGGTGTCTTTTGACATGGATATGTCTAACCGCTTGTCTTTCTGGAAAATGTGTCCGTCACAATATGTGTCCCATTTTTGCTTTCCTTCTACCGTTTAGTGATCGTGCTCTGTGTGCGTATTTGGTGTTAATGTTGGGTTTGTGTGCTTCACAACGAATCAACTGTGCACAAGGAATGGGATATTGGACAACAGTCTGTACATGGACACATGAATCGTCGTCGCTTTGTTTCTCGACGTTTTGTGTGTGTTAAAAATATACGTTTAATCCTTTGTGCATAATTGTTTTCTTTTTCCTCCTTTAGCCTTTTGCCCAATGCTGGTACTGCCACCGACACCGACACCGCTGCTACTACTTTGGCGGTTCTTATATATCATTGTATTGGTTGGTGGGAAGTGATGGTGCTAGATTTTATTAGATTTTTCCCAGATACATATGGTATTTTGTTTTCCTTCTACCGCTCAGTGATCGTACTCTGTGTGCGGATAAGTTTTTGTGGATTTTACACCGATTTATTGTTGAAAACAGGGGTTGATAGTAAGGAAGCATCCAATTGTGGAAAAAGATGTAGTATGATGCGCTGTTTATATGTAATGCAGGTGGTTTAAGGGTTGTGTGTAGTTAACTCATAAAAGTCAATACATAGTTGTTTTGCTTCTCTTCTTTTATTCGACTGATCGGGAACCTTGTGTTGTGTGTACAATGAGTTGCCGGAACAGGAGTGGATAGAAAAAAAAATAATTGTAAGGAAGGATGTGGTAGTTTTTATTCTGAATTTACTCGCCTATAGTCCAAAGCTTATAGGTTTGTTAGACAATTCAGAACAGCATCATTATTACAATACGCCGATATTTCTCAGTGGTGATCTTAATTTAGATCTACGTAGCCCTGATGGTGCCAAGTTTGTAGAATTTATGCACAACGAACTTGGTTTAGAAATGAACAACAATCCTGCCATCTCAACAACTCGTAATTCAACCTGTATTGATGCCATATTCTCCCGACACACCGATTATCTTGAAACACGCCACTATATATCCTACTTTAGTACACATCGCCCATTATGTCTATAGCATCGAGTTCTACAATTTGAGTACAACAAATGATGTCTATACTGGAACTAAACTAATTTTTTCATACAAGTAATGCCATAAGTATTATATATACATATGTACAGAACTTGTGTTTTTTACACCGAGGTAAAACTTGGTTTGTTTACCATCTCTTTTTTTGCACAACCACCCTATATTCTATTAAAACAATTAAGGTTTTTTCGTCGTATGCCTATAAGACATATCCATGTACCAATGTATTGAATATTGAATCACAATGATTCAATAAGCCTAAGACAGTTGATTTCTTCAACAGCCACTCTTAGCTTACTCCTAACGGCCTTTCTGGGCATGAATCATCCCTTATGCTCTCCGTCCTCATGGAAGTGGCTAACCGAACAGGATACTGAGCTACTCTCTACTGTCTATTCATTACAAACCTTAGATAAGTCCTGATGAATTTTTGTATTGTCTTTGCCACTTACAATTTACATTTTAATGAACTATTTTTGACCTTCAACTGTCGCAGTAACCGTGACAGCTGCAGACGCCATTTCTATCTATTACCCAACAAAAGCTATGCCTACAATCAGGCAAAAGCGTGCTTACTGTTCAAAGGTTCAAAAGCTGCTGCGGCAATTTGTGTTAAGATTCCCACTAATCAGTAATACCATGTTCAAATCTACTAGTTCAATTCGATTGGAATAAGGTGTTAGACTGAAACTCTCAATCCAGGACTTCCCGTAATGGGAAACGGATTGACCTTTGGCTTACAACTTCTCCGCAGATAACTCCTAAATGAAGAATTTCTGTCATTATGGCAGCAGTTTCATTACATATAAGATAAGTCTAAGTTGTAAGACATTTTCGAGTGTACATATTTGATAGTTTCCATATAGTGACTGCTCGAGAAAGTTTTCTGCCACCAAATAGAAAACCATTTAATGCAATTTTTTTGCCGAAAAAAAAGATGTGACAGATACGTCGGAAGATATATTTGATATAATATAATAATAATAACATAAAATCTTTATTTCAATGAAAACTTAAGGCTAATCATAGGCTTTATAAGAAACAATTCAGTTAAAATGAAAAGTTTTTACAATGAAATAGATAAGAATATCCAAATGCCAAATGGACATGTGATGAATATTCTATTAAATAAGATTATATTCGAATATATATATATGTACATTTGATAATGTGGGAATAACAGATAAAATAATATAAATACAAGGTGAATTATATTATAAATAAGAAAAATAAGAATACAATTAAAAAATAAAAATACATATACATGCTATATAATAGGTATATGTGTGTTATATATTTTACAAATTCCGAGACAGAATTAAGTTCCAGTAAGTAAGTTATTAATAACTGTGTGATCATGTAGGAAAAGCCAATATCTGACTTTTTTAAGAAGACCGATTTTACTCTCTCGCACCTAAGACCATCTGATACACAATTAAACAGACAGGGAGCAGAAATGGAAAAAATAGGAAAAATGCGTTTTTCTTGCAAATAGTACTATTGCAAAATTTCTATTATTTATACGTAAGTTGCGATTTTCATGAAATCTGGCAGATGTGTAGGTATCCCAATTTGTCAAAGATACCTTAGGGGAAGAATTTTGAATTTTTCGAATAACTCAAAGCTACGGTTAACCCTTAGAATTATACGAATGACGTGCTCTTGTTTAATATAATAAGTAATGGCTCAGTTCTCTTATAATATGTTCCTCCCCAGCATGATGGCTCATATGCATTTTAGATTTAAATAAACCATTAAACACTAACTTTAAAATCGTTTGATTGGAATAGATACTAAGTTGATATAGTTATATAAGCTGTGTTATACCTAACAGTTTGTTTGATCGTAAAAAGTTTGCAAGTCAGCAGTATGTGATTTCTCAAAACCAAATCTAGGACATACCAGTGAGTAATATTGTAGTGGCATATCTTCACAAACACAACCGGTTAAGTTAATAAATTTGGAGTAGTTACTTATTAAAATTTTATGTACGGCAAAACACATACGTAGTAGTTCCAAGTCATAATTTAAGTCTGCATACAAATTTCAATAACTTTTATTTGAGTAGGAAAGAGCTGTATAAGATATACATATATCGTCTTTTATAATATATAAATTACATTTGAATTTGGAAAGGTTAAGATGTTTTAATGTCTTAATTTAAAATAAATTACAATCGCATTCTGAATTAAATAATAAAAATTAATAAGCCAAAAATAAATAATATAATAGAGGAAAAAAAAGGAGAGAGAAAAGAAGGCAAAAAAAGAAAAATATGAAAGAAGACGTAGAAGTAGTTTTTATTGATGTTGCTTAAGGTGTTCCAGTGCTGCATTCTTGAATAATGTGCCTCCCATTGCTTGCTTAGCCGTTAAAGGAAGTGTGTTCCAAAGCCTGGTAACATATATAAAGAAGAGGCGCGAGGAGTTTAAATAATTATATGCTGGTATTATAAGATTAAGTGTTCTGGTAGATTGAGAAAATCGTATCTTGTCAAATAGGTAAGCAGGAGATTTATTTTTAATAATTTTGTGCATGAACACACAACATCTTAGGTCGAGAAATTGTTTGAGGGAACAACCTAGAACAGAGTTAAGGTAGTGCGAGGCGTGGTTGTATCGGGGAAGTCCGTAGACGTAACTTATCATATCATTGAAGGCTACGAGTAACTTATGTTGCGAAAGGGAATCAAGCTTGCTGTATACAACAGCAGCGTAGTCAATTATAGGCAGAAATAGCGCTTTCACAAGTCTGAGCTTTGTGCCGATAGACTTAAGGTTAGAAGAGGGCCAGAGTTTACGCAGTCCAGCGTAGATTCGCCCGATAACATAATTTATGTGGTCAACAGCGGAAAGCAATCTGTTTAATTTGTAACCCAAATTAGTAACCATGTCAACAAAATTGAGTTGTCTGTCAGTCAGGAATACTGGTGGTATTCCGTCCATGTCGAAGTGTTGTTTGGATATCAAAATCAGCTGTAATTTCATAGGGTTGACATGAAGTTCATTACATATAGACTAGTCATAAATTTTGGAGAGATCTTCATTCAATCTGATGACTAGGTCCTCAATTGGTCGGGAAATATAGATCTGTGCATCGTCAGCATATAAGTGGATATTCGCATTAGAACAAACTTTTGGTAGATCATTGACAAAAAGACAGAATAAAATCGGTCCCCTGAGGAACCCTGCAGGTAAGAGGCCGAATTCTGACGAGGCGTTGTTGTGAGATAATTGTAAATTAGTCAAACTGAACTTTCACTTAAGCCGAAATATAACCTAAGTTTTTGACATAGTACCTTATGGTTAACACTATCAAAAGCCTTCGAGAAGTCAAGCAAACATAGCACGGTTAAGTAATCCCTGTCAAAGTTAACCCTTATGTCGTCGAGAATTTTGACCATGGCTGTAGAACAGCTATGATTAGCTCGAAAACCGGACTGCAAAGGGGATAACAGACTGTGCTGTTGGATGTATTTTACAATTTGGTGAGCCAGAGCTTTCTCAAAGACTTTTGATAAACATGGTAAAATGCTTATAGGTCGAAAGTCAGTTAGCGAAGTGGGCTGGGGTTTTTTCGGGATGGATATGACTGTTGCAAACTTCCAACAATCAGGAAAAGTGGAAGCAGTTATGCAAAAGTTAATTATGTAAGTGAGGCAACTTAAAATGTGGGGTATAATAACCTTCACAAAACGGATAGGTATTCCATCTTCTCCTATAGCATTCGATTTAAGGTTACGTACAATATCCACAACGTCAAGCTCTGACACAACATCAAAATCGAAGTCAAAACTGGTAATGAGGTCATAATTTGGAGTGAAGCGGGGTTCGATTATAGCATTGGAAATAAACACATTGTTAAGATCGTCAGTATTAAGGATACTATCAACTATTACGTTTTTTCCAACGCCTATTGAACGCAAATTATTCCATAGTCTCTTTGAGCTTTGTTCAAGTTTTAATTTAGATAGAAAGTATCTTTTCTTTGCTCTTCTACTAACTGAGGTGGAGAAATTACGCGCACGACGAAATATTTCCCAATTAAGAGCAGTAGAACTTGATCTCCATTTAGAATAAAGCCTGTTTCGTGTTTTGATAGCTTGGTGGACTTCGTACGTGAACCAAGGGCATTTATTATTTTGTATTGCGACAGTTTTCAGGGGGACATGTCTATTGAGGAGGTCTAATATTAGTGATTGCAAAAAATTTACTTTATCATTTATATTTGACGCGAAATAACAATTGCGCCAAGGTAGGTGGCCAGCATCGATTTGCAGTGCTTCATTATCTATGCTTGAGTAGTCTCTAAATTCGAATGATGTCGGACAAGGGGAACGATGTAACTCAACGTTGTATGTGCAGAATATTAAGTCATGATCAGACATACCAGCTCACGATAATTGGTCCAGAAGCAGAACATTGGATCGATTAGAAACCATAACAACGTCAAGAAGGCTTGGAGGGTTATTAGGAGAGAAGCGGGTGGCGAATGAGTTCAATTTATTGTCATTTTTTAAGAGATCTACATTCAGATCGCCAAAAATAATTATGTGCTCCTAGGTTGCAGTGTACTCATGAATTGCAGAAAATAAGGGTTCAGGGGAGTAGCATCGGTTAGGGTTATAGGCAACACCAATGAGGCACTTTGTGTTGCCGTCGCCTACTTCCATCAAGATATACTCGACCACGCTTTCTATTGACTTTTTTAACACCTTGTATCTTAGTGATTTACTACAGTATACTGCAACTCAAACGCCAGTAGTAGTTGTAATTCAGTCGTTAGATATGAGTTTATACCCAGCGATCTCGAATAGCTTCTCTTTAGACAGATCGTCTATATTCACATCGAACCAAGTCTCAGTTACACAAATCAGATCTACTTCCGCGTCATCGAGAATGTACTTCAAGTAGTCGAGTTTACTCAAGCTTAGACTACGGGCGTTTAGGTACCATACTTGTAGGCCATTTTTTGCGGTAGATAAGATTTTAATTATCGATCGCCTCGCGATATCAGCCATATTACCGTGCCTGGCTAAATTATTGAACACCATTTAAGCATCTAAAAACAAAAGATGGGAGTTTAAGATTACGAACAGTCACGTACAAAGAACATCGAGATGGGCAACAACAACAACTACAGAAGATGATAAAGTTAAAGGAAATATGAAATGTGATATTATGAATAGAAGGATATAAGAGGGTAGAAGAGTAACTGAGAAAGGCAAAGAGAGAAAAATGAGGAAAATAAAACATTAGAAAGATTAAGTACAACAATATAAAATAAGTCAATACTATTAATATAAAGCAATAAAAAAATTTTAATATAATAATTTGAGAGGTACTGGTTTGATGAGTTTGTTTAGGGAAGAGTGACGTTAGCGCTAGTTGACATCTGATTTGTTCCATCCTTGGCTTCTTGTTTACACGCATTAACAACTTCGTTTAGCTTTTCAAGACTATTAATAATTATAGGCCTTGAAGTTTCGGTGGTTCTTACAACAATAGCTCCTCTTGACGAGAATGCGGGAAAAATCAATTTTGCTCGTTTGTTTTTTATTGCACATGGCATGATAATTCTGTTTTTGAGTGTCAGACTCTCGTGCAAATAAAGAGATCGGTGCTCAGGCGCAAATCCAATATCTCGGGATGAGAATTGACGCGAGTGTGTCCTTCTAAACGACGACATGGCCTTAATTACCATCATCTTTTCATAGGTCGAGAAGAATTTTACTATGATTACCGAGTCAGACTTGGGTTTCACTTGAAAGATTTGACTTAATTAAGGTGGTTCGCAATTTAATGTTGAGCATATGTTGTTGAAGACAATTTTTAGATTTTCATCAGGGCGGAAAGGCACTCCCACTAAGACAGCATCAGTGGCGATGTTTTTTGCGTGTATTGTTTCAAGTGTGAAAAATTTTCAAGCATTTTTTGATCTGGCATGTTCAGATGCGTTTGCTCTTGTTGTTGCTTTTTTAATGAATAAACTTCAATTTGCAAGTGACTGATGGTACTCGGAAAGTCGTCAAATGCAGTAGCGCGGCTTTTTAGTTCTACCACTTTTTTTTTCAACCAGTGCGATTTTCTCATTTAAGTCGTTAAAGAATGATTCGATGCGAGAGGATAATCTTTGTTCAACATCCTTCAAAGATGATTCAAAGGATAGTGAGTTTAAATAAATTAGGATAAATAAGGAACAAAATTGCTCCCAATACTGAGCCTTCTGGTACACCAAGATTAATATGTTTGTCAAAGCTTATACAGTTTTTGATTTTTACTCCTTGTTTTCGGTTGCTTAGATATGAGACAAAACTCTTGTGCACAGATACCCTGAAACCAGCATTGAACAATTTTACAAGCAACAATTCATGATCCACCATTTTGAATGCTTTAGTAATGTCAATAAATAAGGTGGCAGGGATTTCTGCATCATTAAAACTATTATAAATTTCTCCATAGGGTTTTAGTAAGGCTCCTTCAATAGATCTGCCTTTTCTAAAACCAAATTGAAAGTCGCTAAAGAAATTGATTTCACCCCTTTGGTTAAAAAATGTTGTATCACCCCTTTTGGGCAGTGGTATGTATTACTATTACCGTTTTTAGGGCTTCAGGAAATGCTCCCGACTCAATGCTCAAATTATAGATAAAACATAGAACATCCGATACGTTGAAGGAAATATTCTTCAGCAGTATATTGGAAACCATATCAAGGCAGGGGAATTTGAGTTTTTGAGCGAAAATATGTTTTTTTGGACTTCCAAAGTAGTAAGGGGCCAAAGAAAAAGGTTTGGTTTTGTTGGACATCCTTGGTAATAGTACCTTCCAAATCACTGTATAACTGAAAATTACCTTCGCTGGAGTCGAAATCCTTAGTGAGCCATATATTTGAAAAGAAGTTGTTAAATAAAGAGGCAACTTTGAAGGGCTCACAAATAGGAATATTATTGTTACTTAGAACTATAGTATATCAATTTGGGTTTTTTTTTCTATTTAAAATATCGTTAACAAGCTCCCACTCTTTTCTTTTATTCCCAGAATTTTAATTTAATTTAGTTTTGAAGTAGGTATCTCTGCAAAGAGGAATTTCATATTTCAGTTCTAAGCATAATTTGTCATAGTACTTTTTAAGTCTCATGTTATTAGGATACTTCAGAATTTTTGTACAGAGCTTTTGTTTATTTTTTATTTTTCTTAAGAGTGAGTAAGTCATCCAAGGCTTGAAACAATGTAATTTGTTTACTTTTAACAAAAAAGTAAACAAATTACATTGTTTCAAGCCTATTTTCTGATATATATGTTTGCAGTTTGTGCAAAAACAAATCGAATGCAGTGGGTGGGTCACTTTCTTGATATACTTCGTCCCAGAATTCAAAGCCTAACCTACGATTTAGGACAACAAAATCAGTTTTTTGATATACATTTTGTTCCCACTCACTAGTTCTGAACACATTACAATTGAGTTATATGGCTGTTAAACAGTGATCAGTTAACTTTAGATCATAAGCTTGAGTTCGATAACAGACAAATTTATTCCTTTGAAATCTGATGAAATCTGAGTCAAAACCAAAAGTGGATAACATTGTCAAGTAAGAGTCTACATCATATGAATCAGACAAAAGGTTTACACTTATATCACCTAGAAGAATAACATTCTTGCAATTAAGTTTTTCCAAATAAACGCAAAACTCTTCTAAAACGGCTTGAACTGCATGAAAACGCTAAACGCAAATAAAACGATAAGGCTTACCGAAAATATCAATGATTATACTAATTACATCTTACTTGTTAATTCCTAATTTGCTTTTTTCTATTCCGCACAATATTCCACTTTTATAAAAAACTGCAACTCCTCCTGAATAAAGTTCATTCAAATTCATAAATTCAAATTTCCGATAAAAATATTAGGTCAGTTAGATGCTCATGGGATGAAAGATGAGCATAAAGAGTATCAAAATTCTGTCTCATGATACGAATATTTTGGTGTATTTCTACAGTATGAGACTCCAAATTTGAATGATCAGTACCAAAACAATTTAAATCATCAGAAGGAGTATTATTGAATTTATGATTTTGATTCGTCTTAAGAGGATCAGATATTATAAAAGAACTATGAATATTATTGCTAATCGTTCTATGTAAAAGAGTTAACATTAACTTTCGCCCCTTGCTTCCTAATAAACACTGAAGGATTTCGAATCCAACAATATTTGCATTTGTTGTTTTCTCTTAACTCCTTTGCCTTTAGCCACAGCGAGCCAGTGTAATTTCTAAGGCAATCATTAATGTAGATGCGAGTAAAGCTGTTGTTGTTGCTTCTGCTGCTGCCACCAAAGATATCGGAATTAAGTTTTCTCTTATTAATTCGTAGAGGAAAATTTCACATACACGATGCTAGAGACTGTATTGTTTTTGTCTTTTTTTTCGTTTTGACATTTTTAATATTTTTAACAGTTCTCAATATCGTTCTATTCGATTCGCTCACCATGTGATCTATTATACATTCACATATATAGAAGAAGAAACAATGATATTGTTAACTTTGTTAGTCGTTAGGATGAACAACAGAGGACCGAAGGTAACCATCTTTGGGTACGTCGGAGATGCCGTTTATTCGGTTGAATTTTTCGAAATCTTTGCTAAAATTCGTATTTGCAACTTTCAAATGAACCTGTTTCATATCTTCTGAGAAATAAGTCATCTAAAAAATCAAATATTTTCGAAGAAGGTCTTATTGACGTGTTTATGCTAAGATACTTCCTTTAAAATTGTGCTTGTGTGTAAACGCAATTACAATTAACATTGCATTTGTTAATAATTAGTATCTTTATTCAGATTGTAATAATTATTGTAACTGAACTACAAATAAATTTGAATGTAACTACTAAATTCTAATGTAAGCAAGTAAACGTAACATAAGGTTATGATTTTCATATTGTATGACATTTAATAGTTATTGTAAATATGGTTATAATTTCCGGAAAATTAAACTTTCTCTTTGCTGTTACACAAACAGAAGAACAGACGTGTTTCACTTACAACCGTATTTTTCTACCCATTTTTATACCCTACACATATCTAAAACAACTAAAAACCCTACACATCACAACAGTGCTGGCAGCAGCTGTGATATAGAAAATAATATGAGTATAAACGGTTATGATTAACAGTAGATTCTGCTGCGAATTGACAACAGTAGGAGACTCTCATCTCATCCTAGACTACATCGGAAAACTGTCTGACTATTATTGATCAAATTTTCAATGGATGATAAAGACGACTCCAATGTCAACGACAGTAATTATCGTCACATTCCACTCGATATTTCTATCGAAATGTTTACCTTAGAATCTTGGAACAACGATACACAGTTTGTATCCAAATAGTTTGCGGAATTGGCTAAGAACCAGCCTTAGCTCTTATGTGAAGATCCTTGAGCAAAATAATGCTGAGTGCATTCATGAGAGATTCATGTTTCAATGACGAAACTGATTATTCACTAAATCATTATCAAATTATATGTTAGATAATAATTTTTAGCGCCACTATATTCGGCATGGAATGAACATAATTAATAGAGTCTGACGAGTAAGAAATATTTTGGGAATTGATAAGAGCATTATTATTCAGCCAAGGTAATTATTCACACTTTAGAGATTTTAGAAAAAGAAACAAGCCCCGGCCAGAGGTCTGAACATCTCTAGTGACACGGATATTCATCTCATTCGGTTCTATTTGGGATGAATCGGAAGGTAAATCAGTGGATACGGCTCTTCATAGTTTAGAAAAATCTCGCTAAATACAATACCAATACTTCGGGAGTGATCCTTAATATCGAAGAAGCATTCATCCACGTAATTTCTGATCCCATTAATAGTAGTCCCACAAGGCTTATCTCTGTACCAGTCTATGAGATTGGATTGCACTAGTGCTAAGGTCGCGCACAATAATCTAAGTCAGTGTGAAGGCTTACGCTGATAATGTTGCCATTCTAGTTTTTTTTTTATTTTATCTAGCGCTTAGTGAGACAATTATGCACTATTACTTGTAAATAGAATCCGCGACCTGGGAATCAAACCTTCAGAAGTAGAAAATGTTTTATAAATAGAATATAAAAGTTATATTTTATCTACCAAGTAAAGGGAAAGCTGTAGTATTACCTCGCTCGTTCCTTGGAGTAATTCTAGCACTTCTTTAATAGCACTTGCGGTTATAAAGCGGCTTTGCGTGACTGACTGTGCACGATGGGTTTGAGACCCGTATTTACTTATAGCTTAACAGGTGACGTATAGATATTTATTTAATTAGTATCAACATTTAAAGGATACGTATCAGAATTTGATGCCATTTCGATCATTAGAGATCGAGGGATTGAAGTGTTTGATATTTTCAAAACCATGGAAAAGTGAGTTTCGTACGTTTATAAAACACCAAGAAATACAAAGATTGGATTGAAAAGTGTTGTAAGCAAGGAATCTGCATCGTCGAAAGCAACCGTTTGTCGCTGGTTTGCTGAATTCATACCCTGTAGATTCAAATGATGTTGTTACCATAGAAAACATAAAAAAAAATTAAATAAATCGTTTTGAACAACCGTAAAGTGAAGGTGCGTGAAATAGATGACATTGTAAAGGTATGCGAAAGCTCTGTTCAAATTTAGACAGGCGATGTACTGTTATGCGATTTCTTTAACATTATTCTTGAAAAAATAGTGCAAAAATCACGTTCCATCACAACAGGCACAATCTTTCAAATTACACGCATACGACGTTGATGTTGACATAATTGGAAGAAAGCAGCGTGATATCAGTATCGAGTCGGAAGCGGCGAAGATGGGTTTAAGGTTCAACAAGGGCAAGGCCAAGTATATGCTCTCAACCAGAAAGGACACCCTACCCCGACGTCTCGAGCAGAATGCCACCCTCGGCAGATATAACGTTGTGGTAGTTAAGACTTTGTCTACCTAGGCTCCGCTATCAATTCAGACAATAACACCAGCGCTGAGATCATACGAAGAATAACTCTTACCACAGTCGGCTAATAAGGCAGTTGACTAGCAAAGCCCTCTCAAACAACTAAAGTGACCCTATGTAAGACAATAATAATACCAATCCATGACGCAGAGGCATGAACTGTATAAAAAATGGATGAGGGTGCTCTTGGCTGGCGGTCCCGTCTGCATAGGTGAGTGGAGGAGGAGATACTACGACGAACTGTGTGGGCTGTAAAGCGAAATCAACTTAGCCATCATGTCTAGGCTTTCACAAACATTGTAAGCAACACTTTATCACTTTTACATGGCCTGTATATAGAAAGCATTTATACGTCCCTTATCTGGTGTCCCAAGACCTCCTTGCACACGCAGAAAGGGATTCAAAGCGTTCCAAAGCAACTTTAATGTTATGCTCATATTACCCAATCATTTCATACATGCTAAGGTGGACTAAATTTCCCTTGCCTCACCTTCTTCTATTTCTATTTTCATCATCACTGTAGCAATTAGGCCCTATATACTCGTACAAATAAAATTCGTTTTGCCTTAATGCTCATCTCTTTAACCTGAAGCCAATATGGGCGGACTCTGAAATATCGTATTGTTTTTCTAAGCCATTTAACTTTCTAATGAAATGTCCTGTTGGGGTGCTTTTTTCCCAATCGTTATAATACTTAAACATTCATAGCCAATGCGCTACGGTATCTCTCGTTTCTCCTCTCTAATTTTGCTTCCCCAACATTTTTCCAAACATTTAAAACCTTGAGTGTATATACGTAGCATGACGTATGATAAGGTAGTCCAACAATGAGAAAGAAGTAGATTTCAGATGGAGGTCGTCACAGAAGACAGAGTTCACAGTGAACCGCTATAAGTCAGTGTATCGGAATTAGTAACGGATATAGTATTTCCAAAGCTCAGATAATATCCATTATGCAGGTTCCAAAAAGCATAGCAGAGCATAGTGCAAGGTTATTTCTGTGTACCTACTTAGATCGAAAGGTAGCCATTAAGGCTCCAGATTCCACTGCAACAAGACCAAGTCCAGTACGCAAATATAGACGATATTTTAATGAGATATCCAAATACGATACCGTGACCATATGCTGACTCCAGTTCAAATGCATACTCACAATGAAGGGATTGTCAACTTGGCAACTGGACCAATTTGGATATAATGCTTTGACTATAACCAAATGAACAACCTACGAAAATAGGGATTCACTCTGGTTAATAAAGAAAGTCGTAGCAAGTCCAGTATCTCAGACTACTGGATTTGCATCCAGAATAAACATAGAGCTGCATAATAACAAAAGCTATTCAAAATAGATAGAATGTGAATTTACCAGTCCACATTTATTTAGTATTGTGGAAGCATTTATAGAGCACTACGCCCATTCATCGGGCCGTACTTCTTCAAAAACGAAGAAAACAGAAACGTCACAGTCAATGGCGCACGGTATCAATGATTTTTTGTATACAAATGTGCGTGAATATGGTCTGCAGGACATTTGATTTTAAGAAAATGGTGTCATATTCAGTATTGCCGACGAAACCATCGAAATACTGAGGGAAGTGTTCAATGACAATATTATTTCCAGAAATGGACCTGTGGCCTTGCCTCTAAGATCATGTGATTTGACGGCGCTGGACTCAATTCTGTGGCAGTATCTGAAGGCGTTGGTTTATGCGTACAAACCAACAACGATTCTAGTCTTATAAGTTAACATCCATTGGTCAATGCTCAAAGAAATTAACGAAAGTTAGAACTTCAGGATGCAGTTCCTGAGACGCTGCCGTGGCACCCATATGCCTGATATAATTTTTCAGCGATAATGCCATAAAATTATATATCGAGTAAAAATTTGGCTCATTTGCTCAAATTGTGTGCGTTTTATTTCTAATTCAAATATTATAAAAATCAACCTTTATATGAAAAGCCGAACAGAAAAAGATGGGAGGGCGGTAGTCACACGCTTAAAACTTTAACTTCTTGTACACAGAACTAAGTCGAATTTAATTTCGACAGGTCAATTTAAAGGGCGTTTGATAAAATCACGGCCTACGTCTGACAATTTCGTCCCTGTTAATACTTATCCCAGCCGATTTAATGAAAATTAAATTGAAACCGTAAAATAATTCACGCTTTTCTCGCTTGTTCTCTCTCCGGCGGCAGGTCCATCATCCAGTCAACCCACAATTACGCGTAAGCTTTTTCCACTACTCTTAGTCCTGTTGAAAAGGCCGACTCTTCGCAATAAAAACAAAAACAAAAACTGAAAAACGACAAAAAAAAAATCAATTTTGCACGAAATCACCATGTGCCCCACTTGACATGTGAAACTTAATTAAATAAATCACATTTTGTATGACTGAAAAATTAATTTTCGGACCTCTTTCGGAGCATCTCTTACTCGTAGGAGCCGCGGGGATGGCAACATACAATGATATACTTGTATGTGTAAGCTCGCCAAAACGAAATGTATTGCAAACTCATTTCTGAGAAAGAATGGACAGGGATAAAAGATACATTAAGACCGAATAAAATTAAAGTTTTTAACCTTGAGTACGTAACGTATATGGCAGTTTTTGTTTCAGTTTTTGTTTTTGGTTTTTTCAATTCTACGAGTAGCTACCTTCGCAAATGACTTAACCATGGTATACACGAGTACCATCGTGCAGAGTAAAAGATACAAAGTATTGTAAAGTGAAGTACTTCAATGAATAGCAGCAACGGATGTCCTTTAGAGATCTTAATAGCGAAGCGAATCAACATAATTTGAAGAAAGAAAACTTTAATCTGTATCCACCTTTCTGCCTGTATTACTTGAGTTGGGGTCTTTTCTTTCCACAACTCCATCTATCTACAAAGGATGTTCATAAATTTGTCTGGCTGTGCGTATTATGCACGGGAAGAAATACTGTAATGAATTTTTAGGGCCATCCATGAGTTTGTCATAAGCACAATATAATGCTATAAGAGTACACTTCTCTAGATTGGCAGATGGAGGTAATAGTGTCCCACTTGACGGTCGGAATATTCACTGAGAGGAACTTCAGAATTTACCTCTTCTATGGAGTGCCATTATTATAAGATGATGAGCCCGTAATAGAATTTTGAGTAGGTAAAATGAAAAATAGATGAATTAGCAAAGCTGCGCAAACAATTATGGGAATATCGGCAGATGTTTCAAAAGTAAATATCTTCTTTCGAATCAACGCTAATTTGAGTTAGTTTGGTGAGACTGAGTTTTTACATTATTTCGGAAAAAAATTTAATGGGAAAAATGTTTAATTATTGCTATTTTAAATCTGCCTTGTCAAAAGCCATTCTAGAGACAAAATTATTTAGTCATAAATAACGTTTCCATATTCTCACAACAGACTGCCACTCTACTACCAGTTTTCGACGTTAATCTTTGGGAAATGCGGTAGGAAAAGATTTTGGCAGGCTCTTGCGATTGCAGCTTTCGCGTTGAACGTGGTCTTACTTGCCTCCGCGTTCGTACTGTGACTGCAACAAGGTAGTGATCCGAGTCTATGCAGGATCCTTGGAAAATTCGGACATCCAGAATGCTGCATGACTGTCTGGTGTCGATGGCAATATTGTTACTCTGGTTGACAGCTGATTTATCAGGAGATGTCCGTTTATACCTATAGCTGTTCACGATTATGGGGACTACGCCTTGTTACCATTTTGTTAAATCTGAATCCATTGTCATACATGGTGGTGTGTAAGCTGTATTTTTCGACGACCTGCTTAAATACGGCTTACTTAGATTTCCTAGCGAAGCGAAAACATTACATCCGTCCGTGTCCGAGGGCGTGCGTTGTCTATGATCTGTTTCCATTCTTGCACCGTGGAGGAGTTACCCCAAGCACAAACACCAACCTGGAGGGCCAGGTCTTTAATAAAACAACTGGAGCAGTACGGTGCCAGTAGCCTCTGTTTCTCTTGCCACCGTTTCTATTCCATGGTCCCGAAACGATGATGGGGCTCCCTTTAAATATCGGCTCCAAATACGTCGGGTGTGCACTAAGTACCGCAAACTGACGAGAGCCGTGGGTAATGCCATTGATCCATATATTCGATTCTTCTGTCGTCACCCTGCTGAAAGAAAAGCGATGATCTCCTACAGGGTTGCATACCTAGACTTAAGTCAGTACTCTACAGAATTATAGAAGAGCATTCTGTAATTCTTTTAAATGATACCTGCTCATCTGATATATAAACAGATGTTATTACACCCAAAGGCCCTTCGTTTCGGTTGCTGAACCAAATCATCTCATGCCATGGATCTATTTACTCAAAGTTTCGACGTTTTAATTTCATTCCCTATCTTGATAACTAAAATTGATTATCTAATGACATTTATTACAGATTTAGACGACTAAAGGAGGACATTTATTGGTACACAGGCTACCCAGAGAAACAGCATCATTAAACTCGTAAAATCACCTTCAAATCCTTAAGCCCTGTATGGCTGATAGCCTAACTCCAGATCTCAGTACAGCATTTTTTAGTAAATCTGTCGTTAGAACAACGCGGACATTTAAATGCAATAAATCACTGCACGACAGTGCTATTTTTCGAAGAGGATATAACCAGGAATCGCCTGTCCATTTATATCGGCCGGCCCGGGGATACAGAGACAAATTTGATAAAATGACTTAACATAAAAAGGAACCAGGAATTTGCAAAGATACTTCCTGAATACCATCCATAAGAAAGCAATAGTATCTAGAGTGATCGGAAATGACAGAGACCACAGAGAACACCTGTTTGAAGTTGTTTCCAATACTGCAGTATCACCAAAAATATAGCCAAAGCTACTGTAGACTACCTGTCAAATGTGCGTATAAATACTTGGGATGCTGACGTACGAATTCTCGTATATTCCCGTATTGGTAGGTGGTGAAATATGTAGAGGACAGATAAATGAGCTTCCTCAGGTTGCAAAGGAGTCAGTTAGCCACGGAGGCATCCATAATACAGGACTAGTTTGCAGTGACGCGCTCGCGGTTGCTCGGCTCTATCTCGTCGGAGTGGGTTGGTTCTTGCAACTACCCCGTGCATCTCAACTCAATTTACCTTTTTGTTTCGTGCCGAAATTGTTAAAAAAAAGAAGTACATGGATAGCCTGGAGAAAGCTACTTTACTTTATATTGACTAAACGGACGGACTTAAAAGAGAGGAGGAAAGAAATATGATAGAAAAGAGAGGAAATGAAAGAGCAAGATCACTTCTGTGTGCCATCACCACAGTGCAAGACCGGGACTTTCGCGTTTAAAACCAACTAATCCTACACTAAACCAAACCCTAAATACTGAACTTAATTTTAACGAATAATGCCTAAACCTAAAGCTAACTTAACCCTACGTACCCTACACCGAATAATGCGTCCCAGGATCACACAGCGATGACAGCTCGTTAAGACTTGAAATAATTCGCGTGTTGTTGGCTGAGGATGGCCAACCCACCCTTATCGTACTTGGATGCGACCAATTGCTACCATTCTGGCCAGATCTGTGAATGGTAGCCCCTTAACGAAGTTCCTCCCAGTCACCTCCTGTAAGAAAAAAAACCAGCGGAAGTCACTTACGTCATTGTGCGTCATGTCTAGTCACAGTCAGCCGATCGAAGGACGGTAGGTCCGCTTATCCACACACCACTTGCGCTAAGCCTACCCCATTAAAAGATCTTAATTCAACTCATGACAATAACAATGGATTTATTAAAAAAAGATAAATTCACAAAAGAAAAACTTTATAACTAATACGAGCCTTTTTTCTTTTTTTTTAATTCTATTTAAAAAATAACTACTGTAAGGCTACTCTTACTCTAGCCAAAACAAGGAAACTTAAATATATGTAAAACTTACCAGTTATACACGGATCCGTCGTAGTTCTGGAGCCAGCATTTCGAAGAATCGCTTGGATGAAAATAAAAAAAAAATTTTTCGTTTGCGCACACAAAAATAAATTCCAATAAAATTAAGAAAAAACCAAATCGTTTAATCCTAAACTTACTTCTAAACAATTTAAATAGAAAACAATTCTGTATCTAAATAACTAAACTTATAATAGTTTCTATACTACACTTATTCACTAAATTCAAAGTCTTTGTATTTTTTTTTAATATACAGGGTGTTACAGTTTAGCAGTATAGTCCTTTAAGAGCATATTCCCGAATTGAATTTCCGCCGAACAAGAAATTGTATACCAGGGGGTCTATTCTCAATCCATTTCCAGTACGCTATCAAGTCTAAACTATTACTGGTACAAAAATAGTTTTGGACAGATAATTTAGTAGTGAATACAAGTCCTAAATACTTCAGTTTTAGTTTTAAATGCATTTTATTTTCTTAATAATTAACTCTTACATACTAACAAAAAATGCTTAAATGCTAGCTTAAAATTACTTAACAATCTTATACTAACTTACTGGCCCCACACAGGCATTCTAAGCTAATCTAAATTTGTATATCTATGTCTTTCGACTTTATTTACATTTTACTTAGAAATATTTATTTTGTACACTTAAGGCTAAGAAAAAAAATTTGTTAACAAAAAACTTGGCATATGGCCATTTTTTTATTTTTTATAAAAACTTAATATCTAACTTAAAATAAACCTTAGTCTACTTAACCTACATACACAATACACACATACACCCACACAGACATTATATATAATAATATGCATAAATTAGTATATACCTTTGTATATACTAACACATGTATATATTTCCTAAATGCTAACCTAAACTTATGCAAGCTGGCCATCGCTATTTACCGAGCAAATAGATTGGTCAGCTCTGCCTCCTTAGTGAGGCTGGTCCGTAATTAACGCAAACGACGACAAAACATCTTCTCCATCATTCAACCACCAGAAATGCTGGTGCTGCCGGACGACATCCCTCTTATCGCGATTGCCCACCGCCCTACTGAACCTGAGACGATCCACACTGCCGTGTGCGACGTCTCTGTTGTAGTTAAGTCGCCTGTCCACAGCTGTCCGAGCAACATGGAAGATTAACGGGACCGCTGATCTATCCTGGATCAACCCTATCTGATCAAGGTATGCCCCAGATATCAGATTATTCGTCGAGGTCATTGCTCTTGCAATGTGCCTTCGGGTCAGCTTAATTACGATGTTGTCCACTCGTATTACGTTCGCCCTGTTGCAAAGGACCTCATTACGATAAAATTTTTTGTACTCCGACTCTGATCTTCTGTACAAGCGAAGGCAAGCCCCAAGGTATCTGACTACATTTCGACACGCAAGAGGCAGTCCGTGCTGTCTAATGATCGAGAATTTTTGCCAATTTTTTCTAGTATCCCTAGAGGCTCCATACAACGGCGTCCTAAAGAGAATGGTTTCCGACTTCTGAAAGTTAATTTTCAACTTCCAGTCATCGCAAGATCGTCTTATCTTATAGAAGTCACGCTGCAAGAGAGTCGTCTGCGTACGCAATAGTATGGGGGAGTGAACTGTAAGGAGTCAGTTGACCACGGAGGCATCCATGATGCAGGAGTAGTTGGCAGTGGCACGCTCGCGGTTGCTCGGCTCTAGCTCGTCGGGTTGGGTAGGTTTTTGCCACTACCCCGTGCATCGCAACTCAACTTACTTTTTTGTTTTCGTGCCGGTTTATAAAAAAAGAGAAAACAAAGACAGCCTGGAGAAAGCTACGTTATTTCACGGACGGACTTAAAAGATAGGAGGAGGGAAAGATGATAGAAAAAACAGAAGAAAAGAAACAGCAGGATCACATCTGTGTGCCACCACCACTGTGCAAGACCGGGACTAGCGCGCTTAAAACTAACTAAACCTATTCTAACCTAATCCCTAAATACCGAACTTAATTTTAACGGATTATAACTAAACCTAAAGCTAACTTAACCCTATGTACCCTACACCGAATAATGCGTCCCAGTATCACACAGCGATAACAGCTTATTACGACCTGAAATAAACCGGGTTTTGTTGGCTGATGATGGCCAACCCACCCTTATCGCACTTGGATGCGACCAATTGCTACCATTCTGGCCAGATCTATGAATGGTAGCCCCTTAACGAAGTTCCTCCCAGTCTCCACCTGCAAAAAAAAATTCAGGAAAAGTCAGTCACGTCATATTCGTTATGTCGTCATCGTGTTACGTCACGTCCGGTCACAGTCGCCCCATCGAAGGACGGTAGGTCCGCCCATCCACACACCACTTGCTCTAAGCCTACTCCATTATTATAATAAAAAAGACTAATTCAACTTATTATGGTTTATTAAAAAAAGATAAATTCACACACGAAATACTTAATAACTAATACAAGCCTTTTTTTTTAATTTTATTAAAAATTAATATTATTATTATAATTTTTTTTTATCAGCTACTCTTATTCTAGCCAAAAAAAAAGGAAACTTGAATATATGACAAACTTACCGATTATACATGGATCCCCCGTAGTTCTGGCGCCAGCACTTCGAAGAATCGCCTTAATGATGATCAATATTTTTTTTTTTGCGCGCTCAAAATTATATTTAAATAAAATTCAAAAAAAAACAAACTCGCTTAACCCTAACCTTACTCTAAACAAAAACTCAAAGCTATAACTGAACCTATAAACTAAATCCAAATTGTTTATATACATATATATTTTTTGTTAATATACACGACATCTGCATAAGTACTCTTATTATTATTATTATTATTATTTATTTATTTATTTTTTTTTTTTTATATATATATATTTTTTTTCCAATAAAATCAATTCTCTTTTTTTTTCTTGTCACTGTGTCTGTCACTGATTATTAATTTTTATTTTTTTTTCAATTAATTGTTATTGTTGTTGTGGTTGTCCCGCGGAGCACTTCTTGCCGACGATGTAGCTTGGAAGCATCGTACTACGCAATTCGTAGACAAAGAAAAAAAACCCTGCACTTCTCACCCGTAGGGCTATTTGAGCCTCCCGGGGAGGATCACTTAGATGCGTGGGTGCACAAGGGGGATGGGGGAGGTTTGGTCTAATGCCCCTCTTTTTGTTGTAGCCTTACACTGCGGCTGCATTTGGCAGTTTTTTTTTTTTTTTTTCTTAACAAAGACAAACTGCCGACCGATTACCGTCGGCAATTTTTTTTTTCTTTTCGCGGACACCAGGTGGATATTGCAAAAAGGATCGGTTACGTACATACATACGGAGCGGCCCACTGTACGCGCCGCAGTCCAAACCCGGTTTTTTTTTTTTCGCGATACTATTCGACAGAAAAAAAAACGAGCGGAACTCGAATATTCGCAACCTTGTTGCTTTAACTTCAGATCTCGACTGTCTCGACTTTTAACTCCCAAAAGGGAAAAAGAAAAAAGACCCACCCAACACGACCTTGTCACTATGTCCCCAGAGACACAAAAAAAAACCCGATTTCGTCGGCTGATTTGATCGTAAGGCCACTCTAAAAAAATGTCTTTTGTTCCATTTCCGTGCTTCCTATTCTTACTACTCATATAATCTATTCCTACTCTAGATTCTCTCTCGCAAAAATAGGTTCTTGTCTACATTAGATTCTTCATCCCAGTACACAACCCAATCTAGATTACTCCCACACGATCTGTAGCCTTAGCAAGGCTTTCCACCTCTTCCTCCTGAATTTAAATTGACTAAACACAATGCTCTCTACGACAAAAGGGACATATTCACCATGGGAGCAAGAACACGGGGAGACAGTGTGCCTACCAAGAAAGTGGAATGAGGGAATTCGAAAATAGAGGGACGTTTGACAGAGCCAGGTTTTGCTGTGAGTTGCGAAAGAGGGATTAGTAGGTCCAATTAATAGATTGGGAGGGAAAAAAGGTCTGTTTTTTGAAAAGGAGTCAATTTAATGGATTTGGTACACTGAGGGAACACAAATAGAACACCACAATTAAACATTTTTTTTTTTTGTAAATAGGATGACGCTACAGGCTCGAAAGCAGAGTGTGAGTGGTCGTGGACATTCTGAATTCGTAAAATAAACCAAGGCGGCCTTTTACAAGAATTGTTCAGACGAGCGTGCCTATTACTCTCATACGTGGTGCAAGGGTCCACTCCCTGAGATACTCCTTTTCATTTCAAACCCATACCTACGAAGATCACAATCTATGCTTACAGAAAACTTCTCACATTTACCTATCTAACTTATACTAATATCACAGCTAAATTCCTAACCTAAAATAAATAAATAAATAAGTCTATATATAAATAAAAATATAAATAAGTAAAATAACTAAATAAATAAAATAAATAAATAACATGAATAAATAGATAAATAAGTAAAATAAATAGAATAAATATGAGCATAAAATATATAAATAAATAAACAAAACGATAAAGAAAAAACATCCAGCAACAGCAGGTAGAGTGCGTCAAGTTTTTAAAGTTCCCTTTATGAAGCTAGGAATGGAGATCTTTCGCGTGGAAAATGCCCACG
Source organism: Volucella bombylans (assembly GCA_949129095.1). Taxonomy (NCBI): domain Eukaryota; kingdom Metazoa; phylum Arthropoda; class Insecta; order Diptera; family Syrphidae; genus Volucella; species Volucella bombylans. Next base: position 164,760,659 of record OX422140.1, on the reverse strand, counting down.
CTCTCTCCATTTTGGGTACCAACTTCAAGGCCTATCACCCTTACTATAACTGATTTTAAAAATTTGGGTCCTAATTTGGCGTTGTAACTATCAGCTAAACTACTTTGCTTAAAGTTGCGTCAATATATTACTTGTCCTACCTTATATTTTATATCCTTACTCCTAGTATTATACGATCGCGTCGCCTTGTCATGTGTTAGCCTTAAATTGTCAAAAATTTTCCTTCGCATAAGCTCTAATTTGTCATTCTTTTCTAATAATTCAGTGCTCAGATATTTCACCACGTCTAGTTTCCTTAGTATTTCATATGATTTGGCATGTTGAATCATATGTGTCCCGAAAATGGCATAATACGGCTCAAACCCGGTCGAATCGTGCACCACGCTCCTCAAAGAAAATGCCGCGTCGCTCACATGGAGGTCCTAGTTCTTCTGGTCATCCTGTATGTATGACCGTATTTTGGCCAGTACAGACCGGTTGACCCTCTCTGACGCATTAGCTTGAGGAGAGTAGAGCGCAGTTCGAACATGTTTGACGCCATATTTTCCTAGGAAACTGGCAAACAACTCGGAGACGAATTGTTTGCCGTTATCCGAATGCACATACTCGGGCACACCAAACATATGAAATACGCCTTCCTCTAAAAAACACGATAAATATGTGGGTATTCCCGTTCTTAGTTCGCGGATAGGGTCCTAGAAAATCAATATAAAGCCTCTGGAAGGGTCGCTCCGTAACGACTTGTTGTCCCATCGGCGGTCTAGATACCGTATTGAGTGGCTTGCATCACTTGCAGACCTCGCAAGACTTGACGAGATTCTGGACATCGGATACCATACCTGGCCAGAAGTACATCTGCCTCAGGCGAGCAAGAGTCTTGTGAATCCTGCCATGTCCAGCGGCTGGTGCAACATGTGCTGCCCCCACCAAGCTCTCACGCAACTCCTTCGGAATCCAGAGTTTGCAGGATAAGTCGTCTTGTACCGGGTCTCCTGTTCGTATGTCAGTTCGCTTATACACAAATCCGTCTGAGACGCATTTGTCAGGAAGTCGGTCCGGATTTGAGAGTATGGGTGCGGACACCAAAGTCGCCTTAAGCTTGTTGAACGCGTTCAGCGCGTCTTCCGTCAAAGTAAAAGTTTGTCCTTTCTTAAGGCAGTCCGTCATAGGCGCGGATAGGCCGGAGAAGTTTGGAATAAACCGCCTATACCACCCTGTCATTCCTAGAAACCGACGGAGTTGCTTAGGAGTCTTCGGTACCGGAAATTTCTCTACCGCCGACACCTTGTCCGGGTCTGTCTTAAGACTGCCATCGCCAACTATGTATCCCAGATACTTTATTTCGCGATAGCAAAATTTACTTTTTTCGACGTTGATCGTCAATCCTGCTTCCCTTAAACACCTGGCCACCTCGGATAGTAGTTTGGCATGAGATTCGAAATCTGGAGAACAAACCAAGACATCATCGAGGTAGATAAAGACATTCTCCTTCAACCTCACAGTCCAAACGGCATGACCGTGAACTGGTAAAGTGGCCGCCCAGGGACTGTGAAAGCTGTCTTCTCCCTTGATTTGGCCTCCAGAGGAATCTGCCAAAACGCATCTTTTAAATCAATACCGGAGATGTACCTGGTATCTTGAAGGCGGTTTAGTAAGTCGTCGATGTGAGGAAGAGGGTAGGCATACTTTTTGGTCTCAGCGTTGACCTTTCGTGAATCTAGGCATAGACGATTCTTCCCCGGTTTTCTCACCAAGACTACTGGCGAACTCCAAGCACTACTGCTTTCTTCGATTACCCCTAATTCGACCATTCGATCCAGCTCGTCATATAAGAGTTTTTGTATCGCTGGCGAAATGGGGTAATGTCGTTGTTTGATAGGAGCTTGGTGGTCGTCTACTTCAATCACATGCTCTAGAAGATTTGTCTTGCCTAACCCCAGGATTGCGAACGACGGAAAAGTTGTTTTACCCTCTCCAACTGCTCGGTTTGTGATTGGGTGAGCGCTTGGATTGGGGAATCGTTTCCGGTCCGCGATGGCATGTCTAGTCCCGATATAATGTTAGGAGCGACCGCGAAGCTCTTCCAAAAGTCTACCCCTAAATATAATGGTTGTTGTAAATTCGGGACCACGAATATCTCTAAGTCCCTTGTTTTGCCATTCCATGAGACAGGAGAAGTAAACCGTCCAAGTATTTTCTGATGGTTGCCATCAGCTGTCCGTATATCGGTCGTCATGTTTGTCAGGGTAATGTTATGTCTCTTCAAAAAGTCTAGCGCCCCTTTTCCCAAGCAGGTTATGGATGCACCACTGTCTAGCAGACCGAGGACATCCTCTCCCGCGATATTCACTTGGGCGAACGGTCTGTTGTCATGTCGTGTTGTTATCACAGTTTCGAGTATTCTCTTTAGTCTTCGTCTTTTTATTGCACATTTCTCCCTTAGCCTATGTATTTTTTTATATTTTCTAGTATTCTCCACAGGCACTGTCACTTCTTCTCCGAAAATACGCTTCCTCGCCTCGTTGTACTCCACTATTCTTTGGTGGAGAGTCTTCCGTTGAGGAGGATCGGGACACGTCTGTGCTCTAGGTGTCGTTGGGTCACGCTGCAGGATGCTTACTGGCTGGGTTTGTCGCGGTTCGACGGGGTTGTGGTCGGTTTCGACGGATGACCCCCGGCATTCCCGCCGAGCTGCAGGTTTCCCTGACACTTAGTACAGTGGAAATTAATATTCCCTTGCCCACAACTGAAGCAACTCAACGTATGGAATCCGGAAGGACAATCCTGTGGATTCGTCAAATTTATCGTCGACTCAGTTTTATAGACGTTCGTTCTTTCTCTTGTTGGTCGGGCAGGTTTAGTGTAGTTGTTGAGTCTACTTGTCCGTTGATTTTGTAGAGCCGCTACCTCAAAGTCGTCATTGTCCGAAAAATCTTGCGGAGGTTCGTGTAAAGTTGCTCGTCTATGAGTATGTAGTTCGTCGATCTCCGTCACGTGACGTTTGTATCGTTGGTCCCTAGTTGTTAAGTATTTCTCTGCTCTTCTACACTCATCGCGCAGGTCTTGTATACTCCGTATGGAGCACCCGAAGATGAGTGTAGCGACACGGTCCTTAATGTTGTGTCGCAGTATGTCTACCAGGTCCAGTTCGTGCGGTCGGTTGGTCATATGGATTGTCATCGGCCGTATGTTGGCGTAAAAGTCGTCGAATGTCTCATGAGGCAACTGTTTCATATCCATGATGGACCTAAGAATTTCGTGGTCCCGTCGTCCGTCTCTAAATTATTTGGTCAGCTCAGCTTTAAGATCGTGATAGCTGAGCTATTCATCCCCCCCGATTTCTTCTAAATATTCCCAGTACCATCTTTCAGCCGGGCCTGAAACTAAGTGATGGAACTGGGCTAGCAACTGGTCAGAAGAGACCTCATTCTTCCTCTTCAGAGTTTCAATCCGAAAGATGAAACCCTCTACCGGCATTGTCTTTGATGTGCCGTAGAATTTTATCCCCCACTTATGGATGCTAGTGCTCATCCTTCGGGCATCGTCGCGGTAACAGTCTCCTGGAATGTCCTGGGCCCTGTCCACCTCTGGCAATCGAGCATTTCGTCGTTCACTGTGGGTGTAAGTCCTGTTGTGGTATGGAGGCGATTCGAATGCGTCTTGTCGGTCCCTATTATTGTTTAGACGTCTGTTAGTCGTCGTCATGTTACCCTTGGAAGATGAGGCAACTGAAAGCTCGAGACAGCTTATCTTTTCGCTCATGTTGGCAATGCTCTTTTCGAACGTTGCCATCATTGCGGTCATCCTGTCGTCGAGCTTCGACATTACGTTGTCCTCTTCTCTTTCCATCTTCCTAGGGTAGGCGTTTTGTGGTCTGTATGTCCTTTGGCTGTCCTCTGGTTGTTTCTGTCTACGTACGTTGTAGTCTTCGTCTTCGTACATTGTTCTGCGCCTCCCTACTGGTCGTCTCTCACTATGTCTCTCTATGTCCAGTGTAAGTTTCGTAGGCGTCTTGGCGTTTCATCGGTACTCGTTTGCTTGTCGATGCTCGTGTTTGTCGATGCTCGAAGTTCTCATCTTCCGAGGAATGAGAGCCGGATTCTTCTCCGGAAATTTCCGGAATCCCTGTTAACACGGGAACCGCTTTGTGGGTTGTTGGCTCTGAGGCTTCGGCCTGTTGTTTTTGTTTTTGCCGATCTGGACTAAATCTCAGAAAGTCATGCGAGATCGTCGTGAGGTCCAGTGCATCAACTGGTTTGGCATTTGCTTTGGGCCACGTGTGTCGGTGGTTACCCATCCTAAACACATCGTTGCTCCATGGAGATTGTGTTGCGACTCCTAGGAGACTGCTGTCTGACTTGTCCCTTGGAGCTCTCCGCTCATTCCGCTACATCGTAGCTACATCGCCCGAAGAAGTGTCCCTAGGGACTGACCCTGTCTCGTTATTCATTGTCAAAAAAAAAATAGAGACAATGTATATGAAAAAAAAATTTTGTGATTCAGAAAAAAAGGAGTAATAAAAAAATTATATATTAAAAAAAAACTAATCTAAAAAAGGTTAAAAAAAGGATATCTAATAAAAAAAAATAAAAAAGGAAATATATATGATATATGTCTAATATAAAAAAAATATATATAAATAATTTAGAAATTAAAGAATTTTTAAATGACTGTTGGTGTTAGACTGAATTTTATAAATCGCGTTGGTGTGTGGAACTCGAACCGATTTTCCAGTCACTGTCGATGGGTACTAAAGTCGGTCTAAGTATAGTTCGTAATGTAATGTCGAGTCACGTATAGTGGAGACTGGTATTTAGTATCGTAACAAGTGCTGAAGCATAACAATTATCTTCCCTCCACACTGGGTATATGGCTGAACCACATCCAAGGCTGGCAGAGAATGTCTAGGTGATACTTCAACATGACTAGAAGCTCGTGATCTCAAGCCCACGCCTCACGATAAGTCACCCTAAGGCTAACTATATCGGACAGCAGTCAGCTTATCAACCTCTCACTTCTAGTCCGCTTTTGGATCCTTTACAGATTTCCGGTTACCTCACAAAGTCCCTTAGCTTCTCGCCTGGAGACTGGACAGCCACCGTTGATCTGCTCAGAAACCAAAAGCATAATCAGAATATGATCTTGGAGAAATAAAAGATAGATAGGTAAGTAAAATGTAGGAAAAGAAAAAAAACTAGCGGACTAGCCGTAAACGTTGGGCGCCATTGTAAGGAGTCAGTTGGCCACGGAGGCATCCATGATGCAGGAGTAGTTGGCAGTGGCACGCTCGCGGTTGCTCGGCTCTAGCTCGTTGGAATGGGTTGGTTCTTGCTACTACCCCGTGCATCGCAACTCAACTTACTTTTTTGTTTTCGTGCCGGGTTATAAAAAAAAAGGAAAAACTAGGATAAACTGGAGAATGCTACGTTATTTCACGGACGGACTTAAAAGATAGGAGGAGAGAAAGATGATAGGAAAAAAAGAAGAAAATAAACAGCACTCCTACATCGGTGTGCCATCACCACTGTGCAAGACCGGGACTTTCGCGCTTAAAACTAACTAAACCTACTCTAACCTAATCCCTAAATACCGAACTTAATTTTAACGGATAATAACTAAACCTAAAGCTAAATTAACCCTATGTACCCTACACCGAATAATATGTCCCAGGGTCACACAGCGATGCCAGCTCGTCACGACCTGAAATAAGCCGGGTGTTGTTGGCTGAGGATGGCCAACCCACCCTTATCGCACTTGGATGCGACCAATTGCTACCATTCTGGCCAGATCTGTGAAGTTCTGTATAAATGTTGAATAGGACCGGCGAATTGACAGCACCTTGCTGAAGACCGTTTTTAATTAGGAATATTCCAACAGAAGTCACATCACCATTCTGTCTGTTATGTAGCATATTAACATACAAAGAATGTACAAGAGTGGTTTACTGATCCCCAACCCAGTCTGCTTATAGAAAAGACCCTTTAACCATACCGTGTCGAAGGCCTTCTCCAAGTCAACCAGGCAGGCACCAGTACATTGGTTTTTACCTTTATTCCATTGGATATCAGAAACCAGTTTAGACGCGGCATGTGAGATATCATGTCCCGCCTTAAAACCGAACTGATTATCCGGAACTATATGTTTGTCCTCAACCCAACTATTCAGAGCTCTATTGATTACTTTTTCAAACACCTTACTGATATTCGGAAGGAGACTTATCGACCGGAGATCGATATCGGATTGTCTGTCAGTTAACTGTCTGTACAAGTTTTTGAATCTTGACAGAAGTCTACTTTTCTGTCGGTGCAGTGCGTCAATAGTAGGATTGCGGAACAGATCTTCGTTAGTCGTTCGTCAATACCGCGGTATTGTAGTGTCCATAGTTTGTATAATTGTCTCGTTCATCCGTTTTAGGTACTTGCCAATCTCCTTGTTTGACAAATTCATATTGGACGCTGTGTGGAGCGTGTTCGAGAAGAGTGCTCTTGTTAAGGTTGCGGAGAAGCGTGTAAATTGAGTCTTACTGTAGTTGTAAGAAATTCTTTGGCCAAACTCCTCCAATTCCGCAATTTCGGTTGGAACTATAATTTCGGTGTTAAAACCGCAATAGTCGCTGTCATACACGATTGTGCACAGACAGTTTAGCGTTTGTAAATTCGTACCTGGCAGTCGTATACGTTCATCATACAGCAGTCGATCCAATTAAGACCCGCCTCAGGGAAACGACGGGTTATCCGTCGCTTTAAGACCTTGTCTACCCACCAATCGAGTAGTAGGTTCCCTCTAGTATTTTGCAAATTATTTCCCCAATCTCTGTGTTTAGCGTTGAAATCCCCGCCGATTATAAAATAATTCTCCCCCGATTCCAGCCTCTGAAGTCGAAAGAGCGTTTCGAGCTCTGTAATGAATGACGTGGACTGAGAAGCCTCAGGTGCATAAACAGAGGCCAAGCACAGCCGTTTTCCACTGCGGAGCGGGATGTAAATGACGACTGCTTCCAACACCCGGAAGCTGCGCAACACTTCCTTGTACACTCTGTGAAGTTTTATACCTTGTTTAATGAAGATCGCGACAACGCCTCCACGTTTGGATCTGGGCCGATTTCTTCTTCTAACAAAATAATTATTGTACTCCAGTTTGTGCTTATCGGTTAGCTTGGTTTCGCTAGCGAAAAACACATCAGGAGTTTGGTCTTGTAGCAATTTAATCATCGCGGCTCTTCGTTCGATCCTAATCAGTGAATTAACATTCACCGCAAGGACTTCAAAGTTTGCTCCCCCATGTGCGTACCCATTACGACATGTGTTGCGTTAGGCCCGGCAGCAGCGCATACTCGTAGATCTGGTCCACCCGCTTGGCCTGTTCTTGTACCTGCTGTTGCAGCTAAGCCATCTGCCTTGGATTGCGAGCAAGATGTCCAGCATGTTAGGTGCATCTTCCGTTGTTCTCGGCATTGGCGCCGGAGAAGCAACAGTCGCTTGCTGTACCATAGCCCCTTACGTAACGCCATTTGGGCGTGGGAAATTTGGGACGTGACGGCTGGTGTTTGAAACCTAACAGGTGAACGTTTGACCTCCACCTTCTGCTGCTGAGCCAGTTTTGCTTCCTTAATATCAGCGCACTTTGGACGACCCCGATAGTTTGCGGCGTGTTCCACGTTCCCACATAACACGCACGAGGGCTGCGTCCTATCGGATGCTCCGTCTCTACCCAGAGCAGACTCCTCGGAACTGTGGTTCTTTTCGCACTTCACGCATCGATGCTGCATTTGGCAGTTCGACGCGGCGTTCCCGAACCTCTGACAGCGAACGCATTGTATAATGCCTTTGCTCCTTTTTAGTTTTTCCCAGTGAACCACTTGGTAGTCTAGGACATTGACACTCCTTAGACTATCCAGACGGCTTTCGGGACTGAGCTGCACCAGGAAGAACGGCAGACTCCTTTTCTCCCGCCTGGCTCTAGCTGTGGTAAATGGCTTTACCCCCACAAACTTGAGTCCTTCGCACTCCTTCTCTTTGAGCAGTGCCAGGATCTCCTCAGGGTCAGTAGACGGTTCCAACCCCTTCAGCAGCATCGATTGCCGCTTTTCACACTTTGGTGTGAATGAGTAGTGCTCCGTCGTCGTTTCCTTTAGGAGCTCTTTCACTTTCGCGTAGCCCGCCACTGTGTTACAGTGGATGGCATGGCGATCGTTCCCCAATCTCTTTATGTTAAAATTATTACCAATGACCAACTTACACAGGTCCTTGGTAGCATTTACCTCTAGTTTATAGGTGTTGATCGGAGGCACCTTTTCCTTCTTCTTCTTCTGCTGCTGCTGCTGTTGTTGCTGCAGTTGCTGTTTCTACTCTTGTTTATTTATTTTATTTATTTATTTATTTATTTATTTATATTCATTGTACATATAAGATATAAATTTTACATCTTTTAAGGTGCACATGCTTATATTACATTTCAGAGTTAACACATTTTATATAATACACTTAAACTTGTAAAGGGAATTCAGTTTAAAAAGTTAAATGAAGATAAAGAAGAAAAGAAAGGGAAGAGAGAGGAGATATGAGAAGATATGATAGAACATGTAAAAAAAATAAAAAAAATAAAAAAATAAATGCAGGAATTAGGAGTTTTCGGCAAAAAATGTAAAGGTCTTTTTCCCGAAAGTGTTTGTGTTGCTTATAAGTTTAATACTGAGGGGAAGTTGGTTCCAAAGTTGAACGGCATGAACAAAAAATTGCCTTGAGGTCAGAAGGTACTTATATCTGGGTAGAAATATTTGCAATGTCCGATTACTTCTTGCAAACTTAATATGGTCAAAAAGATATTTTGGTTCTTTAGATTGTATTACTTTTTTTAATAAGAGCAAAGTTCGATATTTCAGAAGATTTGATAAGGAGCAGCCCGCTATTTGTTTAGAGTAGTCGGAAATGTGGTCGTATCTTTTCAGATCAAATATATATCTTGCGCAGCTATTATACGCAACAGTAAGTTTTCTCTTGGACTCAAAGCTCATGTTAGCAAATAGCTCGCAGCTGTACAGAAAAATGGGTAAAATAAATGATTTTATTAATCTGAGCTTCACATTGGTTGGTAAATACTTTGCTGTGGGACTTAGGCCTCGAAGCGCACCATAGATTTTTGAAACTGTCCTATTAATATGTACATCCCAGTTTAGGTCGAAATTAAAGTAAACCCCAAGATTTTTTGTGTTTTCCACATATGTGATTGGGTTCTGGTTGAGGAGGAGAGTAGGGAAGTATTCTTTACATTTGCTTCTGCTTAAGATCATGGCTTTAGTTTTTGTTAGATTGAGCTTCAACTCATTTTTAGCCGCCCAAGATGAGATTTTACACAATTCCTGATTCATTCTGCTAGAGGCTGGAATTATATCCGCTTTTGAAAACATTTTATAAATTTGAACATCGTCTGCATAGATATGGTATTCGGAATCTGTAAAATATTCAATTATATCGTTAATGAAACATGAAAATAAGAGGGGTCCTAGCACAGAGCCTTGTGGGACGCCCATTGGAACCTTTAATCTACTGGAGCACTTAGTTTCATGAAACACATACTGTGACCTATTGAAAAGGTATGATCTGATAATCTTGCATAAGGAGTTTTCAAAGGAAAACTTAGTCTTAAGTTTATTCAGTAAAATGTTATGATTGACGCTGTCGAATGCCTTTGAAAAATCCAAGAATACAATCAATCCCACCATATCCTTGTCGAACCCAGCACGAATATCTTCACAAATTTTGATCAGAGACGTGGTGCAATTGTGTTTTGCACGAAAACCGGATTGATGGTTAGCAATTAGTTTCTTATTATTAAGAAAAACCTTTATCTGATTGCTCATAATTGTTTCCATAACTTTGCTCAAAAATGGTAAAATGGAGATTGGGCGGTATTCGGTTTTGTTAGCTGGGGAGGGCTTAGGTAATGGCAAAACTTTGGCTATTTTCCAGATATCAGGGAAAACAGAAGTGGTCAAAATAGTATTAAAAATAAACGTTATCTGGTGTAGTAAAACGGGTAGGAGAGTCTTAATAAATTCTGGTTGGATGTTATCTGAACCAATAGCTTTTGACTTCATTTTTAAAATTGCATGGCCATGTTGCTTTTGTTGTTGGGGGCTCTCTACTTTTGATTGCTCCCTCTGCCTGCGCGTAGTTTATTTTTGCTTAATAGAAAACACCTTTTCTTCAAGCTTTAGTATGCTGCTGTTAATAGTGTTTATTTCTGCATCTTCATCTTCCAACTCAGATGCCGCTAGAGTGGCAAAGTTGTTATTGTCTCCCCCCCCCCACCCTCCATACTGTACCACATCTTTATCTTCATCAGCTCTTAAAACGGCACTTTTTTTCGTTAGATTAGGAGGGGTTTTCAACCTTTTCCTGTTTTTAATGGCTTTCGCCAAGGCATCTGCAACAGTATTGTTGCCTTTTACAGCTCCCGTTATGGGAAGAGCGGAGCGCTCTCCACCATCCACCACGTGATTTCCTTTAATTCTTTGTTGTTTACAACAATTTGAGGAGAAAAAAGAAAAAACAAAAGTTACAAGTTTGACCTGGGATCGAACCCGTGTTCCACGATTCGTTGACTGACGCAGCTAGCCGCTGGGCTACCGAGTGGATTAACGCGATTGATGAAACTGATTCACTGAATCACTGTTTACTATTTCACTATCTACTTTAGGAAAAGCCGAAACACGTGTGTTCTCAGCGAACGATCAATGAAGTCTTAAATGCTTTGGGTACATCTGTTCTGCAACAAAAAGTTATGGCTCGTTAAAGTCAAAATTATGAAAATTTGCTATTCCATTTTTTACTTAAAATGCACTTTTATTAAACTTTTTACTTAATAAATTTTCTGAAATTTTATGAAATTTTTATCCTTGCAAAATTTCCTAAAAATTATGTTTAGAAATTTTTTTAAGGAGGACAGGAACAGATTTGCAGTAAAAGCCATTTTTTTCTCAAGCTAAGAATTCTGCTAATAAACTCGTTGTCATCCAAGCTCCGCTCCAGCAATCAGTTAGAAAACTCAAGTCTCTTTTCCACATCATTGGAAAGCGGTTTTTGTACAGATGTATGGTGGTATGGATAAAGATTTTCTCCATGGAGTACATTAGAAATTTTATGTCTGGAAACATTGAATTGCAAAGCTAAGCGTCTGATGCTGATTGATGGATCAGTTGTAACAACTTCCAGTATTCTTCCATCAGCAGAAATCATTCTTACTTGTGGAGCTCCCGCATTCGGTCGTTTATTTGAAACTGATCCCGTTTCTTGAAGCCTTCGATACGACTTTACTAGGAAGTCGTCAGATAGGATAAAGTTCATGGGATCTTTGTCGCGCACTAGTTGAACTTGAATTGCACATCCCATAAACGTAAATAATGTAAATTTTCGAATGTGCCCAAAACTAACTCTTTCTGAGAACTTTTAACGAACAAGGTAAGGAAATGAGTGTTTTGACAAGTAGTCAAGTAAAAGAGCACGCTTTAAAACACTTTAAATTCTATGCAATTTTAGAAAATATTGGAAAATTATTATAGTATTTCTTGGAAAACTACTCTTACGAGTATTGTCAACTATTGATAGAAAAGTTGGTAAAAAAATTATAAATTCCTTTTTTTACCTGCTGCATGTTTTCCCAAGAATCATAAAATCTATGGGTTTTTGTGATGACGACTTTTTTTTATTATTGTTACTTTCATAAGAATAAAATAGTAAAACGTTATGTTAATTAGGCAATCTCTGGAGAAAAGTGACTTTGAGGTCAAAAATTAGTATAGGCAATGAAAATGGAACAGGCATTATAAAATTGGATATCTAAAGACTCAAAAAAGATATCGACTTTATTTAAACGCCGTTACAAAGACTTCTTCTAAAAATAAAGTCCTTCACAAAGTTGCTACCATTAGTACTAACAGAGCAATTTCCGTTAACATGGGTCAGGGTACAACAAAGTAAGCCTTTTCTTAAATCCTCAATAAATGCTGTCAACATTGGACCTTATTGTAAAAAGATTTTTTTCTTAGAATATGCCAAGGAATCACTTCTCAAATTATAGTTGATGAATTAGGGGACAACCTGTATACATATGTACTTTTTTTTTGTTGTTAATTTTTTTTTCTCGTCACTGTGTCTGTCACTGATTCCACTGTTTTTTGCTTTTTCTTGTTTTTGTGTGAATTTTTGTTGTTGTTGATGTTGGGTGGTCCCGCAGAGCATCTCTTGCAGGCGATGTAGCTTTAAAGGGGGGGTGGAGATCGTATTTTGCACCTTTTTTTTCCACGCATCGCGTAGGTGTAATGGGGGAGGATGGGGGTAGTGCAAATAACCTTTTTTTGCTTTGTACCGCTACAGTCATTTTGCGTTTTTGTTTTTTTTTTTTGTTTCAAAAAAAAAACGCGAACACCCGGTGGATATAAAAAAAAAGAATCTGTCCTGTATATACGGAGCGGAAAACTGTATATACTATTGTATTTTGCACGCACAACGAAAAACGAAAAGTGACCCGAATCCGAAATGCAACCTTGTTGCTCAATCCTCAGACATCCACCGTCCAATTTCTTCTTAAAAAAAAGGAAAAAAACAAAGTTCCTTCCAATGTGACCTTGCCGCTATGTTCCCAGACACTCCAAGAAAAAATAACCCAATCTCGTCTGCTGACTCGATCAGCTGATCAAAACCCGTAAAGGCTATCGACCTGCCTAATTAGTCTCGTTCTCTTAAAAATTTCATTTCTTTGCTTCCTATCTCGCTTTCTACCTCTTTCGCTTTCTATTCGTATAATCGATTCCTACTCTAGATTCTATTTCGCAAAAATAGGGTCCTGCCCAAATTAGGTTCTTCATCACAGTACACAACCTACATATAAACATTCATATCTAAATTACTCCCACACGATCTGTAGCCTTAGCAAGGCTTTCCACCTCTTCCACCGGAATTCGAAATATTCAACACTCTCTAGGACAACAGAGACATATCCACCATACGGACAAGAGCACAGGTAGAGAGGGAGCCTCTGAAGAAATGAAGGAATTCGACAAAAGAGGGATTGATAGAGTCAGGTTTTATCGTGAGTTGGGAATGAGAAACTAGTGGTTAAAATTAATATATTGGGAGGGGAAAAGGTCTGTTTCTGAAAAGGGGTAAATTTACTTGATTTGGTACAGTGAGCACAAATAGAACACCACAATTAAACATATTTATTTCTTTGGTTAAAAGGCTGACGCTACAGGTGTCAAAAGAACAAGATGAGTATGTTCTCCTTTGTGAGTTCTTCTGCGTCGTCGTGCAGGACCTTTAGCCCGTAGCACCATTTAAAGTGATCTGCATCCAACACTTAGTTTAAACCAAAGATCTTTCGAAGTAAATGCTGTGTTTTTTTCTGAGAGCTATAGCACCTTTTTGAACCTTGCCGAAGAATGGTTGATGACGCTATGTTTTAAATATGACTTCAGGTATATGTATACCTTCCTCGTCCGTTATTGACGATGTGCATCGTTTTCAATTTGCCTTGAGATTTGAAACGTAAATATATCTGGCACTGGCAACCACTTAATACCAATAGTTTTGACATCCCTGTTTTCTTTGAATGGTAGCGAGAAATCCATCGCTCTTTGATTTACTGGAATGTTCTTTAATACTTTTTAAGATTTGTAAAATACCGCGATTGCTAACATTTGCTTTACTACTTATAGTTTCTGTTGTGTTGTATCAGCGCCACTGATGACATCGTCGTCATAGGCTTCTTCCTTGGTAACGATGGTGCCCAAGGGAATTCTGTATGCTTCGCCTTCTGCTATCTAAAGAATTACATTAATTGCCAGATATGGAAATGATCCAGTACCAAATATAACCGTGTTAAGGCCATACATTTTCAAATCCTTGTCAGGATTGCCCCTCCACACAATCAGTTATTAATTCGCATCGTCTGGACTTACTCGGATCTGGCGGTAAAGGTAAACCTATGTTTTCGCTACCTTAATATTAAGTCAATAATATTTGTTTGTATTTTAGGGCCCACTATCTACTTATCACTAAGGGAAGAGCCCAAAAATGGATTGAACGTTGCAGACGACCCGAAACCTTGTGGTGATACTACATTCCTTAATGACGCCGTGATGGGAAAGAAAAAAAATGAAAAGTTGATTTGACAACTTAATCGGACTCTTCAACTGGAGTCATATATCCGAGCACTGTTGTATACGAGTATATACATTGGATTTTCCAGCTATCCCGCAATGTGAATCAGCCTTTTTTGCTGATGGCACAGCAATATATTCATCAGACAAATTCGATCTCAATATAGAGAAGAATTTAAAACTGGCTGTTGTAATATTGGAAACTTATTATAACAAATGGAAAATAAAATACAATGCGGCCAAATTTGAAGCTATTTTTTTATCACGAATAAGAAAGTGTTGTTATCTTCCCAGCAGTTTACTTAAAATCAATGGAAAAGACATAAATTGGGAAAGGTCCGTAAAATATCTAGGTATACATCTTGATACTAAACTTACGCTCAGCTATCATATTGCAGTCTAGCTATCGTACACTGAAGTCTAGCAATAAAATTACTTTATCCTTTCATAAATCGGAATTCCGTATTAACAAATGGAAACAAAATCATTATATTACTTTATGGCTGTCCTGTATGGGGAAAAGCTGCTAACAGTCACATAAAAAGACAGATCTGAAGTCACAAAATAAACTACTTAAAATGATTCGACTATAGATTTCCGCCAAAAAGCGAATGTTAATTTCTGAACGAATTCAAAAACTTGAAAATAACTTTGTTTGTAGCTGTAATAGTTTTGATAACCCACTAATTAACCAAATGTATGCATAGTATTTGGGGATAAATATTTATCCTTTTATTTTATTTTTTGTTTGTTAAAGAATGTATATGATTATGCGTGTATATACATATGAACATATATTATAATTTATTTCTTTTCTTTTTGAAAGGTATTTAAATTGTTTATTTTGTATTTATTTATTATAAATATTTAGTTATACATTAATTAATTTATATTTTATTCATTTACTTATTTATTATTTTTTTTTGTTTCTCTTTTCTTTTTTTTGTTAATTCACATACTCGTAGTTATGTGTTTAAATATCAATTTTTTCTTAATTTTTCGTTTATTAACTTTATTTTCAATCCTATTGGTTATTCAACTGTATGCATTCTAGTCATTATCATATTTTTCTTTTCTAATTACCTTAAATTGAAGGTTTTTAATTGCATTTTCCTTCAAACAAACAATATTGCCGTTTTGTATATTTTTTAATAGTATTACGATAATGTTTCAGATGTAAGATAATTATAGTCAAATCATGAATTGTAAAATGTGCGGTTACAACACCTTTGAAATTGTTTTGCAAAATAAAATATATCTATGTATCTATAATACGAACTGGCATTGTGATTGTGAATAGTTGAGAGCATATTCGTATCCGCTTGTTGTTGTTGATTTTGGTAGTTGGTTTGGGGTAAACTTTTAACAGTGGGACATGATTGCATCAGTTAATTGGGCTTGTATGTGGAAAGTTTTTGATTGCTATAGGCTTTGGGTTGGATTTGGGTTGTTTGGTACTAATTTTGGGGGGAATTTGGGTTAAAGGCTGCACCATTTTGTGGAATATCACAAAATGAGTTGTGCAGCGATGAGTTGTGCCGCTGTTTGCAGTGATAACGACACATAGAGTTGGTTCACTTATTTTTAAAATGGCTATAAGCTAGTCAGTTTTCACATATCTTAAAGTGGTTTTAAAGCGGGACTTGACATTTCACATGCCGCGTCTAAACAGGTTATTGATATCCAGTGGGATAAAAACAAAAAACCAATGCACGGGCTAGACATAAGTAAAAAATGAGAATTCTCTTTAATATGGTTACCAGAAAACAGTTCATTGTGAATGATGGCGACGTGATTGCTGCATAAACATTGGTATTAACACCGATTTACTACAACGAGTGGCTAATACCCAGATCATATTCAACGTCTGTACAAGCGATTTTTGTAAGCCATAGCATACGCAGAAGACTCGACTGCCTACAGATTATCAAAAGATCGAGGTCATTAATTTACTATTGCAGCGTCACATCGATAAGATTAAAAGTATAGGACCTCTTCGGATACCAGACTGAATTGGCAAAATTTTCGATTGTGGTATAACATAGAAAACTACTTGCTGGAGTGTAGTCAGATACCTCGGCCAAGGTAGACAAAGTCCTTTACTGCCAATGGTGACGTTTTGGTGATTTGCGTCCTTCTCTAATGACAACATGTGCTTTGTTTTGCCATTGTTTACGGTCAGACTTATCTTGGGAGCTTTTACCTCAATACTTGCGAAAGCTTGCTTTCTAGAGCGATATTAACAAGGCCTCGTTTTAAAATTTGCTTAACATTGAAGACACCAGTTAGATTATTATCAACCTTAATGTAATATTCTTCATAGTCCTCCAGCACCAACCTGGCAATTTTAGAAGGGATGTCAAAACTAGACATGCCGTTGACCCTTTCGTACCAATACGAGTTTTTATTTTTATTTTTTTAAGAGCTTAGTACTCAAGATGGCATGACTTAAAATCCCAGAACACGTGCTAAATTTTGTGAAAATTGAACAGGGAGAGATGAAAAATGCTTGGAATCGGTCATTATTTTCGAGGCATCCAATATTTAATGGGGAGACTAAATTATTTGTGTAATTTGGCTTGTTGTTGTATTCTAGGCAGCGACTTATCTCACACGATTTTAGATGCCTGGGATTGGAATGCTAAACTATCCGATTTGGTGGCCAATACACTACCAATTGAGTTACAGCCACCCACAGGCTACCTTTAGGAGACTTATTTCACTATGGTAGGTGTAGTAAAAATGGTTTCTATTCTTGTAGATCGGATAGATGTCTATTGTGTTCAACGTTGGTACCTGCCGTGAGGGCTTCAGCCTACGGTGCGTATTCCCACAAGATATCAAAACAATGCGTTGATAAGCGCCCTTCGGATAGTACAAGTACTACCACCAGTACCAGATTCGAAGTCGTGTGTAAGGCACGAACTTCCCCTTTGGTGAAGGGTCGAGGCCTATCTAATACTTCCGGCATTCTGTGGGTCATGGCACCCGGTTGCAATGCAACTCCACATCGAATAGACCAGTTGGTTCAATAGCAATCCCATGGTCCAGCATAGGTCGTAGCAAACTACAACATATGCTAAGCCATGAGATGACCAAGCTCCATTCGGTCTACTCTCCCCGCGATTTTGGGTATAAACCTACAGCCACCACGATTCTCCCATAAGGGGGCCAACTCCTAGGTCAGGCCGGAACCATAGTTCCGGGGACTCCTGAGCTTCCGGTTAAGCTTCGCAACCTTGAGGTTACTTCCAGTTGGGCACCTAGTGAGGTGCCCAGGACTGGCGGCCTTGCAACAAAAAATTCCTACAAACTTCCCGCTAGCTGCCTACTGCGCTTTCTATTGAATACTTCTTTTGCAAAACTACGGGTTCTTTCGAACCGTACGGTATCAGTGATAATTCCACTGACATCGTAGGTCTCACCATTAAAGGTGATGCCCATAGCCTGCAAGTTCCTTATGTCAGCGTAATGGGGACACTCACATAGGACATGTAGCCAGTCCTCATAAGTAGCTCGCAACTTCGCTAAACCCCCTATTATGGAAGAATGCATTAAGAGAGCCATGCCCGGTCAACAAAAAGCCCAGGTTGAGGTTAAAATTCCGTTCAGGAAAGATTCGCATGGTTAGCACATCCCTTAAGAAGCCGTAAGTAACCCTGCTATTTTCGCTAGCATCCCATCTAGTTTGCCAACTAGATAGAACATGCGTGTAGCAAGGTTTTACGCTGCTTCAGGGATAGGCCATCCCCTTCTTCCGGGGAAACCCAATCGCGCTCATTTAGAGGGAGACCTTTTCGGATATTGAAAGCAATAGCACGACGCATCACTAGATCAAGAGGTGGCACTCCAAGCAACACCTGCATTCCCTCTGTGGAGACAGTGTGGCATACCGGTAAATATCCAAGCGAGGCAACTCTTTGACAAGTCAAGATCCGCCTTCGACCATCAACAGTCATAACCCTGTCGTACCATGCCGATGCTCCATATGTTGCACAGGCAACAAAAAAGCCATCGTATATGATACGAACAGAACGCCTGTTGAGTCCCCAGTCAGATCGCAAAATTCGCCTTACCTGGCCTACAGCACTCAGCATGCGTAGTCTGGTTCAAACCAGGTGAGGCATGAAGTTCATACTCTCACCCATCGTTATGCCCAGATATGTGACCTCAGTTACACATCTAATGCCAACGCCGTTCAAACGTATCGCAGGAGCCCGACGTCTTACATTCAATTTGCCCTTCAGCTTCATTGAAACGGTCTTATCCTGCGATAAACTTACCCCCACGCTCTCTCCCAATTCAGCAACAACTGCTAGAGCTCTTTCTCCTAATGCCTCGATATCGGCCCTAGACTGGCCTTCAAAGATGAGGAGCAGGTCATTTACGTAGGCGCAGCTCCCACAGAGCTCATTTAGTCGCCGCAAGAGTGGATCCATCATCAGGTTCCAAATAAAAGGACCACAGATGGACCCCTGGGGGCAACCTTTCTCAACATTAATTGAGACGCTGTTGTGTGTATTTACCACACTCGCTTTTCTGTCGGAAAAGTAGCTTCCCCAAAGCCCAATTTCCCGACAGCCCAATTCATGCAACCTGGTTACTATTTTCTGCTTCAGGTTATAAAAGGCACCTTTAAAATCAATAAAGATGCCTATAACCACTCTGGCCCTGCTTCTGCATACTTTGTCTTATAGGAAAGACCATGCATCCTCGACACACTTGCCTCTTGTAAAGCCGAATTGGAAGGAGGACATTGGTCCTTTGGAGTCGCTTCCTTAGGTTTCTGACAACCCTTCGCTTTTCTGTCAGACAGCAGTTCCACCAACTTACCCTTTTTTGATTCGCCCTACGGCTCCTCTCAAAGAGTTCGTCGTTAACCCGCCATACGCACTCAATAATGTGCGCGATTTGCTGGTCTATGTTTAAGCTGCCGTACACTTGCGGTGTCATGGAGGAAACCTCCGCAAGTATACGCGCACTATAAACACTCCAATCAGCGCCTCGCACACACCATCTCCTGTCTGAAACTATGCTACTTTCATCTATTGCGTGAGCGATCTCAAACTGAATCCAGTTGTGATCACTCACCCCTATACTAACCCGCCACCTAAAGCTAAACGCCCTAATAGCTGCCTCGTTGGCAAAAGTAATGTCAATATCACTCTTGCCACCGTTGACCGCATCAAAGGTATACACCTCACTCGGCTCGTTGATAACATGGGCATTGCGCGCAACGACCCATTCACCAAGAACATTGCCCCGATTCTGGCTCCGGTTACCCGTTAAGGGTCCGGTTTCCTTGCTGAACCAAAGAGGGGAGGTTGCATTGGCATCAACACCGAGAATGAGGGGTTCACTGCCGGCAAGCGAAAACAAACCATCCATATACTCAATATATGGGTCAATTGCCTCATTGTATTTGCAGTAGACGCTGGCAAGAAAAATCCTGCCAAAACCGCCTTCTACGCTTACGCAAACACCTCGTTCGCTGGAGGAAACAGGCACACAAACTAGATTGACATCCTTTATAACAATCGCAGCATTTCCTCTGGTATCTGGTATCTGGACTCCAAGATTACCCGATGAGTGTCTGGCGTCTACCAATATAATCAATTTGATTAACGGTTGATTGAGAAGGGCGTAGCCAAGTTTCTTCATGGTGAAAAGTGGGAACCAAGTGCTGGCTACTGAAAGGTTATGTTCCGTTACAAATTCTTAGAACTTTAGACCTTTTTCAGACTTGCACTAGGCGTAACGTTTGGAGGTTATAGAATTCATCTATGATGCTGTCATCCTTATCCTGTGTATGCTTGGCCTTGACGCGATTTCTCAGGATGCATTGCCTTACATGTCGAAAGCTTAAGACTTTTCGTCCAAGTCTCCTTCGAACAACAAGTCCATCTCCAAATAAGTGTCGTCTTCCTTATTTCTACCAGTCGCCATAGTAGATGTCGTAGGTTTTCATCAGCTTCTTGCCTGGGCGATTCCGTCGAACATTTTTGATTGCAGTAGTGTCTGTTTAAAAAAGCCGAGGGCCTCCGCCGAAGGGTTATATCATTCCATGTGCAAGGCGGAAAGTCGTTGTCATTAAAACGTTTGCTAACTTCATCAACATTACATCCGTCCGCATACGAGGCTATTCGTTATCTCTGAACTGTTCGCAGGGTGGGGAATTTATGAGTTCCGCCTTTGGTCTTTTCAGATTTCTTGTACCGGTTTTTCTACTTTAGCATTCCGACACCACCATGAGTTACATGTGCTTTCACCAAAAATAAAATAAAATGCAACACGTTTAACAAAATCATTCTTTATTCTACAAACTCAAAATTGGAAAGAAATTCAATTATTTAATTTACATAATAAGAAGCTTAAACATGCTTAGTGAGAAAGAAAAAGAGAAATCAAGAGCTTCTTTGATAATATATGTACATATGTATTATTCATCAATTCTTTGTTGGTGTTTATTTGGCTAACCCCAGAGTTTGTGCAAAGAGTAATCTTTGTCCAAAGCGATCAGAGAGCAGCGTTTGCAACCGTTTCCGTGATATTGCCATATACCATATTCTATGCATAAACGGATATTGATATACATACATATATGGGTATGAATATGAGTATGCATATCACTCATGGACCTCCTAGAAGTGAGCGTCGTAGTTGATGGGTAGAGGCTTAAGTGTCTACGCTTGTGTTTCAATCATACACTTGCCTCATTTCATAAATAGTTCGACAATTTTAAGCCAAAACCAACATTTCTTAAATGATACTCCAGCTTCTGTGTTTACCATACGGTTAGTTCACCTTTTTTCTTACACCCGAAAATAAACAGGACTTTAAAGTGTTATCGCTTTTAAAGCACAGATGAGATTAAAACTGCATTGCTGGAAGAAATAAAAAACTTTACTAAAGATCAAACTATACAATTTATTAGGGGATTAAAAGGACCTGTTGCGTATATGGCATAAGTGTAGAATACCAAATGCAAACTTTCTTAAAGGGCATAAAATTAGAACTCATATGGGGAGGTCCTCAAGAGTCTTTGACCTTAATCAGCTTCTACAACACGAACAATTTCGACTTGCAGACTATATAGAAATAGAACATGAAAGAAAACGCAGTTATACGGGCTTTATATACATATCGACATTGAAAACAATGAAAAAGAATTGAAATTTCTAACATCACATTAAGAAAAGCGAAATAATGCAATCAAATCTAAATTGCATGAACCTGTAATTTGGCAAAATAACCACATCAGTGGAATATGCAATTTAGGTCGCTCCAATCTACATATTTACATCTGTGTTGGCACGAAATTAAATTAAAATAAATCCTGAGCTCCTAAATTAACAGCAACAAACAACAAACTCCTTTTCAGCCTTTTATTCGACAGTCAGATTCACTTCATTTGCAGTAGACTGGAATTATTGTTCATTGTTTAGACACACCTAATTAAATCTAGTGCCACTAACATATATCGAAATTTTGGATTATATCCTTACATGTCTATAAGCCAATCCATGATAAAACAAAAAAAAATAAAAAACTAAATATGTTAATCCAAAAATATAGAGACCAAAACAATGTTCGAAAACACGGGCTCCACTAAATTAGTATACAATAACAAAGAGGATTCATTTACGGAAAAACACAAAAAAAAATAAATTTCCCACTCTGTATTGGAATAAAATAAATTTCATATGGCAGGTATACTGCAGGAGAACTCTACAAATAACACTTCATTAGAGAACTAGAGCAGCACGCCGAACAAGTGGAAAACATTTCGAAACACGCTGTCAAAAAAAAGCGCACTCAATTTCAACGCTTGTACGCATTCCAAACATGCACCAACACGAACAATGCAGTTATAATATCTCATAAAATTCAGATACATATTTTCTCACGTTCCGGGCATAGGAGAGGTACCCAAGAGCCCCCAAAATCCGTAGAACCCAAACGATGTGGCTACTTGAATTTTGCAACAAACTGATATGTGAATTTATTATTCTACAATAAAATAAAACACGCGCTCTCCTTCTTTCCCGATACGGGGCGGAACGGCACTTCCGGCCACGTGACACTACGCTCTACACCAACTGCAAGTATCTGCATACCGTGCCGCAAATACCCAAATATAAATGATACAAATACCCCATAACGCCAACTGTGCATAAATAATTGTTCCGTATTATCATGATTGAAATTGTAAATTTGATAAAATACGTTTATTAAGGTAATCCGTTTTGTATGATTTGTATTTTGTCGGTATTGTATTTTCTAGGTAAGAAACAAATTCCGCAGATACCATCATGCGGTAGACTGTTTTGATAGAACAAACCGCATACACGTTCACCTGGACTGGAAATTAATTTTTAAATTAAGATAATTTATCCATGAATTTTCAGAATAGGGCCCACTGCTGTCAAATGAAATACAATATTTGTAATTACGAATACCTGTCCGTAGTCGGATATGCAAAGTGACTTTTACCTACTTTACATGGCTGGTACGAATACAGAAGGTAGCTTTCGCTTCATTTGATAGAAAAGCTTCGCAATTAAGCTAAAACTAATTATGGCACTGTATTCGTATTTAGAATTTGACAAGTTCATTTTGAAAATAATTATTTTTAAATTCTATTTAGATTTAGAAATTTTCTAGATTATTGATGCATACTCGTATTGAGTTAGTTTATTAGAGGTTGCCACAGTTGTTCGAGTACATCTACGTATGATTGAATTTGGGGAAGTCTTCGGATGCAATGTGTGCGTAAATTTGTAGGAAAAATTCATAGTAATTGAGAGGTGAGACTGAGGTGGGTCAATAGTTGAGCGTCTTTTTGGCATGGATGTTTGTTTTGAATAACAATAAAGTTAGTTTTTACAAACCTATAGCGAATCTACAACCAAATTTTAAGTTTCCTTAATGCACTCGAAGAATTCATAAGAAAACCTAACCGCTCAACAAATCCAGCAGATGAGGAAAAATCGTTTCCATATTTGCAAAAAATCACTATAGCAACTTTTTTCCATGGAAACGAAGAAGTGGTTTATGTCGATCACCAGCGATGTTACACCTAAACTATAGACGGGTATTCGTTTCACCTTGACAAAAATTTAAGGCGAAAGGAAGTATACTAAACTCAGACAGCCGAGTTGAACTCTGATATGCCAACTTCAAGTCGGCGAATCCTTCATCAAGAAAAATTTAGGTGTCAAGCTCGTGGTGAGTGTTGGTAAACCAGCCCGAATTGTTTTGGATTTTTTAATTTAATCTACGAGTATCTCCCGTTGTATGACGTAATTTAAATTGAGACACTATTTTAGGTGCGATGTAAGAAACAAACATCGCTCCTTAGCTAGCGCGGTCTCCTCCATCCTCCATTGATGCAGAAGTGACCAAAACTTAGCTGAAGAACTTCTTTCAAAGTCCACAAGAACATTTTCATACGGTTTTCGTTCGTAAAGAAGGACTGGGATGATCAGTGTCTTGTGCGAAATCTTTGTGGTTGTATGAAAGAGGGTTTTATTATTTAATGTCCTTTCCGCGCCGGTGTCGTTGTCGGAGTTCATATCATAGCAGAGCTGAGATAAATAAATTTCCTTACTACCTTAACGTCGTAGCTGCCTATCGTGACATTTTGGCGTAGATGTTGATCTTGGATGTATATTCGAAGTTAAGGAGACTTATTTCTCTCTAGCTGGGATAGTTCAGGAGATTTCCCTTCTTTACGATCAGACAAAAATCCTGAGTTTCCATTTGTCGGGCATACTTTCATCGACCCAGATGTCAGAGATGAGTTGATGTATGACGGCTCGAAGTTGTCACAGTTCGGGGTGAAACTAGGCTGCTAAAAGCCTCTCCAGTTAGTCCGGTTTTTAACTAAGTGCCTAGTTGCGCAATTCAAATCGGTTAAGGTCCCCTTCTGCTTGTGCATGCCACCTAAAGTGAGGTGTTCCTTTACTGAGGTGTCCCTTCGGATTAGACTCGAAGACTTTGCAGTCAGGAGCACTTGTGTCCATTCACTCCATATGCCCAAACCAACTTAGGTGATTGATGCGCAGTTTTCTGACTAGATCGACGTCGCTGTACACATCGTATAGTTCGTTGTTGTATTTTCTCCTCCAAAGCCCGTCAATGCAAACGGGACCGAATATTTTTCAAAGGATTTTTCTCTCGAAACCACTGCGGATATTTTAAGACTAAGGATATGCTTCCGCGAATTAAAGTTTTTCGGCATACAGCCTTACTACTCAATCGCCTTCTTAAAAGAAAGAAATTCCGACTGGCAAGAGTGACTCTTCGTTTTATTTCTGTTATTTCTACTGATGTATTGTTGGCAGAATTTATAGCAGAGCCAAGGTAGACAAAGCCCCTTACTACCTCAAAATTATAGCTGTAGACTGTGAAGTTCTGTTCAATTTATCGATGTTGTGTGTCCCTTCCATTTGACAGCATATACGAGTACATGGTATTGCTCTCATATAGCGCTAAACCCATTATGGCAATTCCCGTTTCAATACTAGTGAACGCATTGATGACAGTCTGCTGAGTTTTGCCAACTGTAGGGTGACCAGCTGCTAGCAATGATAGTTTTTCCAATTGTAATGTTTCAACAGCTATCAAAGTTACCAATGACATCCAGCTGTCAAAATATTCAGTAGGGATTGCCATTTTATCGGTCATCGATTTACGTAAGGCAATGTCGATTCGGAGCCTCTCAGCTGAATTGGGCATTGCCGGCTTATTATGCGGTTGGATCTGAGCCTATATGTATATATGTAAGTTTGTGCTGACGCAAGAATTTAAGCCGGAGATCCGAATTATGACCAAAAAATCATCGTCTTACAAGCCAACCACTTTGGACGAGCTCCAGGCTAACATAAGACACTCTGTTGAATGAATAACCCCGCACATATTGGACCGAGTCATCAAAAATCGGACCTAAGAACTGCCAGCGAAGCCGAGGCTGCCATTTGAATGATGTATAATGCCATGAACAAAGCCAGAATCAGTTTAATATCTCACACCGTTATTATTTTATTTACATTTTTTTATCTGGTCACCAGGGCCAATTCGATGAAATTTGGCGTCCGAATAATAATAGCGCCCCTTAAAAATATAGATTCAAACAATATGAGTACATTTTAAAACGATCGCAAATTATGTATGTATACATTTCCACATCACCCAAGGAGGTAGAATACCAATAGGTTTTTTTTTGTATTTTACCCAGTAGGCCTATCCCTCTACATATACTCGTAAATACAAATCAAAAAAGTTCAGATGAGATTTCCTTGTTAAATATTTCATGCATGAAAAATAACCAAAAAAATTAACAACGAAAGAAATTTTTAGGAACTAATAAATATAAATTAAATACGTTCACGCAACTATTGAATAAATAATAAACCATACACACATATTATTGCACTTGCGTGTTTTCTTAGTAAAAATTTATTGCCCAGTAAAAGAAACAAGATGAAAAAGTTTAAAGCTAAAATTAAATTATGTACATTTTACAAGAATAAGGTTTCTTTAAAGATGTCACAAAAAACATAAACTAAAAAACTAAAGTTAGGTATTTCCAAAGGCAAGAAAATTTAAAATTAAAAAGAGTCTTGCCTTATGGTGCCTTGAAAATGATCTTACGGGCCTTTATTTTGGCAAAACCTTCCACTAGAAAATTACTATCAAGCTCTGACATAATTTCTTTTTCAATTGATATGGTTGCCAAAGATACCATTCGTTCCTGGGACATTGAAGAAGGTAAGAAATTTTTTATAATTTGAAGTTTGGAAAATAAGCGCTCTAATGACGCTATAGTAACTGGTAAAGTTAAAACTATTCTCAGGGTTATAACAGTATTTGGAAAAAGAGTGTTCATATTTCTGTTATGAATAAAATTAAAAATGTCTATCGCGGAATAACTTTTTTTCACATTATATGTATAATTCATTGTGCACTTTAATCAAATCTATCAGAAATTGATGAAATGGCTTGATCTAAAACTTTAAAATAAAATTCTACCTTAAATCTTTCTTGCGGTTCTATAATGCGCTGATATCTTCCTTCGTAGGAAAACCGAGTTGCTCTTTTTCGGGACCGCAAGACTGCGATAACTGGAAAAGTGCAAGGAACTTCTAAATCAACTATGATCCTAGCTTCCTCTAAAAACAAGGAAAATTTCTCAATTCTATGAGAAATTGCTTTGCTGAACACAAAATCTCAACTGCCAGCTTGAGGCACATATTCCGTTTTTGAAGGAACTTGCTAGCAATATTAATCCTATCTGAAATTGTCTGCCAAATTACAGCGCAGCAAATAAATCTGAAATCATTCACCTTGCCGCCAAGGGACTAGGCTTTATTTTTGGATTTAGGGTCGTAGGTTTGTGATAGTTCAACAAGGGCTTCATAAACTTCTCCTAAGTATAGGTGTAATGGGCTGATCGCATATATTCTGCTCTCCCATCTGGTCATACATAGGGGTCTTAGTGTCAAACTTATAAGATATTTTTTCAGAACTGACCATCTGTTTACAGAAATAGAGAAAAAAACATATAAACTCTCAACCGTGTCAAAAAATGCCACTGCGTCAAAAGAACATTGAACGGCATCAAGGATGACTAGATTCAGCGAATGCGAGGAGCATGAGACGAACAAAGCTTATAGTTTGCACGAGTTGCAGAAAATTGTCGTTGTCTTGCTCGAATAAAACATCGGAGCTTCCTCTAAATGCTAAAGACTGTGTAGCAAGAATTGCACGAGAACTATAAGCCGTTTCAAGACATTTCTCTAATGCTCAGTATCTTGGGCAACTGGCTTTGCTTTCCAGAGTCTATTGTTTTGCCTTTTTGCAAACCTGAATCTAAATCTCTCCAAGCCCGAAAAGCTGTCCTATGTAAGGCACTTATCTTATGCTCTTGAATAGCCTTTGACAAGTGATTCCAGTCACTATAGCCTGTGCTGGACAAAGCGACACTCCTTTTCGCTCGCGAAAATAAGAGACAGCAGAACCAAAAGACAGAGTCCGTAGATTTGGAGTAAACTAACCATGAACTTGATTATTTCTCACCATTTTTTTAAATCTATTTACTAAAACCTACTAAACTTTCTGCTTTTAGTTACAAGGAAATCAAAATTTTCTAATTGAACAATACTTTTATCACTTAAATTTGGCCATAATTTAGGATCTTCAAATGCTTGTAAAACATTAATGGCACTTCTTTAGACATAAATAAATAAACAATCTATTTACATATTACTTCAACACTGATTGGGTCTTCTAAATTCTCAAAATTAAAGCACAATTCTAAAATTATCCAAAAACAAATTTGTGCTCATACACAATCCAATCTTAACATACAAACGCGCTTAGGTACCTACTGTGAAATATTCATACATATAATATATAAGGTTTTCCAATAAGGACTTGACGACTTCTTTTTAAATAAAACGCAAACCATTTGAGATATTTCAAAAACTTTATTATCGGCTTGAAGTACAATCAAAACATTTGTGAATAGAACTCGATGTCGTTCATATGGCCACCGCGGGCACGTTTGCAGCGGTCGATTCGTTGGACCCAATTTTCGGCCAAACATTTCGGCGGAAACGGCCGCTATTTCCCGTTCAATGTTGACTCTGAGCTCTTCCAACATCGTCGGCGTGTTGGAATAAACCAATGATTTAACGTAGAGCCACAGAAAATAGTCAAGCGGCGTTAAATCGCACGAACGAGGCGGCCAATCGACTGGCCCATTTCATGAGATAACACGCTCACCATAGTTACTCTTCAATAAATCGATTGTAGCATGAGCTGTGTGGCTTGTGGCATCATCCTGTTGAAACCACATGTCGTCCAAGTCCATTTTTTCCAATTCGGGCCAAAACTCATCGGTGATCATGGCGCGATAACGCTGATCATTCACAGTAACTTGACGATCGTTATCGTCGACGAAAAAATATGGCCCAATAACGCCGCCGGCATGCAAACCGCACCAAACAGTTATTTTTTGTGGATGAAGTGGTGATTCATGAAGCACATGTAGATTTTCACCCGAACAATAACTCAGATTTTGCTTATTGACGAACCCATTGAGCCAAAAATGAACTTCGTCACTGAAGATGATTTTGCGATGAAATTCATCATCTTGGCGCATCTTCTCCAGAACCCAACCGGAGAACGTACGTCGCTTCAAATGGTCCATCGGTTTCAATTCTTGAGTCAGTTTGATCTTGTATGGGTGTAAACCAAGATCCTTACGCAAAATACTCCATAATGTGGTCTGAGCGATGCCCAATTCTTGAGAACGCCGTGGAATTGACTGAGTTGGATCGTTTGCTTCGGACGCCTGAACGGCAGCGATATTTTGGACACTTCGACCACCCCGTTGTCTCACTGACACGGCAACATCACTCAACGAATATGCAGACTCAAATTTGTGTACTAAACTTGTTATTGCCTGTCTACTAGGGCGAGAATTACGACCGAAAATTGGAGTTAACGCTCTTAAAGTTGCAGTCACCGGCTCCGGACTTCGGTGGAAAATTTTTATAATTTGCAGACGTTGCTCGTCCGTGTACTTTACCATGATGAAAATGTTGAGTGTACTGAATAAATTGACAGTAACAGTTTAACGACTAGTGAAAGAGTGCGTTCACAAATTAAATTCAAAGTTATCAAGTGCCTATTGGAAAACCCTTTACAACTCAATAAGCTAACTACAAACTCTCTTAGTTTGTTGGAATCAATTTTTTTTTTTTGGAAATAACTTGCATTTGGCTCAGATCCGAAACTCTGCTCCATAGGAAGTTTAATTTGTTAGTGTTTTCTGTGATTTCAGCTGGAAAAACTATGACGTATGGCGCAGAAACTGTGACGTATGGAGCGGCATGATACAACTGCTCCAGAGGCATATACAACAAAAAAAGCCGTGGATATTAAGTTATAAGATTAACTGCAAATGCGGTGCTATGCTGTTGAATTTGCGTACAGAGTATAGACACAGGCACTGGAAAAGGCTGTAAGCTGATGTTAGGTGTGTGTATTATTATTATGAGAATGTAAACTATGAAGTGTTGCCGCGTTGCCATTAGGTTAGTGGGAAAAATATTTTATGTTAATTTTGAAATGTATTTAAAAACGATGTTTGCAATGCACTATTTAACGAATCTATATAATTTTGCGCCCGGTGCGGCTGCTCCAATGCAAGGTCCGGCCCTGCTGGCACTCTTTATATCATCGGCATACGCTAGTAGTTGCACAGATTTTTAAAAGGTTGTGCCTCCAATATTGGCTTGTGAGTTCCGCACAATTCATGATAGCACGTTACCCGTCCTAAGAACTTTTTTGACATCAAAACTTTCGGTTAAGTAGTTACCGAGCTTGACGTAGCAGCGAGCGTTCTCGTTCGTCGAATGAACAGTGGGATGCGCTTGGCGGTAATACCAGAACTAGATATAGCTCCATATAGCTCGTCTCTATAAATGCTGTCATATGCGGCCTTAAAATCGATGAAAAGATAATGGGTATTAATTTGGATTTGTTAGGATTTTCCCAGGATCTGCCGGAGTATGAAAATTTAGTCGATTGTGGGCTTTTCTGGTCTGAAACTGCACTGATAGAGGCCAATCAGATTGTTGGTTGTTGGCGCAGCTGAGAGGTCTCCTTTTCTGTGGATCTTTTAAATGACTCTGAGATCCCATTCATCAGGATTACAATCGTCTGACCAGATATAAGAAATAGGTCGGTGTACGCTCTCCACAAACTCATTTCCAGTACCTTTCAACACGTCGGCCAGTAAGAAGTAAGGTCCAGCTGATTTTCTGGTTTTCAGCTTATATATTGGTATCCTTACTTCATTTTGGTCAGATAGACTGGAGTTTTGACTATCATCGTGTAAGTTGAATGGTCTATTCTGCATGACGGCGGGAGTTTGTTCTACTTCGCCGTTATGCAATCTGTAGAAAAGTTTTGCCATATCTTCAGCGTCAACTGTGACTCTATTACAAGGTTTCCTTCTTCATCTTTACAGGCTTATATACTCGTATGTCTCGCCTTGACACATTCTTTTTACCTCTCAGTCTCTCGCGATCCGTTAAAGCGATCAGTCGAGATTTCGTTTACCGCACGGAGATTTTTCAAACAACCGAAACACTGAAGAGTTGCGCCTTTTCCCTCGAGGATTCTGTATCCTCAACCAGTAAAATGTTGCGTTGTGGTAACGCATTTCTACCTCTCCAATCACTTAAAGATTTTCCATAGATTTATTATCTGTGCTTTTATGTTGGAATGCAAGAGGCATCCGCAACAAGAGCTTTGAGTTCTTTAACTTTCTCTCCAATTTGGATATTGATGTTTGTCTAATAAGTGAAACAGGTTTACAACGTAATATTCCTTTTCCATGTGGTAACTATTTGTGTTATCGTTGTGATGTAACAGTAGGGGTGGTGGTGTTGCTATCCTCGTCAAAATAAGTATTGATCATTCTGTGCTGCCAATGGTGCACACTTTAGTACTAGAAAACGTTGGAATTGAAATTAAATTAAGTAATAATACTTGACTAAAAATTTTTTCCGTCTATTTTCCTGGAGGAATTCGTAATGCATATACAATTCAGTGCTTGAAAAGTGACCTTAGAAGATTGTTAAGTTTTGGGAATGTTGTCATAGGAGGCGATCTTAATTGTAGACATCGTAGCTGGGGTTGTTTAAGGGCAAATGTTTGGGGAAACACATTATATGACTTATGCTTAAGACATAACTTTACAATAATGCACCCATCTAGTCCTACCTACCTCCCTGCTTGCAGTAGGTACTCTCCATCGACACTAGATTTATTTCTTACAACCACTCCTAATTCGCTTACAACTCCTGTTGTGCACAATGCGCTTAGTTCTGATCATTTTCCTGTCAGCTGTGATATTTTACTTAGTCCTAATATAAACAATGTGCAATATTTAGATTATAGAAACGCGAACTGGGACGTGTTTAGATACCATCTCACTCGCAATATACGAAGTTGTTCGAAAAACCTTTCTGCTGTGAATAGTAGTCAAGATATTGACGATCATATAGAAACATTTCAAAGCCAAATATCCGAAAGCATTCGTGCTTCTGTTCCATTAAAAAAGTCTCGCAAAAGAGCATTTATGCTACCTCGAGAAATACTCAATTTAATAAAGATTAAAAATCGTTACAGAAGGCTCTGGCAGAGGTACAGATCTCCTAACGATTTCTATGAAATGAATGTATTCAGTCGTTTAATTAAAATTCGAATAAATGAGTACAGAAATTCTTTATGGAACAATAAATTAAGTTCACTCGATTCCAACTCTAGACCTTTCTGGAATGTTACTAAGATACTGCGCAAGAAAAACTTTTACTGTCCTAACTTCGAATTTAACGGGTCACTAATATCAACTAATGAAGACAAAGTGGAAATCCTAGCAAATACATTCCTTAAAAACCATACGACGATAAATAGTTTGTTATCTCCTCTTGAACCGGAGGTTGAAAACGAGATAACTGTTTTGAACAACTCCACTATTTCCCTTCCCTCTAATGAATTCACAACTGTTGAGGACATAAATTTCATAATTTCGAACCTAAAATATCGTAAGTCCCCTGGTCTTGACAGCATAAATAATAAAGTGATAAAGCTGTTGCCAACTAGTGCCTTGATATATTTAATATTCATCATCGATGCCTGCCTAAAAATGCTATACTTCCCTGATTTATGGAAGAAAGCCAAGGTAGTTCCACTCTTAAAACATGGGAAAAATCCATCCAATCCAGTCAATTACAGACCAATCAGTCTTCTAAATGGCTTTAGCAAAATTTTTGAAAAAGTAATCAAAATTAAAATTGATGCCTTTTTAAGTACTACTAACATTCTACTTCCTGAGCAATTTGGATTCAGAAAGAATCACAGTACTACGCATCAAATACTAAGAATTTGTAAGACTGTTAAGCAACAGCTTAATCTTAAAAAGTCGACTGGCCTTGTCCTCCTAGACATTGAAAAAGCCTTTGATTCAGTCTGGCACAATGGCTTTATATACAAACTGATAAAACTAAATTTTTCTAAGTATTTTATAAAAATACTACAAAGCTTTTTGTCCAATCGAGTCTTTAAAGTATATCTTTTTGGAACCTTCTCCTCAACAAATCCGGTTCCAGCCGGAGTTCCACAAGGCTTAGTTTTGGCACCAGTTCTCTTCAATGTTTTTCTTGCTGATTTACCCAGAGTTCCCAACTGTGATATTGCACTCTATGCAGACGATCTGGCTTTATACTCTTCCCACGAATATGGGCCAATGATAGAAAATTATCTTCAAATTGGAATCCAAATATTTTTCGATTACTATAAATGCTGGAAAATAAAAATAAATGTCGATAAATGCACAGTTATGTTCTTCACTAGAAGAAGGCTTAGTTGCTTCTTGCCTACTGGAAGCCTCAACTTAGACAACTCCAATATACCGTGGGTCACTACTGTAAAGTACCTAGGGGTGTATTTAGACCAGAAATTGACCTTCGGGTATCATATACGAGAAACTTTAGCCAAGTTAGATGTTTTAATAAAAATTATTTACCCTCTTATCAATCGTAAATCACGCCTTGATAAAAAGAACAAAATAATAATTTTTAAGGTCGTTTTTCAAGCACTGATGACATACGGGTCTCCTGTATGGGGTAATTGCGCGAAAACTCATATTAAGCGGCTTCAAATTGTACAAAATAAGGTGTTAAAAATGATGCTCAACCTACCGCGAGACTTATCAACTCTTATTCTGCACGAAAGAGCAGGTGCTATCCAGATTGGTAGAAGGATTGAAATTCTCAATGAAAAGTTCATGTCCAGATTAATTGACGTTGATAATCAACTTATTAGAGACTTACAGCTGTTATAACCTTTTATTTATGTTTTCACCTTAAAGCTTTATTATTTGCCTATTATTATTATTTATTTACTATTTAATTTCTATTTATTATTTATTACTATTTATCTTTTTTGTAACATTATTTATTGTTCACTGATTTATTTGTTTGTTATTTATTTATATTATTTATTTACTGTTATTTATTTATTTATTAATTGTTTACTTATTTATTTATTTATTTATTTATCTATTTATTTATTTATTTATTTATTTATTTTTCTTTTTTTAACCTAAATGGAGGTTTTTTTTCCATAGTTTTCCTCCGACTGTGCATTTAATTACTGTACTACATATCTTCACTCATTAAACCATAATTTTTTCAGCAGTAAGGTTCTATATAGACCGTTTCTCTGTGCAAGCTGAGCAAATTGTACAAATATTGTTAAACCATTGTTACACTATGTAAGAAATAAAATATATCTTATATCTTATATCTTCTTTTTACCTCTTGCTAAAACTTCTGTAGGTTATTCCTAGAGTACAACCTCCCAATATCTTCGATTATGCCCTTCTTATGCTCTTTTTCTTCTTCTGGAAACCCGAAGTTCCTCCCATCTATTCTGCTGGTAGAGTCCACGAGCAGCTCTCGTCGTTCGCTGCAGTTCCGCTTTGTAGGCTTCATTTTTAGCGGCGTGTGCTTTCGGGCATTCCTCATCAAACCGGGGACTTCTTGTTAGTGGTCGGGTCGATGCTTAGGATTTGGAAAAATCAACTATCACTGCCAGGCAGAATGATCTTTTCTGGACGATGAAGAATTGCGTCCACTTAACCCGGATAAAGTGAAGATATCTAAGCTTAAGTCCAACAAATTTGTTGGAGCGGCCGGCTCCGACTGCCGAGCTCTTCACAGTGTCGGGTGGTGAATTCGTAAGGAGCACACACCAACTCATCTGTAAAATATGGTCGGCAGAAAGTATGTCCGAGGAATAGAACCTCGGCATTGTTTGTCAGATCCCCAAGAAAAGAGAACTTCTGAATTTTTCCAACTTCAGAGGCATCAGTCTTCTGAAGCCGTTCATCAACAACCTGATTGGTATATATCAGTGTGGCTTCAGGCCAGGAAAGCCCACCATCGACCAAATATTCACACTACTGCAGATTTTGGAAAAAAAACCATGAGTTCCAAATCGATACATACCACCTATTCATCGATTAGAGACGAGCTATACAGAGCAATGGCTAATTTTAGAATCGCCACTAAACTCTTCCGCTTGTGCAGGATAACGATGGAGAATGCATCTTTGATGCCAAAAAAGACAACCTTAGACAAGGATATGCGATGTCATACGATTTCTTTAACATTATTATTGAAAGAACAGTGCAAAACTTAGGCGCCAACACAAAAGGCACAATCTTTCAAAAGTCCGTCCAATTACATGGATGCGTCGATGATATTGACATAATTCGAAGAAAGTAGCCAGATATCAGTGGCTCTTTCGGGAGTTTTGAGACGGAAGCGGCGAAGTTGGGTTTAACGATCAACGAGGGAAAGTCTAAGTATATGTTGTCAACCAGAAAGGGCACCCAACACCGATGTCTGCGGTACTTGAGTTGTCGAGATACGCGTTCGGTGAAGATTCTGGCAGTCGGTTGCGATTGCAGCTTTTCTACGTTACATCTTCTCACAGCAGTTCTTATTTGTTGTGGCGCTTGGGAAATCCGCATTCGCCCATTGGCTGCAACAAAGTGGTGATCCGAGTCAATGTTGACAACCCGGAACTTTTATCCATCGCAATGCCATCAGTTTGTTTTAGCATTTCACGATCCGAAGACCACCATTTCCCCTTGCATATATTGAACTGAGGAAACTGTGCGCTTATAATATGTCCGGCTCATCCCATTGGTCTTCCTGGGTAGCAGTGACATCTACGTGATAGCAGCCAAGGGTTTCTGGTGGTTGTTCGGCTGCACGAGTTCTGTTAAGGGTCCGAATATTCCACTTACAGATGCGAATGTCACTGTCGTTTAATCGTTTCCAAGGGTTGTCAAGAGTGAATCCATTTCTATCCAAAGCCATTAGTTGTATCGTTATATTTTTTGAGTCTCTTCCGAATTGGGTTGTGAGAACTGTGACGTCGTAGGCCGGTAGTGTGCTATTGGCCGAGGATGCCCTTGCCATCTTAGCCTGGGAGGTACGGCAAGCACTTTGCTAGGAACTTGATTGTTGAGCTGCTATATCAATCTGGGTTATAGGATAGTCAGCAACTTCCCGACCAATCGGCGAGCAGCAAGAATACACATGAGATAAGAGAGCATCTAGATAAACAGCACGAAAATTATATTTCGGCGTAAATTATATAAAGATCTCCTAGATGTTTCACTTATACAGAAGCTATATACGAATATGTACATATGTGTTGTGTCTGAACTCTATCACAGTTTTCTACATTCTACGTTCAACAACTGTGATCACCGAATAATCGGCATAATTTATCATTCTTCTGTCAGCTTTCCTATCAACTGGACAAAATGTATACTTATTATATTATATTATATATGTATTTAGAACTAGAAATAAAATATTCTGAATTAAAGTGACGTTCAGTGCGCAAGATCTAACTAGTCAGCATTTATATACTCGTATATGTACGCAGCTTGTCAATTACAAATGGTAGTATTATAGTCACAGAAATTATGAATAATATTCAGGCCACAGTTGATAGCGAGTTGATTTATTAAGTTTTTATTGAAATCGCCACATAATATAATATTTTGACAAGCCGAGGTTAAGTAAGAAACATACTCGTATCTTCGTCCCCTTTATCTTCTTCCCTGATTGAGTCAAACCACCAAGTCTCAGAAACATAAATTATATCTACTTGTTGCGAAGAAATAGTTTCCTAAATTCATCTATGCTCGGTTTGAGGCTTTGTACATTAATATGGCATGCTGTCAATCCAGAGTACCAGTCAGAAAAAATGATTAATAATAATAAATATGCAAAATTTATTGTAAAATAAAAGAATTTTGAAAAATATGACGCATACCTATAAAATAATGTATTGTATAGTACATATATTCTTCCTGGTAAACATTTTATCTTTTTTTTTTTATGTTGTATATATTTATGTTTTGTGCTCCAGCGTAAAATCGGTCATAAAAACGAATGATGTATCACAATGGTCAAACCTTTCAAGAGAGTTTTATTGATGAAATAATTTTCATCTGTGCCATCCCTGCTCTTCTTAACGTAGACAAAACTATCACGAGTTCTTGCAGAGACCAAAATACCCTCTTTGCGTAGCAGGAGAGCATGACGCAACAAAGAGCTATTTTCCCGTGTTAAACTCTCTTGTAAATAGATGCGCTTGTAGTTCATGTTGCTGATATCAACCACCTGAAAAAAAGTCCCCCAGCTGTTCAAGAGTCAATCCACTTTTTTGTGGAAAGCGGCAAGCAAAGCTCGTGGCTCAGTGTAGGAAGATAGTCCAATTAACAAAGGGCCATGATCGTCTGTAGATTTAAATTCTAAACAGAACGCATCGAAATGTGGTGAAATTTTGTGATATAATTTGGCAGCTATGGTTTTACGGCATCAGTGGAATCTTCATCTGGTCCTCGTGGTATGCCGCTCACAATCACATCCCGAAACCGTTATTTTCTCAGTAGATCACTAATTCCTCTCTTATGAATTTATTTTCTTCTCGAAGTGCACATAATTCACTCTCAAATTAACCCACTCTATTTTCAAGGGAAGAAACGGCATCCCCAAGTTTTTCGTTGAAGCTGCATTCAATTCCTTGAAGCAAAGTTTTGAATTTGTGAATAAAGTAGATCGTTCGAAACCCTGCAGCTTTATGAGGCAACACCCAAAAAAGTCATTATGGCGGCTTATGACAATAATACGCCAGCGACACTGTACCGCGTCAAAGATTGTCAAAGATCCTCTTTCAAATATCACATTTTTGATTGACCCTGGCCCGGATATCTCAGCCATTCCTTCGTCACGTTTCAAGGTACCCAATTCAAAACCAAATTAAATTATTTCTGCAATAAACGGTTCGGCAATCCCTGTCTTTGGAACACAAATTCCTCCGGAGGCATATGCCATTCGGCCTTCGAAACGCAGCCCAAACGATCCAACGCTTTATGCACTAAGTCACTTTATCTTCTGCTACGTAGACGATATACTAGTCGCTAGTAAGTCGGAAAAGCAACACGAAAGCCATTTTGGTATTTTGTTCCACACTACAGTTCTAGGAATTTTAAGTTTCGATAGAGGGGAATCAACCATCAGAAGAACAAGCGATGGATGAGCAACAATCTTTAAATATTCTTAATTATTACGATAGCTGTAAAGCCAATCTCGCAAGGACCAATTTACAACCTTTTAACAACTATTTTCAAAGTTAAAAATACACAAAAGAATTTTACATTGCCTAAAGACTGTCAAATGGCTTTCACAAGGCAAAGCAAAAATTGGCTGCATTTCTCACACATCCCATAGAAAGTGCTACATTTTTCATCACTACGGATAATTTAATTTTAATTTAATTTTGGTGGGGGCGAATGCCCCCATTTATTCGGCTTAATACAAGCTATAACTTAAAAAATAAACTTAAACTAAAACTTAAAACTAAGGTTGGTTGGAGTGGTGAAGGAGAACAGATTTGAGGTAGGAAGTGGTGCGGTGAAAGTCAAAGATGGTAGGGTTTGAGTTGATTTGACGTAGCATACGGGAGATTGGTTCGTTCGCGCCATAGGAGGTGTGGTGGGTTGGTAGATAGAAGAGTCGAGGGGTACGTAGATTACGAGGGTTAGTGTTGAGGAAAATGGAGTTGTGAAGGGACGCGCATTCAACGTGACCTGAAAGGAGTCGATGAATGAAGAGAAAGTCTGCTGCATCTCTGTTTAAGTTTAAGTGTTTAAGTTGATAAGGTTGAGACGATTTTGATAGGGGGGCAGATTAAAAGGATCGTCCCAGGGCATACCTCGAAGAGCAAATCGAAGAAAACGACGCTGAATGCTTTTAATTCTCGAGATATGAACACGATGATATGGGGACCATACTTGACTGGCGCACTCTAGGAGGGGGCGAACAAAGGTAATATAGAGGGACCTGGTCACGTATGGGTTGGTGAATTCTTTGGACCACCGTTTTACAAAACCTAGTGCAGAGTTGGCTTTGAGGATTATCTCATCCATATGTAAACGGAAGTTGAGCTCGCTGTCACACAAAATGCCAAGGTCGCGAAGAGACTGTACGGAGGAGATAGGTTGGTTATGGAGAAGATAGAGTCGGGGAGGAGAAGCTTATGTGAGAAGGTGATGGATTGGCATTTGGCGATGTTAAGTTCCAACGAATTTTTGAGGCACCAGATCGAGAAACTATCAAGATCTTGTTGAAGGAGGAAAGAGTCATGGGGAGATTAAATGGTTTTGAAAAATTTGGTATCGTCGGCGTAAAGGGAGACAGACGAGTGTTTGATGATCATATCGAGATCATTTATGGTTAATATAAAAAGAAGGGGACCGAGATGGCTGCCTTGTGGAACTCCAGAGGTGGCCAAAAATGGAGCGGACTGGGCTGACCTAAAACGAACACTGTAAAAACGGTTTTCGAGGTAAGAGGATATCCATTTTAACAATATGGGTTCAAAGCCGAGGGCAGACAATTTAAAGATAATTAACCGATGAGAGATTTTATCGAAGGCTTTGCTAAAATCGGTTGCAACTACATCGACTTCATTGCCATTCTCTAGGGCAGAGAGGGCAAAGGATACGAATTCAACGAGATTTGTGGTGGTTGACCTACCCTTTAAGAAGCCATGTTGTCTAGGGGAAATAAGTGATTTGCATTGGAAGCTTAGAGCTTCATACAAAATACTTTCGAAGAGTTTGGGTATATGGGAGAGTTTAGCGATGGGACGATAGTTGGTTATTTCATTCTTTGATCCTTTCTTGTGGATCGGGGTTATGAAGGAGGTTTTCCAAACCTGAGGAAATTCTCCTTGTGAAAGGGATAGACGGAAGAGATTGGAAAGGGCAAGGGAAAGAGAGGAAGAACATTTTTTAAGAAATATGGCAGGGAGGCCATCTGGGCCGGGTGTGAATTCGTCATTGAGTTGGTGTAATTTATGTTCGATATGAGACGGATCAAAAATATGAGAGAGAAGTGGGCCATTAGAGAAGTTCAGTAGGTAACTAAAATAGGATGGATCTGGTACAAAGGAGTCGTTGGTGAAGGATTGTTTAAAAAATGTGGCAAATAGGTTGGCAATGGTGAGTGGATCGGTTGATGACCTGTTGTTGAAAGAGAGGGAAGGAGGGTAACCATCGGACTTTCTTTTGTAGTTAACAAATTGGAAAAAGGACTTAGGGTGGTTTATAAGGTTGACTTGCGCATTGTTAAGGTAGCGCTGGTAAAGGGAATCGTAAAGTTCGGTGAAATGAAGATAAGCACCAAGATAGTTGGAATAGTCGGTAAAGGATCTGGTACGCAGGAAAACAGCCCATAACTTATTTCTCTTATTTCGTAAGGAACGAAGCTTGCGATTATACCAGGGAGGACTAGTAGATGATGTTTTAAGGCGGGAAAACGGAACGTAAAGGGAAAAAGAATTAAATATTTCTTTATAAAAAATGGATAAGGCATCATTTATACTTAAGTTGTGAAAGTTAAAGTGGGATCTGCTGAGATATTCACTGATTTTGTGAAAGTTTGCTTTATGAAAGTCGTGGGATGAGAGAGTTGTGTGGGGAGTGGACTGGAATGAAGAGTTATGAAAAAATGAAAGTAGAAGGGGGGGATGGTAGTTATCGATTGTTGAGAGAGATAGGGGACAAAGTGAGACTGAGGAGTTAATTGGATCTGTTGTGAAAATAAGGTCTAATTGCCTGCCCATATAATTGGATATACCACTGACTTGGCATAGACTTGAGTCTGTTAAGCGATCTAAGAAGAGACATTCCTTAGCTGAGATGGCATTTGAAGCGATGAAAAACGATTGATCATCTGATGGAGTCCACTGTAGCTGAGGAAGATTAAAGTCGCCGAAAATAAGGATATCATCAGTAGGGTCTGACAGGTCAATTAAATGATCGATCGCATCAATAACAAATTGGTAAGATTCGATAGGTTGAGCTGGTAGGATGTAGCAACATATAACGTAAAGGGACTTGAGAGGCAGTGATATTTTTATTGCGACAAAGTCGGCTTTAGAAGATGAAGAAATTGTAATGGGAGAAGAGTTAAGGCTGTTGTCCATCGCCAGTAGGACGCCTCGACAGGGGGAATCTTTATTTGTGCGGGTAGGATCGTCGTCGCGGAAAACATTAAAAGTAGGAGGGAACAATTCCTGGTTCTTTATGTCGGAAATCAAATTGGTTTCGGTCAAGGCGTAAATATCAAAGGGAAGAGCATGCGATTGACGTAGGACAGCATTGGTTTTAGAGCGAAGACCTCTTACATTCTGGTAGTAAAATGTAAGAGGGATGTTGTGGGATGGAGGTGTGGGGGGCAGGATGGTTTAAGCGCTGGCAAGGGAGGCACGTTATGGACGAAAAAATTTGTCGTGGTCGGCTCGGCTTCGTTGTAGGTGTGATACTCGCTTAGAGTGAACATAGTTGCCGAATGCAGCAAGGTCGTCTGCTACTTTCTGAGGGGACATGTTAAATATCTCGTGGTACCTGACATAAAGGTTCCTGAGACTGATAGGGTCGGTAGGGAGGCCTTCCTGCTGGATGGAAACCATGATGCTGGTTTTGGTTTTCCCTTCGTAGCAGACCGAGTCAGATTTGTTATGTAAATAGGCAAGAAAGAGACGAATGTTTTCGTATATCTTTCGTTCTCTGAGCCTAGAGAGAGCATATCGACTTTCTGTAGTGCCATTGGTTTGCTGTGTTAGCTTAACAGTGGGGGGAAAAAGGGGATCAAGAATAGGAGCATTGGAGGAGGGAGATAGAGATAAATGATTGGATATGGAGTTGGACGAGGGATGAGATGTGGGGTTTAAGGTATGGGAGTTAATGAAGTTAGGGTACTTAGCTCCAGTTTTAAGGTCGAAGTTGGGAATTGGGTTGCTAGCTGGGTTTGGTGGCGTAGAAGGTTGAGAAGGAATAATATGGGTGGTTGGGGTTAAGTTGAAAGAGTCGCGTTGGCGCGGGGACTTCGGTGGAACGGGGGGAATTGGGGGATTACAAGATTGGTGTGTAAGGGCTTTGTGTCGGATAAGTGAGGAGGGAGGACTAAAATTGGGGAATAAGTTTGTTTTGAAGCTCCAGTTGGGGTCGAGATTAGAGCTTCGTTTTTTGGAAGCATATTTTTTATTTGGAAGGGGGTTGGAGAGGGGTCTTTTTTTAAGTTTATTATTAACACTACGATTATTTTTAACACTTTCATTACTCTCGAGATGTGCGTTTTCTCGTTCTTCAGAGCATTTTGAAATTCTTATCTTCCCAGGTTTAGTTGTCTTGCCAGGAGGAGTAGGGAATAACCACGAATATTTGGTTGGGATGTTGACTTTGAAGCTGCAGGAACTGTTGGAGTCAGCGGGGGAAATCATCTGGCACTCGCTAATGGTGATAGCGTAACTTCGGTGAAAGAAATTCCGCACCCAAGAAACATCAGCGTGTTGAGGGGCTCTTCAACGAAGAATGCCGTATGGTTTCCCTGTTTCAGCTTTTCGAGTCTATTTTTCCAATCGGAGGGGGTCCATGAAGTTCCAAATTGATTGAGCAGTTTGCGTGGAGCGGCGACGGGCGGGATTTTAGTTGGTAAAGGCAAGACGGTTTCGGTTTCTGTTGTTAGGGTGGCTGGTGGAGTATTAGAGAATGATGGCAAATGAGACTCCGTGTCTACTAATTCATTATGAATTGAGACATTGTACGGGGAACTAGCCTGGAACTGAATTTGATCGGGTATTCCATCGATTTTGTTGGAAGCCAATCTCACTTCTTTACCGATTTCGGCAACGGTCAACCGAGTTGCTATGAGTTCCTCACTGACATCAATCATTTTTAGGGTCAGGTCATCGAGCGTAGAATCTGATGGATGCGGGATGTGATGTGTTGTTTTGGAGGAGGATTGAAAAAGCAAGTCGAGATCAGTACGGAGAAGGTTGATAGAGTCGTTTATGTGTGTGAGTTCGTTGGACTTAAGGAGGTTGGCAAAATTTGTTTTGAGGAAAGCTTTAATTCCGTCGAAGTGATATTTGATCACTTCGCTCTCGTTGTCGTGGTTAGATTTGCTTTTCGATAGGTTTTGGATCGCTGCCAGTTGCTTTTCGATCATTCTTCCTGTGGACTTGTAAGCATCCACATTACTATCAATGCAGTTTATTGAGTCTTCAATCTTTTCTATTCTGTCCAAAATAGTTCTGCTAATATGACCATTCTAGGTTAGCATCGCATTGATAGACTCGTTGTTGCATTTAATTGCCAACATAACGTGAGCCAAGGTGATCTCTTTGCACTCGTCGCAGTAAAAATTGAAAAAACTGCAATACTCCTTGAGGTAGGTTATGGATCTCCGGGTTAGTCAGATGCATATGGCATGGAATGATTTTCCACAGAGACCATTGCATGCTACCCATTCGGCGTTGGGGTCAACAATTGAGCACAAAACACTAGCACAGCACTTTTCCATTATTAGTTTATTGAGGTTAATTATTGTTTGGATTTGTTTTTTTTTTTGTTTTTTTTTTTGTTGTTGTTTTGTTTTCGTTTTGGTTTTGTTTTCTTTTGGGGTCAAAACTGGCACAGTTGAGTTTGAGGAATCGGCAGACAAAACTAGGTCGACGAACAACGGTAGATATACTGAGTCGGCAGTTTACGGGACTTTGAAAAAAAAGTGGAAAATATTAACTGAACTCGGTATACGGGAGAAAAAGAAAAACACGTCCGCACAGGTTGACAATTGAAAAGGCATACATCTAGCGCTGACGTTGGAGCAGCAGTTATACAGCAACTGAAAGGGGAGCATTGGGAATCAATTGCCTTCTTCAGCAAAAAGCTTTCGCCCACAAAATCCAGGTCTTCAGCATTCGATAGAGAACTTCTGGCAATCTACCTGGATAGTCAACACTTTTAGAATTTTGCCGAAGGTGAAGATTTTCGCGTCTTCACAGACCACAAACCTCTTACTAAGGCTGTAGTCCCAGGCAAGAGCGACAACTCGATTTTACATCCCAGTTCACAAACGGTATAAAATATTTCATAAGCTCATTAAATGTCGTACACGACACCCTCTCACAAATACAGATTCAATCGAGCTGGTCCTGCCTGGTATCGAAGATCTTGCTAAGTCATAAGCCGACGACAAAGAACTGATTACACTCAAGTGTAATAATCTCGCAAACAACAAAATCAAGCTGGTACCTACTAAAATACCTACTTTGAACCTACCCTTATGGTTTGAAACCTCCACCAACAACAGGCCATATCTTCACGAAAACAAACGGAAATCGATGTTCAAGTCAATCCAATCTCTCGTCCACCCAGGAATTCGCGATACGTGTAATAAAACAATATGAATTCTCTTCTGGGTAAAATAAACAGCGACATTAATACCAGGGCGAAGGATTGCATCCCATACCAAAAATAGAAAGTCATTAGACATACTAAATCGCTATGCGATCAAATAAATACATATGTACTCGTATGTACGAATTCAGTACATACGAGTACATACGGATACTGTCGGTCCACTTCCTTTATCAAACGGCTATAAATACATGTCAACAATTGTAGACATATTCTTCAGATAGCCAGAGACATAAATGCAGATACGATTGTGAGTACCTATGTCTGTGAACGCGTTACAAGGTTTGTAACACTATTACCA
The DNA here is from genome assembly GCA_949129095.1 of Volucella bombylans. Classification (NCBI taxonomy): domain Eukaryota; kingdom Metazoa; phylum Arthropoda; class Insecta; order Diptera; family Syrphidae; genus Volucella; species Volucella bombylans. The sequence goes on along the minus strand of OX422140.1, from coordinate 164,716,766 downwards.
CGGGTCAAGGTTCGCAATTCGAATCGGAACTAATCAAAGTCTTTGGGATGTCGCGCACTCGCACTACCGCCTACCACCCACAGGCCAATGCATGGTTGAGAGGTTTCACTGCCTACTCAAAACAGCCATTCGATCATCTTGAAAAAACTGGACACAGATGCTTCCTTTAATATTATTGGGCATTTGCACCTCGATTAAAGAGAATTTAAAACACACGCTTGCCGAACTCTTATACGGAGAAAATATTAAAGTGTCGAATAATTTATCTTCATCAACTAGGAAAGTTAATGATTAATTTAAACTTATCGACCAACTTCAAAAATATTACAGAAACATACCAAACATAACACTCGGAACAAGGAAAACTAAAGCACCAGTCCACAGCCCTAAAAATGTATACACCTGCGTGCACGTTTTGATAGGAACTGATAGGGCAAAATAAAGTCTAGAATCGGCTTATGAAGGCCTTACAAAGTAATTAGGCGCCTTAGAAAACAATTTGTGATAAAGAAATTAGGACGACCAGCAACGATTTCAATTGACAGGCTTAAACCCAGCTGGCAGCTGTCTGGGAGGGTGGTGATGTAGAAGTTCACGCATAGAGGGCAAATGACTTGGTAGAGAATGACACAAAATCTCCACTAGATAGCAATAACAAAATACGAATTTTAAAGGTTGGTATAAGTGGATTGGGAAACAAATTGAATAAAAGAGATTAGAATATTGGTAACGATCAAGGAGTGTCGTTGCGCTCTGACCTCTCAGTTAATATTATTAAAGTAAACTTATACTGTACTAGTAAGTGTATTTTACAAAAGTTACCATAAAGTGCTTTGAATTTTAAAATTCCCTCCGCGGGATAGTTTAACAGTGATATACGAGGGCAGGTCAATAAGTCCGTGACTTTTTGAATTTCTGACCTCTTTACTGAAACAGCAACACTGCTCCTGTCAACAGGCATCTGTCAGTTGACTCCTGTCAAAATTTAAACTTGCTGCGTCAGTTAGTTTGTGTTTGACAGCTATTTTTATCAGACTACTCACTAATTTCAGGAGAAAATGGAAAAAAGTGAATTTCGTGTGCACAACTTCACAGGAAGGTTTGGTGTTGTTTAATCGCAATATGGAGGAGTTTTTGCGCCGTTTTGTAACCGTGGACGAAACATGGATCCATCAAAACACACCAGAGAACAAACAACAGTCAAAACAGTGGGTTTCTAAGGGTGAATCGGCGCCAAAGAAGGCCAAGGTGGGTTTGTCAGCCAATAAAGTTATGGCGACTGTTTTTTGCGATGCACGCGGGATAATCCACATTGACTACCTTCAAAAGGGAAGAACAATCAATGGGGAATATTATGCCAACTTATTGGACCGATTCAATGACGATTTGAAAAAAACCGACCTCATTTGGCCAAGAAAAAAGTTCTTTTCCACCAAGACAATGCAAGGGTGCACACATGTGCAGTTGCCATGGCAAAAATCCATGAATTGGGCTATGAATTGCTCCCTCATCCACCCTATTCTCCAGATTTGGCTCCGAGCGACTACTTCTTGTTCCCAAACCTGAAGAAATGGCTTGGTGGAAAAAGATTTGACTCCAATGATGAAGTCATCTCGCAAACAAAGGCCTATTTTGAGGACCTCGACAAATCATTTTTTTTGGAAGGGATTAAAAAATTGGAGAAGCGTTGGACAAAGTGTATAGAGCTCAAGGGAGACACGTTGAAAAATAAAATTATTTTTTTATCAAAAAATCTGTGTTTTATTCAAAAAGACTTATTGACCCGCCATCGTAAGAAGATAAAAATCAAAACTGTATAATTTGTTAGAAAATAATGTGACAACTGCAAGAAAAAAACATACTTTTCAGGTGACGCAAAAAAATAAAAACGTATTTTTTTGTTACTGGAAAAAATATAAATTTTTTATGCAATAAATAAATAAAAATAATGAATTCAATGAACAGACATATCCATATCTTGGAAGGGAGCTAAGGAGATTGGAGGCAATGGGATCCGTGGTCTGCTAGATATCACAGCGCAGCGCGTCAATCCTGGTCTCTTGCGTTCCTCCATCATTTTAAACTACTTATAAAGGTTGTAAAAAGGTGCATTTTGTCGCGTTCAGTTTCATATTGTGTCTGTATTAAAAAAGTGGCACAAATAGAAATAGATTTTGGGGTCAATTCTGAGGTCCTTACCACCTTAAGCTGACCAAATGAGCCATGAACTTGTTCTTAATTGTATGGTTTTAGTCAAGCTGAGCACTCTTTTATTAGACTCACCAAAAGACATCTCACATATTTTAATAGATTTCTTGCCTACGTGTAAATGTCATGATTGTCTGGCAATATCAACAATTTTAGTAATATGGAAATGTACCGTCCTTTTCATAAGAAAAAAAACCAAACGAAAGAAGAAAAAGAAATAACCGTCATTCTTTTGGCAAGCGTCACGGCGAACGAACGCGTACAGAATTAATAATAAATAAAAATTATTGAAATAGTTAAAAAGAGAAGTGTAAAATAAAACAGAAATTATAAATAAACAAAAAAAGAACAATAAATAAAATATAGTGTCTTTTTTAATTCAGGTGTGGGGTAAACAATAAAATGAATAAAACAAACTCAGAAAAATGTGCTTATGGTTCTGCTGAAATCGCCGAAGTTATTGGTGTGCCCGCTGAAACTATGGCGTCATCATTATTTCCCGCTGTTGCTGTTCCAAGTGTACTACCCGAATCATTTGCTGTTATTAACACCGATTCTGCTGCTGATGTTTTGTGTGAATCGCCTGATGTCCCGTCTGCTATTCTCGAAAGGACGCCATCCGTTGTTGCTGTTTCCAACTGAACCACAGCTAAGTCATTCGATGTCCCCGTTACTACAACGGACACATTGTCTGCCGTCCCGCCAATGTCCAAGTTTTGGAGGAACAACTTAAAACGTTGCGTTTGCTCTACGAAGTTGCTACAATTGCAGCAACAAATCAACAATATCGCAAGAGACGAAAGTCAGATGAATTCTCGACGCATTAATTTGGATGAGTTGCAAGCTGCTCTACCCACATTCACATGAGACGACGATATTGATATTACTAAATGATTGGATCAGTTCGAGGACTATACTCGCACATGTGAATTCAGCGAACAAGAAAAATGTTATAGCATTCTTCGCCGATTGGATGGAACAGCGAAATATTACGTGAACAATTTGGGCTGTGTTAATTGTGACACCACAGAAATGGGCATAGTCAAGGTGTTCAAACGTACAGTAAATCGTCAAGAAATCTATCGGCAGCTGCGAGATCGCACTCTTCGAGAAAATGAGTCTTGTCTAATATATGTGGGAGCAATACGGGGTGGCCCTGGTGTAGTGTTATTAGCAATCGCTTCTCACTCGGACGGTCAAGGTTCGAATCCTACCCATTGACAAGTTTTTCAAGTTTCTCATTTGTGTAATTGGAACTCAGACAGAAAAATTCTGCATGTGAAGGCATAACACTGACATGTAGATTTGGCTGTTGTAGAATTTCAAGCACAAAAAAATAGTGTGAATTAAAACCTTTGAATCACTCTGAGTGAAGAAAAACTCTCCGTCCTAGTTGGACTCCCACCCCTGTAGAGCGAATATCGAAACCAAATGCACCTGAGTTTCAAACCACTACAAAAAAACAATTTTCCTTTCTCCTCCTTCTTCCGCCCGCACCAAGGCAACAGTAAAAGGGTATTTAACCACTTAGGTGCGCGTAAATTATAAAACAAAAAAAATGCAATTTATTGCATCAAGGACGAGCAAATGACGAACAGGAGTTAGTTGATATCATCGATGGAATCCCGGACAATACTAACAGTATTACTTTCCGTTATGGTGCAAACTCCCTAAATGAATTGGTTCGTCGAATGGATCGTTACAAACAGAGCCGCACAAAATCAACTATAATTAAATCCAAACCAACGAGTACTAAAACAATTCCAACCGCTGTTACTACTGCCGTAAGATGTTACAACTGTTCTCAATTCGGATATTATAAAAGTGCCTGTCCGAAACCAACACGACCACCTGGTTCCTGCTTCACTTGCCACCAAATTGGACATCAGCACAGGGAGTGCCCAACTTTAAATAAGAGGAGGATGCAGATTGCAGCTGTGAACAATAATTCGTCATACCCAACTTCTGATATGGAAGAAGACCTAAATAACCCTATCCAAGTTATACAAATGGTAAGAGTGACTTTTTTGAATTATCAAGGTAGATGCACAAAATCCAGATTCAAAAAATTGTCTATCTCTCATTGATTCTGGTAGTATCATCCAATATTCAAGTGCTCCACCGTCCATCAAAATACCTGAAGTCTTAAAGCCGACCAATTACTTTGGTATCGGAAAACGAAGATTATACTCTTATGGTATAATATTTTGCTTTATTACATTTCGAAATGAAACTAAAACAATCCCTTTATTAGTTATAATTGATGGAATGATGGCAACGACATTGACTCTTGGAAGTGATTTTATGAATATCTTTAATAAACGTTTAGTTCAAACAAAAAATAAAAAAAATGTTACACAGCTGAAAAGTGATTTAAATAATAAAGCTGTAACTTCTGATTTATGCTTTTGTTTTGATTAGTAAGATAAGTAATATAAATAGAGTAGTTAGTGGCTCTGGCAGATGTGTGTCCTCTTCGGCAGCAGATGTCAGTCAACCCGATGTGCTTCTACCCGATGTGTCTCCACCTGATGTTGAGCTACAGATTGACGGTACTGAGACAATTATATCTGAAATTTGCGCTATTGATACGGGTATATTTAATCAAGAATTTGATGTATGTTCTGGTGTAACTAAACAACAATCTGATGTGTTGAAATCTGTAGTAACAGATTTTTATTTAAAACCCATAGACGTTAAATAAGAACCATATGATTATAAAATGAGAATTCGTCTGACCGATGATATTCCATTTCACTGCTCCCCGCGACCTTTATCAGTTCATGTTAAAAATGAAGTTAGAAAAATCACCGATGACTTGATCGCTAGGAGCATTATTCGACAGAGCCAATCTCCTTACGCTGCAGCGATAGTTGTAGCCAAAAAGAAAAGTGTTGAGATCCGTATGTGCATTGATTACCGTTTATTGAAGAAAAAAACAATTCGTGATAATTTTCCGTTGCCATTAATCGAAGATTGCATATCATTTAAGTCTAGTAAACGATGGTTTACACTAATTGATCTAAAGCATGGGTTTCACCAATGCTTAATGCATGAATATTCAGTTCGTTTAGCTTCGTTTGTCACACCTCATGGACAGTTCGAGTATTTGAGGATGCTATTCGGATTGAAGAATGCACCTGTTACTTTTCAGCGATTCGTTCATAATATTTTCCGAGACTTGATTGACGATAATAAAATCATTATATGTATTGAAGACATTTTGATTGCTACAGTTAATTGTGAATCTCATATAAAAATACCTAAAGAAGTCTTATCTAGAATTTATAAAAGGGGTTTGGAAATAAAGTTACAAAAATGTAAATTTGGGTATGCTGAAGTTGAATATCTGGGGTACTTATTCAGTTCAGCTGATATTCGACCAAGTGATGCATATATACGTGCTATTAAACGCTATCCGCTTCCAAGGAATCAAAAGGAGCTACAATCCTGTATTGATTTATTTTCATATTTTCGTAGATTCGTACCTTCATTCTCAAAAATAGCAAAACCTTTATTAATGCTCTTACGAAAGGATAGTTCATTCAATTTCTCTGAAGCATGAATTTTATGAATTACGAGATCGATTAATTACGGCTCCGGTGTTGGAAATTTACAGCCCTAATCGTGAAACGGAGTTGCATTGCGATGCCAGTAGTCATGGTTTTGGATCCGAATTAATGCAACGACAGGATGATGGTAAATTGCACCCAACTGCATATTTTTTTAAAACCACCTCACCCGCAGAATCTAAGTATCATAGTTTCGAATTAGAGACACTTTCTATAATTTTTTCTCTTCGCCGTTTTACAGTGTATTTGAAAGGAATTCCTTTCAAAATCGTTACGGATTGTAATTCGCTTACGATGACTTTGAACAAAAAGCAGGTAAATCCGAGAATTGCATGCTGGTCTCCAGAGTTGGAAAATTATAATTATTCTATATAATATCGTAGTGGTAGAGCTATGGGACATTCTGACGCATTCTGACAGCGCCCAGACCAATATTCTAGTCAATTCGTTACTACTATTGATTGCGACCAATTAGAATTTCAGATTCAAGTCGTACAAAATCGCGATCAGAAAATTAAAGAATTGAGAGACAAGTTAGAAAAAGGAGTTGGAGGGTTTCGAATTATACGATGATTTGGTTTTTCGGACAACTAATTCATATACCTTATTGTTGGTTGTCCCGGTTGAAATGGAAAAGAATGTGATTGATATGATTCACGAAAAAATAGGTCATTTGGGAGTAGATAAGAGCTGTGACAAAATTCGGAAAAATTATTGGTTTACAAATATGAGAGATAAAGTTAATCATTTTATACAAAATTGTATCAAGTGTATCATCTATTAAGTACCATCTCGTTCAAACGAACACAATTTGTATAGCATACCTAAAAAAAACAGTTCCTTTCGATACACTTCATATTGATCATTTTGGCCCTCTCCCGTCTATTAATTCAAAACGAAAACACATACTAGTTGTTATCGATGCATTCACTAAATATGTTCGACTTTATTCAGTAAATTCAACTATTACTAAAGAAGTTTGTTGTGCATTGGAAAAATATTTCAATTATTATAGTCGTCCTCGTCGTATTATCTCTGATAGAGGTACATGCTTTACGTCTCTTGAGTTCAGTAAATTTATATTAAAACTTTTGACCATGTCAAAGTTGCAGTCGCCTCACCACAGGCAAAGTCGAGGGTGTGAATCGCGTAATTAAAGCAATTTTATGCAAATTGACTGAACCTATGCAACATCCTGATTGGTCATCAAAACTGTCTCAGGTTGAATATGCTATAAATAACACCATCCGCAGCACAACGAAAGAGAGCTCAAGTCAGTTACTGTTTGGGGTGGATCAACGGGGTAACATCGTAGATGAATTATCAGAGTATATAGATGAAAAATTTAATGCCAGTGTTGATCGTGATTTGATTGACCTAAGATCAGGAGCACTCTCTGGCATCAATAAGTCGCAAGAATACAGACAACAGTATTTTCTAAAGCATAGTCGACCGGCTAGGTCGTACTCTGTTGGAAATTTGGTGGCCATTAGATATACAGACACTACAATGGGAACTAACAAAAAATTTATACAAAAATATCGTGGACCTTATGTTGTTCACAAAATATTACCAAATGATCGCTATGTAGTGCACGATGTTGATAATTGCCAATTGACTCAATTACCGTATAATGGTATTATAGAGGCTGCAAGAATTCATAAATGGGTAGAATCAAATGAGGTGCCGTCTGCCAAGGCCACTGAATACTCTGAGTCACTCGAACCAGAAGAATTGTAAATTTAGATAATTAACAAACAAAAAAGGGGGAAAATAGGTATATGCATAATATTGTATTTGTATTATTTGTATTATATGTGTATTTGCTGAATGTTGTATAAGATTTATATAGTATGCAGTGTGTAAATGGTAATGTACTATGCTTATTTTGATTGAGGTCAATCAAAGATTGTTAGATTGACCGAACTGTAGTAGATTCCTCGCCTACGTGACCTAAAATAAGTAAATGTCATGATTGTCTGGCAATGCCAAAAATTTTAGTAATATGGAAATATAGAAATATATATAAGAAATAACCACCATTCTTTTGACAAGCGTCACGGCGAACGAACGCGTAAAGAATTGAAAATAAATAAAATTATTGAAATAGTTAAAAAAAGAAGTATAAAATAAAACGGAAATTATAAAACGAAAAAAAAAATGAATAAAATATAGTGTCTTTACAATATGTATAACTAACTCCATTGCATGATTAATGCTTTTGCAAGCCCTACCTTATTCCCAACGATACGATGAATATTATTTCTTAAGTTCATTAGGTCTTTAATATTCATATAACTTACGTTTCATGAATGCATTTCTACATTTTTCTTTAATTTAACCCAAATGGACTAAAGCTATATTGCTGCGGAATGAAATATCACTAGAGCAAGCACGCGGTTTCCTCATCATTTCCCTCATCTACTCAAGAGGACATAGCGGTAACGAAATCATAAGAGGCCAAACCAAATCGACCAGTTTGCAGTGGCAAGGTACGAATGTGAATTTCTCAAGCGCTACAACAGACAAGAACTACTGTGAGAGGATATAACGTAGAAAAGATGCAATCGCAATAGACTTCCAGTATATTTGCAGAAAGCATATCCCGAAACCTCTTAACAACTCCTATGCCACCAGCCTGAGAGTGTATAATGACGGCTGAGACTAACATCCTGCCGTCAGGTAAATAAATCATCCAACTTAGATAACGGCAGCCAAGATTTCTGTCCACCTGACCAAATAGAAGTGAGGATAGCTGATGGACCTAACGGCTTATTGGCCGAGGTATTCAAATTGATGTAAGTGATTTTACGGAGAGTGTACACTAACCTATGTCTCAGGTCTGGCTATAAGAATGTAAGCCCGATGAATGGAATCCCAAAGTCCTTTGTCAGATCCACAAAAGAAGAGATCCCTCAACTGCGCCTACTACAGAGGTATAAATCTTCTTAACATTTCTTACAAGATCTTATATGCAATATGGTGTGAGCATCTGAAGCCCTTCGTTAACAAATTGGTTGGCCCCTATCAGTGTGGTTTGAGGACAGGAAAGTCCACAGTCGACCATATTTTCATACTCCGACAGATCTTGGAAAAAAACTGAAGAAGTTCAAATTAATACCCACCATCTTCGTCGATTTTAAATGCGCATATGGCGGCATTCATATAGATGAGCTATATATCGCCATGTTCAGCTTTGATAGCCCGTCCGTCTGTGTTAAGTCGACAACGACGTAACAGAGACCTTTAATGTCAAAAAAGGTTTTAGACAAGGTGACGCACTGTTATCTAATTTCCTTAGCAGCGAACTCGAAGTAATTATGCGGAACACTACAAGCGAACTCTGGAGGCACAACCTTTCAAAAATCTATGCAACTACTAGCGTACTCCAATGATATCGATTTAACTGCGGACGGTCATCGGTAATTTCTCTACTATTGATACGGAAGCTACTAAGGCGTTTTTAGCAGAAAATGAGGACAAATCAAAGTTTATGCTGTCAGCAAGAAGAAACACATTACATCGACGATTCAGACAGTTATAACTTTGAGGTAGTAATGGACTTCGTCTATCTTGGCTCTGCTATCAAGTCGATCAAGATCAGTATGTGTGTCAATGACAATTTACGTTAGAATGACCATATATTCGATATCGCCAAAAATGTTACAAAATGTCTAAGTTTCCTCAAACGATGTTAAAAATTTTTCACTCCCTCTGATCTGGCCTCAATATATAAAGCCGGAAGCTTTGGAATCTTATGCTGACGAAGACCCAATTTATCGATTCGTAGTTGTTTGCAGCAACTTGACTTTTGCACATCCCCTATCTGGAAAATTCTGCGTAAAGATATTGTCCTTAAGGCTTATGAGATCTAATTGGTGTAAGAGCTATAGCCGCGTGACAATTTATCCTGTCTGGTGTTTAGTGATTGGGCTTTAAATCAACAGGAAGTTAACCCAGTTTTTCATCGTAAAATTTTGTTAAATGATTAAGGTCATTTCTGTTTTTTTTTTTTTTTTTATTGGCCCGGGTCTACCCCGGACAACTTTATTAAGTTTATTAACAAGCAAAACTTAAAGCTAGAGTTAAAAACTAACAAAGATATATTTAACCTAATGGGGCGAGGAGAAGTGGTGGACGGGGGAGATGTTAAGGGAGTGGCATACTGAGCAGCGCTTTTTTTATTTCTTGTTTGCTGCTATTTAGGTCAAAGACTTCGGCGTAGTTGCTCGTTATACGCAACATTCTAGATATGGGGTCAAAGTGACCGTAGTTGATGCGGTGAGTTCGGATCAGGAAGAACGGGACAGATCTTAGATTACGGGGATTGGGAGTGAATACAATATTTTGCGTTATTCTCGAGCTGTCGATATTTCCAGTCAGTAACTGGTGGATAAAAAGTACATCAGCGACTTCACGACGTTTTTTTAGGTTATGCATGCTAATTAATTTTAGCCTATTTTCATAGGGGGGTAATCCAATGGATCGGCCCAAGGTAGACCACGAAGTGCAAAACGGATAAACCTGCGTTGGACTGTTTCTATTCTTTGAATGTGGGTTAGTTTATAGGGTGACCAAACTTGGCTGCAATATTCGAGAAGAGGCCTTACAAAAGTAATGTACAGGGACTTTGTAACGTAAGGGTTGGAAAATTCTTTTGACCAGCGCTTGATAAAGCCGAGTGAAGAGTTAGCTTTATTTATAATGCTGTCAATATGTGAGCCGAAATTCAATTCTCTATCACAAATTATACCTAGATCCCGTACTTGGGTAGTGGAAGGAATAGGCTCATCGCAGATGAAGTAGTTTCTTGGAGGGGGAGATAGACGTTTACGGTTATCGCTTGGCATTTGCTGACATTAAGCTCCAAAAAGTTTTGCTTGCACCATACCGAAAACTTATTCAAGTCATCTTGCAGGCAATGGGAGTCAGAAGGCAATGAGATGGCTTTGGAAATTCTCATGTCATCAGCGAAAATAGAAAGATTAGAGTTCGCTAAAATGAGATTTATGTCATTAATTGTGAGGATGAAGATGATTGGACCAAGGTGACTAGCCTGAGGGACACCAGATGTTGCTTTAATGGGTTCGGATATTGAAGATCTGAAGATGACCCTGTATTCTCGGTCTTCTAAATAGGATTTGGTCCACGCCACAAAATTTGCAATGGTTTTTGGGTCGGCAGAAGATTCACTAAGAAATTTAAGAGTAGATGGGTAGCCGTCTGACTTTCTTTTGGTAGTAATAAACTGGTAGAAGTGTTTAGGGTCTGAGACTGAGCTAAATTGCATGCGGTAGAGGTACTCAAGGTAAAGAGACTCACAAAGCTCACAAAAACGATTATATACCAATCGATAATTACTGTAGTCGGAATCAGATCGAGTTCTTAAGAATTTGTGCCACAACTTGTTTCTGTTATTACGGAGAGAGCGCAACTCATTGTTGTACCAGGGAGGAGCTGATATGCAGTCCTTTCGGAAGGTATACGGAACAGATTGGGCAAAGCAGGAGAAAATTAACGAATAGAAAGTTGATAGGGCAAGATCAATGTTAGTTGTCTCAGCAATAAAGTCAAAGTTAATGTTGCTGATGAGGTTTTTAAGTTTGTTAAAGTCGGTTCTACGGAGGTCAAATGAAAATGAATTTTCCGAATCGACACAGGTGTTGCCATTTTCATATGAATATATAATTTACAAGAGGGATGAAGGCGGTCTAGGGTAGAAAGAAGATGATCACTCCTATAAACGACACAGTTATCTGAATCGGATGTGAAGACAAGGTCGAGTTGTCTGTTCATTGTATTAGGTATTCCACTAATCTGATGCAGACTTGAGTTGGTTAGGCAGTCCACCATCAATATTTCTATTACAGATGTCGAATTACGAGAGACAAAATGAGACGAATCATCGGAAGGCTCCCATATAAGGTAAGGGAGGTTAAAATCTCTTACTAGAACAATGCAATCTTCAGGTTGTGCATCCTCAGTCAAAAAATCAACTGCGTGAACTACAGGTTGATAAGACTCAATGGGTTGAGATGGATGAATGTAGCAACAAAGTACGTAAAGACATCGTTTGGGGAGCGTAATGTTGGCACATACTAACTCAAAGTTGTCAGTGTGGGGAATATCGACAGGAGTTGCGTGAAAGCAGTTCCGGATTGCTAGTAAAACACCGCGGCCATAAGGATTATCAGCTCTTTCAAATCCATCTTTTCGAAAAACGTTGAAATTTGGTGGAAACAGCTCATGATTTTTAATGTCTGGGATTAGATTTGTTTCAGTAAGAGCAATTAGGTCATAGGGAAACTTTTGAGAATTGAGATATACCGAGGAGATTTTAGAGCGCAAACCTCTTACATTTTGGTAGTAAATGGACAGGCATTGTGGACTGTAGGATACAGATTTCAGTTTGTTTGGAACTGTAATAGTTTTTAAAATTTGAACGAGTTCTTTGCAAATGGGAAAGACGTTTGGGGCTGACATGCGAAGACAACGTAGAAAGATCATTATGAACTTCGTCGGAAGAGATGTCGAAACTCTCATGGTAGCGAACGAAAATTTGCATTAATTCCGCTGGCTTAATAGGAAGACCTTCTCGTTGAATTGAAACCATTATGTTGGTTTTGGTTATGCCATCAATGCAAACGGAGTTGGGTTTGTCGTGTAAGTAGGCAAGGTAGAGCCGAACATTTTCATAAATGCGGCGGTCTCTCAAACGAGATACTACATAACGACTGTCATCATTCATATCAGAAAATTTTTGAGTGAGTTTGACAGTTGGTGGAAGGAGTGGGTCAAGGTATTTTGGGTGAGAATCGGAGGCACGAGCGGATGATGAAGGGACAGGATGGTCAAGCACCCCTGAACTAGAATCTTGACTAGTGAGGGGGGTTGGATCAGGTGGATTGATAGATGAAGATGAGGAATGGGTGGTTGGGTTTAGTATATGGGAGCTAATAAAATTAGGATATTTGTCGGATGGGGCAGTGTTAGTTGGAACTTGGGTAGAAGGCGCAGGAGCAAGGTTAAATGAAACTCTGTTTTGAAGCGGCTTTAAAGATTTGGTGAGCGGAGGGAGAGAATTTGGTGTAGCGACTCTGGTATTCTTTTTAGATGGTGCAAAGGGGGGAAGGAGTGAGGAGAATCTTGGAAAGATATTGGTCTTAAATGACCAGTTTGAGTCGGGATGTTGATGGGATAGGGCAGAATTGTTCGGGCTATATTTTCTTTTAATAGTAAACTTATTATCTACCATATCCTTCCGTTGGGTGATGACGTATTTAGTGGGTATACGTATTTCAAAACACTGGCCGTTTTTGCTCTTGACTTTGCCAACTTGTTTACATTTGACGTCTTGTATACCGAATTTACTATTAAAAAGGGCTTTGATCCAGGACGGGCTTGCGTGACGTGGGGCAACTTGGAGGAAGAAAGTAGACAGTTCCGGTTTTTTGATGGCTTCAAAATTCATTTTATTTAATTTTTGAATTCTGTTGGTCCATTCAGGGAGAGTCCAGGATGTCCCAAAAGCCCTACTTATTGGCAATGGTCTTGGGACGGGATTGGTGAACGAAGTTGCATTTATCGTAGAGGGTTGAACGTGGGCTTCGGCGGTAGCGGCTATTGAATGAGTTGGGGCTGAAGTGGTTGAAGGTGATGTATATAGCTCGTCGTGTAAGGATTTGTTACTCGGGCTTACTGCAGATGGAGGCGCACCCGGCTTACTAGGGATGTGCTTTAATTCCTCCAATATCAGCATCGTGGTTGATCTAGTGGATGCAGCTTCCTCACTAAGAAAATTGAGGTCATGTTGGATGGCTCCGATGTTTTCGGTATGTTCAGCATGCTTGAGATGTAGAAGAGTTGATTGGTCAGCCAATGTTGACATAATTTTTCCCAACTGAGTTGAAGTTGACTGAATCGCTGGTAATGTGTTTGAGCAGAGAGACTTATCATAATCTGCTAATTTAGTGATTTTAGAGTGCAGAGATTGAACAGCTGATTTTATGGTGGTTATGCTGTTATCGATCGAACAGTTTAGATTGTCATGGCTCTCTGAAATGAGTTTGGTTATATTTTCACTGCTGAATTGAACTTCGCATTTCAGCACTGCAATCGAGTCTGCAAGCCCAATTGGTTGCTGATTATTACATTTTATAGCCAGCATAATATGTGCCAGGGAGATGGTCCGGCACTCTACACAAAAAAAGCTGAATATGCGTTTAGACTCTTCGAGATGAGTTTTAGTTATTAATTATTATTATTATTTTTATTTATTTTTTTTTTTGTTTTTTTAAAGACACTGTGTTTTGATGACACTGAGAACGAAGTCACTGTGTTTTGATGACACTGAGAAGTTATGGTGTAAGTGAATGGGAACAGGTAATGTGGTTCGAATGGGGTCAAAAAAGAAAAAAGTCAAATAGAAAAACAATTATCCACAAATTATCGCGGAGCGAAATTAAAACACGTCCGAACTTGACGGTGTCTAAGACGACTTGTTAAACGACTACGTGAACAAGCGTCATATTTGAGGAGAGGACAATCCTCAAAAAGACGCAATTGCATCCAGAAAAAGGCACGGTATGGTGCGGGTTGTACACCGGTGGCATCATAGTTATTTCTTCGAAAATGAGGCTGTAGCACAAGTTACTGTCAATGGGCAACGGTACAATGAGACAATCAACGACTATTTATTCCTAAATTTGCGTGATATCAATGTGGACGAACTGTGACTCCAACAGGATGGTGATCCACCCCACACTACCAACAAAAACAACGCTTCACTGTAACTACGATTTAACAATAGATTAAAAGAAATTGAGCCGTCAATTGGCCACAAAGGACGTGCGATTTGACCCCATTGATTTTTTTCTGGATGCTACCTCAAGCCACTAGTTTATACCGATAAATCAGTAACGATTGACAATTTACCCAATATATGCCCCCAAATGTGGGCAAAAATTATTTTCAAATATTAAATGGCATAAATCCTTCAAATGAATTTAATAAATCGTCATCAAATTAATTTTTTTGTGTTTTATTTGAATAAAAAAGTCTTAACCTCTTCAAAAGAACCCTTCCAAGAACAAATCAAATAACTTTATTAAATTGCTTGTTGAGCACCTTCACAAGAAAACACCTCATTGGAGGTTTCAGGTAACATTAGCAACACTCCTAGAGATTCTGGATCCTTCAGAAGTAATGTGTTGTACGTCAAGTCTGTTGTTTAAAATCAAATTATGGGAATCCTTCAAGGCCGTTTACTCCTACAGTCATACAGGCATTATTACAGTTTTTGTATGTCTTGCGACAAAAGTTATCTATTTTGAGCTTGTTAGCGATCTCACATCTAAAGCTTGCAAGGCGTGTTTTTGAAGACTTAAGGCTAGAAAATAATCGTTTGCATACTTCTGTAATGGCTACAAGTCGCTACATGGAAATTTCAAGAGTGTTACGAGTATCATTCAATGCAATGAAGAAATGGCAGATAAGTAACTCTAAGATAGTGTACAGTGGCATTTCATTCCTCCAGCTGCACATAATTCGTAGGCTTTTGGGAACTCGGAGTGAAAACAATGAAACACAACTTAAAAAGAGTCATTTGGCTTTGATTTTTGAAGAAATGAGCATATTGCTGACAGAAATAGAAGCTTGTTTTTATTACCGCCCGTTGATTGCATTAAGTAATATTCCTGAAGGATGTATCAGATTGACACCTGGGCATTTTGTTATCATCAAAATAGATTAGAAGCGAAATAGTCGGTCACATTGGCCACCAAACCAAAAACTGGCGCTAGGTTTTTGGCAAATGTGATCAATACAAGATATTTCCGTTGAAGATAATATAGTCCAGGTTAAAGATGAATATTCGCCTACGAAATGGAATCTAGGTACAATAACTGACGTACAGCCGAGAAAGGAGAATCATGCCCGAACAGTAATTATTTATTCCAACAAAAGATATGCAACACGTGCAGTAGCAAAATTGTGTTTACTGCCTATTGAGAAAGATACTAGTGAGGAGAGACCGATCAATTCTGAGTTAATACATCAATCAATCGTCACGTTTTTATTGCGGCGGTTTCGTTTCGAACATCTCTGGATCTGCATAATAGCAACAGAAAATATCTACCATCTACCAACTTTGAAATTGCATTATTACTACTCAACCAGGTATATACATTCTACAGCTTACTAACAGCAACGCAGCAACCAGTGGAACGACCGTTGAAGTTAAAATTTCACTATGACCCGAGAATGGCCAAATTTTTTCGGTTTGCTTCAGCCAACACGAGGACTTATTAAAGGAAGATGCCAAGGACTTCGACGATGCGGCAAAGGTAAGACTCTTACTTAGAAAAATATATTCTGTTTTACATGACAGGTACGTCGATTATATATTACCAAAATTTCCAAGAGAGTTTTTCTTTGCCCAAACAACCCAAACGCTGTCGAAAATTTTTGGGTGATCTGAATCTATCTTCTCCACTAGATATAAATGCCACGTCAACTGCAGCTGTGAAAACGTTCAATTGGAAAAATTCACCAATGACCAACTCAAATGCATAGTTTTCATAATGAGACTCAAATCTGCAAAGGACACTGAAATTCGAATAAACCTTAATCGAGAGTCATCGGACACAACGAAGGTTGCCACCTAAGGTTGACACATTAGTTACAGAAGTTCTTCGGCATAAAAAACTGAAAAGTGGCACGTACATGATTGAACCAGCGGCATCAAAAGTTTAATCCGTGTCTAAACAAAATTATCCACTAAGCCAAACTGACGAAAAAATACCCAGGAAGGATAAAACTTAAAACCACGTACACCATGCTGGAGCTGTGGCGAATGCAATTAAATTGGTCACAAAGAAGGTTATTGCTCATGTTTATCTAAGACTGAGGAACACACAGTCAACGCACCCCACACTTTCAGGAAAAAGGGCAGTTTTCCGTAGAAGCATTCAAAATCTGCAAAATTAAAACGCGTCTGCGCCGTAAACCAGCTACATTGGGCGCAGAAACGTATGCATGTTACGGTAGACATCATTGCCAATCACGTGAAACTTCAAACAGACACTGGGTCTGACATAACAATTACAATATCTCCAAGAATGTTTGGTCAGCCATCACACTGCTAAGGATGCATCATCAAATCAACTTCCAATCATCGGCTAGTTCGAAGCAAACATTGAATTTAATGGAAGCCGTCATCGTAGCACAGTTTTCGTTTCCGACATTGAAGCACTCAATATTTTTGGAGTCGATTTAAACGAATAGTTTAATCTTTGGGAAAAACTAATTAATTCTTTTTGCAGGAAAATCAATTTTTTTGACAGTGAGGTAATCTTAGCATCATCTTAAAAGCAGTTTCCACAAGTGTTCCAAAATGGTCCAGGGCATTGTAACAAATTTAAAATCAGTCTGCAGCTCAAATCAAATGCGAAAACAGTGTTTGTGCCCCAACGTCCTGTGGCTTACAGCGGGCAGCCCCAATCGTCGTGGTTAAGCGAGCTAACAAAAAAATATGCATTTATGCGGATTATTAAACCGATCTAAATGCCTTATTGGAGTATCACAACCACCCACTTCGAATACCAGATATCTATGCAAATTTAAGCCAGTGCGAGGTGTTTACGCGCATAGATCTTTCAGACGCCTATTTACAGATGGAGGTGGACGATGAAGCAAAGCAAATTCTTACCATCAACACGCATCGTGGCTTTTACATGGACAAAAGGCTATCACCTGGAGTCCAACAAGCACCAACTCCAGGCAATGGAAATAATTCTCGCCGGCATTGAGAATGTCATTGCAACCAAAACCCTTTCCAAAAATGTTGTCGTTGTCAAGGAAGTACTTAAAAGTTTTGCAGTTAATTGGTCGAAATGCAAATACTTTGTCAAAGAGTGCAAATTTCTGGGCATGATCATAAATCGAAAAGGTCGCCGGCCTGATCCGAATAAAATCGAAGCCATTAAAGTCATTAAAGGCACCAACTATCGTTGGCGAGCTTCGGTTATTTTTGAATGCCGTGAACAATTATGGTAAATTCTTAAAACACTGCGTTCCTTACGAGCACCGTTACACTAACTCCAAATGGTCAATCAAGAATCGTTCGAAAAATTCAAATCAGTGCTGTCGTCAGACCTAGTTTTCACACATTACAATCCATCATTACCAATTATGGCAGCAGCAGACGCATCGATTGTGGCTATTGGAGCTTGCATTTCTCACATAATGGGCGATGAAACTGAAAACGTTATTTATCGCGCTTCACGATCAATCACCGCGGCCGAGACGAATTATAGTCAGATCCAAAAAGAAGGCGCAGCTTTAATTTATGCCGTTAAGAAGTTCCACTGTATGATCTATGGGAGAAGGTTCAAACTCAGTTTGAATGTCATACGACTTCGAGATCGAATATATTTCAACAAAAGACTTCGGTTACGTTGATATTTTGTCTGGGCTCATTGGTAAGAAAATAAAAGCAGAGCGATTAGAATCAGATTAAAATTCCTTCTGCATAATAACATCCAATCGCGTCGTCAGGATGAAGGAGATCGCAAGATCCCATGTTTACTGGTCTTCTATTAATGAGGATATTCTGAATTGGGTAAGGAAATATGAAGGATGCGCTTTACAAGCGAAAACACCAGAAAAAACCTTGCTTAGCTCATGGCCGCTTACGACATTTCCGATGGAACGCATCCACATTGACATCGCGGTAGCAGTAAAGTCAAAATATTATTTCGTTATTTTCGCCGCATTTTCCTAGTATCCAGAGATATTTCAAACAGACTCCATCACGCCTAGCGCTATTATTCAGAAATTATCGTAATTCTTTTCTCACTTTTGTCAGCAGCAAGAGATAGTTTCGGATAATAGCACACAATTTGTTAGTGCACAGTTCCAATGTTTTCGTTCATCTCGTGGCATTAAGCACACACAAACTGCCCCTTCCACTCACTGTCAAATGGGCAAGCAGTACGATTCACTGACACCGTGAAAAGAGCATTGGCCAAATATGAAGAAGGTACGGATATCGAACATCTTCAATAATTTCTACTCGCTTATCGGTCAACACCGAATCGAAATACTCCAGATGGGAAGACACCATCGGTAGAAAAATTACCACACATTTAAATCTACTAAAGAAGTCGAAAACAATACCTATAAAGTGGAACGAGCCAATGGAAGAATATTTTAACACAAGAAACAGTGCAAAACATCGCAACTTCGATCTCAGAGAACCATTATATACTAAAATGTACCGAATGAATGACATATTCTTGGTTCCTCCTACAATAAAACAAAAGTTGGGAAACGTCAACTATTTAGTTATGTTTTACTTTGATGGTAAAAATAATTTGAAACAAAAACACACAAACCAGTTACGCCATCGTTACACTAGCCACAAAGTGGAACGAAATAATTTAAATTATTTTAATGAATATTTTGCTTTTATTGATAAGCTTCCTCCTTTGACTTCAGCTGAGGCTGCGATAGTTGTCAACCACCACAACGTATTATTGCAATCGGAAATGATCATGATGTGTCTTCGCCGTCGCTAAAAAGTTTAGATATATCAGCTTCGTCTGCCAATAAACAAGAAGAGCCAGACGTAAACTACCAGCCAACATGCAGCCATAAATGGATAAAATGGTTGAGTTGAAACGGAACTCGGTCTTTCTTGTCTCTAGTCTTTCCGTTGAACTGGGTGTGACTGTCTTTAGCTCTCTTGGTCTAAGATACCACTAATCCTTTTTTTACTAACTAAATCATTGAAGTTAATAAAATTTATTTCTTGTTGTATTGAAGAAATATTCATGGTATATTGCATTTTCATTAATTTCTGGGACACAACAAAAACTAACACTGGCCTCCCTCTTTAGTGAAGAGTTCAATTATATGCAAGATTCTCCCAGTTACAACGTGTCTTATCGTATACCGTTCCATTAACGGTTTATCTGTTGTAATAGCTAGCCTACAAGGAGATCACTGAATACTGTTTTTCATCATACAAACGGAGATCTTCAGATGCATATTGGTCCGGTATGCAGCATGCAGTCTACGAGTGCATGACGGAATCCACCAAAGTGAATTTTCTTAAACAATCGCTAGCCTTATTAATATCATGTGAAGCGCAAGTATACTGGGTACAAATGCAATATGACAGCAGCTAAGTGGTGAGTTAACGAGCTATCCCGCAAAGATAAGGAAGACTGGACGTCGTTTCCGTCAATTACGGACCAGCCTCACTAATGAGGCAGGGCTGACCAATCTATTTGCTCGGTAAATAGCGATGGCCAGTTTACATAGGTTTAGGTTAGCATCTAAGAAACATATACATAACATATATTAGTATATAAGTTAACACCAACAATCCACAATTGCAAATATCAACATGCGCATCACCCGTTCCCACAGAGTCATTCGCATGTTGGATACATGCGCGCCGTTTAAACAACAGCAGTCAATGTTCCCAGACTGTCATCAAACACCTTCTCAGAAACACCTAGAGTTATGCACCGGACATGCTCCACCATCATGTTGCTGACACAGCACCTGAAACACAATTCGACACCAGGTTCATGCCGTACATAGAAATTCCATAGGTTTCATTATAATTATAAGTTAAGTTTAAGTCCAGTTGTAATTTTGACTTGAATAAAGAAAGAGGTTCCAACCTCGGAATAAATATTTTTTTTAAAAAACATTAATGTAATGTTTTAACTGGCGCCCGAGCAAGGACCCAGTTATTCTAACACATAAAAACGCAAAACGCCCTCAAGTAGTGCCGCGGTAGTGCTGTGTGAAGAAACTGTGGTCCAAACATAAAAACGGAAATAAAAAATAAAAAAAAAAACAGTTTTGAACCCAAGTGCAGTGTTGAAACTGTAAGGCGATCGTAAGAAAATCGCTTACATGCCCCGAAAAGAGGAGAGAATCCGAAAAAGTGAGGATCCTAAGTAGCAGCCGCAAAAAGGAGGAAATCCAAGTTATCGTCGAGGTACACGATGAAACTATTATTATTAGCGTAAGAAATTTTTACTAGTAACCAATTTCAAAATAGCTCTAAAAATTTTATAAAATCAGTTTTAGTTTAAGAAAGAAACTCTTTCCATACAAAAGCATTTACTTGTTACTAATTATAATATAAACCTAGTAGAGTTTTATAAAAGTGAAACACGTTAAAGTTATTTTTTAAGAGTTACGTTTAAATAACATTAAGTTCTTATCAGTACATATTTCCATTTGAAAACAAGAAGCGTTTAAATTAAATTTTTAAAATGGCAAACGAAAATCCAATTCGACCATCCATCCTTAATCCCCAACAAAACCCTAATCAACAAGAGCCAAATGCCACACCGGCACTTCATACATTAATCGCATCTATCGTAACTGAGATATTAAATAATCAAGGCCCAAGATTAATACAAAACATTCTAAATCCTTACACAGATTTCCCATGGCATTGATCAAACAATCGATGCTCATAACAGAGGCAACTTATCAGACCTCGATAAAATACCGGATGTTGTCCGCTGTCTCAGAGAATTCTCTGGACAGCCCGGTGAATTCAGCTCTTGGAAGAAGAGCGTTGATAGGATTTTACGCTTATATGAAAATTCGAAAGGGACTCCAAAATATTTCAGAATCCTTAGTGTCATACGAAACAAAATTGTCGGCAACGCCGACGTTGCACTCGAATCATACAATACCCCTCTAAGCTGGGAGAGCATTTCGCGCTGCCTAGAATTACACTATGCAGACAAACGCGATATGGGCACACTGAAATACCAGTTAACTTCCCTTATACAAGGCAACAATTCTATTCAAGAGTTTTACCAGCAAGTATACTCTCATTTATCCTTAATCCTGAACAAAATATCGTGTATGAATGTTGGCCCTGAAGCACTTTCACTCTTGACGCAGACCTACAGGGATAAAGCCCTGGAAATTGTAAGAAATGACATATCTTATGAACAAAATCTAAGGGATTACATAAATTCACAAGTTCAAGAAAGTACAGAAAACCCTCCTCAAGTCCCAACCGAAGTTATACCACAATTAAGTGATATTCATTTTTTAGGTTAGCCGACTCGTCGCTTCCCTATTTCGAAGTCAAAAAGGGCGACGAAGTGTTAAAGATTCTTATTGACACAGGTTCCAATAAGAATTATATACAACCCTCACTGGTAAAATATCCAATAACAAACCAAAAACCTTTTTATGCAAATTCAATAGGTGGAAACGTACGAGTTTCACACCACACAATCGTCAATCTGTTTGGTCTGAACGACACAAAAATTAAATTTTTTCTATTGCCTTGTCTCACTTCTTTTCATGGAATTCTAGGGAACGATAGCCTTAAGGAGCTATCGGCTGTAATCCAAAACAAAGTTAAAGTCCATATAAAACAACAAACTTCTCAAAGTGTCAATTCATAAGATATCCATAAGAACTAATCACCTAAATCAAACACAACAATTTGCTCCGAAATCAATAATAAGTAAGTTTCCTACTCTCTTTGCTGACCCCGATACAAAACTGACATACGACAAACGTCAGGGCCGAGATACGAACTACAACCGATGGCCCGGTTTATTCAAAATATTACCCTTACCCGATGTCTTTAAAGGACGAGGTTGATAGACAAATAAAAGAAATGCTCGATAATGGAATAATCAGACCATCAAAATCACCTTACAACTCCCCAATCTGGATAGTGCCAAAAAAATTGGATGAATCAGGTGAAAAAAAGTACAGAGTTGTCATTGATTACAGGAAGTTAAACCAGGTTACCATCCCTGACCGTTATCCCATACCGGAGATTAACGAGGTGCTTTCTCAACTCGGAAAAAGCAAGTGGTTTACTGTGTTAAACCCTAAAAGCGGGTTTCATCTGATTCTTCTAAAAGAATCTGATACAGAAAAGACAGCCTTTTCCGTCAACAACGGAAAATACGAGTTTACACGACTCCCATTTGGGATGAAAAATTCACCATCTATCTTTCAAAGAACGTTAGATGATGTACTTCGGGAGCATATTGGTAAAATATGCTATGTATACATCGATGATATTGTAATATTTAGCGAAGACGAACAGACGCACCTCGAAAACATCCGAAAAGTTTTTCATACTCTTGAAAAAGAGAATATGAAGGTACAAATAGATAAATGTGAATTCTTACGGAATGAAGTTGAATTCCTTGGATTTGTCATTTCGTCGGAAGGCATAAATACGAATCCAGAAAAAGTTCGAGCAATTGTTAATTTTCCACCTCCAAAAACCCTGAAAGATTTAAGATCTTTCCTTGGATTGTCCGGTTATTACCGACGATTTAAAAAGGAATACGCAAAAATAGCGAAGCCACTAACATCTCTGTTGAGAGGAGAGGACGGGCGAATTTCGAAGAATCTTTCAAGCAAGAAAATCATCACCCTAGATGACGTAGCCATGGAGGCATTCTCGAAAATAAAGAATTCACTAGTATCGAACGATATAATTCTAATGTACCCTAATTTCTACAAGGAGTTCCACCTTACTACAGACGCTTCCAATTATGCGATTGGCGCTGTATTAGAACAGAATGGAAAACCTATAACTTTTATCTCAAGGACGTTAAATAAAACCGAAGAAGGATATGCAGCAAATGAAAAAGAAATGCTTGCGATAATTTGGTCACTCACTTCCTTGAGAAATTACCTTTACGGTTCCGCAAAAGTTACAATATTTACCGACCACCAACCGCTTACTTTCGCTCTTAGTCACAAAAACCACAACGGTAAGATGAAACGGTGCAAATCAATACTTGAGGAATACAACTACGAACTTAAGTATAAGCCCGGCAAAACGAACTTTGTCGCCGACGCGCTCTCAAGAATCCCACAAGTGAACTCTATTTCAACCTCCCAACACAGTGACGATAGCTCATCCCATGGACTAATCCAATCCGTAGAAGCACCCATCAATGTTTTTAGGAATCAACTTATCCTTCTAGTTGGAGAAGAAATTCCCCATAGAATTGAATACCTCTTTCCTCTTTCATTTTCTCTTTCATTGAATACCCTACTATAGTAAAGAAAACATAATTTCTATATTCAAGCGTTTTCTTAACCCTTCAGTGATAAACGGGCTTTTGACTAATGAAGAAACTCTAGGAAAAATTCAAGAATTGTATAAGCTTTACTTTTCAAACTACAAAGTTCGTCATACTCAAACTAAAATAGATGACCTTACTGACACATCAAAACAGGAAGAAGTTATTTTAGATACCCATGCAAGAGCACATAGAAATCCCAAGGAAAACAAAGCCCAAATCTTAGAAAAATTCTATTTCCCTCAAATGAGTTCTAAGATCAACAAACTTGTCAAACAATGTCGTGTATGTAAAGAGCACAAATACGATCGCCACCCAAGTAAACCAGTGCTTAACGCTACTCCTATTCCGCAATTCCCCGGACATATCATTCACCTGGACATATATTCCACTGAGAAGCATCTTGTGCTTACAGCCTTAGACAAATTCTCTAAATATGCTCAGACAAAACTTTTAAAATCTAAAGCTACTGAAGATGTCAAAGAACCACTAATACAAATATTATTCTCTTTCGGTGTCCCAAAAATTGTTGTCTTTGACAATGAGAAATCATTCAACTCATCATCCATATGTTTCATGCTTCAAGACCAGTTAGGAATAGAAATATTCAAAACACCCCCATATTCCAGTAGTGTGAATGGACAAGTAGAACGATTCCACTCCACACTATCAGAAATAATGCGTTGTCTAAAAACGAATCGCACCCACAATTCCTTCCTAGAACTCTTGGATCGATCTGTATACGAGTACAACTACTCTATTCACTCGACGACTGGAAAAAGACCTATTTAGGTATTTTTCGGAAGAAACGTTAGTACCGATTCCGAACAGTACGAAAAAGCACGACAGGACAACATTAAAAGATTACAGGAAAAGTAAATAATGACTTAAAGTACCACAATCAAAAGAGGCATCCAATAAAAGATTATTCTCCCGGTGAAATTATTTATGTAAAAATAAATAAAAGATTAGGCACAAAATTATCACCTCGCTTTAAACAAGAAACAGTAAAAGAAAATAAAAATAAAGTCGTTCTTACTGAATCCGGCAAAACGGTGCACAAAAGTTTAATTAAAAATTAAAATGATTTTCTTCCCAACAGGTTTATTGTGCCCTTGTGCATCGCAAATATCCAAATACTAGATTATTCAAAATCTCAACTAATTAAAATCAAAACTGGCCAAGACAAACTCCAAGATGGATCATTCAAAATAATCCACATAGTCGATCTTGAATCCTATGACGAAATCCTAAGGAAGTTAGAAGAAGCATCAAACGATATCCCATCCGACAATCCTATCCAACCCATTATATCCTTTGAAATACTGCGCATAAAAAATTACCTACTTAAATAAAAATTATTAAACGACCGAAACGCTCTCTTGATTTCATAGGTAGTGCGTGGAAATGAATCGCGGGAAATCCCGATCACCACGACTACGAAATATTAACAAATAAAATAAACAATGTGTTATCCAATAATAATAATCAGCT
Organism: Volucella bombylans; assembly: GCA_949129095.1. Classification (NCBI taxonomy): domain Eukaryota; kingdom Metazoa; phylum Arthropoda; class Insecta; order Diptera; family Syrphidae; genus Volucella; species Volucella bombylans. The sequence goes on along the minus strand of OX422140.1, from coordinate 164,691,382 downwards.
AATCATAAATAAATTAAGTTTAGATAAGATAAGTGAAATAAATAATGTTACTAATAAGATTTTAAAGTCAGTAAAAGAAAATACAAATTTAGAAAGTGAACTTACGAGTATTATGAAAATTAAATATAAACTAGAAATTCTAAAAGAAGAAATTGTTAATTTTTCAAATGCTATTCATTGGGCCAAGCCCAATATAATTAACTCATTTATACTTTCAAGTAATGAAATTAACGAAACTGAACAAATATTAAAAAACGAAAAAATACCATATGTTAACTTAGATGAGGCATTAGAGTTTGCAAATGTCAGACTTGCAACCGATGCAAAGAATTTAATTTACATTATAGATTTACCTACAACTAAAAGAGAAATATGCAACGTTTATTTATTAAGAGCTGTTAAATTAAATGATAAGATTAACAAAATCCCATTTGATTCAATTTTGAATTGTAACGAAAAAATATTTGGTATTTCTAAGCCGTGTGAAACCTATAATAAATTTTCTGTATGTAGACTTAAGAATGTCATAGATATTAGCAACACCACCTGCATCCCGAAGCTTCCAAAAAGTCGTGAACCTACGTGTACGATCGCAAACAATCAACACATCCAGCCTATAGAAGAGATCACAACAGACATATTACTGCTTAATCAATTCGAGGGACCAGTCACAATTGATAATGAAACAGTAGTCCTTAAAGGCACTTACATCATCAAACACTCGAACATAACAATCGAAATTGGTGACAGATCACAACAAATCAGGTAACAGATCACCAGCTGATGCCTGCAATCCTACAACCATCATCCGTAATGAGCAGAACAGAAGAAGTACTATCTCTCGAAATGTTAAAACATTTAAACACTAATAGTACTACAAAAATAGAGCTTTTAGAAACAAAAAAAAAGTTAACTCGATTATTAACATATGCCTACCTTTTTCGATAACTAGCGTACTCATAGCATTCATAGCTAGGACTGCAATAAATAAAATGCAAAATAGAAAAACCGATACAGAAACAGTCAAAACTTCCACACCATTTCCGGCTCAAAGGACTCGAAATCAAGCTATAATTGGCATTGAAGATATTCCAGAACTGCTCTCTAACAAAACAGCAAACGAGGACGTCTGCACTTAAGGGGGGAAGAGTTAACACCAACAATCCACAATTGCAAATATCAACATGCGCATCACCCGTTCCCACAGAGTCATTCGATATCCAACATGCGCGCCGTTTAAACAACAGCAGTCAATGTTCCCAGAGTGTCATCAAACACCTTTCATGCGCATCATCTAAACAGCAGCAGTCAACGTTCCCAGAGTGTCATCAAACACCTTCTCAGAAACACCTAGAGTTATGCACCGGACATGCTCCACCATCATGTTGCTGACACAATACCTGAAACACCATTCGACACCAGGTTCATGCCGTACATAGAAATTCCATAGGTTTCATTATAATTATAAGTTAAGTTTACGTCCAGTTGTAATTTTGACTCGAATAAAGAAAGAGGTTCCAACCTCGGAAAAAATATTTTTTTTAGAAAACGTTAATGTAATGTTTTAATTTATACAAAGGTGTATACTAATATATGTATATTATTATGTATAACGTCTATGTGTGTGTATGTGTGTATTGTGTATGTAGGTTAGGTAGACTAAGGTTTATTTTAAGTTAGATATTAAGTTTTTATAAAAAATAAAAAAAATGTCCATATGCTAGGTTTTGCTAACAAATTTTTTTTTCTTAGCCTTAAGTATACAAAGTAAATAGTTCTAAGTAAAATGTAAATAAAGTCGAAAAACATAGATATAAGAATTTAGAGTAGTAGAATTTAAAGAATTTAGAGTTTACTTAAGTTTTCCGGCGAGAATTTCGCAAAATTTTCTTCAATAGCTATACCCGCTCCACAAGGAAAAAGCCTATTAATTACGCCAACTATAGAAGAATATGTCCCCTACGCTTCGCCTTTAAGATCTGAAACCATTCATGACCAATTTTTTTTTTTCTTTATAAAAACGAACTTAACACTCAAGTGGCTAGAATACATGTAAAGTGCCTGACCACGTGTTAAGTTTTTTTGGAAAATGGGATAGAGAGGGAAAGAAAGATGTTTCGCTCCATGGGTGGCATCCATGGTTGGTCCTTATCAGAAATCCACTAAATTGGCGAAAGTTCTCTATCATTGGACAACACGGACAACCTCTTGCCTGTCGAAATGTAGTCAGATACCTTGGAATCTGGCTAGACCAGTTTCTGTATTTTGGCAAAAATGTAGATGCTGCTCCGGCCAGAGCTAAAGGTGCTTTTGCCCTTACAAAAGGACTGTTTTATAGCAGCCAACTCGATGCGAGGGTAAAGGTAATCTGCTACATGGCCCTTATCAGGCCCATGCTGGTATTTGGTTGTCCCGTGTGGTTCAATGTACGAGAGGGCTTGTCTTCGCTTGTACAGAACACCAGAGTCGGAGTACAAGAAATTTTATCCTAATGAGGTCCTTTACAACAGGGCGAACCTAATACGAGTGGACAACTTCGTAATTAAGCTGACTCGAAGGCACATTGCAAGAGCAATGGCCTCGACGAATAACCTGATATCTGGGGCTTACTACCCCAATTACCTTTACCACGAGAGTGTGCGCTCTGACGGCTTCGTTCCACCGGAAGCATTCCTCTACCTAGATCAGATAGGGTTGATGATTAACGGCACATCTTCCATGTCGCTCGGACAGCTGTGGACAGGCGACTCAACTACAACAGAGACGTCGCACGCGGCAGTGTAGATCGCCACAGGTTCAGTAGGGCGGTGGGGAATCGCGATAAGAGGGATGTCGTTCGGCAGCACCAGCATTTCTGGTGGTTGAATGATGGGGAAGATGTATCGTCGTCGTTTCCGTCAATTACGGGCCAGCCTCACTAATGAGGCAGAGCTGACCAATCTGTTTTCTCTGTGGATAGCGATGGCCAGCTTGCATAGGTTTAGGTTAGCATTTAAGAAATGTATACATATATTAGTATATACAAAGGTATATACATATATTAGTATATACAAAGGTATATAATGCCTATTTGTGTGTATGTGTGTATTGTGTATCTAGGTTAGGAAGGCTAAGGTTTATTTTAAGTTAGATATTAAGTTTTATAAAAAATAAAAAATTATGTCCATATGCTAAGTTTTTGTAAACAAATGTTTTTCTTAGCCTTAAGTATAGAAAATAAATATTAGTAAAGCAAATGTAAATAAAGTCGAAAGACATAGTTATAAGAATTTAGAGTAGCTTAGAGTGCCTGTGTGGGGCCAGTAAGTTAGTATAAGATTCTTAAGTAATTTTAAGCTAGCATTTAAGCATTTTTTGTTAGTATGTAACAGTTAATGATTAAGGAAATAAAATGCTTTAAAACTAAAAAAAAACCTCAGAAATCCACTATATACATTCTGACTATGCCAGATCTTGAAAAAAACACCGGAGTTTCAGATTTTTTGTCGACTTTTAAGCTTCGTATGGGAGTTTCGACATCTCTGCTAAATTCGTTAGGTGGAGTTAAGAGGAACTCTCGCTGCTCCATAAAAACAGTTATGTAATGAATAAACCAAGGCCTCCAATCCCAGGAAACTTAGCTCACTGGCTAACAAAAACACGATATTTTTTATTTCGTTAATTTACTTGCATACACGGATGACGCGAGCCGTCAGTGAAGATTTCGTGAGTATTGAGGTGTAAGTTCCAATGGGAATTTGACGATAAATTAGAGTAAAACAAAGTACATGCAACAACATTAAAAGATTACAGGAAAAGTAAATAATGACTTAAAGTACCACAATCAAAAGAGGCATCCAATAAAAGATTATTCTCCCGGTGAAATTATTTATGTAAAAATAAATAAAAGATTAGGCACAAAATTATCACCTCGCTTTAAACAAGAAACAGTAAAAGAAAATAAAAATAAAGTCGTTCTTACTGAATCCGGCAAAACGGTGCACAAAAGTTTAATTAAAAATTAAAATGATTTTCTTCCCAACAGGTTTATTGTGCCCTTGTGCATCGCAAATATCCAAATACTAGATTATTCAAAATCTCAACTAATTAAAATCAAAACTGGCCAAGACAAACTCCAAGATGGATCATTCAAAATAATCCACATAGTCGATCTTGAATCCTATGACGAAATCCTAAGGAAGTTAGAAGAAGCATCAAACGATATCCCATCCGACAATCCTATCCAACCCATTATATCCTTTGAAATACTGCGCATAAAAAATTACCTACTTAAATAAAAATTATTAAACGACCGAAACGCTCTCTTGATTTCATAGGTAGTGCGTGGAAATGAATCGCGGGAAATCCCGATCACCACGACTACGAAATATTAACAAATAAAATAAACAATGTGTTATCCAATAATAATAATCAGCTAATCATAAATAAATTAAGTTTAGATAAGATAAGTGAAATAAATAATGTTACTAATAAGATTTTAAAGTCAGTAAAAGAAAATACAAATTTAGAAAGTGAACTTACGAGTATTATGAAAATTAAATATAAACTAGAAATTCTAAAAGAAGAAATTGTTAATTTTTCAAATGCTATTCATTGGGCCAAGCCCAATATAATTAACTCATTTATACTTTCAAGTAATGAAATTAACGAAACTGAACAAATATTAAAAAACGAAAAAATACCATATGTTAACTTAGATGAGGCATTAGAGTTTGCAAATGTCAGACTTGCAACCGATGCAAAGAATTTAATTTACATTATAGATTTACCTACAACTAAAAGAGAAATATGCAACGTTTATTTATTAAGAGCTGTTAAATTAAATGATAAGATTAACAAAATCCCATTTGATTCAATTTTGAATTGTAACGAAAAAATATTTGGTATTTCTAAGCCGTGTGAAACCTATAATAAATTTTCTGTATGTAGACTTAAGAATGTCATAGATATTAGCAACACCACCTGCATCCCGAAGCTTCCAAAAAGTCGTGAACCTACGTGTACGATCGCAAACAATCAACACATCCAGCCTATAGAAGAGATCACAACAGACATATTACTGCTTAATCAATTCGAGGGACCAGTCACAATTGATAATGAAACAGTAGTCCTTAAAGGCACTTACATCATCAAACACTCGAACATAACAATCGAAATTGGTGACAGATCACAACAAATCAGGTAACAGATCACCAGCTGATGCCTGCAATCCTACAACCATCATCCGTAATGAGCAGAACAGAAGAAGTACTATCTCTCGAAATGTTAAAACATTTAAACACTAATAGTACTACAAAAATAGAGCTTTTAGAAACAAAAAAAAAGTTAACTCGATTATTAACATATGCCTACCTTTTTCGATAACTAGCGTACTCATAGCATTCATAGCTAGGACTGCAATAAATAAAATGCAAAATAGAAAAACCGATACAGAAACAGTCAAAACTTCCACACCATTTCCGGCTCAAAGGACTCGAAATCAAGCTATAATTGGCATTGAAGATATTCCAGAACTGCTCTCTAACAAAACAGCAAACGAGGACGTCTGCACTTAAGGGGGGAAGAGTTAACACCAACAATCCACAATTGCAAATATCAACATGCGCATCACCCGTTCCCACAGAGTCATTCGATATCCAACATGCGCGCCGTTTAAACAACAGCAGTCAATGTTCCCAGAGTGTCATCAAACACCTTTCATGCGCATCATCTAAACAGCAGCAGTCAACGTTCCCAGAGTGTCATCAAACACCTTCTCAGAAACACCTAGAGTTATGCACCGGACATGCTCCACCATCATGTTGCTGACACAATACCTGAAACACCATTCGACACCAGGTTCATGCCGTACATAGAAATTCCATAGGTTTCATTATAATTATAAGTTAAGTTTACGTCCAGTTGTAATTTTGACTCGAATAAAGAAAGAGGTTCCAACCTCGGAAAAAATATTTTTTTTAGAAAACGTTAATGTAATGTTTTAATTTATACAAAGGTGTATACTAATATATGTATATTATTATGTATAACGTCTATGTGTGTGTATGTGTGTATTGTGTATGTAGGTTAGGTAGACTAAGGTTTATTTTAAGTTAGATATTAAGTTTTTATAAAAAATAAAAAAAATGTCCATATGCTAGGTTTTGCTAACAAATTTTTTTTTCTTAGCCTTAAGTATACAAAGTAAATAGTTCTAAGTAAAATGTAAATAAAGTCGAAAAACATAGATATAAGAATTTAGAGTAGTAGAATTTAAAGAATTTAGAGTTTACTTAAGTTTTCCGGCGAGAATTTCGCAAAATTTTCTTCAATAGCTATACCCGCTCCACAAGGAAAAAGCCTATTAATTACGCCAACTATAGAAGAATATGTCCCCTACGCTTCGCCTTTAAGATCTGAAACCATTCATGACCAATTTTTTTTTTTCTTTATAAAAACGAACTTAACACTCAAGTGGCTAGAATACATGTAAAGTGCCTGACCACGTGTTAAGTTTTTTTGGAAAATGGGATAGAGAGGGAAAGAAAGATGTTTCGCTCCATGGGTGGCATCCATGGTTGGTCCTTATCAGAAATCCACTAAATTGGCGAAAGTTCTCTATCATTGGACAACACGGACAACCTCTTGCCTGTCGAAATGTAGTCAGATACCTTGGAATCTGGCTAGACCAGTTTCTGTATTTTGGCAAAAATGTAGATGCTGCTCCGGCCAGAGCTAAAGGTGCTTTTGCCCTTACAAAAGGACTGTTTTATAGCAGCCAACTCGATGCGAGGGTAAAGGTAATCTGCTACATGGCCCTTATCAGGCCCATGCTGGTATTTGGTTGTCCCGTGTGGTTCAATGTACGAGAGGGCTTGTCTTCGCTTGTACAGAACACCAGAGTCGGAGTACAAGAAATTTTATCCTAATGAGGTCCTTTACAACAGGGCGAACCTAATACGAGTGGACAACTTCGTAATTAAGCTGACTCGAAGGCACATTGCAAGAGCAATGGCCTCGACGAATAACCTGATATCTGGGGCTTACTACCCCAATTACCTTTACCACGAGAGTGTGCGCTCTGACGGCTTCGTTCCACCGGAAGCATTCCTCTACCTAGATCAGATAGGGTTGATGATTAACGGCACATCTTCCATGTCGCTCGGACAGCTGTGGACAGGCGACTCAACTACAACAGAGACGTCGCACGCGGCAGTGTAGATCGCCACAGGTTCAGTAGGGCGGTGGGGAATCGCGATAAGAGGGATGTCGTTCGGCAGCACCAGCATTTCTGGTGGTTGAATGATGGGGAAGATGTATCGTCGTCGTTTCCGTCAATTACGGGCCAGCCTCACTAATGAGGCAGAGCTGACCAATCTGTTTTCTCTGTGGATAGCGATGGCCAGCTTGCATAGGTTTAGGTTAGCATTTAAGAAATGTATACATATATTAGTATATACAAAGGTATATACATATATTAGTATATACAAAGGTATATAATGCCTATTTGTGTGTATGTGTGTATTGTGTATCTAGGTTAGGAAGGCTAAGGTTTATTTTAAGTTAGATATTAAGTTTTATAAAAAATAAAAAATTATGTCCATATGCTAAGTTTTTGTAAACAAATGTTTTTCTTAGCCTTAAGTATAGAAAATAAATATTAGTAAAGCAAATGTAAATAAAGTCGAAAGACATAGTTATAAGAATTTAGAGTAGCTTAGAGTGCCTGTGTGGGGCCAGTAAGTTAGTATAAGATTCTTAAGTAATTTTAAGCTAGCATTTAAGCATTTTTTGTTAGTATGTAACAGTTAATGATTAAGGAAATAAAATGCTTTAAAACTAAAAAAAAACCTCAGAAATCCACTATATACATTCTGACTATGCCAGATCTTGAAAAAAACACCGGAGTTTCAGATTTTTTGTCGACTTTTAAGCTTCGTATGGGAGTTTCGACATCTCTGCTAAATTCGTTAGGTGGAGTTAAGAGGAACTCTCGCTGCTCCATAAAAACAGTTATGTAATGAATAAACCAAGGCCTCCAATCCCAGGAAACTTAGCTCACTGGCTAACAAAAACACGATATTTTTTATTTCGTTAATTTACTTGCATACACGGATGACGCGAGCCGTCAGTGAAGATTTCGTGAGTATTGAGGTGTAAGTTCCAATGGGAATTTGACGATAAATTAGAGTAAAACAAAGTACATGCTGTCATCAGAAAATGACTCACAACACTGGCTGTTTAAGTAGAACGCTACCACTAGCAGATATAACTTCGAGGTAGTTAACAATTTCGTCTACCTTGGCTCAGCTATTACTGTTTCTTCGGGCTGAGGAGGCTATCTAGTGACAGAGCCCTCTGTGTAATGACTAAACTGGCCTTATGAAAGACGTTTATTATCCTAACCCTGCCCTGCCTAACGCAGAAGCTTGGACTTTATTAAAAGTGGACGAAAAAGCTCATGCTGTTTCGGGATTTTCTGAACAGTTTGTATTGACGGCAAATGATGGATGAGGTTCTAGCACGAACTTTACGGTACATAAAGGTCTATATCAGTCATCTAAAGATTCAACAACTTCGATGGCTACGCCTTGTTCAGCGAGTAGATGCCACAGCGCCGGACCAAAAGTCTTCGAGTCTAATCCCTAGGAAAGGAGCAGCAAAAGATGGTGGCGCACGCCACCTCAACCAACCAACCACAACCAATTTAGAGAGCTGTACACTTGGTTTGAGGCACAGGTTTACCCAGGTATGTAGCCAAATCTATGTAAGTAAGTGAGTATCAACACAACTGTTGAATTCCCTTCTCGGCTTTGCTCACAGTTTTTTTTTTGATGAAATTTTCATTCATGGTTCAGCAAGAAATTGTCTGGTCTTTAATGATACTGGCTCTAAACTTTTTTATTAAGGATGGTCGTTAGGTGGTCGTTTGAACTTCAAAAAACCTAGATAAAGAAGTCCAAAGTCATAAGATTGCATGATCAAAACAGTCAATTTTGGTCGCCCAAATGGGAGGTGATTGAACTAAGAAATAATTCTATTGTTTTATGTGGTCTGTGGGAAGTGGCACTACTGCATTGGAACCTCATGTCTTCAAGATCCATACCATGTACTTGAGGCACAAACAACTACTTTATTCATTCCACGACAACGTACGTCATGGACTATTGAGCATTGCTGCCTGCGTCTCCAAAGAAATATGGTCTGATTATGTCTGCAACCAAAAATCTATATCAAACAGCGAAATGTTTGGAATACATTTGCTTGTGATGAAACATATGTTTATTTTGTCAACGCGTGTTTGAGCAAATCTATTTTGTGTACACATTATGCATACTGTTTGTACCAACATCACTTGTCGCCAGGGTTCCGCAGTAATCGAAGCAATGACGAATTCGGCTCATGTTGCAATACTAATTCTTTGGCAATAAAAAAAAGAACGGAAACCAAGAATCTGATGCAAAGAGCGGTATAAAATCGAAGTGAATTCCGTCATACGAAGTTTCTGAAAGAGCGGGAAGAAACATCGTCCAATGACTTAAATAATTTTGTGAGAATGAATAGAGCCAGTTTCATGGAATTCTTATAAAAGATAAACTCAATTATAATATTATGAAAAAAACAACATTGTTGAGAGAATCTATATCTCCCCGTGAGGGGCTATTTACAAACATTGCGTTTCCTTGCAAGGTGGGAAAAATTTTAGGACCTACAAATGTTGTAAGCAATCGGCCCAAAAACAATTGGAAGTATGGAAATCTGCGAAGCAATTATGTATATCAGTATTAAAATATAATACAAATTAAAGGAATTAAATAAATAATAAGTTTACTGCATATTATATTTGAATTAAGTACATTGCAGCAATATGTTTTTGTTTACATTATTTCTTTGCAAATTGTTTGGATGAGGAAGATGCAGGAATGTCCAAATAAACTATGCCGATTGGAGTTCCAGAAGTTCCAGGAATACCATTTGGACAGTCTTAAATATTTGAGAACAAAATTCCGTGATCATTTTAATTCTGAGGGTGCAGTGCCTTAGGAAAACAAAGTACATGGAAATGTACTATTTCAAAATTTTTAAATTCATGAAATAATTCTAAAAAATCAAAAAACCAGGGCGAACACTCGAATACCTTTTCTGCTCTCTCTCCAGATTTTCCACTTTTTTTTTCTCTTCATATCCCATGGGTAGCTTCTTCAGAATCAATCAATCAGTGATCAATATCCTTCAGTTTTTGAACCATTTTCCTATGTATCTATTACATTCCAACACACAATGACAGTAATCATCTCTTTTTATACACCGCAACACGGACAAACTTTTAGAGAACTCTAGCTTATATCAATCCAGAATGGCCTACTTTCGCTATTTCCATTCATGGTTATCGTCCGCATAATTTGAATTTTCTTGCACGTATGAGCAAAATTAGCCATACACTACACAAACATGTTGGTGCAAATAGAAAAATATCAAAATATTTTGATTTTACACAAACCGCTTGCGCAAACGCGTAGACACCAACGTTATGTACAAACACGTAGGCAACAACAAAACCTACACGTTTGCGCAAACACGTTGTGTAGTGTATGGGCCCTATAAAGCAGAGTTTGTTGGCAGACTGTACAAAACTCAATCAACCAATTGAAGGACTCTCTTCGATGCATTTGACCTGTGGGCTTGAGTTGTGGAGCCACTTGGATTTTGTAGGCAGGACGGAAATCCTACATGAAAATATGCTGAAATGCTTGACTCTTGTCCACGATGCCGAATAAATGTCCTCGGACTCTAAGGCAAATTCTGTGGAACAGCTTTGTTTTCTGATAAACGACCTGGAAGGACAGGTTTCGATGGTCTGACATCATTAAACAGCTTAGTCTTCTCCTTTTCTCAGATTATTTTTTCAACAGTTGATTCACTTGCAGCATTTTGACTACGGAAGTGGGACACAATGTGAGAAATTGTTTTTGTGTTGAGTAGCGATTCTTTTTTGATAACAGCGGACTTTCTACTATTTAGGGGTCATAGAGCTCTGTTCTTGTTAGTACAGTCTTTGCATACATTTATCCAAACATGGATGGACTATCAAAAAAACATTAGACTACTATAAAATCAGACTTTGGGGTTTCAGAGAACCTTTGTCTCTACGATCCGTTTTCCCGAAGCCAAGGGGTGAAAGACTTACAGCAGAAGTTCTCAATTTATTATTATTCAGTCAGATGGCGGTCATTTTCTTTGTGCAATGTACATATACACATATATATATATATACATATGCACGTAAAAAGTAACTTAAAGAAAGGAAGAAAATAAAGTGACTTGAAGGAGAAAACAAATTAAGTGCCAAACTTCATGTTTTAGCATTTGGATTGATATCAAACAAATTTCTCCGACCATCCGCGTCCCTACCACTTCCAATCTCTGGCACGAGACGCAAAAATAATGATTTTTAAAGCAAAAACTTTTATCTTATCTGTATTCCTTCTCAGAAGAGAAAGCCCTGCTACCATTATTCTTCAACTGCTGCGGACCTCTTAAGGATTCCTGCACTTCCAAGGCAAAAGTCAAAAAGGTTTTTTTTTTTATTTGTTGCCCTGTTTTCGGTGTTCTTTCTTTGCTGTCTTTATTTTGCCATTGTCTTCAGATGACAGAGGAGGAATTAACAAATTAAAATTGAAGAAAATGTGAATAATGACTGTGAACTTGAGAGGATACATTTAGAAAAGAGAGAATATCACGCCGATATCAAATGGAAATCCATTTGGTAGCGGAAGTCATTTCACAAAGTGACAGGGTGTCCGAAACAGTCGTTCAATTTGCATTTGTACTTGTATTATCGTTTTCCGTCAAAGATAGTATATTTCAGTACTGGCAGTGGGCCCCGATCTATTTTGATGTTTGTTTTTGGAAAAATGACCTTAGCTTCCATACGTGTTTACTTATTGTAATCAACTTCAGCTATGGTATGTACATATGTCACTTGTTAGGCGGACTTCAAGTTGGCAAACCAATTCCAATTCGATGCGATTGATGATGGATGAAGAAAGCCATTGTAAACTATCCCGTTTTTGGGTTCTTTGTCGTGGCAGGAAGCATAAAGAATCAAAGAACCGACGCCGAAGACGTAGAGCCTTAACGATACATTGCCAACAGTATGGGGGTGACACCAACAGATTTATGTACTACAGGTGATACAGATTTATGTACTACAGGTGATACCTGCTGCCCTTTCAACGGTAGATTATGCTTGAACAACGAAGTTGTCACAAGAAACCGAAAGAGTGGCTTGGAGTACGGAACTCTTAGGGGGTAGTGCCCCACAACGTAATTATTTGAATAGCTAAATCCTTCTGGGACATAAGACCTTTGAGTTTTTCAGGTCTTTGAAGCTGACGAGCGCAATCTTCTGGACTCAAGGGCAGCTCTTGGAAACAGAGAATATGTTATTCCCTGTTCACATCTAGAACCCTGAGCTCGACACTGAACAGTAGACAATTATATTCATATAACGACAGCAAGAATCGATAAGATGATGTAGACAAATCACTTGTTTTGTGGGTAAGAGCAATCTAAATGAATAGGACTCTATGACGTAGGAGGTAAATAGGGTTTGCCCGCAAAACGGAATCGGGTATGCTGCATGTTGGTCAACCCACTACATAACATGACTCTAATGTTCAATTCAATCATTGATAACGATTTCGATAACAAGCAAAACAAGACATGGAGCTTACTGTTAAAAATGCTTATTCGGATCTACATGAACGGCTATGATAAGCCGAATTACGATTATTCCTTATACGATAATTGTCTATTAATTTTGCAAGACTCCAAAGCATACCTCTGTTCTAGACGCATTGATGAATTTCCGACGCACATTGCTAGTTCAGGACTTTTGTCGTTTAAAGTCTTCCACAGACCAACTTGTACTTCCTTTGGTATTACTTGTCGGGAATACTCCTGAGACTAGAGTAGAGTAAGATACAAATCGATTATTCTGCCCATTCGGTTTACGTCAATTCTTAACCATCCAAGTTGACTTGATTTAAGTTAGTTTGACTGAGTACGTGCACTGCTATATTTACTAACTATTGTTAGTAAGTCCAGTTTTCCTCGTTCTGAAACGCATACGCAAGAAAATTATCGGACTTGGGAAAATCTACAAATTTATCTTGTAGGGCTAACCGTTTACTTTCGTATCGTGGGCAATGGGAAATACCTGCCCCGAATGTTCCGGAGTCTCTCTGAAACAACCATATCCCGTCAAAGCTTAGTCATATGGAAGATTGTTTCCGTCATGATTCCGTTTAATCCAAACATGAATAATTGGTATACGGCAATATGCCCATCTTAAGTTATATTGCTGTTGCTGTACTAAACGCTGTGGAGACTCTTAGTGCACTAGAGCGATGAACGGATTTGACTTCCCATAAGAATGTAACATAACGATAAGGATCATAATGAACTATACTCAAAAAAAAGCAAAACTAGATGGCGAAATCGAACTCGATATGTCATTATCAAAAATTAAATGGACTATATCTTGGTGAAAAGCTAATAGGTGGGTAGGCTTCGTGATAAGTAGAGAAATAAAAAACAAAATAGTCAAAATAGACTTCTACAACGAATAGCTGCTCTTCAGTTAAAAACCGGCAAATCGAATCAACAAGAAAAGGACAAATGAAGAGATTATAATAGGTGACTATGGAAATTAAATAAAAAAGGAACGAGGCAATAAACTTATAGAATGGTTATGGCAACAAGGGCTCGTCGCATGCAATAGTCTCTTTCGGAAAAATAAAAGTAATAAATGGACACGGAGATCTACAGACGGTACAACGTGCAATGGCAATTGTCTCACTCGCGCCAAATTACAAATGCAGAATAAATTTCCGCAAGCCAATCGAAGCTTAACAGCCCCAGTACGTGGCGAACTGTTTCCACAAAATTTAAACCAATTTCATCTAATACTAACAAGCCCGGATCAGTTTCTTCAGTGCAATCTGACTTTGAATAGATTGTCTCCATCAACAATGGCGTTGGTGCTACAAATGCTTCTGGTCCTGTTGCTGTTGACGATTATACTTCTGTTGCTGCTATTGTTGGCACTGCTGTTCATTTGCCCTGGCTAACGACCCAGCCAGCCAGCGGTATACCTTCCAATACAATGCCAAAATCCCACTAAATACCAAGTGATCAAACCTAGACAGACATACAGAACAAACAATCGGAACCAAAACAAAAAACACTTTTACAACTGGATTGGAACTAACGGTAATATAAAGGTAAAACAACTCCAGTGATTGCATTTATTACGTTTCAAGCCTTCTACAACATGCCAGTCTATAATTTTAAACGTCTCATCTACTTTTGATGTGGATATGTCGAAACTGATGTGTCATAAGTTGACTGAAGAAGTTACTGATGATAATATGCTTACTCATATCCACTTTAAACTAGGCGTTCCAGAAGATGTGATTAACATCTTATTTAATTCCCATCCAAAAAACGTATCTCGCCCCGCAAACGTAGATATTCAGACGTAATGGACTTTTCTTTACGTTCGTTTGCTGTTCTCGCTGGAGATACTGTTGTTCCCACTAATGCTGCTGCTGCTCCTGCTCTTGCTGCTGTTGTTGTTACTGCAAGTCAAACTGCTTGTGAATTGCTGTTAAACGAGTTTGATTCTTTTCCACTTTATTATCACAACGTTGGAGATATGAGGACAACAAAACAGAATTCTTTCTCTCTGAATTGTTTTTTTTACTTGGAGGTCAATCTGTGCCAACATAACAGAAACCAACTAAGAAACTTCCTCTCTACAAATCCTATGATGCCTAGCTGTTTAAGAAAAAAAACCGATGGCTCTTGGACGACCTCAAGTGATGAATCACTCTACCTGCTAGCGAACACTCACTTTCCAGGTAACTCCCTATTCGCGGTCAGTAGCAACTCAAAGAAGTCTACTGCAACCATGCCCAAAATTCATGATCTGATTATAAGGGATGAACTGCTCTGGGTGCTGTACAGCTTCAAACCATATAAGTCTGCTGGTCCGGACGGTATAATACCTGCCGAGCTACAAAGGTATTATCCTGCCTACGCAAGAGAATAGCATGAGGTGCTGCGAAGAACTAATCCAAATTCCACTGTCATGAAGAGAAGTCAATGTAGTTTTCTTTCCCAAAGACGGAAAATGCTCACATATTGTTCCAAAGGAGCTCAGACCTATAAGTCTATCATCTTTCCTTCTGAAAACTCTAGAATGACTGACTGATATCTATATACGAGCTAAAATTGATCCAAGACTTTTGTCAATGGCTGAACATACCTACTGTAAAAGAAAATCTGTGGAAACGGCTCCGCATTCATTGACTAGTCACATCGAACTATCCCTACAATATAGAGAGTAAACAATTGTCGCTTAACTGGACATAGACGGTTCCATTAACAAAGTCAACACATCCGAAATCACGAGTACGCTGTGAACTCTGCAGGTAGATGACTCACTTGGGGAGTTGAAAAGCCTTATGCTAAATAGCAGGATAATCAACTCCAAACTGTGCAGGGCTTCTGCTAAAAAAATGTGTCAGCAGGGGTACGCCGTAAGCGGTGTATTTTCTCCCCTTCTCTGGGACTTAGAGGTTAATGAACTGCTGATATACCTAGAAGCAGATGGTAACACGGTGATTACCTTCACGGATGACGTTGCTATAACCATCTCAGGTAAGTATCTTAATACCATTAAAGAACTCCTTGAGCTAAATCTTAACATATTAACCCATTGGGCAGATCGCTGTAGATTGGTAAATTCCCATAAAATTGATTTTGTTCTGTTTTTTTAGGAAATATAAAATTCCAATCATAGATTCTTCTTCAAAAAACGGTACCAGTTTAGTCTCTCCGATACAGCAAAATATTTGGGTCTCAGTTTTGACAGGAAACTAAACTGAAAACCTAAAATTCAAGAAATAGTCAAGAAAGCTACAGTAGCTTTAATAATAAAATAATTTATTTGTCCACGCTAATATTTATAATATATTAGGAATCCTCACAGAGAACATCGATTACACTATACCCGAACTTTGGTTTGACAAAGACTTTCATGTTAGCTTCCCCTCTAGACCCATCTGGTAGGAAGATGCTTTTATGGAGGGTAAGTCAATCCACTTTTACTCAGATGGATCTGAGAAAAACTGGTAGCGGTATTTTCTCAGATAAACTAAGTCTAAGCCCCTCCTTCTGTCTTCCAAATCACAGTAGTGTGTTCCAGGAGGAAATTTTGGCGATCAAAGAAGCTCTGTTCTGGGTGAAGAAAAACGTGATATCTGCAAACGATATCGGCATCTTTTCGGATAATCATATTAAGTCCCTGGACTCAGTCTCATTAAATTCTAAAAGCGCCTTTAAATGCCATCGTCTCTTATGGAGATGGTAGAGCAGTTCCACCTTCATCAATGTCGGATGCCGAGCCACAGAGACATTCCAGAGAATTGTAGGACTGACGAACTCGTTGGAATTGGAAACACTCTACCTATTCTACCAGAAAAGGGTGAGCAAATTAATATTGAAGCTGGATGTTAATTCACTAATAGACCTTAGATGGCTAGGCCAACTTGCCTGGCGACCAAACAGATCTGGCCAAAGCTGGATCTGAATCGCTCTAAGAGTTTGATCCTCCTAGCTGTCATAGGCGTCATCACTGGACACTGCCTTATAGGCTTAATGCAAGAAAGCTTGGCATCTTTACAAACGATTTCTGAGGAAGCTGCATGGACAAGGAGGAAGAGGAAACAATCCTACATCTGCTCTTTCTTTCTTTCTTCTACAAGAATATAAACGTTAAAAGTCTCCTATGCCTAGTCAGAAGCTCAAAATGGTTCAAGAGTAGGAGGGTCACAGATCCATGTTGCACCACAACGGATCAATAGGCCTAGGTGGGTTGTTTCTTCAACTATCACCTAAGCTAACTTACCGATGGTACGCTGGTTTGGTTGAAAGCCGCGGAAAAGACTAGTTATCTCAGAATGCTCACACCAGTTCAAAGACTAACGTATGTCGCAGTTACAGGAGCATTATGGTTTACTTCGCAAGCTGCACTAGAGATAATTCTCAACCTTCTGCCTTTAGAGGAATTCCTTAAAAGGACGGCCTCTAAAACCTCGATCACACTAAAAGAATCAGACCTATGGATGCACCTCCATTTGAAACACTCGTCTATAATGCAGGTGTTCGAACCATCGAAACTGACGAAGTGTAATGACTAAATCGTGCCAAGCGTGTACTTTGATAGGATTGTTCATCATCCCAAAACATTTTATTGCAAATAAAACTGTTTAAACTGAAAAATATTTTTTTATTTATTTCGACATTGCATGTTTACATTTATCTTAATACAATGTACAATCTTAATACATAATTTTTTTATATTACATGCAGTTCAGGCAAGTAACTTTGCGATGCTCAGAGCATGAAGGCAATTACAATTTTACTCAAGAAGTTTTAACTCTTATGTCGCGTTTTCTTGGATACAGTGCACATCTTGCCTGTTTCTGCAATTTTACTGGGAGTTCATCGCCACGAGGTTTTTAGCAATGACCGAGATGCACTTTCATGGCCACGACATCGATAGTTTTAGTTATAGATGAAGTTTACAATTATGACACTCTCCCGTAAACCACCGAAAAGAAAGGTCAACATAAATATCATTATTAAAGCAATTAGTTGGTACTAATACTGAAAACAGCAGACTAGATCTAGTGGCGCCGGCTGCCTTTGGGGTCTTTTATTTAAATTTCATTTATATTTAAAGGAATAGTCCTCGCAAGGTTTGCTAATTCCTACGCGAACCAGTTTCCTAATTCTCGCAGCAAATTCGTAGGCAGCTTCATATGGGGCGCCGCCAGTTGTAAAGTCAATTGTGTTAAATAATTGCTTCGGAACTTGTTTATCGGGGTGGTTGAGCGTTTAGCTTCAACAAAATATACCATTGAATTTATAGCAGCTTGGTCAATCATGCTGTAGAAATAACGAAGTGAAGTGGCCAATGTTTTGTGCCTCTACCCGAACTAAATATATCAATGCATCGTGTCGACCCCACCTTTCGTGAAATTAAGTCGCGTATTACAATATTACCGGTATGATTGTTTGTGGGTTTATTTTGGTCTTATTGATAATAGTATTGATAATAGTAAAAGAGACTTACATATATTTCTGAGGTGTAAAAGAAGACAGTGTCTTTTGCTGATCGAAAGCAAACTGAAATTGAGTGGTTTTCTGCTTTAATGTGGCGAGAAAGATGGAATCTCGCACTTCTTTGGAGAAGAACAAAACCAATTATCATAGCTAACATTGCACTAAGAACCCTTGATAATTTCCACTAGCTTTTTCTCATAATCGGCAGGTGTTTTTTTTTCTCTGTTCTTTTGCGAATATATACTGAATAGCATCAAACATACATCTTAGTATAACAAGAGGCTACTACTTTGAGTCCATACTTAACCGGCTTCGTAACTATGTAAACGCGAAATGGACACTTTCCGCGGAAATATAAAAGTTGTTCGTCAATTGTCACAAAAAAGCGAGGTTGGTACGATTTTCTGCAGTTTGCAAAAATGTCTCTAATTGGGGCAAATGTGTCTAAACGTAAGCATATTAGCAGAAATCGAAAACGATTGGCATTCATAATAGTTTTGTAGATGGCGACACATACGAATATCTTTGACGCTTTTATAATTATCTTTATTTATAGCAGAAAAAATAGAAATAATGCTTAAAGTCCTATGTTGCCAGTCTGATGAACGTAGTGTTGGTCTTTCTATTTGGGGCACGTAGGAAAATTTTTTGATTGGTATGTAACGCAATTACATCAAATGTTTTGGCTTGCTTACTAATGTTGTGAATGCGTCTTTTCGGTTTCGCTGTTCTGCGTATCACCTCTTCCTAGTCGGCGAATGTTCACAATGTTTTTTCGTGGTGTTCGACTCGAGGCTGCTGGAACAGAAGACCAAACATGCTTATTCTTACATCTAAGCTAAATTTCCTCGCAAATGAGCTAGTGGAGTATCATCATCGTCACTGTTTTCGCTATTATAAATTATCTTCAGTTTCAGATATAGAACCAAACCATCCTCTGAATAAAGCTAATAATCAGAACACATATCAGCATTTCTTTGCAAATAATTTTCAATTTGAAAAAACCAAGCTTCAATGTTATAAATTTCGAAAAAATAAAATTTACGTAAACAGCAAAGGTGGCTGGTAACCCCACAGCTAAATTAATAATTTAATATAATCAAAATAACAACTTACAACGAGACGTTAATGTAAGCAACTAACTGCCTACAATATAATTAAGAAACAGATATCGACGTTATCTGCGTTACCGAAACGTGATTGGTTAATAATGATGACGAAGATGATTTTAACACTAGAGCGTGCGCCTTAATTGGATACAGAATCTTTACCGCAAACAGAATAGGTGGTGTAGGTGGAGGTGCAGCAATTTACGTGAAGGAAATTATAAAGAGAATATTTAGATTTTCTTCCAGTAAAATCTATGTAAACAGTCAAATTGATTTCATTTTCATAGACGTTAATAGTTTCGAAAGTAACCAACATATCGGCAAGGTTTATAAACCAAATCAGAATATTATTATTTCAACTCTAACAAACATTTTAGATAACTTATGGCTAACCTCTCCAATGTCATTTTATGTGGTGATTTTAATAGTAACCTTTTAGAAGGCCAAAGTTTAGTTGATAATATGAGTATATTTAATTTAACACCGGTCAATACACATTTCTCTGGCCGCTTCAATCCTACATTGCTCGAATTATTCCTAGTAACTGACAACAGAAAAGTATTCCTGTAGGATCAACTCTCAGCATCCGTTTTCTCAAAGCATGATATCATTTATTTGACTTACAATTAAAATTTCACTTTATCCGAAATTTGTTATCAATTTAGAGATTTAAAAACATTGACACCGTTCTTGAAAAACACTGTCGAGGTATTAGTTGCGGTGCCATTTTCCGTATGACAACTTCAAATGAACGACTTGATTTTTTCAACAAAAATGCTGTTAATCTCTTTAATAGGCATGCCGTCCTGAAAACCAAAGTATCCCGATCAAAACTGCTAGAGGGGAAGAATTCAGACCAGTTTCTATCTTTTCTTTTCTGTCGAAGGTGTATGAAAGAGTCTTACAAAAGCAAATTAGCAATTTCATCAAAAACACCAATATATTACCTTGCAAACAGTTTGGTTTTCGTAAAAATCATAGCCGTACTATATGACATCATTAATAAATGTCACCAAAGATTTAAGGCAAGCAATGGATAACGGCAGTATAAGTTTGTTAGCGCTGCTGGACTTTTCAAAGGCATTCGACTCTGTGGGCCACCGTGTTTTGTGCTATAAACTTCTTCGATTGTACAATTTTTTTTCGATGCAATAAAGCTGTTATTTTCTTACGTCGAGAAAAACTAAAAGCCTCACATGTGTAGCTACATCAAAAGAATAAATCTTGCCCGGCAGCAGAAAGTGGAAGTGAAACGTCTACCCGTGCATTTGCAAACTCCAGCCGTTACTCCCCATGTTACCTACGCCCAAATGGCGGCAGGTAGGGGAAATACGGTACAGCAAGCGAAGGTTGCTTCTCAGGCCCCAGCGCCCAGAGCACCGGAACCAGTACCTGACATGCTGGCTATCTTGCTCTCTATCCAGGGGCAGATGGCTCAGCTACAACGTCACTTAACTGAACAGACCGCGCGGGCAGATCAAGAATACGCGCTGCTGCCTGGCCTAACGCACCTTTTGCCGTAATGGGTACGTACGTGGAGGAGCAAACCCTGAAGGTCCTTGCTGTGAATGTGAATTCACTGATTAGGCTTGAACGACGAGCCGCACTATTTAAGTTGCTTAAAGACCAAGCCCCTGATGTGCTTTTGGTTAGCGCAACTAAGCTTACCAAGAGACACAAAATGAGGTACAGAAGATACAAAATATTACGGAGAAACCGACCCTACTCCATTCAGGGAGGTGGCGTTGCAGTTTTCTTAAGAAAAGGTATACGTTTTAAAAGAGTATACAGTCGTGTAGTACGTAGGTTCTAGGTGCTGGAAGCATGCATCGTGTATATCCCCCTCCGTAGTGGAAAGCGGTTGTACATGGTGTCTGTTTATGCACCTAAGGCTACTCAATCCACTTTATTCATCTCAGAACTCGAGACGCTTTTCCGATTCCTGAGGCTGGAATTGGAAGACAACTATTTTATTATCGGCGGGGATTTCAACGCCAAACATAGTGATTGGGGAAATAATACACCAAATACTAGAGGGAACCTTCTATTCAATTGGTGGGGTCAGCACAGTGTGATGTATCGACTCGGGCTTAAGGCAACTGATAGTCCGTCGTTTCCCAGACACGGGCCCTATTTGGATCTTCTGCTGTTCGACTCACGAATACAACTGACATGCACTAACCAACAAACTACAAACTGTCTACGCACTTTCGTGTATGACAGTGACCATTGCGGTCTCAGCACCGAAATAACTGTTCCCAACGAAATTGCGGAATTGGATGAGTTTGTTCAAAGGCATTCCTACAATTATAGTAGGGTGCGTTGGACACACTTCACTAGAACACTGACTAGAGCATTCTCCTCGATTTCGCTCTACCCACCGTCCAACAGAAACTGTCAAACGAGGAGATTGATAGGTATCTAAAACTAATGGACGAGACAATCAAACGAACAATTGTAGTAATAATTAAAGATCTTACTAATTATCTCAGAGTGGTAACCCTTGCATGGGAACATCCACCAGTACATATATACATATATTATATATAAAGGCTAGTCATACACTTTGTACATAAATAAAGACAGAAGAGTCAGTCGATCTTCTATTGTAGAAAGAGGCAGACGTGTTTTAATTGTGCTACAGAACATCAGAAGTGGGATTCGTATCCAATCTCGCGAGAAAAAAAAAACCGCAATAAAGCTCAACTGTACTCGCTGTATGCGCCGAACCGTGTTGTGTATGAATAACCGTGCCTGGAAATACTGTGCGTCGGCATCGCAACGAAACGGATTTTTTTTTCCGCTCATTTGTGCGATCACAATCTAGCAAAAAAAAAAAAAATACAACCGAAATTATTACTGCTTATTTTCAAAGAACGAGCGTATATTACCGAGTCACGGCATAAGACCCACAAAATATCGGCCGGAAAACGAGTGACAACGAATTCGAAAAACTGTGGAGAGACGAGTTGCGGGTGTGGCTGGAACTCCTAGGGAAGAAAACTTCAGGTACGAAAGACGAACTGCTACGACGTCTAGAGGAAATCCCCGTTGAAGAACGAGGGGTCGGCCCAAGGGAAGGCGCCTGCGCTATAATGGACGATGAAGATGACGAGTGCAGACCCAGTGATAAAGATAAGCTGAAGAGTGCTGCGGAAACGGAGTTGAAGATCGACGAAGAAAATGATGAGGGACCGGAGAATGCTGCGGGTGCTAAGCTGAAGAGTGACATGAAGGGTAATAGAAACCAAACAGAAAGTTGCAAGAAATCAGATATCGAGATTGATTTAAAATTTATGATGAGGGAGTTAATGCTGCTGAAAGGAAGGATGACAGAGCAAAACAAAGAAATGGAAGCGCTGAGGGAAGAGAACAGGAGGCTGAAGTCTGCCGCGACCCAGCCAGAGTCGGGACAAAATTACCCTCTGGCCAAAGAACTCGTGGACGAATTTACCGCAGACGGCGTGGATTACCAACAGTGGGAGTCAAGTCTAAGGGACATCCAACAGACGTACCAGCTCAATGACCAGGTCGTCAAAATCCTGATGGTGGGCAAACTAAAGGGAAAGCCTCTACGGTAGTAACACACAAAATCCGACCATCCTACAGCAACGGCAGACGAGATACTAACCCATTTGAGGTCCCTTTTCAACGGGCCGACGAGCAGCTTAGAGCGTCGCAGACAATTTGAAGCTAGAACGTGGTCCCCAAACGAAAGTTTTCGCAGTTACTTCCATGAGAAGATCATTCTAGCCAACGAAGTTAACCTGGCATCGAAGGAGCTGATTGAATGCGTTATCGAGGAGATCCCAGATGCTCATCTCAGGGCGCAGAGCGATACCTCGGTACCAACACACTGACGACGAAGTCTTATTCCGCAACGCAACTATTGACGCACTGCACCGACATAAAACTGCTGTCAAGACTAAAAACCTTGTACAGACAGTTTACTGGCAGACATAACCCGGAGATTATGACACTGAAGTCATCGATTAAAAACCTCCAAACATTAATAAAAGAAAATTACAGAGAATCTGTAAGTTTGTATTGGAACAACAAAATTCAAGCTGTAAATACCAGCAACCCGAATATGTTCCCGCAAATAAATAAAATATTTCGGAGAAAAGATCAAAACGACCTTTCGTGTCTAAAAATCGCCCGAACGACGAACAACGAGCAAATACTTATAGCAGCAGGCATAGATCCAAATGAGGCTGTTGATGATGACGACTTCTTTGTGATCGAGGATACGCAGGAGCAGGTAGGGCCTATAGGAGCGACTTTCCAGGAAGTATATCAGGCGAACGACATCATTGGCCCGAACCACGACCTGGAAAGTCGAGTCCTTGTGCACAATTTCTGCCTTCGAAATGAAATAGTGAATTTGCGATTCGAGAGCTCGGGTTTCACCCAGTTCAGTGACGAGAATATGGCAAATAATGTCATCACCAACGATAGGGTACTACCCCCGTTCATTTCAAGGGAAGAGCTCCAAACGATCTTCGAATCACTTAGAAGTAAGAAATCAGTGGGAACCGATGAAATACCGAACATTGTGCTTCGACATCTCCCTCTAGAAGCGGTGAACATTTATACCACCCTGTTTAATAATGCAATGAATAATGCACATTATCCAGCGCATTGGAAAACTGCGGTGGTACATCCCCTCCCCAAAAGGGATAAAGACACTTCCAATCCGGCGAATCTCCGCTCGATTAGTCTTCTTCCAAACATCAGTAAGGTTTTCGAGAAGGTGATCAATAGAGTCCTGACTAAGTGGGTTGCGTACAAAAATATAGTTCCGGATAATCAATTCGGTTTCAAGGCGGGCATGAAATCATTCATGCTGCGTCGAAACTGGTTTCTGATATCCAATGGAACAAAGGCAAGAAACAGTGCACTGGTGCCTGCCTGATTGACTTGAAGAAGGCCTTCGATACCGTATGGTTAGAAGGACTCTTTTTCAAGCTGGACAGGTTGGGCATTAGTAAACCACTGCTGTATATTCTTTTTGACATGCTCTCCAGTAGACAGTTCATCGTGAAGAATGGCGATGTGACTTCTGCTGGAACATTTGACATTAAAAACGGTCTGCAACAAGGTGCGGTAAATTCGCCGATCCTATTCAACATTTACACGAGTGATCTCATAGGTTCACTTCACCATGCCATGGCGTACGCAGACCACATAATCGCGTACAGATCGGGTCCAAAGATTGAGGTCATTAATACACTTTTGCAGCGTGATTTCGACAAAATTAAGCGATATTGCGATGACTGGAAGTTGAAAATCAACTTTCAGAAGTCGGAAACCATTCTGTTTAGGACGCCTTTGTCTGGGGCCTCTAGGGATACCAGAAAGAGTTGGCGAAAGTTCTCGATCGTGGGGCAGCACGGGCAGCCACTTGCTTGTCGAAATGTAGTCAGATACCTTGGAATCTGATGGCTAGATCAATTTCTGTATTTTAACAAACATATAGATGTTGCTCTGGCCAGAGCCAGAGGTGCTTTTGCCCTTACAAAGAGACTGTTTTATAACAGCCAACTCGATGCGAGGGTGAAGCTAATCTGCTACATGCCCCTTATCAGGCCCATGCTTGTATTTGGATGTCCCGTGTGGTTCATCGTGAGAGCAAGTTTATTGGAAAAGATTCTTGTGTTTGAGAGGGCTTGTCTTAAGACTTGTCTTCGCTTATACAGAACACCAGAGTCTGAGTACATAAAATTCTATCCTAATGAGGTCTTATATAATAGGCCGAACCTAATAAGAGTGGACAATTTCGTCATTAAGTTGACTCGAAGGCACGTTGCAAGAGCAATGACCTCATCGAACAACCTGATCTCCGGGGCTTACTACCCCAATTATATGTATCACGAGAGAGTTCCCTTTGACGGCTTTATTCCTCCTGAAGCGTTCCTCTATTTAGATTGCAAAAGTCTGATCCAGGACAGATTGGCGGTGCCGCCAATCTTCCACGTCGCTCGAACAGCTGCGGACAGGCGACTCAACTACGACAGAGACGTCGCACATGGCAGTGCGGAGCGTCTCCGGTTCAGTAGGGCGGTAGGGAGTCGCGACATGAGGGATGTTGCTCAGCAGCGCCAACAATTTTGGTGGCTTGTTGAAGGGGAGGATGCTTCGTCGTCAAACTCCTTCAGTGATATGTAGCTTCATGTGAAGCAAAGTGGGTCAGTCTAATTTTTTGTTTTTTTGGCCATGGCCGGCTTACATAGTTTTAGGTAGGATTAAGTTAGTTTTAAGAAAAAAAAAATATATAAAAACAAAAAAATAAAAGAAAAAAACATATATATATATGTACATACATATTATGTATATATATATTTATGTATGTCTATGTTTGTGTTAGATGTAAGTAGGCTAAGTAGATTAAGATTTATTTTTAGGTAGTTTGTAGGCTTTAGTTTTAAGTTTTATACAAAATTAAAAAATGTTCATATACTAAGTTTTTGATAAAAATTTATTTTCTTAGTTTTAGTATTAATTAATATTAAAACAGAAATAAAAGTAGACTGTAGGATTCGTCGAAAGACGTAGTTTAAGTGTTAGGTTTAACTTAGAGTGCCCGCATGGGGCCATTAAGTTAGAATAAGATTATTTGTAAGTAATTTAAGTTAATTTTTAAGCGTTTTTTGTTTAGCATATAAGAGTAACTTAAATTAAAAAATAAAAATGCATAAAAACTGAAAAAAAAGAAAACTGACTCACATGTGTAGCAATAAGTATGATATAACTAGCTAATGTTCAAAGGTTGGTGCTGTCACTCTCTTACTTGCTCAGATCTAAGTTATCTAAGTATTTATTATTATCTTAACTTTAAGTTCCACCACACTTTGTAATGCGTTATATTGATCACACTGCAGACAGGCAGTCGAATAAAGACAGTAATAAGGAACGGACGTGTTTTATTTAAATCGAATACACAAAAGTGGAATAAACCCAAGTGTTCAAAAAAAAAAAAGAATTGCAGTCGATTTAAATAACAGTAAAGATAAAAATGTGTAATAAAAAAGGGTATATTGTGGTGTTTGTATGCTTCGGAATACAGAATTAGTAATTCATTAACAATTAGTCATTTATTGCAGCGTATATGAGATTTGTGGCAAGAGGGGGTGCCTGCAATAACATCTATGAATGAGCTAAGGAAAGACAGTAAGTTTATAACGACGGAATGTTTAAAAGAAGTCACGAAAAGCATAAGATGCCAACGCACAACGTGGCATTTCAATCGTCCATAGTCATCACACTTTAGCGGACTTTTGGTGGCAGGTATCAAGTCAACTAAACGCAACTTGAAAAAAAATCCTCTAAATTAACTTTCGAAGAATATGCTACACTCCTCACTCAAATCGAAGCATGATTGAATTCAAGGAAATTCTGTCCTATGCTTACAGATCTCAATGACCTGATGGTACCTACGCCTGGGCACTTTCCCATTGGAGCTCGACAAATGGAAATATATACCTTCAACGGCTAACACAAAACATTTGGAAACAATAGAACGGAAGGTATGTGGGTCAACTTCAGCATCGACCAAAATGACTTCAACTCCTTAATTTCCAAGCATCCTATGCTTCAAATCGACACTCTGAAAATATTTGCATTTTCTCCCAACAATGTCTTTAACTGAGTCGAACAACGACAACTCATCCAAAAGTCACTCATCCTGAATGTCCACTCAATCATTTGCCTTTGCCTTGGTGTTAAACTCATGTTAATATTCGAGTATGCAGATAACCTTAACAATAGAACTTAATTTTTAAATTCATGTCATGCCTTAATCCTGTGACAGTATAATAAATGATAAGAGCTTAATGCTGTTAACCGTCGCCCGGATATCCTTCTGCCTACTCGTACATATATCGAAATAAATTTCTTTGGCTTAAACGAGCACGCACACACCAACACGCTTACAATCTCTCTCAGCCGCTTCAACACAACAATCATAACCAGAGGGTTATTTATTATATCATATGTACTGTATCATACATACGAACCCAATGTAATAGACAAATAAACAGTAAGAAAAATGGCAAACGAAAAACTAAGAGAAAGATCCAATTGTCAACGAAACAGCGCGTAGGGATTGTAGTGCTCACAAATGCATACATACGTACATACAGCCCCTTTCGGTATGATCTCTCATCTACACGCCATCCAATACCACCAAGCATGTCTCCCATCCCAGTTGGCACTTTGAGCTCCAGTTGAAGTATCCGTATCCTGTAGCCTGTATCCTGTATCCTGTATCCTTAGCTTCATTTCGTAGGTTTGTTCAGTTCCTTTCTTTCTTTGTTTTTGTTTCAATTTGTGTTTTTGTTTTTGTATTGGTGTGTTTGCTATTTGGCAAAGAATGACAGGAGTTCCTTTTGTTATCGTTCCATGTAAAATTTCATGTTAAAAATGTTAATCTGACAATTTCCATAAATCATATTAACCCACATCCACAAGTATTTTGTGTGCTATAAAAATTCTGTCACGATAACGCTTTAAGTCTCGTACTGCCGTCAATCTGTACTTTGAGCGCACCCCGTTCTCTTTCTATGTCCCAATTCAGTTCAGTAAGTTGTAATTGTAATAAAATGTACGAATGGTGTGCACGAGTATGTACATATGTATATGTTTGTAGAAGTAGAAAATACGTACCATAATAAGGATACGAGTATGAGGATTGAGTACACACAAGTATTCCAAGTATCCGTACGAGTACAATTTGGAGTATATTGTGCGAGACGTCTCGTGTTGCAGCTAACTTTCCTTAATGCTCTCGTATGTCTCGTATTTTTGACTCGGAATGAAGGAGTCTCGTAGTAGGGCTGCTCGTGTGGTTCCGAGTTCTTTATAATTTTTCATTCGAATATTTAACCTAACGTCGTTTATCATCATCAGTAACTGTCAAGAAATAAAACAATTATAACACAGGGGGTGAGGAGTGATTTGGGATTCTTAACTAAAGAAACAATTATGCAAATCGTTTGCAAACTTAGATAGTTATTTTCCTTTTTTGCTTTCATGTGGAAGTAATCCAATTTTATGTGGAAGTAATTAAGGCTTCGCTATTGAAAAATTAAGAAAAATCAGACCAGAATATAAAAAGCAGACTTGTGTTCAAGATTTATACCTTATATGTTAGAGCTAAAAGCTTTTATTAGACTTTTGTTTTATACAGCAATATTCAAAGAAAATCGCGAGCATTACACAAAGTGGTATACTACTGACGGCACCGGGCGAGAAATTTACCGTTGCATTACTAGTAAAAATAGGCTGGAGATTTTGATGAATGCTATACGATTTGACGATGCCGAGACTAGAGAACAGCGGAGTGAATTTGACTTGTCTGCTCCTATTTCTGAACTTTTCAATTGTTTTGAAAAAAACTGTCAAGAAGTTTACACGACTGGAACTTGTACCTGTATAGATGGTGCCTTTTCGCGGTCGCTGTAAATTCCAAATGTATATGCCAAAAAAAAACAGCAAAATATGGTCTAAAAATTATGTGCGTCAAAGATCCAAGGAATTGTTATCTTCTCAATGCCTACATTTATCTCGACAAAGATTCTGATGGGAAAGATTTGACTTAAGAAGAAAAGAGACTGTCAAAACCAACTCAGCAGTTCTAAGCCTTGTCTCCCCAATCGAAGGAACCAATACGAACGTAACCGCTGATAATTGGTTTTCATTAATAGAATTAATCAATATCTTGAAAGCAAAACGCCTCACTTTTGTGGGTACTTTGAAAAAGAACAAACGTGAGATACCTCCCGAGTTCAAACCATCCAGGCAGAGGTCAATTGAGTCATCGCTCTTTGGTTTTACCAAGGATATCACCATCTCATCTTATGTGCCGAAGAAAAATAGAGCAGTGGTCATGGTTTCGAGTAAGCAGTACAATGCGAGTGTAGACGAAAGATCTAAGAAACCTGAAATAATATTAGACTATAAACAAACAAAAATAGGAGTTGATCTACTTGATCAAAGATGCTCAAACTACTCCACTTCCCGTCGTTCACAAAGGTGGTTTTTGAATATACCAGGGGCGTTCAATATATTCTCGGTATCGATATGAAGGAAAATGCGAATTCAATTTAAGTTGTTTTTATTTTTCAATATAATCTCTCCTAACATCAATGCATTTGTTACATCTTGAGATAAGCTTTTTTAAACCCTCAAAAAAATAAATTTCCTCTTTCTCTGCAAAATACCCATTTATTGCCGACTTGAGTTCTTCATCATCCGAAAATCTTTTTCCACGAAGACATTTTTTCAAATCCGGAAATAGCAAATAATCACTAGGGGCAAGGTCTGGACTATAGGGTGGGTGTTGGATTTCTTCGAAACCACAATCTCGCGCAGCAGCCTTGGAAACTCGCGCTGTGTGAACAGGAGCGTTGTCATGAAGAAGCAACACACCCGCTGCGAGTTTACCCCGTCTTTTCTTTTTAATTTCCTCCCGCAAATTATGCAAAGTGGAAGCGTAGGATGTGGCGTTGATGGTTTCACCTTTTTTTTTGTACTCAATGAGCAAGATTTCCTTTGAGTCCCAAAAAACTGTGGCCATGAGCTTCCCGGCAGACGGAGTGACTTTGAACTTCTTCGGGGGGTCTGTTCCGTTTTTATGCCACTGCATGGACTCTTGTTTGCTTTCAGGGTCATAGTGGTGGACCCATGTTTCGTCCCCAGTAACAATTCGATCCATAACACCGTCCGCGTTCTCACTACACATCTCCAAAAGCTCTCTACAGCATGCGATTCTCACTTTTTTCTGAGGCGCTGTGAGCATTCGTGGCACCCACCTTGCACTGACCTTTGAAAGGTTAAGATGGTCATGAAGAATGATGTGAATGGTACCAATTGAAAGCTTGGTGATCTCTGCCATCATTTTCACCTTTATTCGGGCATCCTCAAGAACAAGTTTTTCGACTTCTTTGATGCTTTCTCCCGTACAAGCAGTAGCCGGGGCGCCGGAGCGGGGGTCGTCTTCAAAGCTCTCTCTGCCTCTCTTGAACTCACTTGACCACTTTTGCACAGTTGATAATGAAGGTGCGGAACCCTGGTAAACAGCCACCATCTCTTCATGAATAGTTTTTTGACTTTTTCCTTGCTTAGTGAGAAATTTAATTACAGCGCGATGCTCAATTTTCACCATCATCGTCTCAGTTGCCATTATGATTCTGTTTAACTAGAGATAAAACGCGAATTAATAATCACATTTATATGAAATTTTACATGAATGCACTAAAATAATAGTATTACTTGATAAATAAGTCAATTTATATATACAACCACAGCTTCACCCCGATACCGAGAATATGTTGAACGCCCCTCGTATGTTGTGAATAATAGACTTGAAACCATCCAAGACAACTTGAATTGAACTTTCCGAAAGGTAGTTTCTAATCCATTGAAGAAGAGAGTCGTCGACGTGACCTCGCCAGAATCTATTCATTATGTCAACGGTGTTCAGTGATAGTTTTGCATTGTCCTTTTGCACATCGAACTGCCAAATTCATAAAACTAAACTGCCGTTCAAAATCCCGTTAAATATTAAGCAAACGCATGCAGGGATTTTTTTTGGTGACGCCTGATTGCAGATGATCCAAGAAAGTGTACTCAAAAAAACCTATAAGGTGCTGATACGGCACGAGTACGATAACTTTGGCGCCAAGAATTGATAACGGTATTTTGTAGAGGAGTTAAAAACTAGCACTTTTTACTATGGGAGGGGGTCCATCTCGTCTCGTTTAGGAGTTATGGGCAATTTAAAAACAAATGACTTAAGATTGGAAAAAAATTATTAAAAAACAATGGTAACACTTACAATAATGTACTATACAGGATTTGAAAGCCTGCTCTATAATATAAAATTTACATCGAATTATTCGTGTGAATAGTTTTTGAATAATTCGCATTCAAACTTAAATTTTTGGTAAAAAATGAAAAAAAAATTTCTTTTACTCGTAAATCAATATTATTCAAAATTGTGAGATGATGTGCCCAATTGGTTTTTTGTGTTAATGCGTATATCAATTCTGAATCGAACACAAAAAACCACATGGCATATATCTTCTAGTTTTTGAGAAAATTGAAAATTACTAAAACTAAAAAATGCTAGTTTTTAACCCCTCTACAAAATACCGTTATCAATTTTTGGCGTCAAAGCTATCGTACTCTCCCCGCTGATACTTTTGTAGTTTGTAAAGCCAATATATTTTTTCTTAAAGATTAGTTAATCAATGTTTAGTTTAATCCATCGGTCATACGTATTTTAATCTTATTTATCTTCTACTGATCAACTCACTGCCATACCTCCTCTTAGTCGCCTACCGAAATATCCTGAAGGAAGAATAATTTAATATTCATGGCAGCTTGACAGTTATCATTATCGTAGTTAAAATACCTATGTGAGTTATCCAGTCTCTGCATCAACAACTTTCAGTCAACTCTTATCTTCCGATCGGAATCTATCTATGTTCAATTTAGCATTTCTCAGACTCTAGCTATTTGATAGCAAGGTTGCCACAAGATTTTGCATCTTGTGAAAGAATTGCAATACATTGCAAATGAAGCTGCTTGATATAAAACTTTGCACACAGTACTTTTTTCAGAATGTTGACTTCTAAGCATCAGTGTTGCCTTCTTCCTCTCGGTGTTGTACAACTATCGCAATATAATCATCCGATATTATTGTGGAACATCCTGCGCTAACATGCAGTGGTAGTCCTTGCTAGAGCAATGACCTGCGAGTGGCCTTAATATCGTATCGTATACCTATATTTCCTGCCAGTTGATACCCCTTTTGCATCATTTTAACAGCCATGCCATGGACATCTAATAGATCGTTGGCGTGAACTTTCATGTGGAATGAAAATGAATTAGAGATTTGCAACATTGCATGATCAACTGCGACCTTATACTCGAAGTCAGCAAAGTCAAAGCTTTAATTTTTCCGGTCAATGTGAATCAAAATAGACGTATAGACTATTGGGAATAATGCCAGCTTTCTGGGTACCCATATATATATTATAATCCTATAAAAGGCTGTAACAATCAGGTTACGCAATCGGAATATATCAACATACGAGCATACTCTTAGAGAAGTCAATGGTGGAAAATTAGTTAGATGCTTAACTTCATAGCCATTCACCGGACTTAGACATCATGGGTCGTATAAATTACTCTTATTTGCAATCCTCGTTTCGGATCCAGACCCTTCCTGCAGCAATAGTGGACGAACGATGACTTTCTTGCTAGTTTTCTTTCTAGTATATGTATATTTGATAGGAGCAGTGACCTTTAGCTCTATTTGATTAGCTTTTGAAGAGGCGAATGTGATTTTTCGCATCTAATATATAAATTCAGTTTTTGGTAGATTAATGCCCAATTCGTCTTTCTTTGTCCAATTTGTTTGCTTAATGCATGGGCCTCCAAAAGATCACTTTAGCTTGGAAGTAACTTTCTTGTTATTTTGATTGCGAAGACATCAATATATGCTACATAGTTGTATCACCTGCTTACTGTTAATAACTAAAGTGGTATCAATACTATTTCTTCGATAAACAGACTTATTCGATAAACGCGATCTCTGTTCAATATGGATTACTCTGCGACTGAGCACTTGTTCGACACAATAGTTAATCAATTTCTTGACCTGACTATACCATCTATTTTTGAAACATTGTTGGAGGCAATATTTAAAAAAAAGAAGCAGGAAAATATGATATTTAATAATGAGGGCAGTAGTGTCTTTCCACAGATTTCCATAGAGTCTTTCATAGATTTATTGGCCTATTTATTTATTAAAAAGTCGTATCAGGTATTAATTTGAAATGCTTTCATCTGGTTAAGTTTTGCATATGTGTTAGCGTATGACTTTTACCAAAAACAACATAAGTCTCGTTACCGTAAATAGTTCAGCAGTCTGTCAGCTGCTGCAGTATAATCGATCTTTAGCTTAGAATTTCCATCCAAAGCTTGTGGCTGCTTTTGTTTGCTTACGATGAATGTTTTTTTTTTTAATATACAATCCGCGTGTGCTCAAGGGCTTTTAAGTGCCCTTAAAGTGTTTGTACACAGCGCTGGTGAGGGAAAGTTAGGGAGGAAAGAAAGTGAGATACCGATGTACGTTGGTTTTGAATGTTTGAATGATGTAATGAATAAGAAAACAAAGAACTCGGCGGCGCATTCCATGAGCGAGTTGTACGGCCTAAGAAAGAATCACGATATTTCAGAGTGTGTCTGAAAGTGGGCTAGAAGGTATACTGATGACTGATGAGCAATCATAGTGATACGAGTGTTACAGTTGAAGGTATGAAGGGGCAAGGCGGAATTTTCGGTGCAGTATTGGTAATTAAAAGCACGAGAGACAAGAGACCTATGCCTTCTATAGCATGGTTTTTAATTTTGCCATTCAGCAAGTGTAAAGAGATCTTAATGGCACCTGACTAGACATATGCATTGTACTCCAATTTTAGGTATATTGCGGCCAGGTCAGAGTTGATAATCTTACATCGCCTGAGGAAACTTAGACATTTCGCACCATTTTTGGTGACCTCAAATCTCTCTGAGGTCATTGACACATATGTATACCGAGAATGGAAAGTTTTTCGATTTCGACGACGCAACTGCCGTTCATGGGTAATACCTGGTGTCTAAACTTCATTTAAAGAAAACTAAGAGCACTGTTAAATTCCTCTCCATTGGTAGTTACCCATTTAGTAATTCTGCTAATATCGGAACTTATAGAGCTGAAGAGCAGGAACTTGGAACCTGGAACGAATATGAAAAGAGAGCACTGCTACCGACAAAGGAATATATTGAATTATAAGTAGCAGACAAGAGATCATTAATGAAAATTAAAAAGATTGTCGGAGACAGAACGGAGCTCCGGGATACACCAGCATTTATTTTGTGAATATCAGACTTCAAACCAACCTAAACAACATGAATTAAAAGTTGCGAAAGGTAATTTCTAATCCATTGAAGAAGAGAATTATCAATCCCAAAATCACGCATTTTCGACAAAAGAGCTTGATGCCAAACTCTGTCAAATGCCTTAAAAATATCAAGTGCAACTATCTTGCTTTTCCACTTTTCGGTGAGACATGTCTCCAGGTCACCAGTGCACCTGTTGCTACGAAAACGGTACTGCCGGTCATTGAGAACACTTCATGTTTCGAAATATTTCATGAGCTGAAGGTTTATCAGCATTTACATGGCCTTGGAGAGATGAGATGTAACCGCAATTGGCCTGCAGGAAGAGAGACGAAGATTCACCTTTTTTAATGACAGACTTGACAAATCCTGTTTTTTACGCTTACGCGGTAGTATTATCGAAATTTCCGCTCTGTTGTAAATAGGCAATGTGAATTTCGTCGTGAGGTCGGTCTAGCGGCCAGTATCGAAGAAGACCCAGAAATGTCGATTCGGCAGCGATCAGCTGAATTGCGCATCGCCAGTGTGTCAACCCGGTTTATTTTGCTATTGGATGGCTGGATACAGCTGTATCAATTTGTGCTGACGCAAGAAATTAAGCCGGGCGACCATAAACAACGCCGTGAGTTCGCTAATTGGGCACTGGAAATGCTGGCTCGAGATCCGGATTTTGTCCAAAAAATCATCGTCTCGGACGAGGCCCATTTTTGGCTCAGCGGCTATGTGAACAAGCAAAATTGCCATTATACGAGCCAACACAATCCACAAATGTTCGGCCAAGCATTAATGCATCGACAAATATTGATTATATGGTGCGGTTTATGGCATGGCAGCATCATCGAACCTTATGAAATGAGTGATGTTAACCGACTTTCTGTGGTCGGAGCTCGACTTCTGAGCTATGGTTCCAACAAGACGGCATTACATGTCATACAAGCGACGCAACGCTCGAAGATGTGAAGGAGAAATTTGGGTCATCTTACGGCGAGTGTTCATAAATTGGCCGCCGCGATCATGCGATTTAACACCACTCGATTATTTTCTCAGGGGTTGCGTCAAGTCCTTAGTCTACGCTAACAAGCAAACCACTTTGGACCATTCCGCTATTCCGGAATAACGCCGCACATAGTGAACCGAGTCATCAACCGACCCCTTGAAGCACTGCCAACGAAACCGATGTGGCCATTTGAATAATGTGCTATTCCAAAACATAATGGCATGAACGTAACTTCAAAATAAATCCGGAATCACTTCTATATCTCACACCGTTGTTGTTTTATTTAAATTTTTTTTCCTATCGTTCTTTTCTGGTCACCCTATAGCATTTTTTGAATCAGTTCCAGGGCAATGTGAACAGGCTCAGACGTTAGGAAACAGATTTTCACTTACTACCCGCTATCCATTGGTTGTTACATGCAGTCAGTCATTGCCTTGGCCGTATGACATTGATACAGCAACAGCAGTGCCCGAGTGCAAGCAACAGCACAATAACCAGGCGCGGGAGATGGATGATGCCCGCACTGAATATTGAGTACACTCGCGCGCTGGTTAATTGGGTGGTGGTCGGTGGATATTTACTATAATTATTTTTTTATTAGCACAGAACTTAGTGAATTCTATTTTATTTTGAGTAACCGAATTTTTGCTATGGTAATACTCTTAATTCCGCCAATTTTGTAGCGCCGACTGTGACTACATATACTCCCAAGTTTCCATCCTTGTCACGCCATATTCCTCTCCGAAGAGCTCGTTAAAACGATCCTGACAAAATCGTCCTTCTCCTCTCTGAGGACGTGACCGGACATCAGACTAATGTTGTCGACTTACGAGGGGCGTTCAATATATTCTCGGTATCGATATGAAGGAAAATGCGAATTCATTTTAAATTGTTTTTATTTTTCAATATAATCTCCCCTAACATCAATGCATTTGTTACATCTTGGGATAAGCTCTTTTAAACCCTCAAAAAAATAAATTTCCTCTTTCTCTGCAAAATAACCATTTATTGCCGACTTGAGTTCTTCATCATCCGAAAATCTTTTTCCACGAACACTTTTTCAAATCCGGAAACAGGAAATAATCACTAGGGGCAAGGTCTGGACTATAGGGTGGGTGTTGGATTTCTTCGAAACCACAATCTCGCGCAGCAGCCTTGGAAACTCGCGCCGTGTGAACAGGAGCGTTGTCATGAGGAAGCAACACACCCTCTGCGAGTTTACCCCGTCTTTTCTTTTTAATTTCCTCCCGCAAATTATGCAAAGTGGAAGCGTAGGATGTGGCATTGATGGTTTCACCTTTTTTTTTGTACTCAATGAGCAAGATTCCCTTTGAGTCCCAAAAAACTGTGGCCATGAGCTTCCCGGCAGACGGAGTGATTTTGAACTTCTTCGGGGGGTCTGCTCCTTTTTTATGCCACTGCATGGACTCTTGTTTGCTTTCAGGGTCATAGTGGTGGACCCATGTTTCGTCCCCAGTAACAATTCGATCCATAACACCGTCCGCGTTCTCACTACACATCTCCAAAAGCTCTCTACAGCATGCGATTCTCACTTTTTTCTGAGGTGGGTGCCACGAATACCCACCTTGCACTGACCTTTGAAAGGTTAAGATGGTCATGAAGAATGGTGTGAATGGTACCAATTGAAAGCTTGGTAATCTCTGCCATCGTTTTCACCTTTATTCGGGCATCCTCAATAACAAGTTTTTCAACTTCTTTGATGCTTTCTCCCGTACTTTCTCCGCGCCGGAGCGGAGGTCGTCTTCAATGCTCTCTCTGCCTCTCTTGAACTCACTTGACCACTTTTGCACAGTTGATAATGAAGGTGCGGAACCCTGGTAAACAGCCACCATCTCTTCATGAATAGTTTTTTGACTTTTTCCTTGCTTAGTCAGAAATTTAATTACAGCGGGATGCTCAATTTTCACCATCATCGTATCAGTTGCCATTATGATTCTGTTTAACTAGAGATAAAACGCGAATTAATAATCACATTTATGTGAAATTTTACATGAATGCACTAAAATAATAGTATTACTTGATAAATAAGTCAATTTATATATACAACCACAGCTTCACCCCGATACCGAGAATATGTTGACCGCCCCTCGTATTTTGCAGATGGTTGGATATATCTGCATCGAATGCTTACGTCATGAGTTTGATCACCTTCAGAGGGATATCAAGAACTCGATTCGCCGTATTCTACAAAAAAGTGAAGATTCACCAAGCTTACCTGGAGTAGAAAAGCTTGAAATACGAAAAACATGCTCCAGTTGTGATCCAGAAAAGAAACGCAAGACTTATGTTTCAATTGCAATTTTGTTGAAGTTTTTTTCTATGTTCCATTTTTTATTTTTATTTTATTCTTTGTTTTCTTAGTTTATAAGAATTAGTACCAAGAATTCGAAATTTTAAGTTCCTACTGCAACAGATCTCATTGTATGAGCGTAGTAATTTTTTGCGCTAAAAGTGGTAATATGTGAAGTTTTTAAGAAAATTACAAAATGTTACCTTACTTTATATTATTTTAGTCTTTAAAATAAGGGTTAAAGGTATTAACAACGATATTATTGATTTTTTTTGTTTATTTAATACCGGAAATTACGAAATACAGGCAAAAATCTGTTGCGATCTCCGGGACCGCACTTAGGCGGTTAAATAGGTGGTAGGTAGTTAAGGGTTAAGGGCGAGTTCCCATGACGCCAGAAAGCTATCAGAAACACCAGGCAAACTGTTTATTGAGAGATAT
This sequence comes from Volucella bombylans, assembly GCA_949129095.1. Classification (NCBI taxonomy): domain Eukaryota; kingdom Metazoa; phylum Arthropoda; class Insecta; order Diptera; family Syrphidae; genus Volucella; species Volucella bombylans. The sequence goes on along the minus strand of OX422140.1, from coordinate 164,653,398 downwards.
CTCTCAGAACATGGTGTACAAGATTTTGTCCGCCATATTGTGTGAATGCCTAAAACCAGGCCGATTTAACTACAACTGACTATGCAAAAGACGTTAGATGAACAGATCCATACTCAGCACCTCAATTCATTTCGACCGAGTACCGTGTCGAGCAGGGCCGAGTGCACACGCTACCTATGCATTGTAAAAACAAATAAAAAAATCCGCGTGAGCGTCAAAAAAAAAATTAAATAAATAAACAAAAACAAAAAGATAAATAAATAAATAAAAAAAAACATAGTAGTTCAGTTCCTCCTTACTTACTTTAAGTGGCGCTACGCTACAGTCCGGGGTGGACCTGGGCCTCAGTCAACATGCGTCTCCAGCCAGATCGATCACTAGCTAGCTGCCTCCAGTTTCGCACGCTAAGTTGGCTGAGGTCCCCTTTCACTTGCATACGCCACCTGAGTCTTAGCGTTCATCTACTGCGCTGCCCCTGGGGGGCGGATTCGAAGAATTTTCGGATCGGAACATTGGTGTCCATACGCTATACATGACCCAGCCATTTCAGTCTTTGGGTCTTCACTCGATGTCGCTGTACAGTCCGTAGAGTTCATTGTTGTATCTCCTCTTCCATTCACCGTCATTGCAGTCGGGAGAGAAGATCGCCCGATGAATTTTTCTCTAGAAGCAACCAAGAACACCCTCATCCATTTTTGATAATGTCCACGCCTCAGCTCCATAGAGCAGAACCGGGATTATTAAGGTCTTATAAAGGATGACTTTTATTGTCCGAGAGAGGGCTTTGTTACTCAATTGCCTTCTTAGCCCAAGGAATCAGCGGTTGGCAAGAGTTATTCTTCGTTTGATCTCAGCACTGGTGTCGCTGTCTGTATTTATAGCCGAGCCTAGGTAGACAAAGTCCTTAACTACCTCAAAGTTATACCTATCGAGGGTGACATTCTGCCGAAACGTCGGTGTTGGTTGTCCTAGACAGCATATACTTGGTTTTGCCCTCGTTGACCGCTAAAACCATTTTCACAGCTTCTGTCTCAATACTCGCGAAAGCGCTACTGACATCACGCTGCCTTATCCCGATTATGTCAATATCGTCGGTGTATGCGAGTAATTGGACGGACTTTTGAAAGATAGTGCCTCTTCTGTTTGCTCGTGAGTTTTGCACTATTCTTTCAAGTACGATGTTGAAAAATCGCATGACAGCACATCGCCTTGTCTAAATCCTTTCTGGACATCAAAGGTCTCGATGAGATCTTTACCGACCTTGATGCGGCAGAGTGCCTTCTCCATCGCCATCCTGCACAGACGGACGAGTTTGGCATGGATGCCGAAACTAGACATTGCTCTATAGATGCTGTCATACGCAGCGTTAAAATCGATGAATAGGTAGTGTGTATCGATCTGAAGCTCATGGGTCTTCTACAAGATCTGCGTAGTGTGATTATTTGGTCGATGGTGGACTTTCCCGGCCTGAAGTTACACTGATATGGAGCTGTCAGGTTCTTGACGAACGGCTTCAGACGTTCACACAATACAGCAGATAAGATCTTGTATGCGATGTTCAGGAGACTGATGCCTCTGTAATTGGCGCAGTTCAAAGGGTCTCCTTTTTTGAAATTCGGACAAAAAATGCTGAGGTTCCATTCATCGGGCATACTTTCGTCCGACCATATTTTACAGATGAGTTGGTGTATGCTCCTTACCAAGTCATTGACTGCCGTTTTGAAGAGCTCGGCAGTCAGGCCGTCCACTCCAGCAACTTTGTTGGACTTAAGCTTAGATATGGCTATCTTCACTTCGTCCAGGTGGACGGAATTGTTGTTCATCATCGTCCAGGTTGAAAGGTTGATTCTGTATGACAGCGGTATTTGGTTCGTCATCGCCGTTATACCATCTGCAGAAATGGTCTTTCCAAATCCTCAGCATCGAATGCGATTCCACCACGATGTTCACTTGTTCATCTTTACAGGCTTCGCTCCGGGGTTTGTTTCCGTGACAAGTTATTTTTACCTTTTGGTAAAGCTTCCCAACCTCATTCCTGGAGTAGCATCTCTCAATTTCCTCGACCGCGAGCTTCTCATGCTCTTTCCTCTTCCTCCTGAGAAGACCGTGTTCGTCTCTCCCCTTCCGCTCATAAAGCTCATGAGCAGCTCTGGTCCTTCTATGCAGCGCCGCTTTATATGCATCTTGATTAGCTGCATGTGCTTGCCGGCATTCATCATCGAACCAGGGTTTTTATTGTGGTGGACGAGTGAAACCCAGCACATCAGAAGCGGCAACTCTAATGGTGTTTTGGCAGTGTTTCCAATGGTCTTCGATGCTTGATGCTGGCGGTAAGCCATTAGGGGACACTCGATCGGAAAAGGACTTCGCGATCTCTTGCGATTGCAGCCGTCTGACGTCGAATTTCCTCACAGCATTTGTTTGTCTTGGCGTATTTTGGGATATCCGCAACCGTACCTTGGCTATAACAAGGTAATGGTCTGTTGGTAATGGTAATAGTTGGCTCCTCGGAACGTACGGACATCAATAATACTGGAGGAGTGTCTTACGTCGACTAGCCTGAATCCGTTATCGGAGGTGGTGTTATGTAGGCTATATTTTCCGATCGTTCCACCAAAGATACACTCTCTTCCTACCTTTGCATTAAAATCACCGAGGACAATTTTAATGTCATAGCTAGGGCATTGCTCGTATTTCTTGTTAAGGAGCTCATAGAAGACATCCTTGGTGTCGTCATCTTTCTCTTCTGTGGGGGCATGCGCGCATATAAGGCTAATTGTGGCGAATTTAGCCTTGATGCGGATTGCTACGAGGCGCTCGCTCACATGCCGGAAGCTCAGGACTTCTTGTCTTAGTCTCCCTCTGAAAACAAATCTGCATCCAAATAAGCGCTGCTTTTGCCGTTGATAGCAATCACCGTAGTAGATGTCGCAGTTTTTTATCCTTTTTTTGTCCGGCCCATCCCATCGCATTTCTTGGATGGCGCTTATGTCTGCTTTGCAGCAGTCCAGGGCCTCCGCTAGTTGTTCGGCTGCACGTTGTCTATTAAGTGACCTAATATTCCACGTGCATATCCGAATCTCATTGTCCTTTAATCGTTTGCGTGGTGGTCAACAGTAGATCCGTCCATATCCGAGGCTTGTTGATGCTTAAATCTTTTTTAAATGGCCGGGCAGTTACCCCGACGAAACAACCCCCAACCCGGAAGACCAGTTCCATTTTTTGCCCCTAGGATGGGGTTGATTACACCGAAGCCAGTAGCCCGTTCCGGGATGTGAGTGCTGCCGTTGGCCCATATAGGGCTCGTCCGCCACCATCTCTTTTCCAAGACCCTGACTAAGTCTTGGAAATCCTTACCGGCCTGACCTCCAAATATGTCGGAGTAGCCCGGATAAGGTCTTGTTTTGATTGCCGACACTAATCCTGATTTATGGTGCAGGAAACTCGCCATTTGTCCCCTTCACTTCGCAATCTTCGGTGAAATTCCCAAATGGCGCCACGGGGAGGCGTGAAGTAGGGCTCATTAGCAGAGCTGGAAGATGTTCGGCTGCAGAGGCTCATTCTCGGAAAGATGCTACTTCTACGAGGCCTAATACTAATCGTTGCCATCCAGTAGTTCAGTTCAGTGAAAGAAAAAAAAAATTATACAGTGCGGGTATCCTACCTCTCCCGCTCCTGGTAGTAAGTATTGTTGCTGTGGCTGAGTGTAGATAATAACCAATGGATAGCGGAACATAATATCAGAAATTCTGCCTCATCCTCTCATTTACAACGTCATTCCAGCGGTCAGCTCTTTAGACAAGACCAATCTGCTTGCTGCATTTTGCGGCCAACTCAGCCTTCCAGATTGAGCTTTGTCTCCGCCTACACTTGAGCGCATTGAATCTTCAATGGGCCGAATCTACTTTCGCAATCGTGTAGTAGCAAGAGTACTCAAAGATATCAACATACACAAATCCGCTGGTCTTGATGGTATATCTCCCCTTTTTCTACGCTGGCAGAACCAGCTTTATCATCAATTCTACACTTTAGGACTCTTTCCGAGCAGATAGAAAATAGCATTTGCCCAGCCCGTCCCTAAAAAAGGTGAATCTACTTCCCTCTCCTCCCACAGTCCCTTTTTCCAAGGTCATGGAAACTCTGATAAATCGTCAGCTCATGAAATATCTCGAAACACGAAAACTTCTCGAAAAACTACGGTTTTCGTAGCAACAGTCCACTGGTGACTTGATGGTATGTCTCACCTACAATTGGAACCAAAGCATACGTCAATCTGGCGAAAGCAAGGCAGTTGCGCTTGATATTTATAAGGCCAAAAATGCTCCGAAATGTCCAGGTTTCCTCAAACGATGTAAGGAATACCTTTCCCCTTCATTTTAAGAACATTTATTCTCAAGGAAATTTAATTATCACCCTATCGTCGAAGAAAAATACATTCTCCTCAAAATAAATTTGAATTCTCATCCTGTAATAGACTTTGAGTTTGACGGGAACATTTGAAATATGAGCAGGCCAAGATTATTTACAATAAAAAGCTATTTTTGACAAACCCAGATCTAGTTCAATTTCCTTGCAAATTTCTAATTTTCGGCTCTCACTTAGATTTATAGAATGTACTATTTCACTGAACTTCGCATCTTTGTTAGTATTTCTTGGTAGAAAATCTGCGACATATTTATACTTACCAGGCAGGTATTGTACTCGTACATCTAATCAGTATTTTAAGTCTCATTCTTTGAAGTCTCGTTGCGTAGACTTTGCTCAAATCTTTTTAAAATATTGGTATTAATGGCTGGTGATCTGTTAAAACCTTAACTCAAAGTCCGTTTACATACTTAGAAGTGCAATTTAGATACTGCAAAGCTTGTAGAGGGAAGTTATTTTTCGATTTCTGAGTAATTTTTTTCAGTGGCAAAAAATCTTCTCGAAGGAATGCTTATTGGTCAATTTGTTCATAACAGACAAGCCCTCAAACCAAACTATAAAGCATTACTCCAACCTCTCGTCAACATTTATTAATACTAGTGCACTGGAAAATAGTTATTTAACATTTTTGAATTTTAATTCTAATTTATCTAAATTGAATTGAATATTTAGTTTCCTAGCTTGCTCAAATACTCTTCGATCATGTTCAATTATATCTTTGCCTATGGCAAGTGCAATACATCTTCAATATAAACTAAGTTACCAGGTAAACTACCAAATTAATGCTTCTGAGGAAGACATTTGAAAAATTTCAGATGACATGTAAAGGCCAAGAGGTAATCGTTTAAACTTATAGGAGCCAAACGGTGTAGTGAATGCACTTAATAGCTTTACCTGCCAGAAACCGTGGCACATGTCATTTTCACAATAGAGTAATATTTCATGCCCGCAAGTTTGGATCGTAGTTCTTCTAACTTCGGATTTACAAATTTTTCTTGAAACAAAGCCTGATTTAGGTCCTTTGGATCTAGGCATAAGCGTAATTCATCATTTTTTCTCCACAAGAATAACTATATTAGTAATCCAGCTTTCAGGATGAGAACATTTTTTTATTATGTCGTTGCTTTCAAGTCTGCCTAATACTTCCTTCAATTTATCCTTAACCCATATCATCCCAAAGTAATAAAATCGCAAAAATTTAATAATGGGTGAACAGATCGCAAGGATAGTTTTTCAATTGTTATTTTTCAGCAACGGTCACAGTTACCAATGACATTCTGCTTGCCGAACGTGAGGCTCAGTTCCAGCTCAGTTGTATATACGCAGCGTGAATTTCGTCGACCAGCATCATGGCTTCAATGTGCAGGGAATTCGTCGCACCGTGGAAAAATTTGAGCGTGAGTACACTCTTTTGGATTTTAAGACACCAATCAGACAGAGATTGGTGCGGAATGAAGAAAAAATAGGCTCTGTAGCGATTCGGCGCCGATGAGTTGAATTGGGCATCGCCAGGGAGTCAACCAGGCTTATTTTGCGGTTGGTTTTGAACCAACATCCGTAAAAGATTGTGCTGATGCAAGAAATGAAGCAAGGAATGACCATAGACAACGTTAATTGGGTGCTGGAAATGTTTTCCGGAGATCCGGATTTTGGCCAAAAGATCATCTTCTCAGACGAGGCCCATTTTTGGATCAGCGGCTAGGTCCACAAGCAAAATTGCCATTAAGGGAGTGAACACAATCTACAAGTATTCGGCCAAGCATCAATGCATCCGCAAAGATTGACTGTTTGGTGCGGTTTATGGCATGGCGGCATCATCAGACCTTAATTCTTTCGAAATGAGGAAACAGATACCCTTACCATCAATGTTCACAGGCATACAGTGGTGTGATGTTAACCAGCTTTCTGTGGGCAGAGCTCCACAACATCGATAGATGTTGAAGGCGCAACAGGCTATAAAAGCGACGAAACGCTTTTTGGTCACTGGGCCATCTCTCGGCGAGCGTTCATCAATTGGCCGCAACGATCATGCGATTTGACAGCACTTGATTCTATTCTCTAGGTCTACGTCAAGTCCTTAATCTTCGCTAACAAGCTAACCACTTTGGATGAGATCGAGGCTAACATTCGATCCTCTATTACCAGAATAATTCGGCAAATATTAGACCGAGTCATAAAGAATTGGACTGGCCGCTTGAAGCACTGCCAGCGAAACCGAGGCGGCCATTTGAATGATGTGCTATTCGACACATAATGGCATGAGCGTAGCTTCAAAATAAAGTCAGAATTAATTTTATATCTCACACCGTTGTTGTTTTTTTTAATTTAATTTTTTAATTTTTTTTCCGATTGTTCTTATCTAGTCACCCTTTAGTTTTTGTATGCAAATCCTAAAAATTGCTTCTAAAAGAGCCAACAAAAATTTGTACACTTATGAAATTAGAACGAGGTTCGCACCTTAAGTGGGGCGCTGGATGAATACCATATGCCTATTTTAATAACAATGTTTTTGATTTAGACCACTTTTATTATCAAATAAACTATGAAAGAACATGAATTTAATGGAATTAAAGTACATAATTGATAAACAATTCAATCATTATATCGATAAAAAAAGTATGATGAACAATTCAGTAATTTATGCTTAGAAAAAAAGTATTTAAATGTTAATGAAAACAAATTATTTGTTTGTGGGAAAAGTTTGAAAACAGTGTTAATGCAAACCAACCTCACATTTACTGCACCTGAACGTTGTTTTTTCATGGCATTGGCGACATCGAATTTGAATTGCGTTTCTGATAATACAATGTCCTCTTTCGTCCAGTCTTATCCAATAAGGTAGTTTTTTCTTGATCGTATTGATTCCAATACGTTTTAAAAGAGATGAGGTTTTTCGTGTATCAAATAAGTTTGAATTATGTATTTTATGAAAAATAGAAAGTCGTGAGAATTGTGAGCTTGTCCTGATGGTGAAAGTCTGTACAGTTGAAAAGCGTAATATTTAGCACACACATTATTAAAATATTGTCATTTGTCATACTTTTTCAGTCTTATACCTATCCTATGTTATCCAACATTATGATCAAGTCTATCCACTCTACCAATGAACTTACTGTATTACTTACTGGTAACAATGTGGATGTGGTTGGTCGACATCCACCCATTTATTACTGAAGCATCTCTTAAGTTTTCCAAGTAGCTGAACACCGCTTTCTGTTGAATGTATCGCCCTAGGGTCGTGTTGCAAGCTATATCTGTAACTTGAAGGTAGGAAGCCCTTGCTGTCTTTTTCATCGGTTTTATATTTCTATTTCTATTCTATTGCCTCGAAGGGTTTCGGTGACATCATGACCCATCTGATGTACTTCATCAAGTAAGCGTAAAGATGTAAAAAAGTTATCCACATAAAATCTGTAAAGGTCACCACTTGGAAGCTTTGAAATCAAGTTCGTTACGACAGAAGCCGAAGCGGAGATTTGGATTCGTGTTACCAGTTTTGGCTCCCTGGAAAGGTTCATTGTAAATAAGGTAACCCCATCGAGTCAATAGTTCCCAGATTTTATATCTGAAGCGGATTGGCTTGACGTGTATGTGCTGCTTGGTTCCATGTTTTCCAACTCATTAATTGATAAATGTTTGTCTCCGGGAAAAAACTGCAGCCATCGTTCATTCAAAATATCCCACAGAGGTGAAAATAGCATAAAAGTTCTTCAAATCGATTACGGGACATGCATGAGATAACTTCTGGATGATGAATATCTATCAATGTTGATCCTAGCACAATAACGTTATCGACGCCTACCTAGAACTCGTCGAATTAGGGTAATTTTTCACTCCACATGACCACAAAATAAATTAAACGTTTACCGCATCTTACTTTTTAAATAATTTCAGTATTAGATATTTCCACTTCCTTGGATAGTTCTTCTAGCATGTTATAAAAAAGCTCCTCGATATGGTTGTTCCCTTGTCCAGGTTTCTTGGGAATAAAGCCCTATTTCCATACACATTTCCTTCTTTACTTCAACCTACGTTCACCTCAATCTGCCCACACATGTTCTCGTCACATCTCTCTAGTTTTTTCATTTCATCAGAACAAAACTATCATCAACTTTTATCATATTTAAACAATTTTATCATATCTTAACAAGAAGGAAAATCAGGGAGAAAAGAAAGAGAGGTATCGATGGACTTTGGCTTTAAATGTTTTAAAGTTATAATGACTAGGAAATAAAGAGCTAGATAGGGCATTCCATAAGCGAGTTGTACAGCGGTAAGTGATCGTCTGCTGGGATTGAATTATTTTGATAGCAAATTTGGTATCGAAAATTCTTCAATGGTACTTTGCCTGAATTATTCTTAGTATTAGGGCTGACATTGATTTCTGTGAAAGCAAAAATATCGTAGGGCAGAATCTGCGAATTAAGATATATAGCAGAAATCTTAGTTTGTAATCATCTTACGTATTGATAATCTGAGGCTGGAATCGGGAGAGAATTATTTTATAATCGGCGGGGACTTCAGCGCTAGATGCAGAGATTGGGGAAATAATTTGCCAAATACAAGAGGGAACCTACTACTCGATTGGTGGGGTCAGCACGATGTCATGTACAGACTCGGTCTTAAAGCGACAGATAACCCGTCATTTCCCAGAGGCGGTTCTTATTTGGATCTACTGCTGTATGACGAACGTATACGACTGACAGGTACGCTAAACTGTCTGCGCACATTCGTGTATGACAGCGACCATTGCGGTTTTAGCACCGAAATTACAGTTTCCAACGAAATTGGAGGAGTTTGTCCAAAGATATTCTTACAACTACAGTAAGACTCGATGGACACGCTTCTCCGCAACCTTGACAAGAGCGCTCTCCTCGAACACGCTCCACCCACCATCCCATAGGAATTTGTCAAACGAGGAGATCGACAATTACCTAAAACAAATGGATGAGACAATTAAACAAACTATGGACACTACAATACCGCCGTATCGACGTACGACTAACGAAGACCTGTTCCGCAATCCTACAATTGACGCACTGCACCGACAGAAAAGTAGACTTCTGACAAGACTTAAAAACTTGTACAGACATTTAACTGACCGACAAGCCCAGAGATTAGGACACTGAAGTCGTCGATTAAAAATATTCAAACGCTAATAAAAGAGAATTACAGAATTTCTGTAAGTTTATTTTGGAACAACAAGGTTGTTGCTGTAAACACCAGCAACCCGAATATGTTCCCGCAAATAAATAAACTATTTCGGAAAAAAATCAAAACGACCTTCAGTGTCTTAAAATAGCCCGGACGACAGACAACGAACGGTTACTGACAATAGCAGGTATTGATCCAAATGAAGTCGCCGACGATGACGACTTCTTTGTGATCGAGGATCCGCAGGAGAAGGTTGAGACCATAGGGGCGACTTTCCGGGAAGTATACAAGGCCATTGATATCATTGGCCCTAATTATGACTTGGACAATCGCGTTTTGGTGCACAACTGCTACATTCGAAATGAAATAGAGAATTGGCGATTCTGCGGCTCTGGTTTCACCCAGTTTAGCGACGAAAATATGGCAAATAATGTCATTGCCAGAGAGAGTGACATACCTCCGTTCATTTCGAAGGAAGGACTCCATGAGATCTACGACACAATCAGAGTTAAGAAATCAGTGGGGACCGATGGTATTCCGAACATCGTGCTTCGACATCTTCCTCTAGAAGCGGTGGACATTTACACCACCCTGTTTAATAATGCAATGAATAATGCACATTATCCAGCGCATTGGAAAACGGCGGTGGTTCAACCTATCCCCAAAAAGGAGAAGGATATATCCAATCCGCCGAATCTCCGGTCGATAAGTCTCCTTCCGAATGTCAGTAAGGTTTTTGAAAAGGTAATCAATAGAGCTCTGTATAGGTGGGTTGAGGACAAACATATAGTTCCGGATAATCAATTCGGTTTTAAGGCGGGACATGATATCTCACATGCCGCGTCTAAACTGGTGTCCGATATCCATTGGAATAAAGGCAAAAAACAATGTACTGGTGCCTGCCTTGTTGACTTGGAGAAGGCCTTCGACACCGTATGGTTAGAGGGTCTTTTCTATAAGCTGACTGGGCTGGGGATCAGTAAACCACTCTGTACATTCTTTATAATATGCTAACAGGCAGTTCATCGTGAAGAATGGTGATGTGACTTCTGTTGGAATATTTCAAATTAAAAACGGTCTTCAGCCAGGCGCGGTCAATTCGCCGATCCTATTCAACATTTATACAAGCGACTTGATAGGTTCACTTTCCCATACTATTGCGTACGCAGACGATTTAATAGCGTACAGAACAGGTCCAAAAATCGAGGTCATTAATACTCTCTTGCAGCGTGACTTCGATAAGATAAGACGATTTTGCGATCGGAAATCGGGAACCATTCTTTTTAGAACGCCGTTGTCTGGAGCCTCAAGGGATTCCAGAAAAAATTGGCGAAAGTTCTCTATCATTGGACCACACGGACAACCTCTTGCCTGTCGAAATGTAGTCAGATACCTTGGAATCTGGCTAGATCAGTTTCTGTATTTTGGCAAAAATGTAGATGCTGCTCTGACCAGAGCTAAAGGTGCTTTTGCCCTTACAAAGAGACTGTTTTATAGCAGCCAACTCGATGCGAGGGTAAAGGTAATCTGCTACATGGCCCTTATTAGGCCCATGCTGGTATTTGGTTGTTCCGTGTGGTTCAATGTATGAGCAAGATTAATGCAAAAGATTCAGGTGTTTGAGAGGGCTTGCCTTAGGGCTTGTCTTCGCTGGTACAGAACACCAGAGTCGGAGTACAAGAAATTTTATCCTAATGAGGTCCTTTACAATAGGGCGAACCTAATACGAATGGACAACTTCGTAATTAAGCTGACTCGAAGGCGCATTCCAAGAACAATGACCTCGACGAATAACCTGATATCTGGGGCTTACTACCCCAATTACCTTTACCACGAGAGTGTACGCTCTGATGGCTTCGTTTCACCGGAAGCATTCCTCTACTTAGATCAGATAGGGTTGATCCAGGATAGATCAGCGGTGCCGTTAATCTTCCATGTCGCTAGGACAGCTGGGACATGCGACTCAACTACAACAGAGACGTCGCACACGGCAGTGTTGATCGCCTCAGGTTCAGTAGGGCGGTGAGGAATCGCGATTAGAGGGACGTCGTTCGGCAGCATCAGCATTTCTGGTGGTTGAATGATGGGGAAGATGTTTCGTCGTCGTTTCCGTCAATTACGGACCAGCCTAACTAATGAGGCAGAGCTGACCAATCTGTTTTCTCTTTGAATAGCGATGGCCAGCTTGCATAGGTTTAGGTTAGCATTTAAGAAACATATACATGTATCAGTGTATACTGATATATGTATATGATTGTGTATAATGTCTATGTGTGTTTAAGTGTGTATTGTACATTTAGGTTAAGTAGGCTAAAGTTTACTTTAAGTTAGATATTAAGTTTTTATAAAAAATAAAAAATTATGTCCATATGCTAAGTTTTTCTTAACAAATATTTTTTTCTTAGTCTTAAGTATTCAAAATAAATAGTTCTAAGTAAAATGTAGATAAAGTTGAAAGACATAGTTATAAGAATTTAGAGTAGCTCAGAGCGCCTGTGTGGGGCCAGTAAGTTAGTACAAGATTGTTAAGTAATTTTAAGCTATCATTTATGAATTTTTTGTTAGTATGTAACAGTTAATGATTAAGTAAATAAAATGCATTTAAAACTGAAAAAACTCGTGTAGTATCAAGAGTACTTAAAGATCTCAACATACATAAAACCGCTGGTTCAGATGGTATATCCCCCCTTTTTTTGCAGAGTTGTTCTTTCACGCTGGCAAAACCACTGCGTAAGCTTTTTCATCAATCCTACTCTTTAGGACTCTTCCCGAGCAGATGGAAGACAGCATTTTTCCAGCCCGTCCCTAAAAAAGGCGAATCATCTTCTCTTTCCTCCTACAGACCCATTGCACTTACGTCCCTTCTTTCCAAGGTCATGGAAACACTGATAAATCGTTAGCTCATGAAATATCTCGAAACACGAAAACTTCTCAATGACCGGCAGTACGGTTTTCGTAGCAACAGGTCCACTGGTGGTTTGATGATATGTCTCACCGAAAAGTGGAACCAAAGCGTACATCAATCTGGCGAAAGCAACATAGTTGCCCTTGATATTTCTAAGGCATTTGACAGAGTTTGGCATCAAGCTCTTTTGTCGAAAATGCGTGTATTTGGCATCGATGACCCTCTTTTTTAATGGATTATAAACTACCTTTTGGAACGTTCAATTCAAGTTGTCTTGGATGATTTCAAGTCTGATATTCACAAAATAAATGCTGGTGTGCCCCAGGGCTCCGTTCTGTGTTCGACACTCTTTTTAATTTTCATCAACCATCTCTTGTCTGTTACTTCTAATCCAATATATTCCTTTGCTGACGGCAGTACTCTCTGCTTTTCATATTCGTTCCCAGACTCACGTCACTGCTTATCGGCTATAGAACGGGAACGGCAGCGTATGTTAAGCTCATTAAATTCTGATGTTAACAACATAACTAGTTGGGTAACCACTAACAGAGTAGATCTTAATGCTTCCAAAACGCAATGCTGCCTGCCGCTGTTCAAGCGCAATTTAAATACACAGTCATTATCCATGAATGGCACTTGCATCGTCGAAACCGATAAACTTTCCATTCTCGTTATGTGTGTCAGTGACAGCTTACGTTGGAATGACCACATATTCGATGTCATCAAAAATGCTGCGAAATGTCTAGGTTTCCTCAAGCGATGTAAGAAATACTTCAACCCCTCTGATCTGACCTCAATATATAAGGCATTTATCCGCCCGAAATTGGAGTACAATGCCCACATCTGGTCGGGTGCTCCCAAAACATCTCTGCACCTGCTTGATAGGATTCAAGCCCGTGCGATATAGCCCATAAATAATACTAATATCACTCAAACAATGGACTCCCTCGAACACCGACGTAATGTCTTGTTTCTCACTCTGTTTTATCGCTATTTCCACAATCAGTGCTCCATAGAAATCGCCAGTAGCATTTAGCCCCTTCAAACTTTTAACTTTTAAGCTTAACACCCGTCTCGCTATGAATGCTCATCAGTATACCCTCAAGCCCACTTTCGGATATACTCTAAAATATCGTGATTCGTTCCTAAGCCGTACAACTCGCTTATGGAGTGTCCTGCCTAGCTCTCTATTCCCTAGTCATTTTAACCTTCAAACATTTAAAACCAGCGTTCGCCGGTACCTCTCTTTTCATCCTCCCTGATTTTCTTTCGCCCGCGCTGTGTGCAAATTTGAGCTCGCGCAAATTATAAAAATAAAAAAAATTGAGCGCTATTACCACTCTGCAATTAACTAATTAAAATAACTAATTAACAATTAACTAAACCTGTACTTACATAATCCCTATTACCGAAACTTAAATAACGTATTAAACTAAACCTAAAGCTAACTTAACCCTACCTATCCTGCACCGAATAAAATGTACCAATATCGAACAGCAATTAGGGCTCGTCACGACCTGAAATAAGCCGTGTGTTGTTGGTTGAGGATGACCAACCCATCATTATCGCACTTAAATGGGACCAATTGCTACTATTCTGGCCAGAACTGTGAATTTTAGCCTCTAAAACGAAGATCCTTCCAATAGCAAATTGTAGAAAAAAAATCAGTTGAAGTCATAACTAAATTTCGATTTTATGAATTTTATTTTATCGAACCTACTGTATGGCTCATCTAATTCAAGCCGCAAAAAAAATTTAATTAGACCTAAACTTGCCGGTTTTAGCGGATTCCTCGTATTTCTGGAGCCAGCACTTGAAGAATCCTTTGAGCAACATTGGTAGAAATTTTTTTTTTTGTTTCCGCACACAAAACAGAATATAAAATAAACTAAAAATAAAAACTCACTCTTTTCCTAACACGCTAAAATTACTTTCGACAATTTAATTAAAAAAAACAAATCTACATAATATGTATATTTTAACCTAGAATTATCTAATTACACTATTTCAAAATTCTATGCTTCTATATATGTATGTATGTACATATGTATATAATATATTTGAATTTACGGGGAATGCACCCCTTTTTTTTCTTAAAAATTTTTTTACTTTTTTTCTGTAATTCACGTTTAGTTTTTTTTGTTTTTTGAATATTTAATAATTTTTTTTTATCTGTTGAGTAAGTTCCACCTAGCACCTCTTGTAGGCGATATAGCTTGGAGGCCGAAGATCAGTAGGTTGTAGCTACATATGTAGCTAACCTGCACCGTAAAAACACAGCATTTCTCACCCACCGACTTAATTTGAGCCTCCCGTGTTCTTATTACACACCGGGGAATCACCTTTATGCGTAGGTACAAATGGGGATGTGGGAGGTTCTAATGGTGTAATGGCCGTGCAAAGTTTGTTTTTTTGTTCGCATTTATCGCCTTTCGCAGCTTTCAAAAAATACAAACTCCCGACCATTTGCAAGTTTCTGTTTGGATTTTCCTTTTTTTTTTTGTTGTAAAACTTTTAAATTCGGCACACAATGTATATATATTCAAAGTGCGAAAACATCGAAAGATGATCAGCTGACTTTCTATTCTACTCAATGGCGTTCACCTTCTTAATTTCATCTTTTGTTTACCTTCGATCTTAATCTCCCATTTCTTTCATATCTTTTTGTTCGACCTTGCCTCGGTTTCCTATTTCATCTTTCTCCCTATATTTTATTCCCCACACCAATTTTTGTTTCTCAACTGTGTGTTCCTGCCAAAATTTATACTTACTCCCACACGATCTACCTCCTTATCCAGGTTTTCCACCTTCTCCACCTGAATTTAAAATTACTAGGCTCGCCCGTCGTCAAGATTCAACGATTATGTATTTAAATACGTGCTATGATATTTTCTCGTACTCACATGATTCCTATATCAGGTTCGGTTCAGTTTCGTCGCGTGAACAGTGAGATAGAGACTAATCTATATGAAAAAACTAGATAGATAGTTACGCCACTTAGCGCTTTGAAGCTCCTTGTTTTCATAATGAACATTTTATTTATTTTCTTTTTATCAAAAATTACAATTCAATGGATTAATTAATTTTACATTCTTCATTCTTTAATAATCGAAAATTCTTAGTTTATCTGGATTGTATTGTCAAATACAGTTTTTATGTTTCAACGTGGAATTTCACTCCTTCTTCCATAACCAAGCGAAGAAGAACTTCCACATTTAACGGCTCATTAAATACCGCTAAGAAAGTCCCCATTAAGGCTTCCAATTCAACACCTTTTTTTGAAAAAAACCAATCAGTTTTCTAATTCTCTCTACGGTATCTGCTGTTTTGGCACAAAAGCCGGAATCCGGTGGTTTTGTTTGTAAAATATAATTAATTTCTTTGTAAAATACATATAGTATTAGATAATATGGTATACGTACTATTTGCAAGAACTTTTAATTCTGGTCTATCCTTATAAATGTACTTCAACCTGTCAGTAAGGATCCCTGTCTGAAATATTAACAACACTTATTTGAAAATCAATTTTTAAATTTTAGTATTTGAATAATAAACTTACATTGTTCCTTTTTCAATTCATACTTTTTTTCAACAGCTTCTGCGAGCTCTTTACGCAAATCATCATGCTCCATTTTCATCTTATTAAATATTTCCATTAAGCGGTTTTCACATGCATCCCAATTTCTTTTGGGTTTTTCAAATGTTTGATGAGTTCTAGATCTATGGGCAATAACAAAATTGTCTATTGTTATTCAGTAAGGGGAACGATAAGGGACACACATTACAAAATCTTTTTTATAATTCAAGAAATGATGATAATTTCTCAAATTAAATGACAATGTTTTTAATTGTAATGATGATATGATAAATGATATATTTTTGGAAACATAATCATGCTTTTTACAAAAGTTTGAAAATTAATTGAAAAAAGAAAACTAAAACAAAACTTCTCTAAATACAACATTTTTGGTGAATACCCTATTATAATATTTCAAACCCTCAAACACTATAATTGTCCGTGAATGAACACAGGTCTTTTTAATAGAATTCCAACTTTTTGAAAAGTCTGTCCCTGTGATTCATCGCAAAAGCAACAATAATAGGGAACTGTGTGCACTGAAATTTAAATGGCCTGCCACTATTTTGAATATGAATTCTCGGTATTGATATTCTCTTATTACGTGAATATCCTGTTAAAACTTCGCAATCAATCGAATTATTATGTAAAGCTTTCACACGCATGCGTGTAGTGTGTACCATTAACCAAACCTTCAGATGGATTTAAATTTCTAATAAATAATACTATGTAATTAATTTTAAGCGATGGGGAGGAAATCCACTTACATCGAGCGTATTAAGAAATTCTATCAGAAAATTATTATAACTACAATATACTTCGAATTCCCCCAGCATACGATTTAAAACATCATCATTAACAACTGCACAATCTTCATTAGTGCTTGCTAGCACAACAGAGTTAATAATTTGATCTGTTAAGAAATTTTATCCAATATTGCCATAGACATCATTAATAATATTTTCGTAATTTCCAATTAAATGCTGTGGTATTTCAAGAATATCATCACCAAACTGTGGAAAAGTTACCGCCGTTCCATTTCCCATTTTGTTAAAATACTCGATAAATTCCACTTCATTGGGTTGTACTCTCATATTTTGAGTACAAGTGCCCTTGTGAAAAGTATTATTTAGTGGCCAACTTTTAATGCAATTTTCAATAAGAATAGCACGACTTGCTAGCGGTTATTTTCATTAACCATGCATAAGGATTTGGGACCAACTACATGCAATAATAATAGTCTTAAATGAAGCAGCTATATTTCTTTGGGTGAAACAACATACATTCTCGTCAATATTTTTTCACCGCCCAATACTCTTCGTTGCCATTTTTTCTGAGTATTATTCCAAGTGTAATGTTTTGGAATGTCAACATATTTTCTTTGGTGTGCACGTCAACGATCGTCAATATTTAATTGAAAAAAAAACGCCGACAATTTGGTATTAAGTGCAGTTTCAATTGCCTGTCGCTCAATACCTTCTCGAAATATAATACTTTGTCTGTTTGGTAAATGAATTTCGAGCCTTATTATTGTGTGTGATTGGAAATTCATAAATACGCCACATTCCTTCTGTTGATCCAACGTAACGCCCATTCAAATAATTTCTAATCTCATCTTGTAGATTCGCCATGGCACCAACTTCAACGGTTGCACTATAATAGCCTTTATATACATATTTCTATATATATGTTACACTTTTGACAGTGGTGCAAACTTCGACATTATGGTGGCAATTAAATTTAGCAAGCAAATAACGGTTATGTGGAACAACGAAACGATTATCAAGTGATTTTCTTCTCACATCAACAGAAATACGATTATCTTGACGGCGGTAAATTGTATACAGCATTCATATTCAATGTCCCACATGGATCTGTTGCTATTTCATTGTTATAACGTCTGAAATCCATTGTATTAGCATCAGCATGAACTAACATAGAAACATCTTGACCATTATGCCTTTCGCAATATTGTTTCATTGAGAGAAATGATTGAACGAATGTATTGCGAAGATTTAATTCGACAGAGATTTCACGCATCAAATCGGAATCGCAATTACGATTTAAAGGCGCTCTCATTCTATCGTTATAAAAATATAGCTGTGCATAGCAATAATTTAAACCATAGGCCGGTGTCATTGGTCCGGCCCTATGATAAAATACATCATATATCTTAAAGTGATATACCTTTCACTAAAAAATATAAAAAGATAGAAAAGAAAAATGATGTTAGTTTCGCTTTTTAATTAAAACTCATTAAGCATTTTTAAATGCTAAATTTTTACTTTATACAAAAAGAAATCAAGAAATGCACTTTCCAATGGTCAATCAAATTAACCAACGATGTAAATTCGATTTGGCGGAATTGACATCGATGAGTATTATTTTCGCAGTCGTTCGCAAATCTCCGGTGAGAATAAATGTCTTTCGGCTTCTCGTAGAGTAAAAAAAAAAGAATAATTCGGTTATAAACATACTCAGTTACAAGTTTGTTATTAGACTTGGTAGCCCAGCGGTAAGCGGCGCCAGTCAACAGATCGTGGAGCACGGGTTTGAATCCCGGGTGAAATTTTCAAACCTTTTTTTTTTGTGTTTTTGTTTCCTGTTTTTGCTCAAATTGTGTAAATATACTAAAAACCAAAAATCATGTAATTGATGGTTGAGAGCGCCCCGCTCTTCCCATAACCGTGGCGAAAGCCATTACAAGGAGGAAGCGGTTAAACCCCTCCTAATCTAACTAAAAAAAAAATAAGTGCTGTTTTAACAGCTGAAGAAGACAAAGAGGAGGAGGCCACCAACAACTTTGCCTCTCTAGCTTAATAATATAAAAACCAGTATGCAAAAGCTTTAACAAAAGGTGCTTGCTATTAAGCAACGATCGTCATGCCATCCACTGTAATACAGTGGAGGGCTACGCGAAAGTGAATGAGCTCTTAAAGGAAACGACGACGGAGCACTACTCATTCACACCGAAGTGTGAAAAGCGGCAATCGATGCTGCTGAAGGGGTTGGAACCGTCTTCTGATCCTGAGGAGATCCTGGAACTGCTCAAAGAGAAGGAGTGCGAAGGACTCAAATTTGTGGGGGTAAAGCCGTTTACCACAGCCAGAGCCAGGCGGGAGAAACGGAGTCTGCCGTTCTTCCTGGTGCAGCTCAGTCCCGAACGTCGTCTGGATAGTCTACGGAGTATCAATGTCCTTGACTACCAGGTGATTCACTGGGAAAAATTAAAAAAAGAGCGAAGGTGTTCTACAATGCGTTCGCTGCCAGAGGTTCGGGCACGCCGCGTCGAACTGCCAAATGCAGACTCGATGCTCTGGGTAGGGACGGAGCATCCGATAGGACGCAGCCCTCGTGCGTGTTATGTGGGAACATAAGACACACCGCAAACTATCGGGGTTGTCCTGAGTTCGCCGACATTAAAAAAGCAAAACTGGCCCGGCAGCAGAAGGTGGAAGTCAAACGTTCACCTGTTAGGTTGCAGACACCAGCCGTCACGTCCCAAATTTCCTACGCCCAAATGGCGTCAGGTAGGGGGGCAACGGTACAGCAAGCGACTGTTGCTTTTCCGGCGCCGATGCCGAGAACAACGAAAGCAGCCCCTAACATGCTAGCCATCTTGCTCGCAATCCAAGGGTAGATGGCTCAGCTGCAACAGCAGGTATAAGAACAGGCCAAGCGGGTGGACCAGATCTACGAGTATGCGCTGCTGCCGGGCCTAACGCAACACATGTCGTAATGGGTACGCACATGGTGGAACAAACTTTGAAGGTCCTTGCGGTGAATGTTAATTCACTGATTAGGATCGAACGAAGAGCCGCAATGTTTAAATTGCTACAAGACCAAACTCCCGATGTGCTTTTCGTTAGCGAAACCAAGCTAACCGATAAGCACAAACTGGAGTACAATAATTATATTGTTAGACGAAGAAATCGGCCCAGATCCAAACGTGGAGGCGGTGTGGCGATCTTCATTAAAGAAGGTATAAAATCTCACAGAGTGTACAAGGGACTGTTGCGCAGGTTCCGGGTGCTGGAAGCAGTCGTCATTTACATACCGCTCCGCAGTGGAAAGCGGCTGTACTTGGCCTCCGTTTATGCACATGAGACTTCACAATCCACATTATTCATTACAGAGCTCGACACGCTTTTTCGATTTCTGAGGCTGGAATCGGGGGAGAATTACTTTATAATCGGGGGGGATTTCAACGCTAAACACAGAGATTGGGGAAATAATTTGCCAAATATGAGAGGGAACCTACTACTCAATTGGTGGGGTCAGCACGATGTCATGTACAGACTCGGTCTTAAAGCGACAGATAACCCGTCATTTCCCAGAGGCGGTTCTTATTTGGATCTACTGCTGTATGACGAACGTATACGACTGACAGGTACGAATTTACAAACGCTAAACAGTCTGCGCACATTCGTGTATGACAGCGACCATTGCGGTTTTAGCACCGAAATTACAGTTTCCAACGAAATTGCGGAATTGGAGGAGTTTGTCCAAAGATATTCTTACAACTACAGTAAGACTCAATGGACACGCTTCTCCGCATCCTTGACAAGAGCGCTCTCCTCGAACACGCTCCACCCACCGCCCAATAGGAATTTGTTAAACGAGGAGATCGACAATTACCTAAAAAAAATGGACGAAACAATTAAACAAACTATGAACACTACAATACCGCGGTATCGACGTACAACTAACGAAGACCTGTTCCGCAATCCTACTATTGACGCAATGCACCGACAGAAAAGTAGACTTCTGACAAGACTCAAAAACTTATATAGACAGGAGGATCCACAGGAGAAGGTTGAGGCCATAGGGCCGACTTTCCAGGAAGTATACAAGGCCACTGCTACCATTGGCCCTAATTATGACCTGGACAAGCATTCGAAATGAAATAGGGAATTGGCGATCCGAGGGCTCTGGTTTCACCCTGTTTAGCGACGGAAATATGGCAAATAATGTCATTTCCAGATAGGGTGACCTATCCCCGTTCATTTCGAAGGTAGAACTCCATGAGATCTTCGACACAATCAGGGCTAAGAAATCAGTGGGGACCGATGGTATTCCGAATATCGTGCTTCGACATCTTCCTCTAGAAGCGGTGGACATTTACACCACCCTGTTTAATAATGCAATGAATAATGCACATTATCCAGCGCATTGGAAAACAGCGGTGGTTCAACCTATCCCCAAAAAGGGAAAAGACATATCCAATCCGGCGAATCTCCGGTCGATAAGTCTCCTTCCGAATATCAGTAAGGTTTTTGAAAAGGTAATCAATAGAGCTCTGTCTAGGTGGGTTGAGGACAAACATATAGTTCCG
The DNA here is from genome assembly GCA_949129095.1 of Volucella bombylans. NCBI lineage: Eukaryota > Metazoa > Arthropoda > Insecta > Diptera > Syrphidae > Volucella > Volucella bombylans. The sequence goes on along the minus strand of OX422140.1, from coordinate 164,632,002 downwards.
GATAATCAATTCGGTTTTAAGGCGGGACATGATATCTCACATGCCGCGTCAAAACTGGTGTCCGATATCCAATGGAATGAAGGCAAAAAACAATGTACTGGTGCCTGCCTTGTTGACTTGGAGAAGGCCTCCGACACCGTATGGTTAGAGGGTCTTTTCTATAAGCTGACTAGGCTGGGGATCAGTAAACCACTCTTGTACATTCTTTATAATATGCTAACCAACAGACAGTTCATCGTGAAAAATGGTGATGTGACTTCTGTTGGAATATTTCAAATTAAAAATGGTCTTCAGCAAGGCGCGGTCAATTCGCCGATCCTATTCAACATTTATACAAGCGACTTAATAGGTTCACTTCCCCACACTATTGCGTACGCAGACGATTTGATAGCGTACAGAACAGGTCCAAAAATCGAGGACATTAATACTCTCTTGCAGCGTGACTTCGATAAGATAAGACGATTTTGCCATGACAGGAAGTTGAAAATCAACTATCAGAAGTCGGAAACCATTCTCTTTAGGACGCCGTTGTCTGGAGCCTCTAGGGATACTAGAAAAAATTGGCGAAAGTTCTCTATCATTGGACAACGCGGACAACCTCTTGCTTGTCGAAATGTAGTCAGATACCTTGGAATCTGGCTAGATCAGTTTCTGTATTTTGGCAAAAATGTAGATGCTCTGGCCAGAGCTAAAGGTGCTTTTGCCCTTACAAAGAGACTGTTTTATAGCAGCCAACTCGATGCGAGGGTAAAGGTAATCTGCTACATGGCCCTTATCAGGCCCATGCTGGTATTTGGTTGTCCCGTGTGGTTCAATGTACGAGCAAGCTTAATGGAAGATACTCGGGTGTTTGAGAGGGCTTGCCTTCGCTTGTACAGAACACCAGAGTCGGAGTACAAGAAATTTTATCCTAATGAGGTTCTTTACAACAGGGCGAACCTAATACGAGTGGACAACTTCGTAATTAAGCTGACTCGAAGGCACATTGCAAGAGCAATGACCTCGACGAATAACCTGATATCTGGGGCTTACTACCCCAATTACCTTTACCAGGAGAGTGTGCGCTGTGACGGCTTCGTCACGGAAGCATTCCGTCAATTACGGACCAGCCTCACTAATGAGGCAGAGCTGACCAATATATTTGCTTTGTAAATAACGATGGCCAGCTTACATTGGTTTAGGTTAGCATTTAAGTAATATATGCATATGTTAGTATATACAAAGGTATATACTAATATATATATATTATTGTGTATAACGTCTATGTGTGTGTATGTGTGTTTTGTGCATGTAGGTTAAGTAGACTAAGGTTTATTTTAAGTTAAATATTAAGTTTTTATAAAAAAACAAAAAAAAGTTCATGCGCTAAATTTTTCCTTAACGAATATTTTTTCTTATCCTTAAGTATACAATATAAATAATTCTAAATAAAATGTAGATAAAGTCGAAAGACATAGATATAAGTATTTAGAGTAGGTTAGAGTGCATGTGTGGGGCCAGTAAGTTAGTATAAGACTGTTAAGTAATTGTAAGCTAGCATTTAAGCATTTTTTGTTAGTATGTAAGAGTTAATTAGTAAAAAAGTAAAATGTATTTAAAACTGAAAAAACTGATACACAACACGATTTATTCCCCTGCTATGTGAACGCTCTTTCTCCTTTACACAGCTTTTCTACTAATTATATACTCGTATATAATTTTGTTGAATCGAAAGTGCATGCGCGTTGCAAATACACAACACAAAAGCAACAGCTGTCGTGTACATAACAGAAGTGTCGTCACTCGTCACTATGTTTCTCTTTTTTCATTTTGTTTAGTCTCTATCCCACTTAGTTACGAAACTCTTTTGCAATCGTGTAGTGACTTTCGCAGTCTAAAACTTACATAAAAAACAAAACAATACATTTCATAAGTCAAAGCAGTCAAGCAAATTCCTTATGAACCACATGCACAAAAACGATTCGACTATACGCTTATCCCTAGCAACTTTCCTTTTCTTGACTATTGACTTTCAAAGGTGAGCAGACTTGAAAATATATCTTGTTTTTGCCAGTAAGCTACGTAAAATTGCAAATATGTTCAACAGGACACATACCATCCCAGATCTTATTCGGTCAAACAGTTCAGTTGCCAAGTGAAGCAAAATTCGGATCCCCACCTACGGAGCCCAAAGAGGGGAACGACTACGTGGATGACTTCCGCAGCAGAATTCGTAAATTGCATGAAGACACCAGAGAAAAGATGAAGCTAGCGAGCAGCCGCATGAAGACTTGGTACGACATCAAGGCGAAATCTTCCGGCTTCAACGAAGGAGATCTGGTCTGGTTGTATAATCCTCAGTGTAAGAAAGGCAAATCACCAAAATTGCAACAGGAATGGGAAGGTCCATACAAGGTGATAACCCGAATTAATGACTTTGTCTACCGTCAAAATTGAAGGTGGTCCATTTGGATAGAATGTGTCATTTCAACGGAATGATGAATGACGAAGTTGTTCGGGATGAGCAACTGTAGGGAGGGAGCAGTGTGATAACTACGTAAATGTGAGCAGCGACATCTAGATTTACATAGCAGATGTCGATACTCGAAGAGCAGAAGGTTTCGATACTTGAATAACAAAGTCTCGACCGTTGATGACTGGAGAGTGGAATCGAATATTCTAACAAATTAGAAATTGTATGGGACGCTGGATGGCGAGAATTGTTTTCGAAGTATCGCACATCCGGTGAAATAATGACGTAAATGCAATTTTTTCTGAAATAGAGTTAATAACGCCATAATTTTCTAAATTTCCAGTTCTCTTTGGGGTAAAAACGGCATAATTGTACCTTGTCTAGTTTCCAAAATAGGGCACGTTTTCGTTTGCCACAAAAACTTTATCGACAAAGCTTTCCAAAGCAATAATGTCACATTAGTCAGTTGCGTGCGGGCCTTTGAAGAGAGTGCACATCTTAAAACTCTATAACGTCGTAAATTCCAATCGGTCAGTTCAGTTTTGTACATCTTAGGGAAAGAATGACATAAATGGACTTTACGTCTATATAGCCGAGATTATTTTTATTTTTTTTAAGTTAAAAGTGAACTTTGCTTCAAGGTGTTTACTTTTTATTGCTTAAAAGGTTTGTGTTGTTTTTGAACCATACAGTTTTTTTTGCTTTTATTTTTTCCTTAGCGTTTTTTTTTTTTTGAAGTGCTGTTGTGTCATTTTAGCCCTTAATATTTTTGTGTATAAATTTAGTGATTGTATATTTTCACTATAATTTAAATAAGTAAAAGTGTGTTTTGCAGTGTAAGAATTAAAAGTACATTTAGCATGGAGAACCTGCAACAAAAATGCTGCGATTATCGCTTGAAAAAGATAGCAAAGCATCCTCTTCTCAAACACAAAGCAAATATATAGTAGAGAAAATATTCTCATTGAATTGAACACAAACTTAATTGAAATAGGTAAGTCATACTTACTATAAAAATAAATATAGGCTTCATTTCACTTAACAATTTCACCTAGTGCCTTAAATAGTGGTGATTTGGAACCCTATATTTCGTGTCCAATAATCAAATCTACGACTGATCTTTCAAATACGTTTATGTCATCAGACGAGACTGAAATCTTGCTTGCTGGAAGTAAGGTTGTGCAAGTTGATCAACCAAATCTTCTGAACTCAGAGGGTACATTTTTCAATCTGAATTTTTTATGTCACTTATGGCTTCTATGTATCTTCATTCATATTCAGATAATTGTCAGTTAACTCCTATAAAACTAAGAAGAGTTAAAAATTCTATAAACTATGTCCAAGGCACAACAGAAGAAGATTTTTCCGGAGACGAAAGTGAGTTTAAGCCTTTAGATGATGAAAGCTCATCGTTGATGTCATCATCTTCGTCTGACAAGGAGCGGTCAAAAATTATTCCATCGCTACGCAAAGAAAGAGGGGACAGTGAGCAGTTTAAAATCGACCCATCGCCACAAAAAAAAAGGATTCGTAAGTCCGAGCTATGGTAAAAAAATCACAGGAAACTTAAGAAAAATACTGGAAAAGAATGTGTATCGGTTTCTGGCAAGACGATGGGAGAAAGAGTCATGGGGCAAGTTTGTAAATGTAAGCTCTCTTGTTTTTCAAAGTTTACAGAAGATCAGAGAATAAAACTCTTTGAAACATATTGGTCATTAGGATCACTGCAAAGGCAACGTGAAGTTTTGGGTTCTTGTATTGCTCCTTTAAAATTAGTTTTTCGGCGAATTAAACGAGGCCTTATACCGAAAGAGCCAAGGAAACCAAACTACTAATTTTCATTTCTAAATGACGGAAAAAGTATAAAAGTATGCAAAACTTTTCTTATGAATACATTAGGAATAAAAGAGCGCAGTCTCCGAAAGGTCATCCAAGCAAAGTTTACAGGTGCTGGTGTAATTCCTGAAGATAATCGCGGAAAACACGGGAAACATTCGAAACTACAGCCAGAAGTTGTCAATTCCATTCGTGAACACATTAACTCTATTCCAAGAATAAAAAGTCACTACTTGCGAGCTAATACTAGTCGTGAAATTATAGACGGCGGATTAACCATTGCAGAGATGCACTTCAATTACGAAGCTCAAAGGACTTTGGGAAAGAAAACACCATACGATGCCTGTGCTCGTATCAAGAATTCAACAGAGGGTTTTTTATGCCCAAATAGGACCAATGAGATCAGTGTGAAGCGTCCCAGAACGCCACTTTGGAAGAAAAGTTGAAATTGGAAAAAGGTTATAAAAAGAAAATATCGAAGAAAAGGTACTAAGTCGAAAAGAAAAATCGGCAGATATTGAAAGAAGTAGAGATCCACAAAATATGACTGTTGTAGCAATATATGATCTACAGGCAGTATTGCCAGTACCAATAGGTAAATCAGCAGCATTTTTTTACAAATCAAAACTTAACTGCTACAATTTCACGGTGTGTAATCGTTTTGTATATTGAACTATTAAAATTTTTTACTTATTTGATTCCAGGTAACAAACATCGCAAATAACTCGACAAAGTGTTTCTTCTGGCATGAGGGATTGGGACACAGAGGAGCGAGTTTGATTGGAACTTGCATTCTCAAGTTTTTTGAGGAAGATTGAAAATCTCCTCCAAACAGCGAATATGTTTTCTATTCTGACAATTGCTGTGGTCAGCAAAAAAAATAGGTAAATAAGGAGTAAGTTATTTAAGCTTACATTTTCTGATACCAGTAAACTTTTCTTAGATTTGTTCTTGCAATGTACTTATTCGGTGGTTTAAAACTGGACATAAAAAGCATAACGCACAAATATCTGATAAGAGGCCATACGCAAAACGAAGTTGACACTGTCCATTCCGTACAACAGAACATAAAAAGAGCTAAAAAGTCCGGACCCCTATGCGTTCTAAACCAATATATTACACTTATCAGGAATGCTAAAAAAGGAGGCTTTCTTAGTTGAGATGTGCTTTAAGGATTTTTATCACCTTAAATTGCTAACGGACGAAATGGGTTTCAACATCACAAAAGACACGAAAAACGACCAGATAAAACTCTTAGACATCAAAATCATAAGACTCACAAAAGAAAGTGATCATCTTGAGTGCAAGATCTCTTACGAAGGAGAATGGATCCTTGCAAGAACCCAACACATTGGACGCTCAATCAAGAAAACAGATTTTAAAAAAAATAAAATTAAAACCGGCTTACACATCAAAAATTTTAATTACGGGAAGAAAAAAAAAATGACTTGCTAAATTTATTAAAAACAAACATTGTTCCGAAATATTACGAACAATTTTATAATGGACTTTTTTAATTAAATAAATACGAAATAAAGCACAAAAAAATATTCAGCCTTTTTTATTCCAAGAATATAAAGAAACATAATGTCGCAACTGACAAAAAAATCTTAAAGCAATAATGCCTTAATCGAGGGTCTTTGAAACCTTCAAAGCCCTTCTTTACTCTAATAAGACTTCAGAAAGCAAACATATTTTGAAATCTTGTTCTCATATTAATAAAATATTTTTAGTACTCAAGAAGACAATATTGCCTGTATTTTATAGTGCACTATGTTGTTTCATAGAAGAGGTAAAACTTTGAACGCCATTTCTCAACATTTACAAAAATGTCATTTGCGTCGATATTGCACCGGATGTGCGGTATGTCATTCGAGTATAAATTCCAGCATCCCCAAGGTATGCAAGTGAGTGTATCAGTTGAATTTGAAGTGTTAATTAGGAGAAGTGATTAAGTGGTTTAAGTAAAAGATAAGAAAAGTATAAGTTGAGAAATTGGATTGCATTGAGTGAAACGATTAAATTAAAACGATTTGTATTGAAAAGAATAAGTTACAGCGCTAAGTCAATTTTTTGCTTTTGAAAATATTGGTAACCAGGTCAGCCGATAGTAAGAAGTCCAGGAGATGATTGCATTTCATGAACCCTTTGTTGCTGCCCGAAAAATATTCTAAGAATTAACTAACCAATCCCATCTTCTTGGAAACGTCTGCTGCCTATGGTGTAGGTAGTAAAACCGAATCTCAGTGAAAATAGACTGACGCAACTACGAAAAATGTGACATTTTCCAATATGTCTGCCACAACTAAATCTTGGTCTCGAAACTACTCAATTTTAGTTGGAGGAAATTAATTCGCTCAGACAGACACCCAGGCGAAAGTGAAGAAAAGAGATGCCCTTTGTCATTGAACACACCAGGAAAAAGAAACAACTGCATAAGGGCACTTAACAATTTATAAAAAAGTAATTTGGAAGAAGACTGCAATCTAGATAGATCGAAGCTAAAATAATATAAGACGCTAATATGAATTTCAAAGAGTGCATCTTATAAAGGCTTTTGCGAAAAGATTGAAACGCTCGATGTGGTCAAAGTCCCAAAAAGTAGGAAATCAGTCAGACAGGAAAGACTCGGAAGATCCGATGGAACCTGTACTTAGTCAAAAGCATAGACTTACCTCCAAAGTACCCTGATCAGAATCAGCTTACAACTAGCTCCTATCCCCCAAACTGCAGTTGAGCTGAAAAACACAAGCTGCCTGATTAAATATACTGTTGCTTCATTTAATGGAATTTATCTAATTATGCAGACAACTCTGAAGGGGATTTTCACTACTACTGGCATACATACTGCACCACTAGCTGACAGTAAGGGTTGCTTTATGCCAACAATTAGAAAAGGTGACAACACGCTAGTCAAAAGATTAAGACACAAGACGACTTCCATCGTGTTGAGGAACATGGAAAAAATGATTGAGCTTTATTTGCGGAAGACAGCTTTGCAAATGCTGTGCGTTTTCGTTTTAAGTTCTGGTGGGTAGAATTGAAGATGCACTAGACAAGAAGGAGTGCGGGCTGAGTATTTTCATCGCCAACTTAACTTTTGACAGAATGTTAAATCGGCCAGACAACAACTCGTGAATGAATCACTAATTCTGTTTATTAAAATAAGACTGATAAGTAGGACCCTGATTTAGGGTGTAAACTGGTAACGCACTCAGTGGTTGCAACTAAGAAATATGCTGAGCAAGGCTTGTAGAACAGTTTCTCAGGGTCTCAATAAAAAGTGTATGCGCTCTGTGCTAGAACCTCTATTGAGAGTTGGGTTGCGAGTGAGTATAAGTGGCGGCAGACTAAACAAATGCTTCGAAATATCTAAGAGATAGAGACTTCGCTGCTATCCATCAGTATCAAAGACTACAGGCTTCTATTGGAGTCGTGATGAGCCTGCTTAGCACAAGCGAACAACATCCTCTGACGCTGGCTGCGAAAGTGATGACTATACCGTGGAGCATACACCTTACAACTGTGGCGCTTACTGATCTCTCTACGAAAGGCTAATCAGTCCCACCAAAAAGGAACATATAAGGAGTGCAATGGACTAGTACTTCGTCTATGCACTGTTCCGACGGAAAAAAAGTATATATAAGACTCCAAACATCTTATAACAGCTCTTAACAGAATTGGAAAGATATGTCATTTTGTAAGCAATATTCTTCGAGCGATATTTGGTTTAATTTGCATTGACGGGTTTTGGGTAAATTGATATAACAGCGTACTTTACGAGTAGTATAGCGATATCTGAGCATGAGTTGCCTGATCGGATCGAAGAGTCTTCGGCAACTAGAGGAGGTTGGCTAAATACCACTCTTAGGCCTATTAGCCCATTGTAATGCCACGTGGATCTGTGATCCTCTTAGTCTTGGAACAAATTGGAGCTTCTGACAAAATGTAAGAGATTAACGTCTATATTTTTTAGATTGAGTAAGTCATTGTAGAAAAAAGCTCTTAAGTGGAGTCTTATTCTATGGGAGAGAGCTGGACATGCACAGAGTAGGTAGAGGGTTGTCTCATCCTCTTCCTCCTTTTTGCATACTTGCTTATAAGACACTAGGTGGCCGTCGCTCAAGTGGTAGTATATTTGCTTCACAATTGGACGGTTCGGTGTTCAATCCCAACCGCGCCCGAAATTCATTCTTTTTCTTAGGCAACTAAAATCACGTGAGATGACTATTTGCCTAGAATACAACGACAAATTAATTTATACAATTAATTTAGTTACCCTGTTAAATGTTGAATGCCACCCATGGAGCAAAATAACCACTGAGCACAAACATTTTTTTTCTCTCTTTCTATCCAATTTTCCGAAAAACTAAACACAACTTAACACATTTTAAGGGTAGTCATACCCCACAGACTATTAAGGTCTTCTTAAAACAAAAACAAAGTGCCCAGTGATGACATCTATGATAGCGCTGAGATACTTCCTGTGATTCAGATCCAACTTTGGCCAGATTCATGTGGTCGCTTGACATGTTGACTTAAAATCCCAGCTAAGATTTGTTCTTTTATGGAATCATGGAATCTCTTCCTCACAGAAAGATTATTATAATCGCGATGCGGGGTTGAAGCCATATTTATTTCCAATGGCTTTTTCACAAATGAATAAAGCTACTGTAGCTTTCAATACTCATTTTTAAAAATTAGATTTCCAATTTAGTTTCCTATCAAAAATTTCGATGTAATGGAAAAGATTAAGCTGGTACTGTTGATGGAAGGAGTCTCCGTGACTGGAATCTTATATTTCTTAGAAAAGAGGACAAGATCAGTATTATGTGGGTTTACTCGCAACCCACAGCGATCCGTCTAACTGGTTAAACTTAAACATTTTTGTGTAGGAGTTCTTTAATGGTATTAAGATGCTTTCCTGAGTATCTAACAATATCCACGTAGTCAAACACCCTGCCACCACCCGCCTCCGGGTACTCGTTCATTCACCACTAAGTTCCAGAGAAGGGTGGAAAAGGACACCGCCTTGCGTCGTACCTCTGCTGACACATCTTTTAACAGAAGTCCCACTCAGTTTGGAGTTGATAATCCTGCTATTTAGTAAAAAGCATATCAACTAACCAAGCGAGTCATCTACCTTCAAAATTGACGACACAGTCGTAATTGTGAATGTGTTGACGTTGTTAAAGTCGCCATCTTTGTCTAGGAGCGCGACCATAGTGTACTCTCTATTATGTAGGGATTATTCCTTGTGGATATTCACTGAATGTAGAGCCATTTCCATCGAGTATCCTTTACAGTAAGCATGTTGAGCCATAAACAAAAGTCGTGGATCAATTCTAGATCGTATATGGATATCAGTCGTTCTAGAGTTTTCAGAAGTAAAGATGATAGACTTATAGGTCTGAGGTCTTTGGGACAATGTGAGAATATTTTCCGGCTTTGGGAATGAAAACTACATTGACTTTTCTCCATTATAGTGGAATGTGGATTCTAGCATAGGCAAGATAATATCTGATGACCTTTATAGCTCGGCAGGTATTATACCGTCCGCACCAGTAGACTGGTATGGTTTGAAGCTATAAAGCGCGAGTTATATGTGCACATTCATACCGAAGTGTACATCAACGAATCCCAAGACAATAACCACCACCAACAACAGAGTTGATCGCAGATCTTCAATTTTGGGAACTAGCAACAGGTTGGCTTGAGAAAAACAAACCGGATAGCAATTCAAGCTTGGGATATTTTTTCTTTGTTGAAGATGGCGTCATGTTCGAAAATTGTTAAGATTGGAGCATTCATTCTGCAACCAACCTTTGAATAGTAAAGATTTATAAATTTAAACTGTTTGTTTTTAATTCCAAATAATAACTGGCGCAGTCGGTAGGATAGTATAGCATCATTTAGTGAAACAATAGTAACTACAAGTGCCTACACTAAATAGAAAAACACACTACGGAAGAATATCGTTGCAGTGAATTTTAATTCTGTGGTTTTGTAAAGAACCTACACATAAACTACAAAGTGCAGACGAAACTATCAAAAGTGCAGCAAATCATCGAGTTCATGAAGGCTGATCGTTCAACTGACCAGCCAAAGCCAAAAGTGTGTTTAGAGAAATTTGTTGAAAGTGGTTTGAAAATTGAAGACTTTAGCTCTGATCACACCGCGAACTATAATTTGAAGTCAAACGATAATTGAATTACTACAAAAAACAAAACTTTTGTTAAGAACTTGTGTTTAGAAGGTAATAATTCAAAAAGTGTTAATCCTGAAATGAATTTGAATAGTGCAAATAACGTTAATACACCAACGGTTGCCATGGACGTATTTAACTGCCTTAGAATTCCTGACGAAGTTAAGAATCTTCCAAGTTTCGATGGCAACCCACGGTCCATATATGATTTAATTTCCAATGTTGAGGAAATTGTAACACTTATGTCTCAAATTGACGGTACTGTTTACCAGACAATAATTATAAGAGCGATACGGAATAAGACCAACAAACAATGTGCTTCATATGTACGGTACTTCCATCGATTGGCAAGAAATAAAATATAACCTTATCGTTCATTATTCAGATAAGCGCAATGAGACTAGTCTCATTCGCGATTTGCACCAGCTTAGGCAAAACCATTTGACTGTAGAGGGTTTTCATTCAAAAATAATAGATATTTTATCGGCAATGACTAACCATATAAAGGTTCACGAAAGGGACGCAAATGTAATCAAAGCTAAACTGTCGCTCTATCAAGAAATGTGTCTAAATACCTTTCTTTCTGGTCTTAAAGAACCACTAGGATCTACAGTTAGGGCAATGAGACCAAACAAATTAACAGATTCTTTCAATTAATGTCTTCATGAACAGAATTGTCATTATTTCCAAAACCCTCAACACTTACAGCAAATGGATAGGGGAAATCGAGATAAACCAATGCAACCGGCTATTAACCAAACTCTTCCAAGACCACCCTTCAGAAATCTACAACAATACAATAGACAACCTCACCTGAATTCTCAAAACTTTTCGAACATTCCATCTACCTCATATATACAAACTAATACTAACCGTCAACGTTTTCCAGTTGAATACAATAGCAATAATTTAAGCTTAGGCCCCACACAATTCCCTCCACCAGAGCCTATGGACACTTTTAGTGGCAAAAGCAGTAGAAGTTCTCAGAATTCCAACAGAACAAGCAATAACTCACGCAATTACAAACACAACCAATTACATAACATTGAAGTACTAACTCAAGCAACATAAGAAAAATAACTCCTATAATTTGAAAATACAAACACTACACCCGAAGAACAAAACTATTTCCAAAGCCTAGATATGCCAGGTCCTTCTAAACGACAAATTCATAGTGAAGAGAGACAAATTTTCAGTTACAAGGCTCGGACAAGGAATAGGTTACTTAGGCATAAACAATTATAGCTGTTCTTTACTCCCATACATAACCATCCAAAGCATCAAAAACAAAACCCTCAAATTTCTTCTAGATACAGGCAGTAACGAATCTTTTATTAGTCCGGAAATAGTGAGTGCCAAAGAAATACAAATTATAGAACCTATTGAGATAAGAACATTCTTTGATAAGCATTTTATCAACAAAAAGGTTGATTTTAACTGTTTGAGAGAATTGAATACCAATAAAGTATTGTCATTCTTCGTATTTAAGTTCTACAACTAATTTGATGGACTTATTGGCACTGAGATGATGAAGTATCTAGGTATAAAAATAGACTTTAGAAACTCATTTCTAGAAACCGAAGATGCTAAAATCGCTCTTAGTTACAAACCAAATATAATGTCGAATACTTATAATATTCCGGCTCTTCATAAAATAATTAGTTATCTTCCTGTGGATGTAGAGGATGGCAATATTTATATAGAACCAACATTGATATAAGATAATCTTATAATACCTGAAGGGATTTACAAACCCGACAAGTGGTATTCATTTGTAGAAGTTATCAAAAATTCCGACCTTCCACAGACAGTTGAACAGCCAATTAGAGCTGAATACTTTAATAAAAATAAATACTGTGAAGTTAACAGCCTGTCTATTAACAACATTGGAACATTAGAAAACTTTAATATTTGCGAGTTACTGCGTACAATTCATTTAAATACAGAGTAACAAAAGTCAATGAAAACCTTATGCGAAAAATATCAGGTCATATTCGTTAGAGATGGGAAGAACTTAACGTTTTCAAATAGTAATAAGCACGATATCAATACTAAGGATAATATAATAATTTATTCCAAATAATATAGATACCCATATATTCACAAAGGTGAAATCCAAAAGCAGATCAGTGATATGCTGAACCAGGATATTATTCGTCACAGTTTTTCTCCTTGGAGGAGGTATCCTTGAAAGGAGGTATCATTTTTGGTTCATTTGGTAACAGCCGATGGGGTTAAACCAAATCCTGATAAGATTAATGCCATAAAGAAGTTTCCAATACCCAAAACAACCAAACAGATTAAATCGTTTCTTGTACTTCCCGGTTATTACCGAAAGTTCATTAAAGACTTTGCTAAGTTAACTAAGCCGATTCCTTTGCCTTCGCAAAGGAAAAACAATAAATCTTGACAGAAGATATTTGGATTGCTTTGAAATTTGCAAAACTCTTCTATGCAAAGAACCTATTTTACAATACCCTGACTTTTCAAAATCTTTCAACCTAACTACACACGCTAGTAATATCGCTATAGGTGCAATACTTTTTCAAGGACCAATTGGATCAAATAAGCCTACTTGCTATGCAAGTAGAACTTTATCCAGATCCGAACAAAGTTACAGTACGATCGAGAAGGAGCTTTTGGCCATTGTCTGGGCCACTAAATATTTCCGGGCTTATCTTTTTGGTCGAAGATTTCAGATGATTACTGATCACAAACCCTTGACTTGACTTTTTTCATTAAAAGAGCCGAATTAAAATGCATCCGTTGGAAACTCAAGCTTGAAGAGTTTGAATATTTTATAACGTATAAGAAAGGGAAGCAAAATGCCAACGTTGATGCGTTATCCCGTATCTTAGACATCTTATCTATTCAAAATAATATTGATGAACGAGGAAATGTATCCACAATCCATTCAGGACGAGAGTATATTGACGATGGTAATCCAATATCTGAGCACCCTATTAATGAGTCCTTTTCTGAAATTATCCTTAAAACAAACGACAGTAGATCTAACCCAAGCGCGAAGTTTGAAATTTTGTTTAAAAGGAAGAAAGGATCAGAATACAATTAAATGGAATTAATAGGGAAAACTCTATAATTGGTATTCTTAAAGATTATTTGACTCCTAACAGACTTACAGGCATTTTGACAGACGACTCAACTTTTAAAATCATTCAAGCGATTTACTCCAAATACTTTCACGATAGTCGTTTTAAAATTGTTAGATGTAATACATTTTTAAAAGACATAACAGAACATGATGCACAGGAGAATTTGATTCGCGACTTTCATATAACCTCAAATCATAGAGGTATAAATAAAAACTTTGAGCATTTAAAAAGAAATCTCTTCTTTCCGAATATGAAATATTTAATATCGAGGATAATCATCAAATGCGAAATATGCCAGAAATATAAATATGATCATCAAGGAAAGTGGCTAAAATACGAGCTCACTGAAACACCATCTAAGCCATTAGAAATTCTTCATTTAGACATATTTTCGATTCATAAAGAAAACTTCTTAACGATTATCGACAAATTTAGCAGATTTTCCAGTGTCTATTTATTAACGAGTAGAAATAGTATTAACTTAATTAGGTCCTTAAAACATTTTTTTTTCACACCATGGGGTTCCGCAAAAGATTATAATTGACAATGGTAGCGAATTCATATCTACTTTATTTAAAGACTTTCTTAAAATATATAATAAACATTTACACACTATTTGTGCAAAAAGTTCTACAGGGAACTCACCAGCCGAGAGATTCCATTCGACTCTAACAGAAATTATTTGGATCATTAAATCTCAAAATACTGGCAAACCTATAAGCGAAATCGTTGATCGAGCCGTTACAACTTGCAATAACTCAATTCACTCTGCCACAAGGCTAGCTCCTTTTGAACTCTTAAACGGACAGATTACAAAAACTAACCCATTTTCCATAGATAGCAATAGTAAAACAGAACAGGAATATATTCAACAACATATTAAGGAATTTGATGATTTAGCTAAAATTGTTTATGGGAGAAATTTAAAAGCTAAACAAAAACTTATAAATAAGCTCAACGAAACCCGCAGGATCCACCCATTTTTAGGACAAATGACAAAACAAACGTTAATGCACTTCATTCTCTACCATCCTTCGTTCATTCTTAGTTATTATTTGGAATTAAAAACAAACAGTTTAAATTTATTAATCTTTACTATTCAAAGGTTGATTACAGAGTGAATGCTCCAGTCTTAACAATGTTTGAACATGACGCAGTCTTCAACAAAGAAAAAATACCCCAAGCTTGAATTTCTATCCCGTTTGTTTTTCCCAAGCCAACCTGTTGCTAATTCCCAAAAGTGAAGATCTGCAATCAGCTCTGTTGAGGGTGGTGATTGTTGTCTTGGGATTCGTTGATGTACACTTCAGTATGAATGTGTACATATAACTCGCGCAAAATAGCTTGTCTCTTGTAATTAGAACGTGAACTTTAGTCTCGGCTGCACTAGTAATGCTAAGGTTGTTACTGGCCGTGAATAGGGACCTACCTGGAAAGTCGGTGTCCAGTAGTAGGTTGAGTGATTCATCACTTGAGGTCGTCCAAGAGCCGTCGGTTTTTTTTTCAAACAGCTAGGCATCATATGATTTGTAGAGAGGAGTTTTCTTAGCTGCGATGCCTCAGAGGTTTCTGTTAAGTTGACACAGAATGACCTCAAAGATTGTCGCTTAGACTTCCTCAGTTCTTTTTTATATATTGTATTTTGAGCGATTCTTTGTATGAGTCCCAGTCAGTCACTTTTCTTTTGCTTTTTGCTAGGTTGAAAAGTTTCCTGCAAACGTTTTTAAGCATTCCCAGTGCTATCCACCATTATATACCATTATATATCCACCACTGCGTCTCTTTTCTACCTCTAGGATGAATAAGAGTGCAAGAAGTCGCCATTGCCTGATTGAGAACGATGTTCATAGGAGAGTATTTTTAAAAGTGTTCCTGTCCTGTGAATTTTGTCCTATCAGTTTTCCGATAATTCTGGAATTATAGTTTGTGGGGAGGAGCATCACTTAGACAGAATTGGATGCATTTGTGATCTCAAAAAGAGTATTCAGACGATACCATCCAGTTCGTTACGTTTTGAGTGATGTTGTCGGAGACAAGAATAGTATCTAGCATCTGTTGTCGGTTTTTAATTATGAATGTACACTCATTGCCAATATTACAAACAACGAGGTTAGTAATTATTATGTAATCAAAGAGTGACTCACCTCTATCGTCAATGTCTGTACTGCCCCCTACCGTGTAATGTGCATTAGCCTCGCACCCGATGCCTTCCAGCTTCCAAAACCATCCTTTCTAAGTTGTCACCAGAGAAAAGGCGCACATAGGTGTTATCAAGATATGCCGTAGCAACAGTTATGTCACGGGTATTTAAGTATCCTAAGTCCAGGAACCACGCCTTCTATAATCCATGGTTTCTGGATTAAAATGATATTTTCTACGGATAGACGCAGAATGAGTGCGGCCAAGTCCTTTTTAGAGTGATCTGAAGTAACCGTAGCATTGCCACAATCAACCAGAGAAGCCTCCACCATGGTGTCATGTGAGTCCTCTAATTCTGAAAATGTGTCCAAAGCACCATCTGCATCGTCTTGATAGCAGATGCTATTGGATATATAAAAAAAAGTCTGGAACACAAATAAAACACGTCTTGGTGGATTGTTTGAGGACAAAGGAAGAAAGTTTAATTCAAGTCAATCTGATGTTTCCTTTTTGATGGACACGAGGGTACGAAAATAAATAAAACGGGGAAATATAATTTATGTTGAACATCCCTGAATAGAATTTTCATTTGTTTTTTTTTTCTGTGGACAATTTGTTATTGGGGAAGCCACACAAAACCTTTTTTTTTTAACAACGTCTTTTTTTTACAATATCATATTAAGCAAATTAAAATTAAATTCAAAAAACTTAAATTGTAAATTATTACCTAAAGGCTAAAAAAAAACTTTGATGTACTCATTTATGCCAAGGCGGTTTAAAAATCTTAACAATTTTGGTTTGACTACTACTTTAGTAAAAATGTCCGCTGAATTCTGATCGGTTGACACTTAATTAATTCTAATGTGTTTTTCTTTTGCCGATTGTACAAAAAAATTAACTGTTACATCAATATGTTTCGTTCTTGCGGAATAATTGTTATTAAATGCTAAGTTAATTTCACCGCGATTATCACAGTAGATATCAATGGTTTTTGACGATTTTGGAATTAGTTCGGCGCGATTATGTTTGAACCATGTTGGCTCTTGAATGGTTTCAGTCATTGTCATAAATTCCGCTTCAGTGGTTGACAATGAAATTGTCTGTTGTCGTCTTGTGCCCCAAGAGATCGGTCCATTTTGCATTACGAACATGTAGCCGGTCATCGAATTTCGAGTGTCGAGATCGTTCGCAGAATCGGAATCACAGAAGCCAATTAGATCAACACATGACTTGCTGTATGTGATCCCCCGATTTATTGTACCTTTGAGATATCGAAATATGCGCTTCATTGCTATCCAATGTGCTTGTCCAGGATTTTCAATGTACCTGTTAAGTAAATTAACGGCATAATTAATGTCTGGGCGAGTTACCTGCGCAGCATGTTGCAAGCTGCCAATTTCCTCTCTATACGGTATATTTCGCATCTCGTGTCGCCCCTCCTCAGTCTTTGGACACATCTCATCGCTTAACTTCTGATTTAAATCCAGTGGCGTATCCGTTATTTTGGCGTCGCCCATTCCGAATCGATCGATGATTTGATAGATGTACCGCGTCTGATCGATTCTGATGCTTTCATTTCGATGATGTCTTTCCGAGGTCTTTCATTTTGAAATTTCGTTTCAGTTCGTCCTTTAGTCGAGTTTCTAGCTCCACATTATTCGATAGTATTATAACGTCGTCGACGTAGATTGCAATGATGAGTACCTTGTCATTTTCAATAGAATAGAAAATGCATTGATCCACCTGTGAACGCTTTAGCCCAAATTTCAATAGTTCTGTGGTAATTGCTTCGTTCCACAAACGACTTGATTGCTTCAAACCATATACTGCCTTGACCAGCCGGCAGTATCGATTGGAACGACCATCGAATAGCTCCGGTTGCTGCATTTATATGACGGTGTCCAGTGTTCCATGCAGAAATGACGTTACCACATCCATTTGTACGACTCTTAAATTATACTGCACTGCCATGGCTAGTAAAAACCTGGCTTTGTCACTAATCACGTCTCCTTCAGCATTGCGTTTTGTTTTAAACACCCATTTGCATCGGATGGTCTTCTTGCCCTTTGGCAATTCGGCCAATTCCCAAGTTTGATTCTTGTCCAGAGAATCCAACTCTTCACGCATGGCCGTCTTCCAACTTTCGCTTGAGTTGCTCGAAAAAGCTTGCTTCACTGTTGTTGGGTCACTTTCTGTTGAGAAGAAAACATATTTAGCATAATTTGCCCTTTCTTTACCTGTATTTCGCTCCGATAGTTTGCGTGTCCCTGCTGGAGCGTTGTAATTTATCCGTTCTTGTATTGGCATTCCCTCAGGATCAAATTCATTTCCTTCTTCACTTTCAAACGAGTTGTCAACATTGTCAGTAATTGATGAATCACCCTGCTCGATGACGTTCGAAATCACTTGTTTCTCCGTCTTCGTGCAGCGGCACAATGACCTTGTTAAAATCATTAACTTCGCAAGTGTTTACCTTATTTGTGAATTCACTTTCTATGAATGCGACATCTCTGCTTACGATAACTTTCTTCGACGTTTTGTGATACAACCAATATGCCTTCTTTGTACTTGCATATCCAATGAAGACGTATTCGATTGCTGTGTCATCCAGCTTCTTTCGCTATACACTTGGCACGTGTGCAAATACCTTGCAACCAAATACTCGCAGAAAATCCAAGTCTGGTACTTTGTCATTCCACGCTTCTTCTGGGCTTATTGTTTTTCCTCGGCATGTCACGCTATTAACGACTCTGTCATTAGCGCCTCAGCTCAAAAACTCTTTGATAGGCTCTGTTCGATCAGTATACATCTTACACGATCAAGCAATATACGGTTCATTCGTTCCGCTACACCGTTTTGTTGTGGTGTATAAGCTGCCGACGTCTGATGCTCAATGTCATACGCTTTACAAAACTTCGTTTTTAAATTGTTCACAAATTCAGTCCCGTTATCACTTCTGTATGTTTTTAATTTGCTGTCCGTTTGTGTTTCAGTCATCTGCTTAAAGTCCACTAAGCATTTATATACTTGTCAATTGCCTCTTAAGACATACAAAACACCTTTCTCGTGAAATCATCTATAAATATTTATGACGAAGTAGCGACAACCACCTATACATAGATCACGCATTTATTTCACAAACGTCCGAATGCACCAATTGTAACACACTAGTGGCTCTTGTGCCTGCCTTTGAAAACGATAAACAACATTGTTTCCCTTTAATGCACGTTTCACAAATGTTTGACTCCAGTCGATTAAGTTTTTCCTTCCCGTTATTCAAAAATTTCATGTTATGATAACTAATGTGTCCCAGGCGACGATGCCACAATCTGAGCTCACTACCGTTATTTATCTGCGAAATTTTTAACGCAGCATTTATAACTAAAAACGCGTCACGATTCGGCACATCTAGCTTGAACATATCTTCGCTCAAAGTTGCCTTTCGTGACAATTTGGCTAACGGTCAATAGGTTCGCGCATATACCAAGTATATGTTGGACACCGCTTAGCATTATTTCACTAACTCTTCAGTGTTTCACAATAGTTTGATCAATATCGCCGGATTGATTTACTAATAATTTTTCGTTATTTGCCACTGTAACTGCCGAAATTGTCGCTTTCGAAATATTAATCATCGAGTCATAGTTTCTAGTCATACTCGTATGTGCCGTTGCACCACTGTCGAAATACTAATCACGCGAAGCCGATTTTCGTGCTGCAAACGAACTGTACATCACAGTCTTTTCCAGTTTCAAAATAGGACACTGTTTCTTGAAATGTGGGCCACCGCATTCAAAACACTTCACTGATTTGCTTTTCTTTCGTTTGTCAAACTTGTAAGACTTTTTTTTACTGTAAGCGCCATCGAACTCAACTTCTTGCAATAAAATGTTTTTGACGTAGTCAATGGTAATCGCGGTTCCTTTCTTTTCAGTGCTCATTGTCATCAGTCTGAACTTCTCTGGCAAACCACACAGCATAATAGCTCCTGCTATTTCGTCGTCTATCTTGAAACCGGTCGTTTTAATTTTTGAGTTGAGTATCATGCATTGAGTTACATAGCTTTGCATTGATTCGTAGCCTTCCAAACTCAACGAGATCCACTGTTTGAGCAACGTAACGTTTCGGACAACACCTTTGTCTTCGAATGTTGCTGTCAATGCATCCTATCCGACTTGACTCGACTAACAGCGTTAATTCGGCCGATGCTTTCTCGTCGTTTAATTTGTCTTTCACTTCTGTGACTTCAGTAACGCAATGCTTCCAGAGTCCCTTCGTAATTAAATGCGCCTTGGCACCAATTTTCCAAATTGAGAAGTTTTCCAGGCCTTTCAGTCGATCGAATGCTAACTGCGTAGTCATTATGCACCAACAATTTTTATGCTAGCCTAACCTCAACAAAAGCCTCGATGCCGGTTAGACGAAAAAATGCAAAAATATCGTCAAAATTCAAATTATTACCTTCTGCGTACGAGAGAACTTCCACTTTATTGTATTTTATTGTTATCTCGTCTGGGTCCATAACCAGCTAGCAGATGCTAATGGATATATAAATAAAGGTCTGGAACACAAATAAACCACGTCTTGGTAGATTGTTTGAGAACAAAGGAAGAAAGTTTTATTCAAGTCAATCTGTCGTTTCCTATTTGATGAGTGCGTTCAGGAGACGAAAATAAATAAAACGGGGAAATATAATTGACCATATGTTCAACATCTGCATCGTCTCATCGTAAGGAATCTATTTTTAATACGTCATTGGTTTCATCGGCGGAGACCGTCGGCTTGTTTGCAACCTCAGAAAGATTGGATGATTGCAGATGGGTAAGGGATTCGTTATTGATCACAATTAACGCTCATCTATAAAGGCCCCTTAATTCCTCCAGTTTTGCGACTTTGGCCTTTTGGGCCTTTATGGTACCGTGATCTCTGATGCATGGTGGAGTATTTCAAAATCAAAAACCAGTATTTATCGTGTGGAATTGTTCATGACATTATGGTGTGCTTTAAATACGACTGCAGACATATGGCTTGCTCGGATGTTACTTACCATGCCACTATTTCGATCATTTGATGCTCTGTGTCTCAAATAATGCTCTCAATGTTAGCATATAGTGCCCGAACAGTTTACGGCTTACCAGCATTCACCAGCGACTCTACATAGCCGCACATGAAATAATCGAGAGCCGTCATGATATAGATGATGACCAATTCCATTAGCGATATAACGGTCTATTGAGTATATAATGTTTTTGAATCGATTCCTCAGTAAGTTAGTGTTGTAATGGGTAGTTATGCAAGTAGCGATAACCTGCTGATTCAATGTTTTCCATGAAATAATCTCTGATCATTTGGTCGCTGGCGTCAAAAGCATCCCAAACAGAGCGCTTTTGTAATTGGGTCTCCTGATGCTCTTCTGTATTTGTCTCACTCCAGAAAGGGCAACTCTACTTATTTACGAACCTATTGAGCCAAAAGTAAGCATATATAAATGCCCTCTTCAAGTTACTCATTAGTGGACTCTGACCACCAACCAAGGCCTCAGGGCTTTTGCACCTACAATAGATACCTGGATTTTATACTGTTGAAGGCAGAAATTTTCTCACAAATTTTTTCACATAATTGACGGACAAAGAACAAATTGTTGCAATCGATGCCCAATTATCGATTCCTGACCTATTGACACACTTTCACTCACAGCAGCTACAATACAAAAAGTGTAATGTAATGTAAAATTTATGCAAAGCACAACGAATAGCAAAATCAGTCAGAAGATTACACGGCTTAAAGGTTATCCCTGTAGCAAAGATCTGTCAAGGAACACCCAGAAACTGCACATCATGTTACGTGAACATATTAGAGGCACTTAAATAAGAACGTAAGTGATGCATTCGTAAATAAATCTTTCGCCCTCTGAACAGATTGTCAGAACTGCTATATTAAAAGTCAATTTGTGGGTTATTCTCGCTTTGCTTTTCGGTCTTGAAAAGTTCGCATTATATGACTGATTTCCCTGATAACGTCTTGAACTCTGGGTGCTTAAAATCAAACATTACTACAAGTAACCTTCATGGGCACGGTGTTTTCTACGTTCGCTTCTGTGTTAGGAAACTTATTTCAAAGTATGGCTGTGCTGCAGCAAAAAAAAGGATACTGATATAACAAAATGGCTCGTCCGCCTTAAAGTGGCCAATCCACGTTTTTAAAAGACATAATCTCTTAATACTGAAACATTTAAAAATCTAAAAAAAATTCCTTTCATGGTTCAATAATTCTCATCTGGTTGAACCGAATGGAATGAAATCTTTCCTTGTGCCCAACCAGTAGTCAGCCACTGTTATTAGATCATAAATTCTTCCCCCTTCACCGAATCCCGACATCTCTCCAATCCTTCGGTAGCACTTTAATTTTCTCAGAAATTCTCTACAATTTTCCATTTTGCGGATTCGATTAAATTTCTATAAAAAAAACCCGTTAAGTATAAAACAAATCAACATCACAGCAACTGCCACAACAACCGTCACCGACCGATGGCGGACCAGAGGCCCATCGAGCATCTATAGAGCCAGAGAGACCATTACTAGCTCTAAGTGCAGTAGCAGAGTAACTCCCAATCGGGTTGTACACAAGAACTGAAGATTCTGGAGTTTGAGTGTCTGACGCACTGACGCTGGCATCACAAGAAAACAATTTTAATGAACTCAATTTATGTTGATGGCACTGGACGAGGGATCGGGCTGAGCCGAGTTGCGCCTGGTATACTATAAAGAGAGGTCCCTTCATGAGCGGCATGTTTTGCTGCAAAATTAATTTTAATTCAAGATTTATGACTTGATTATCCTTTTGGCCGTTATCGTAGTAATAAAGGAATAGTTCCTCTCCGAAACCATTATCAACCGTGGTACTCTGTGTCTATGGCTGGATATCCTGTGTATACACTACTCTCTACACCCACTGAGGGTCTCTTGGAGTTTGTGTTATGTGCATTTTTTGCATGAAGGAATCATAAGCGCGCACTTATATGTATAGTCGTTGCTATAGGACATCATTGTCGGTTGTACATATTTATTTGCTGAGTCTATTGCCTTTTTGGTTCCTTTTATGGCTGTCGGCAGCTGTGGATTAAAATTGTCAGAACAGCAATAAAAGAGGAGATGATGGTTGTGTACTCCTTAGGTTGAGTAATATGATGATAACTATTCCAAGGAAATGGTCTTTGAGTTAGAAATCGCTTGACCCGGAGATGAAATAAATATGCATATTTTTAAGTAGTCGAAGTGCGAATATTTATAGGCGCGGTTTAGGAGTTTTTGAATTTCCGAAACGGAAATTTAAATTTGGATATGCGTAGGCCTAGAGCCTGTAAAACGAACTAAGAAAGATCGTAGATCTTTTTATATGTGTGGTTGTTTGAACAATCTTATTTTTATTTTTGTTGCTAATCATACCACTCAACTGCACGTGATCGAAGTTCCTACTCTATTTGTTGCTAAACCAGACACTAAATCGCGAACAAGAATCAAGAATTAGTTACTTACTTAGGCTACAGCTCGGTGTGAACTTGGGCTTCAACTAAAAAGCCTCTCCAGTCAGTCGGTATTCAGCTAACTGCCTCCAGTTCCGCACCCTCTGTCAGTTGAGGTCCTCTTCTACTTGAGCGCGCCACCTAAAGTGAGTTCTTCTTATACTGCATTATCCTTCCGGATTAGTTTCGAAGACTCGGCGGGCCGCAGCATTATTGTCCATTTGCTCTACATGTCAAAACCATTTCAGGCGACCAATGGGTAGCTTTCTGACAAGGTCGGTGTTGCTATATAGCTCGTATAGTTCGTCGTTGAATCTACTCCTCAGAATTCCGTCAATGCAAATGGAACCGAATACTTTTCAACGGATTTTCCTCTCGAAATAACTAAGGATATGTTCATTCGCTTTGGATAAAGTCTATGCTTCACCGGCATAAAGTACGACTGAGGTGATCAAGGTCTTATATTGAGTCTCCTTAGTTTTACGGGATAGAGACTTTTTGCTCAATTGCCTGCTTAGCCAAAAGAAACCGCAATTCCCCGTTTCCTGTGGTGAATAATTCACTCCACAGGACGTTTTGAGATTTCTCGTCGACGTTTTTCCACTCGACGATTGTTAGACGACCGCAAATCTCGAACTCGTTAATCACGGCAACGAGAAGTTCGCCCTTCGGGTCGCTTTGCTTGCGAGGCAATGTGGATGAAGTATCAGCCTTCACCTTTTTTGCATCGTTCGGCTCCACGACGTATTCGGATCTGCTTCTCTTGTTGCTGAAACTAGATTTTTTTAATTTTGCAGCGTAGGAGGTAGAGGGCGCTTTATCGGCTTGCCTTTCCACCTTTGCAGCTGCATCTCCCTTGCTTAGCGCCTGTTGAGTAAGCGATTTGTTGGCCAGGATGGCCTTCGCTCTCTCAAAGGCCGCTTTTTCCCATATCACAGCCCTCATATTTTGCTATCTTACGCTTAGCGTTACGTAGCAAAATCCTTGCCCTTTGGTGTGCGTTCTTCGCACTCTTAGAAGCGGATAGAAGCAGCAGGCACAGCAGCTGAACCAGCTGTTTCCACTTGTTCCACCACCTCAGCCTTGCCCTTCTTTCTTTGCCTTCTGGAGGTAGCTTCGGCAGCGGATGTTCCAGCTGCCTTGGCTACCCCTTTCAACCGAGGTCCTGCCCTGTGTATCACCAGTGTGAGTACCAGCCTGCTCACCGGTGAAGTCACTCTGGTTAGTGAGTTTTCTTTCGAATCTAGATCCCACGAGTATGGTGGGAAATAAAAGGTCAGCCCAGGCAACGCCACCATACCTGGGTAAGGCTAAGTATAACAGGTCCGCGCGAAGAGAGTTCCTTCGCGGTTGGTTTGACCCCCAACCTTGCATCCTTCTGCACGTTTTGCTATATGCTCGCACCACCACTGGAATAATATTTGGAAGTTCTTAGTTCGCCACTCGTTAGACGACCGTAGTCAGTTGAGCCTTTGCAACTTAAGCCTCCGCACAGGCGTCATTGAAGATGACGCTCGCGTCAAGGTGCCTGCCACGCGGAGTTAGTGTCGAAGTTAAAAAGCAATGATTTTATATTATTGAGAAAAGGTGACAATTTTCTTAAATGTCGTACAAACGTTTGTTGAAAACCGTAGGGACTACTATTGTGAAAAACCTTTTGAATTTGAAGTGAATTTTATTATGAGCGGGGATACAGGCAAAATTATTCGGGTTCAATCGCAAATTATGTAGAGGATTTATTCTGATAGCCAGATATCCCCTCCTAATGAGATAAACTTTAAAACTTTATAATACAATAGTAGAGATGTCTTAAAGGAAGAATTTTTAGTATTGGAAATATCGCACAACTACGAGTATTATGGATATCATTTCTTTTTACAAATAGTATGTATAAATTGCTTTTCTGACACAGTTATCGGATTCCCTTTATTTGAATATGCCCCTCCCCACCAACAAACAAATTATACCATATTGAATCTTAGATTAAAAAGGACCATAATATGCATATTTCACCATAATTAACAATTTTTCCTGAACAGTGTGAACTAAGGTTAAAAAACTTCCTGGAAAAAAGAGTAAATATTTTATCAGTGCATTTGTATGTTCAGCCAAGTTTAACTCCGAGTCGTTCGCAGATCTCCACAGAGAAAAGACGTGTTCCGGCTTTTCGCAGTGAAAAAGATAGCAAGTCAGTTTTTTCTTTCGTATAGACAATTGATCGCCGGTTTGTTAGTTGACTTAAATCGTGGGACCCGAGTTCGATCCCAAGCAAACTTGAACGTATTTTTCTTTCTTATTTTATTGGTTACAAATTGTTTAAATAAATTGTGATATCAAAACAAAACTGTTCAGGAAAGCACCTGATGGATGGTGGAGAGCGTTCCGCTCTTTCCATAACGGGAGTGACAAAAGACAACAACAGTGTTGCTGGTGCCGTGGCGAAAGCCATTAAGAGGAGGAGGAGTTTGAAATCCCCTCCTAATGTAACAAAAAAGAAAATAAATGCCGTTCTATCTGAGGACGAACATTATGAGGGGGCAATAACAACTTTGTCACTCTAGCGGCATCCGAATCAGAAGATTAGGATGAAATGTTAAAAGAAATTAGCAGCAGCATAGAAAAGCTGCAAGAAAAAATGCTTGCTGTTAAGATAAAACAAACTGCACGCAGGCAGAGGGAGAAATTAGAGGCAGAAAGCGCCCAACAAAAAAAGCAGCAACAACAAAACCAGGAGAAGCAGAAACAACCACTGCAGCAGACAAAACAGCAGCAGCAGAAACAACAGCAACCGCAGAAACAACAGCAGCAGCAGAAACAGCAACAGCTGAAAACACATGAGCTAAAAAAAAACAGCAGCAGCAGCAACAACAACAGCAGCAGCAGAAGAAGAAGGAGAATGTGCCTCCTATAAACACCTATAAACTAGAGGTAAATGAAACCAAGGACCTATGTAAGTTGGTCATTGGTAATAATTTTAAAATTATGAGATTCCATCCACTGTAATACAGTGGAGGGCTACGCGAAAGTGAAAGAGCTCCTAAAGGAAACGACGACGGAGCACTACTCATTTACATCAAAGTGTGAAAAGCGGCAATCGATGCTGCTAAAGGGGTTGGAACCGTATTCTGATCCTGAGGGGATCTTGGCACTGCTCAAAGAGAAGGAGTGCGAAGGACTGAAGATTGTAGGGATAAAGCCGTTTACCACAGCTAGAGCCAGGCGGGAGAAACGGAGTCTGCCGTTCTTCCTGGTGCAGCTCAGTCCCGAACGCCGTCTGGATAGTCTAAGGAGTATCAATGTCCTAGACTACCAGGTGGTTCACTGGGAAATACTAAAAAGGAGCGAAGGCGTTATACAATGCGTTCGCTGCCAGAGGTTCGGGCACGCCGCGTCGAACTGCCGAATGCAGCCTCGATGCGTGAAGTGCGAAAAGAACCACAGTTCCGAGGAGTGTGCTTTGGGTAGAGACGGAGCATCCGATAGGACGCAGCTCTCGTGCGTGTTATGTGGGAACGTAGGACACACCGCAAACTATCGTGGTTGTCCTAAGTTCGCCGCCATTAGAAAAGCAAAACTGGCTCGGCAGCAGAAGGTGGAAGTCAAACGTTCACCTGTTAGGTTGCAAACACCAGCCGTCACGTCCCAAATTTCCTACGCCCAAATGGCGTCAGGTAGGGGGACTACGGTACAGCAAGCGACTGTTGCTTCTCCGGCGCCAATGCCGAGAACAACGGAAGCTGCACCTAATATGCTAGCCATCTTGCTCGCAATCCAAGGGCAGATGGCTCAGCTGCAAAAGCAGGTGCAAGAACAGGCCAAGCGGGTGGACCAGATCTACACGCTACTGCCGGGCCTAACGCAACACATGTCGTAATGGGTACGCACATGGTGGAGCAAACTTTGAAGGTCCTTGCGGTGAATGTTAATTCACTGATTAGGATTGAACGAAGAGCCGCAATGTTTAAACTGCTACAAGACCAAACTCCTGATGTGCTTTTCGCTAGCGAAACTAAGCTAACCGATAAGCACAAACTGGAGTACAATAATTATATCGTTAGAAGAAGAAACCGGCCCAGATCCAAACGTGAAAGCGGTGTCGCGATCTTCATTAAACAAGGTATAAAATTTCACAGAGTGTACAATGGGGTGTTGCGCAGGTTCCAGGTGCTGGAAGCAGTCGTCGTTTACATCCCGCTCCGCAGTGGAAAGCGGCTATACTTGGCCTCTGTTTATGCACCTGAGACTTCACAAACCACCCTATTCATTACAGAGCTCGACACGCTTCTTCGACTAAACTGACTAGGCTGGGGATCAGTAAACCACTCTTGTACATTCTTTATAATATGCTAACTAACAGACAGTTCATCGTGAAGAATGGTGATGTGACTTCTGTTGGAATTTTTCAAATTAAAAATGGTCTTCAGCAAGGCGCGGTCAATTCGCCGATCCTATTCAACATTTTTACAAGCGACTTGATAGGTTCACTTCCCTATACTATTGCGTACGCAGACGATTTGATAGCATACAGAACAGGTCCAAAAATCGAGGTCAATAATAATCTCTTGCAGCGCGACTTCGATAAGATAAGACGATTTTGCGATGACTGAAAGTTGAAAATCAACTTTCAGAAGTCGGAAACCATTCTCTTTAGGACGCCGTTGTCTGGAACCTCTAGGGATACTAGAAAAAATTGGCGAAAGTTCTCTATCATTGGACAACGCGGACAACCTCTTGCTTGTCGAAATGTAGTCAGATACCTTGGAATCTGGCTAGATCAGTTCTGGCAAAAATGTAGATGCTGCTCTGGCCAGAGCTAAAGGTGCTTTTGCCCTTACAAAGAGACTGTTTTATAGCAGCCAACTCGATGCGAAGGTAAAGGTAATCTGCTACATGGCCCTTATCAGGCCCATGCTGGTATTTGGTTGTCCCGTGTGGTTCAATGTACGAGCAAGCTTAATGGAAAAGATTCGGGTGTTTGAGAGGGCTTGTCTTAGGGCTTGCCTTCGCTGGTACAGAACACCAGAATCGGAGTACAAAAAATTTTATCCTAATGATGTCCTTTACAACAGGGCGAACCTAATACGAGTGGACAACTTCGTAATTAGGCTGACTCGAAGGCACATTGCAAGAGCAATGACCTCGACGAATAACCTGATATCTGGGGCTTACTACCCCAATTACCTTTACCACGAGAGTGTGCGCTCTGACGGCTTCGTTCCACCGGAAGCATTCCTCTACCTAGATCAGATAGGGTTGATCCAGGATAGATCAGCGGTGCCGTTAATCTTCCATGTCGCTCGGACAGCTGGGGACAGGTGACTCAACTACAACAGAGACGTCGCACACGGCAGTGTAGATCGCCTCAGGTTCAGTAGGGCGGTGGGGAATCGCGATAAGAGGGATGTCGTTCGGCAGCACCAGCATTTCTGGTGGTTGAATGATGGAGAAGATGTTTCGCCGTCGTTTCCGTCAATTACGGACCAGCCTCAATAATGAGGCAGAGCTGACCAATCTGTTTTCTCTGTAAACAGCGATGGCCAGCTTACATAGGTTTAGGTTAGCATTTAAGTAATATATACATATGTTAGTATATACAAAGGTATATACTAATATATGTATATTATTGTGTATAATGTCTATGTGTGTGTATGTGTGTTTTGTGTATGTAGGTTAAGTAGACTAAGGTGTATTTTAAGTTAGATATTAAGTTTTCTATAAAAAAACAAAAAAAAGTCCATATGCTAAGTTTTTTCTTAACGGATATTTTTTCTTATCCTTAAATATTAGTAAAACAAATGTAAATAAAGTCGAAAGATATAGCTATAAGAATTTAGAGTAGCTTAGAGTGCCTGTGTGGGGCCAGTAAGTTAGTATAAGATTGTTAAGTAATTTTAAGCTAGCATTTAAGCATTTTTTGTTAGTATGTAAGAGTTAGTGATTAAGGAAATAAAATGCTTTAAAACTGAAAAACTGACAAGTTTAACTCAATATTTATCATAAGATAACTCCAGGATACTTAATGGATTGCTCGAAACCACCGCTGCGACTTAATTCGAATTTAGAACAGTCTTAGTATTGATATTAAGTGTCAGAATCAGGCAAGATGTACATCAAGTACATCAATTTTGTCTTATCACCCAAAATCATTTTATGTAACACAATCCAACATCTTATCTTTTGTCTTGATGTCAGCAATTAGGTCGAGAGGAAATTTGCTTACATAGGAGAGTTCTGTACCATATCATCGACAAACGCCGTAGGTTTGCCTTTGAAATTCTGCTTAAAGATGAAAATGATAAAAATTAGAAAAAGTAAATAGCCCACGACCGAACCTTGTGGTATACCGAGAAATATATTGCACAGACTTCTATAACTCCGATTTTTTTTAACTTTTTGTTTTCTATTTGTTAAGTAGTAAGCTATCCAGATATAAACAAAACCAGGTATTCCTGCATCAAAGGTATATTTTATTCAAAGAGTTTTTTTATTTAAGTCAATAAAAAGATCAGACGAAAACATATTATTGTTTATGTAACCATGAATTATACTGCAGAAACTTAAAATGCATCTTGTGTTGACTTATTCGGATTTCGTACTCGAATCCGTATTTGCAGTCACTGAAGTAATCGCTTTTGTTCATAAAAACCACAATTCTCCACTTCATCGCTTTCTCAAAAAATTGTGAGCAGACAGGTAATAGAGACATCGGTCAATACTTATTAAGATTTATGGTGTTAGAGTTTTTATAGCATTAGGAAATATCCCACCGTAAGCACTTCTATTAAAATTATATGCAGATACATCAACGACGTTTGAAGAAATATTTTTGAGAATTATGCTAGAGATGCCATCAGCTGTTATGGAGTTAGAATTCTTCAACGATTTAATAAAGATAAGCAATTCCCCTATGTTATTGAGCCAAAGGATTCCTTAACGATCATTCTATAAACCAAAAGTATTATTACAATTTATTCCTACGTTTGTAGCCTAAATCCACTACGAAGAATTTTCCCTGTGATGTTTTTTTTTCTCTTACTTTCACTCATTAATTGTTCCCACGGTTTGTATATTAAAGGGTGTCATAAATTGTTAGATTATATTTACGCGTTTTTGCCTTTTGGCAGGTATTTGGCACTTGGATTTTGAATTTGCTAAAGGAGGATCGCAGTGGACTTAGCTTTGGAAACAGGTGTTGCTGGGAGTTTAAGCTACATTTAATAAATATTTTAACCATTTTTATAAAATATTATTCTTTAGTTAAATGAAATAGAAATTGGATTTCCCATTCAAGAAGCTATATTTGTTCCTTCAAGGTAACTTTTACCGGCTGGCCTGACAACGCACTGCAGTTATAGGATCAAAACGTAAAGTCTCACTTAGAAAACTTTCATTTATATTTATTATTACTCCCTTACCAGTGAAACAAGCGTTTTTGTTACTAAAGGCCTCTCTGATATTATCTGAAATTCAGGTATTGTTAGCTTATAAAATGTAAGGTTTATTAACTCTAATGCTGCAATTCAAAATTTTGCTGGCTACACTCCATTCTCCTTTAATATTTCTCTTGTCATTTACTACAATAGTTCATTTAAATATTAACTTTCCTTACGTATACTCATTTCTTTTGAAATCTCTTTACAAAACGTATTATGTTATATGTAGTTAGCTTTAAGTAACTTCTTACTGCGATATTTCTTACATTTTTTCAGAATCTTAGTTTTTGTATTAACTTTACTCAATACCCCTGTCAGCCATTTTTCAGTCGCTTCGGCTAACTATTTTACTTGTATAAATGTAGATGTACGAGTATAACTCACGAGTTAACAGTTTATTTATAAATTTATCGTACGTTATTGATAGATCCGTTTCACATATTATACTAAGGTAAATACTAATACACATAAGCCATCAGTAACTTTATGGGAAGAAGAAATTGATATGTTGAACCACACTTCAGCCAACAGTTAAGCAATAAAGATTTGATCGTAAAAGCAAAGGACACGAGTTTTTCATTCTTTTATTTTACTTGTTTCAGTTCATCTAACTGAAAGAGTTTGGACCGCTTTTTCCTTCAGTTGAACCAACTGAAAAGGTGACTACCGCTTGCGAATCGCCTATTACAAGCCAACTTCTAATCCCGCTTATCTCAGTATGGGACAGTCATCCAAATTCCATTGTGTGTTCTAGAAAATATCACTTCCTTTTAGAAAGATGACTTTGAGAGTCCTCCCCATGAAATCAAGATGATCAGCAGTGCTGAATAGGTATCTCAGGGAAAGCCTCAATCAACCAAGAAATACCATTCTTTGGAATTTGCTAGAAGCAGGAGTCACGTATCTTCGTGAAAGCTTGTTCCACTAGACAATAGGATCAATGTATGTATTTGTTCTCATAATAGCAAATGGAGAGAATACTCCTCGGCTACATGTCTTGCTGAAATATCCTTTACACTGATAGAAAGTCGATAGCGCCTTGGAGGTTTTTTGAATGTGACATGTTTAGCCCAAAGAAGTTTGTTATCCAGGATAGCACCCAAGTACTTAGCGTCATTGCAAAAATGGATAGATAAATGCCATTAAGCACTAAATGAGTCAGGCCGGCTTCCTTCTTCTCGTTTTTAAGGTGCCCATTTCTAGTGCACCAATCGTCGATCACGTTTAGAGCAGACAGTCGCTGGACACGATCCAACAACCAGTATAGCTATATGATTTGCTTATGCCTGACCATATACGTCAAAACTATTGAGAGCGCTAAGCAATGAGTTCGCCACAAAATGCCGCATTTCGGTCGATGATATTAGCTGGTTTGTAACATTTTTTATATTTCTTGCGTGTATGTTTGTGAGCCCTATGATGGCGTAGGCCAGTACTAAGCTACTGGTCGATCATGCCCTTGGCATTTTATCTTGTATTACCCAGGAGTTACCAAGTAAGGATTTACTCACGCCAGGACATCCAGTAATTTCCCGATCAACCGCGGCGCAGATCTCCATCCTATTCACCAGCATTGTTTTTTTTTTTCCACAAAACTCATCTATGCCGTGTTGTTTGCCCGAGTTACAAAAGTTGATCTGTCGAAAGCACTCTTAATATCGGTGAAAATGTCCAGAGCGTATTCCTTCTTGTCTAGTGCGCCCTCAATTCTGCCCATTAGGTTTTGAAGCTCAATTTGCAGGATTTTGGTCGCTGGGAGGCATATTTCATCTTAGACAGAGGATGGATTTGAAAAGCAATTTTGTGTGAGGGAGTAAGAATAGTAGGTCTGAAGCGCATGGTGAGCGTATAGTATAGCGTATCTTTTTCATTTTCTTTATAAGGGTTTTCCTAACCAGTTTTCTCTTCAGAGTATCAGCCAAATTCTCTATGCCTTTTTGAAGTATAATTGGATACATGTCATCGGTGTGATAACAGATTGAGGCCAGCTACGTAAGCAATTATTCCAATATATACATTTATTTTTTAGCACACATGTAATAGTTCAATTTATACCAAACAATCTTTCTTATATACATGCCATCTCTTACCATCCGATCGCGTGGTCTGCTTGAAACGGTGATATTGCAATAAAATCACCATATAAAAACACAAGTTCTAACAATATAGGCTCGCTCATGTTTTTCTTTATTTCTGCTAATAAAAGCAACCAACACACTGATTATTGTATGTTTTTTTCCGCTAGTAAGTCCCCTCACAGATTTCAGAAGTGCGATCGCGCACCAAGCAAACAAAAAATATAATCAGTTGTAAGCGATCGATCTTCGGAGACAGGTATTTGTTTTCTTGTAAAAATCTGTTTTTCTCCATTTGGTGATAATTAGACCTCGGATTTTGCATATTTGCATATTTTTCATCAGATTGATACCAAACTTTGTATCTAGACGTTTTATCGTTCAAATATAACAAATTGTAATGCATATCGAAAATATGCAAAATATATGCAAAAAATATGCAAAACAATATGCCACAAATATGCAAAATATATGCAACCTATGCAACAAATATGCAAAATATGCAAAATATATGCAAACGAATGTCATCAAAAAATTGAATTCCAATCGCTCCAATCCAATATTAAAGTACGAGCAATGCAGAAGAATATATAATATATACCGTATAGCATATACCACTTTCCCTTACCGCAAGTAGAGTGCACCGGTATGCTTTTTTATTGGAAGCACGACTTATCACGTGATAAATTTACGATAACATATTTTTTAGTGTAATTTCTTATCTGTTTGATATTTATTTATTATGCACGTTTGATTTCCGCGTTCGTTGTACTTTTCTACAGTCGCAAAACTATCACATAAATATATTTAAGTTGAATGAAGTGTAGTGTAGTGAAATGCCAAAAATCATAGGTTTTTGTTTTAACAGCCTTCCCGAAAAGTGCTTTAAAATTGATGGAAACAGTATAATTTGCACAACATGTGACAAAAAGCCGAAATTTAAATATTCAGTCTTATGCAAACCAATTTTCAATTTTTTTACGAATTTCAAAATTTGTTCATCGAAATATTTGTTGCAGTGAGCCAGATTGTTAAATTAGAAGAACGTTCTAATGTTTTTAATAATTTAGATTCCTTGCGGAAAAAAAATTCAATTGCAGCAGCATATTGCTACTTCACTTCATAGAAGGTCAAAAGTATCCAATAATAACAACGACGAAAATGCGTATACTTCTAGCAACACGTCCAGCAACTTTTCCGACAATTATAAAAATGAATTTAAAATGGATTTATGTACAGCGTTGGTTGCAAGAAATATACCATAGAATGTGCTTAGCAATGCCATATTTAATAATTAAAAAAAAAATACACAGGGCAACTAATTCCAGATGAAAGTACTCTCAGAAAGAGCTACTTCGATAAATGCTACCAACAATCAATCCAAAAAATTTGCGATAGTATCAAAGATGAAAGCGTTTGGATATCAGTGGACGAAACAACGGACAAACAACGGATATGTCGCGAGTTTGATTGTAGGAACATTGAGCGAAAATGAATCTTCATGCTCATTTTTATTGTCGTGTAAACAGTTGGAAGAAGTACATAATGCAACTGTTTCTCGATTTGTGAACGACATTATTCGTATATTGTGGCCACACGGGAATGAGTCAAAAGTTTTGTTGCTTTTAGGTAGAGGTCTGCAATGAATGCCTTGAAACCAGTTTCAAGACATTCATATTTTTTCGAGTACCCTATTCATTGCATTCACATCTTGAAAACCAAAACGAATGAATCACCTGACATTTGATTACTGAGTGAGTACTGCACCCATTGATAACAAAACATTTAGTTCAGTGTACTCTAATGGAACGGGTACACTGCACTAGGTACACCGAGTATTCGGTGTACACAGATTTAAACTCAGTGTATTTAATGACAATGACTTTTCTGCTAAAATCAGAAAGGTTACATAACATAATAATAAGACGACTATAGAAGGTTGTTGTAACTGTATGTTGTTGTTATGATCTTGAAGAGTGTTTTGTTTTTAGAGGAAATTGGCTGTTATAAGTACATATATGTAAATAAAATACAATTTTTGTTTTTAAAGAACTTTATTTTTATTTTTTTATGAAAATACGTTATTATCTTGTTCTTTTAAATCCGTACAAATTTCTGATTTTTTAACGTTATAATTTAAAAACATTATTTGGTTTATCAAAACTGGGTCGCAACCAATTACACTACGCTTGTCGGAAATCAACTGTCTAGCCGAAGAAAAAACTCTTTCCGAAGGAGCACTACTTGCTGGTGTAGCTAATATTTTACAGCTTGTCTTAAATAAAAGAGGAAACTCTACTTGGTGTATGTGCCACCACTGTAAAACATTAAAATCATCGTAAAAAGTCACATTTGTGTGTTCATAGTCGCGGAGTTCCTTATCTACCTTTTCCATGGAATTTACAATTTCTAAAGGTGGAATAAAGTCTGCAAATAGTGCTTTATCATTCGATAATAAATTATGTAACTCTTCATTTAACGATTGTTCTAATGACTCTACAGGTTGGTCAGGTATTTCATTTAAATAACTCTGCATATAACGCTTGCATTCTTCTTTAATATTTCCTTTTTCGTCTTCATTAAACTGAATGAGTTTGTTAGCTGGAGGAAATAAAAAAAGGGCGATTCTATGAATTATTGTTAAATTTTCTAAAACAACACTGTCCAAAAAAGTATTTAATTTTGTTTTAAAATTAACAATTATATCTAGATCTTCCAAATTAACCGAACATTTTTTTTTTAAATTATGAATGTGGACAATCGTTAAATGAAGTGTTGCATAATTTTCACTCTCCAACTGTTTAGACGTTTCTTCAAACGGTCTTAAAATTTTAGTTAATGCACTAATGTGACACAAATTTATATTAACAATTCTTTGCAATTGGTTTTTTTCCTCTAATATATTGGAGATGTCGACCCAGTTTTTTTCTATTGAATCTAATAAATAATAAATTGTGTTCCATCTTGTGCATACACTACTTTTTAAAGATATTTGTAAGGAAGAAGTCGTACTCGATTTCTTGAAATATTTGACAAGTTTTGTACATTTATCAATTAAATCAGCTATTTGAGGATTTGTTTTAATAGTTTTTTCAATAGAGTTATGTATTAAGTGGTTAATACAAAAAATATTATTAAGTGAACGAAAGGCGGCAATCATGTTCGCCCCCCTGTCCGTTACTATAATGGACATGTCATTAAGGTCACATTCAAATTCACTTAAAAGATGACAAATCTTGGACTTGATGTTTTGACCTGAAAATTTAAGTTAATTGTTTGGAAGAACTTAAAAACTATTTAAAATAAATAATAACCTGTACAAGATTCACCTTCATCGATTTTAAGCCAAGTAGTCTTGTATTTAATTTTCCTTCCTTAACGTAGTGAATAGTTAGAGATATGTATGCCGTTCTCAAATAATTATCAGTCCATATATCTGATGTAAGTGCATATCCAGTTTTTTTAACACTTTTTATTTCAGCTTTTATAATTTCGAAGTATTTATTGCTTATATTGTTTATATTTCGCGAAACAGTTGTAGGGTGCGGTAATAAATCTTCAACTTCTACATTTGCCCCATATTTCGAACCGATTGTTATTAAGAACTGTACAAATTTTTTTAAACCTGAATCTTCCACTATTTTGAAAGGGCGACAATTTTCTACAGCCCACTCCGTTACTACTCGTACACAATTTTTTTTGTCGTCAACGTTTATTTTTGCCTTTTCAACTATGTTATAATTTGTTGTTGTTTTTAATATATAGCATTTATGCTTTACCAAATTCGAGGTGCTTTTTTGATTGTATTTGTAAACACACAAACAACTTCTGCATGCTACTAAATTTTCAATTAGCTCACCATTTCCATTTTCGATTACACCAAATACATCCCAAACTTTACTTCTCCCTCTTTTATTATTAATTTTAAACTCGCCCGTAACTATTTTTGACTTAATTGCTGAATTGTTTAACATTAACAATCCACTTTCGCCCACCATTGAAATATCAGAATCATTTGTTGAATCCTAAAATAAATTTTAATGTAAATCTGTTTGTACATACTTCTATTAAAAAAAAAAACCAAATTAACTTACTTCAATAATATCCATTTTATCAAATATCGATCGTAGTTTAGAACACAATATTATTTCATTTGCACTTGATTTATGTAGAAACAAACTGCCAAGAGTGCACCGAATGCAAAACGAATACCCACTCCATTTGTTTTGCATTCGGTGCACTCGGTATAATTTGAACAGTTACACGTACACTTGTTTTATTTGAGTAAAGCACTCACTAAGCAGAGAGAAATCAAACAGTGTACTCATTTCGTTATCAGGTGATCGAATGTTGTGCAGTGTTTGTCTTTTGGACAGTGGGTATTCGTTTTCAGTGTACACTATTCTATCTGGCTGCAATGAATAGAGTACACTGAAGTACTGTACACTGTAAGAGAAGGCAAATGAATGCATTCATGCAGACCTCTACTTTTAGGTACCACCAGAACCGATCATAACCAGATGGGGTACATGGTTGAAGTCGGCTTCATTTTATGCAGATAACATGGAGCGAATAACAGAGGTAAGATAATGTTTATCAACAAAAAACTTTTTAAGTATAGCATCGTTGTTTGAAATTTAAAAAAAACAATATGGTTTTTTCCCTAAAAAAAAATCTAAATTATAATAATGCTGTTGAATATTTTTTTATTCATAGTGCATTATTTACCTTTGACTTAATTTTAAACATTATTTTGGATAACCCATTATTTTGGACAACGACGATATGCATTTACTTTAGTTTGGTAACGAAAAAAATTCTAAATTTGCATTTTAGGTTCTTGAAACACTGAACCCAGAAGATACTGAATATATAATAGCTTTATAGCAAAAGAGCTGACAAAAAATCCCCAACTATATCGGGATTTTATATATATAAAATTGAATTTCGAGAGAGTTGCCGAAATAATAACTTCCTTGGAAGAGAAGGGTCTACCATTAGCAAAGTCAATGAATTTATTTAAGGAAGCTGAAAATAAAATTCATAACATAACTGGTGATTTTGGAATGGATTTAAAAAATAAATTTGAAGCCATTTTGAAAAGAAATCCATATTTTAATATCATTTCAAAAATAAATAATATTTTAAATCTCAAAGATAAAGATTTTTGTGGACTTGAACCCGTCACAAATGAAAATATCATTAAATATAAATTTGCTCCAATTACTTCCTGTGACGTTGAAGGAAGCTTTTTCGCTTCAATTAATAATTTAAAAATTATGGTTGTAATACTAATTGTAATACTAATTATCTTGAATAATTTTTGGACCTATAAAATATCGTATGTATTAAGTATCATTTGCTCTACTTTAATATCTGACAATAATTCATCAAATTTCAATATGTATGCTACCCTCTGAATCGCTTTCATATTATTTTTTGATTAGGTTAACATAGGAAGTTTTTGCATATTTTGCATATGTTTTTCATATGTTACATATATTTTGGCATATATTATGCATATGCATTTCATGCAAATATGCCGAAAATTTAAAATATGCATATCGTTTTCAACTCTATTTTCAATGAAACGAACTTTGGTGTCATCAGAATTTGCCTATCTTAATCCTTCAAAAATATGCAAATATGCAAAATCCGAGGTCTAGTGATAATTAATAAAAAAATTGTTTACCATTAGTGTTATAATGCCGGAGGATTGGGTACAGTTCCTGGAATCAGCTATCGTGGCTGCACCTAGAAACGTGTTAAGGTACTTAAAGCTTCAATGAGGAAGATGAACTGGATGAAGAGCTGGAGAAACTGAAAAGGGTATGTAAAAAAAGGAGATAGCAAAATTGAAGCAACAACTTCGTGAGTTATATTTGCAAGATCTAGAACAAGTTGGTCAACGCGTTATAACTTCAGCGATACCGGTAACTCAATTTGAGGAATGCGCTAGTTTGGTTGAATTAGACGACAGGACTAAAAAAAAGGACAGGGGTACGGCTGTACAGTTTTTAAGATCTATAAACTTCAAGACTTGACTAGAACTCAAATGTGGATTACAAAACGAATTCCTGAAAGTGGTAACAAAAGCGGATATTTACGATAAACTACGAAGCAGGCGAACCTGTACAGATAAGACAAAGCAAAGTATTTCCTAAACATGCAGGAGATAGCATCACATGGTTTAAAAGAGGAAAATGGTATTGTGCAATTTATAATAAATAGTATTCCCGACAGTGCAATAAATAAAACAATATTATACAGTGCAAATAACCTTAATGACCTAAAAGTGTCTTCAAGAAAATATGAAAGATTTAAGAACATAAAACACAATGACTATGTGGACAGGAAAGTGAAAAATAAAACAGCTAACAAAAAAAGATTTAGTGTGTTCAAAACTCACAAAAAGTTTTATAGTTCCAAGCCTGTTGTGACTCAGTGTGCATGAGCAATTCAAAGTGGAAAAACCAATGTGACTTGCCACAAGTGCGGAAAACTAAGACACATCTCTACTAGTTGCACAAAAACAAAACCCGTGATGATGCTTCAACCACATTTTGAAAAACATGGCAGAGACACTTTTCGACAAATCAAACCAACGCTGCTGATACTTTCGAGGAGCAATCCGCAAAAAATCTTATCAACGAGTTCGAGAAGTGGATCGATTATAAGTTCAATTCTGTTCAGATGGAAATTTCAACAGTCTTGTGGACATTACTGGATTCAGGGAGTCCAATCAGTTTCGTGCGGCATCAGTTCGTAACCATGGTTACGAGACATGAGATTAAGGGGAACAAATATTGTGGAGTTACTGGTAGTCCGCTTCAGATGTTGGTAAGTATTTTTTGTTAAATTAAATATAACGATATGTTTATTGATTTTAAATTGTTTTTTGTAGAAGATTTTTCAATGAGCTATCCCATTGTATTCAGAAAATTGGTCTAGTGCTGAAAAAAGAAGATGTATTTGACGAATTTAATAGAAAACTTTAAGGATCACCTTGGGGTGAACAATGCAGTCACTCATCAAATTCCAAACAACATCGAAGAGGTAATTCACCAAATTCTAAACATCGATACATATCAGGAAAACTGTAAATTACAACTGAAAATAAATGAGAATATACCTTTAGATATAAAAAAAAAAAATACGGAAATGATAGAACCTTCCCTTTCACCTATAAAAATTACTTACCTCAAAAGAAATACCTTTCTATTGTTCACCTAGTAGATTACCTTACATACATATTATGGTTTACTAAGTTACGGTATTATTCGTGAATCGCGGTCTGAGTACAAAGAATTTCGCCTATGTATAGATTACCGTTATTTGAATAAAATAACTCTTCGCGAAAACTATCCTCTGCCATTAATAGAAGACAATCTCGATCGTCTCAAAGATAAAGTATATTTCAACTCTTTAGATCAAAAAATGGTGCCTCTTAATGAAGATTATATGGAGAACACTTATTTTATCACGCCATTGGGACAATTCGAATATATTAGAATGCTATTTGGGCTGAAAAATGTCCCATCCGTATTCGAAAGATACATGAAGCATGTTTTCGGAAAATTAATTTCAGAAGGCAAAATCTTGACGTACTTAAATGATATTCTAATCGCAATGGAAACAATGGATGAGCACTTGAACATTCTGAAAGAAGTAGCTGCAATTCAGATGCGACAAGTGCTTATTTAGGCAAACGAAATCATCTATTTGGGTTACAAACTAAACAAATATGGCGTAAGGCCGAATGATATTAATTTAACTTGTGCCAAAACGTTAACGATGCCTTATGCATTAAAGACGTGCATAGTTTTATCGGTCTTTGTTCATATTTTCGCAAGTTTATAAAGAACTTCGCTATCCTAGCAAAGCCACTTTATGATCTTTTTAAAAAAGATGCTCCATTTAGTTTTGGAGAAAAAGAACTTCAAGCGTTTGAGTTATTAAAGAAAAAAATTATTACATCCCCAGTTCTATCAATTTATAATCCACATATTTTAACTGCATTTCATTGTGATGCTAACAATGCTAGATTTGGGGTTATCCTAATGCGGAAGCAAAGTGACAATAAGTTTCATCCGGTTTCCTATTTTTCTCAACGCGCTCCTGGAAGTGAAAGTAAGTTCCATAGCTTTGAATTAGAAACACTTTCAATTATATATGCTCCACGAAAATCTAAGATTTCCTTAATCGGTTATAGTTACATATATATAAGTAGTTACGGATTGCCAAGCCTTGACATTAACTTTGCAAAAGAAATCTCTTTATCCGCGAATTTCTCGTTGGGCTTAGGAAATTTAACGTTTTGATTATAAAGTAGAATAAGAAAATGCGACCGAATATCTCACGTTGACGTTTTAAGGACATCATTTAATATTTTTTACGTTGAAGATGAGACTTTTGAGTTTGTGTTAGCTGCTGCACAGAGACAAGACCCGAAAATAATTTCGATTGCATCAGATTTAGAAAAAAGTGAAAGTGCATTTTTTGAAATGATAGATGGATTAATCTATCGCAGAACAAAAGATAAAGTTCTTTTTTATGTACCATCCCATATGGAGGATCATGTGATACGAACTTATCATGAGGCCATGTGCCACTTAGGGGTGGACAAATGTTTTGAGCATCTATCTAAAAGATACTGGTTTCCCAAAATGAAAGGAAAAATTCAAAGCTGTATTAAAAGTTGCCTGAAGTGTATTTATTTCTCACCTGACTCGGTTAAGTCTCAAGGAGTATTGCATCCTATTCCCAAGGAGATGTTCTCTTTGACATGCTTCATATTGATCACCTTAGACCATTATCAAGTTCAAAGTCAGGAAAGAAACATATTTTTGTGGTAATAGATGGCTTTTCTAAATTCAAAAACTATATCCAGTGAAGACAACTAAGAGCAAAGAAGCTCTAGTTTGTTTGAAATCATTTTTCGAAAATTAATCAAGACCGATCAGAATAGTTACAGACAGAGGACTTGTTTTACATCGGAAGAATTTAGTGACTACCTGAAAGAAAATAATATTGAACACGTAAAAATTGCTACGCATAGTCCTCAATCAAATGGTCAAGTTGAATGCATCAACCGGATTCTTGTCCCAATCATAGCAATGTTGGGACAGACATTGGGTCAAAGTTGAATTCGGAATAAAAAATACTTTTAACATAATAGGAGTACAAGTTTTTCTCCAAGTCTATTATTATTCGGTACAAACCAAAAAGTGAATTATGTGATAGAGTAATGGAGTTTTAGAGAGAAGTGTGGAAAGGCAAATCGATCTAAGGGATATAAAAACTAGGGCTGAAAGGAATATTGAAAGAAATCAAGAATAAGATAAGGACTATTATAATAAGCGTCACAGAAACCAGAAATGTACAACGAAGGCGATTATGTAATGTTTAAGAACACATCAATTCCAGGTGTTTGTAGAAAACTCTTTGCTAAGAATTGAGGTCCTTATTTGGTTAAAAATGCTATTCCTAATGATCGATACGTTAGATTAGGTTCGCTAAGAGTTTCTGTTGGAAATACCAACCCACTTAGGCCTATTGGCCCATTGTGATACCACGTGGATCTATGATCCTCTTAGTAATGGAACCAGTTTGAGCTTAAAAGCGTAGGAGACTTTTAACGTCTATTTTTTCTAGGTCGTTTAGGTCGTTGTATAAGAAAGCTCCTAGATGAAGTTTTCTTCTCTGGAAGAGAGCTGGAAAAACAGAGTAGGTGGAGAATTGTCTCCTCTTCTTCCTCATCCATACAGCTTCTACAGAAATCATTTATAAAAGCGCCAAGCCTTCTTGCGTGCTTGCCAATGAGGCAGTGTCCAGTGATGACACCTATTATTGCGCTGAGATGTTTCCTATTTAAAAGGATCAGACACTTAGAGCGATTCAGATCCAGCTTTTGACAGATCTGTTTGGTCGCTAGACAAGTTTGCCCAACAGTCCACCTAAGGCTTGTTCTTTTATTGGCATCCAGCTTTAATGTTAGTTTAGTTTAGTTTAGAGTGGTTCCAATTTTGGCGAGTTCATCGGCTCTGCAGTTCCCTGGAATGTCTCTATGGCCCGGCACCCAACAAAGATGAATGTTGAACTGCTTTGCCATCCCCATGAGAGATGATCGGCATTCAAGGGCGGTTTTAGAATATAATGAGAACAAGTCCAGGGACTTGATGGCCGCCTGATTATCCGAAAATATGCGGATATACTTTGCAAATACCACGTTTTTCTTCAGACAGGACAGAGCTTCTTTAATCGTCAAAATTTCTAACTAACACGCTACAATGATTTGGAAGACGGAAAGAGAGGCTTAGATTTAGCTTATCTAAGAAAACACCGCCACCAACTCCGTTATCGGTTTTAGATCAATCTGTTTAGAGATGGATTGACTTGTCCTCCATGAAAGCATCCTCCTCCCAGAATGATCTAGAGGGGAAGCTTACATGGAAGTTTTTGTCAAACCAAAATTCAGGTATGGTGTAATCGATGTTCTCTGTGAGGATTCCTTATGTATTAAGAATGTTGGCGTGGCCAAATAAATTATTTGTCCACTGTTTAGTCGCTTTAAGGCGAATAGCTGCAGTCGCAGCTACTTGCCTGCTAAAACTGTCGAGGGGTGTCAAGTGAAACAGAATATTTAATGCCGCAGAGGGGGTAGACCGCAAGGCTCCGCTTTTGCATAGACATGCTGTTCTTTGTACTCTGCTTAGTTTAATGCATTTGACTGCATTTTCAAAGGCCATCCACCACCGTAAGTAAGTATCGGTCTTCTGACCGAGATGTATAGCCAGTGGGCTATGCAAGGTTGAAGGCCCCATTTATTCCCAATGGCTTTATTGCAAGAGAATAAAGCTATTGTAGCTTTACTGAATCTTTCTTGAATGTTAGGTTTCCAGTATAGTTTCCTGTCAAAAGTGAGATCCAGATATTTTGCTGTATCGGAAAAAACTAATCTGGTACCGTTTATTGAAGGAGGGTC
Organism: Volucella bombylans; assembly: GCA_949129095.1. Taxonomy (NCBI): domain Eukaryota; kingdom Metazoa; phylum Arthropoda; class Insecta; order Diptera; family Syrphidae; genus Volucella; species Volucella bombylans. Next base: position 164,588,243 of record OX422140.1, on the reverse strand, counting down.
TATAATTGGAATTTTGTATTTATTGGAAAAGAGGACAAGATCAGTTTTATGGGGGTTTATTCCCAAACCACAGCGATCTGATCAGAGGGTTAATCTATTGAGATTTACTTGAAGGAGTTCTTTAATGATATTGAGATGCTTTCCTTAGACGGCTATGGTAGCGTCATCCGCATACGCAATCACCTTGCTTCCAGGTATATTAGTATTTCGTTAACTACTAAGTTCCAGAGAAGGGGAGAGAGACACCGCTTTGCGGCGTACCTCTGCTGACACATCTCACCCAGTTTGGAGTTGATTACCCTGTTTTTATCATGAAACTAATCAACTCCCCAGTGTTGTCGTCTACCTGCAGAGTTGACAGCGAAGTCATTATTGCGGATGTGTTGACGTTGTTAAAGGCGCCCTCTATGTCTAGGAAAGCAACCATTGTGTACTCTTTATATTGTAGGGATCGTTCGATGTGGCTAGTCAGAGAGTGCAAGGCCGTTTCCACCGACTTTCCTTTACAGTAGGCATGTTGAGCTGTTGACAGAAGTCTAGGATCAACTTTAGCTCGAATATGGATATCAATCAGTCGTTCTAGAGTTTGAAGAAGGAAAGATGATAGACTTATAGGTCTGAGGTCCTTTGGAACAACATGAAAACATTTTCCGGGTTTGGGAATGAATACTATATTGACTTCTCTCCATAACAGTGGGATGTGGATAACTTCCACACAGCTCCTTATAATATTTTCTAACACAGGCAGAATAATATCTGAGGACCTCTGTAGCTCGGCAGCAGACTTGTATGGTTTGAAGCTATGCAGCGCCCAGAGCAGTTTGTCTCTCGTAATCAGACCATGAATTTTGGTCCAGGTTGTAGTAGGCCTGTTTGGACTGCTACTGGTCGCGAGTTGGGAGCTACCTGAAAAGTGGGTGCCCAGAAGCAGGTTGAGTGATTTACCACTTGAAGTTGTCCAAAAGCCATAGTTTTTTTTTCAAACAGCTAGGCATCATAGGATTTGTAAAGAGGATTTTTCTTAGCCGCTATGCCTCAGAGGTTTTTGTGATTTTGTGATTATCGATTGTCGCTTTGCCTTCATCAGTTCTTTTTTGTATAATTTGAGGTATTATTTGTATGAGTCCCAGTCAGTCACTTTTCTTGTCGTTTTTGCTACTTTGAAAAGTTTTCTACAAGAGTTTCTGAGCAGTCTAAGTGCTGATGTCCACCAATGTGGCTTTTTCTTGCCTCTGGGTTGAATAAGAGGACAGGAAGCGGCCATAGTCTGATTGAAAGCCAGAGTAAATTCCTTGACTTTCATTTCAAGCTCATTGGTGTCACGCGGGGGACTTGATAGTTTAGAAGATAGCGTTTTTGATAGTATTCCTCTGTATTTTGACCAATCAGTTTTCCGGTAGTTCCGGAAACCTCTATCATTGATGTCGGTATTGCCCCCTACCGTGTGATGTGCGTTGGCGTCGCATCCGATGATGAGGCCAGTTCTTTGCCTTACAGCTTCCAGTACCACCCTTTCCAGGTTATCTCCAGGGAGAGGGTCCACATGGTCGTGGCCACGGTAAGCCGATGCCAACCAGTAGGAGCCTTTGCCAGTCTCTAGTCTGGCAACGGTTAAGTCGGGGTCGCTGAGGTTTTGAAGTAGAAATACATTAAGGCTACGTTTCACTAATATACAAGTTCAGACCTTACCTTTGTTTCTTGCATAGAGCAGGTGTCCTAAGTCTACGAACCACGCCTTCTACAATCCATGGTTCCTGGATTAGGATAATATCTTCTGCGTTTTTTGAAAGACGCAGAATGAGTGCGGCCGAAGCTTTTTTTGAGAGGTGGAGGTTAATCTGGAGAAACCATATCATTGCTACAGTTGACCAGAGTAGCCTCCACCACGGTGTTGTTGAGGTTCTCCGATTTTGAAGATGTGCCCAAAAGCTCATCTTCTACCTCTTATCGTATAGGGCCTCTCTTTGTTTCGTCATTGGTGTCAGAAGAGCAGACCGGCGGCCTAATAGTCACCTCGGATAGATTGGAGTCATCGCTATCCATTTCTGGAAAGGATATCGACGCTCTGAGATCCAAGGTTGTGTTATCTGGTGTTAAAGAGGAGGAGGTTGCTTATCAGCATCCAGCTCATCCTTTTTGTAGACCCTTAAGTGTATGGACTCGAATCCGAAGCGAATCATGCCATTCGTCTGCGCCAGAGCGTTAAGGGATTCCTTATTGATCACGATTAACGCACATCTATAAGAGCCCCTTAGTTCCTCCAGTTTCACGACTTTCCAGTTATGAGTCGGAAGAGTCGAGTTACTGAGCCTGATGATTTCCAGAACACTTTCTGCAGAAGAGGGTTTGGCTGGGATCCAGGTACGAGTTCGAGGTCTGCTAGGAATGTCTTCCTTAGACACGACCTCGAATTTTGTACCTGGCCAAATCTCTCCTAAACCACCTATAGCCTTGGTGAAGAGATAAAGAGATCTCTGGTTGGAACACGCGATGAGCTTGACATGGCCTTGGAGCCTGCGTCCCTTGTGATAGGAGGTGGTCCGGGGTTTTCCCGCATGATAGCCAAGAAGTTGCTCGAAAGGTCCAGTTTGACCAGCTGCCACCGTTCCGGTGTAATGGAACCGTCGGTATCGTTCCTATCGATCACCGGGATCACTATTGCGTCCTTTAGGACTTCACTGAAGGACCTCAGAGATGTACTGTTGGATGGCCCAGGGATTTTGGAACTATGTGTTTTGGGCCTCTTGAAAATCGGCATGGTTTCCTCCAATGATCTCTGGAGGAATGGATCCGAAGGTTTTGATAATACGTGAAACATTTCGGCGTCTTAGGTAGAGCACCTTAGATGGAGCTTGCCGATGCGGGTGACCTCCAGATTTCTCCTTGGGGGGAGGAGTTTTGGTAGCAGCGACAAGTCCGTGGCGTGCCACAAACTTTCTGCTGCTAGGGGTGGAGGAAGTGATAGGACCATGGCATGCCTCAGTCTTAACGCTTCCTGAATCTTTCCTTTGAGGCTCGTTGCATTTGCCTTTAGAGGATGGTGCACCATTGCCTGCCACAGTTTTACATCCTCTCGACAATGCAGGAGCCTTGCCGGTAGTCGGTGCAGTCATCGTTCTACCGCCCGCTATTAAAGGAGTACCGGCCTCGGATTTTGTTTTAAAGGTTTTGTCCATAATATGGTCCCACGAGTAGCGTGGAAAGGGGTGTCAATCTGTACAGAGATCCGCTGTATACAGATAAGGCTAGCTGACCCGGAGGTAGACAGGTATTCGGATACTCTGTTCGCGACTGAGAGCTATTTTTGGGGATGCTGGGCCCTTAGCCAGGTTGATCTTCGGCACAGGTCGTACAGCACCTTGATCCTGCCCAGGGGAAAGAAGGGAGAGGTTTGGGAGGTGGGGAGGGGGTTGGGGTTGGAGCATCCTTTGGTTTTAGGACTCGCCTGGAGAATTTTTTCTCGAGATTCATTGACCCTACTCAGCCTTTACATCTCGACAAGTTCGATGCTCGCGGTAGAAGTAATGATCGATACCTTATCACAGATATTGAAAACATGCAGGTATCTATATTACCACACAAAGGAGTATCGTCGGCCGGGAATATGAGACCATTCCTAATGCAATCCAGCAGCGAGTGTGATGAAGATGAAATTGTGGACCGCAAAGAAGATTCCGACTGAATTAAAGTAAAGTAATGCATTAATGTATATATTTTTCAATTTATAATACAGACCAATTTTTTTTTTTTGATTAAGATATGAAATAATTAGATTACAAATAAATTGGAAATATTGTTAACCCTTTTTTGTGAAAAACAATAAAGTAATTTAGTTATTATGTATCGGTTATACGGATAGGTTCATGAATATGTCTAAATAAATGGATTACAAAAAAAAGTATCATAAAAATAAGTGTTCGATAAGTAATGAATTAAATAAGCTATGTCAAATGGAAATATTGAACAAATAATTGTTTTAGTATACCAATGTATAATGTATAACACATGTATAAGTTTCAGAGCAATGTAATCGAGTCGATTACACGATCAGAATAGTCCAACTGTAGGCAATTATTCCAATTTATACATTAATTTTTTAGCACAAGTGTAATAGTTCAATTTATAGTAAACAATCTTTCCTATTTACATAACATCTGTTACCATCCGATAGTGTGATCTGCTGGAAACGGCGATATTCCACTGAATTCACCATATAAAAACACAGGTTCTAACAAGCGAGTAGACTCGCTCTTGTTTTCTTGATTTCCCCCACAGATGTTACTTCCTTTAATGGCTTCAAATTTGCTGGCATATTTTGTTGCTCTGCTCATTTGCAGCTTTAAATATAGGAACTAGTTGGGAGCGGTTTTGGCCAGATTACCTGGAAAGTGAGTTTGAAGGATGTGACGGTAAGTATCTTTCAACTTAGCATAGATACCATCAGATCTGAGCACAACCAGGCTGATTGATTTGGTGGATTTGCTCTTTTTTAAGACTGTGACTTCATTGCTGGTTTCACCAAGGGTTTCAATCTTTATGCAAAAGTCTTTATAAGAGGCATTCCTCGAAATCTGGGTTTTCGGAAAAAAGTTCTACTGCTTGAATGCAAACATTCCATTGATTCCATGGCTGGAGGAATGGCACTTCAAGCATTTACGCCTTGAATAGTACTTGTCATCTCTTTACGAAATGTTTGCTCACTTCTTCTATTCTCTTTGAACTGTTCCTTTGGTACTTCATAGCGTGCGACCTCTTCGATTTCCCGTGAAATACATCAATTCTAATAGAGATTGCCAGTCACAGGCTAAGCCTCTGCAGTATTTTCTCAATCATATGACCACAATCTACCCGCCGCGTTGTATTAAAGTCAGCAAAGTGTAAGCGCATAAATCAGCGGGGATTTCTTTAGTGTGTTGGTTGGGTCCCCCAGAATTCATGGTGCGGCCTTGTTCGAGAAGAACACGGATGGATATTTTTATATGACCTTAACCTGCCTCTCGTTTTATTCACTGAGACTTAAGATGAGTATACAGCCAAGGTTTACCCTCGAGTAAAGTTTAAATATAGAATTCTGAGAACTAGGTGCGATCCAAGTAAGTGTGATCCAACTAAGTTTCCAATTATGCCCAAACTCAACAGAATCCTGCAATGACAGAAACCCCAACCATGACTTAAATTCAGTCAGCCTCATTCATTTCCAGCACATTTTTTGAAAAATGAATGACATTGCCAAAGTTTCCTCTGAATCTTATGAAATGCCGTGGCTTCCTCTTCTTGCTCTCTTTATTATTATCTTTTTTTATTAAATTTTTATGAGGAATATTAAGTTTTGTCTTTTGAGTCGTTTTTTTTTTTTTTTTTTAACAAATGGAGACTCATAAAGACCCCACCTATGCATGGAGCTTTTATTAAATGCGACAAAGAAAGTCGCGAAAATTCAATGAAGTTATCCCCAATCTACGATGCGAATCTTCGTCATCATCGTCGTCTGCATTATCTTCGTAGTCGACGACGACGTTGTCGTTGTCGTTGCTCCTTTAGTATTTTTGTCGGATTCACGGTATTCCTGGGATTCGTTGCTTGTTCTTTTCGTCATTTTTAACTTTGAACAGGAATATAAATCAATTGAAAAACTTTGTCGCATAAACGCTGATAGTTGAGGCAAAGTTGGATCTTTTCGCCCACTAAAGTTCATTCGTTTTGAGAAGGAATCATTTTTATCAGACTGTCATTCGCTTTGTACGTATAACTTTCGTGGGTAGTTCTTTTTGGTTTCTTTCGTTCGCACTTGCAAATATACTGAACGATTGTCGTTTCCTTCTTAATTTTCTACCGAAATAAAAAGGAAATGTTTTCAGGCACTTGCAGTGGGATAATACACCAGTTGTATATATATATTTCTGTCTAATAAGGCAAACTGAGATTAAGTGTAAGTATACTTCTGGATGATTTGCTGGTTAACTTGGTACATACTCTTGGGGTGGCCGTGGTGTAGTGGTAGTAGCGAACGCTTCTCACTCGGAGGGTCCAGGTTCGAATCCTGCCCATGGCAAAAAATCAGTTTTTCATTGTATAATTGGAACTCAGACAAAAAAATTCTGCGTGTGAAGGCATAACACTGACACGTAGATTTGGCTGTTATAAGAGTTTCAAGCAATGAAAAAAATACTGGGAATTATATCTCGAATCCACTTCTGAGTGATGAAAAAACTCTCCGTCCTATTCGGACTCCCACCCCTGGAGAGCAAACATAGAAACCAAACACACCTGAGTTTCAAACCACTACAAAAACAATTTTCCTTTCTCCTCCTTCTATCTTTCCGCCCGCGCCCTGGCAACAGTAAAAGGGTATCAACCCCTTAGGCGCGCGTAAATTATAAAAAAAAAAAAAAAAAAAAAATACTCGTCCATAGAGGATAGCGGATTCCAAGAGCCATAGTCTTCCAACTTAAGACTCTAAACTGAATCATTTCAGATACTGCGATCTGTGCGCTGTGCGTTAGAACTTTTTATGTACATTTTGCTTCAATTTAAGTTCCCGTCTTTATTTTAATTCTTTCAAATTTATGACATTCGTTGGGCGTTTGTAAGGCCATGTTAGTGTTTTCTAAGAAAATGGTTAATAATCAGTCTTGTAACCATCTCTGACAAAAACGTAGAAATTGCTTGAATATATCGATCATATCCCCAATTTTCATTTTGATTAAGCTAAATGGACCACCGGGACTCGCTGATAATGTGCCATCAAACTCCGCATTTCAGAAATACCGAGTTCAGAGAATTGCATGTTATGATACTAATAGATGCTTCAAGTATTTAAGCCAACGTCCTTCATTTTGTTAGTTTAATTAATAGCAGTTAGTTAAATTAATTCTTCACTCTTTCATAACATTCTGTAAAGGTGAGTTCAGAGCAAATATGAAAATTCGGCAAAGCCCCTGCTTCGTTTCACCCTATGATGGATTCTGAGACTTTATGAGCTGGAGGGCTGTTGACCACCTGCTCTGCATGTCTCACCAATCTAAGCCGATGAATTCTAACCCTTTTAGCTAAACCTATGTCGCCATATAACTCGTAAAGTTCTCTTTCACTCCCCGTCGATGAAAGGGTCAAAGAACGCCAGAAGCACTTTTCTCACAAAACAACCTAGCGCCTTCGTATTCCTTAATGCTCAAGTTTATGCATTGAGCTATAGGAGTGGGACTGACTCTGCTACTCAGTCACCTTCTGGGCCGAAAAAGCACGACTAGGATGATCTACACTTCTGCTTCAATATTTGCAAATGCTTCACAAGCACCTCGCTCTTCTATACCGGTAAAGTCTTTGTTATCCACGTAGCCAAGTAGTTGAAGAGTTTTAATTATAAAAGATTGTGCCTATGTGATGCCGATATTGAACAAACCACATGAAAACGGATCGGTTTGTCGGAAGCTTTTTTAACATAAACGGTAGTGCGATGTGTGAAAACCTGTGATCAATCGAATCTGACTTCTACTTAATTGTAGTAGTTGTTTCGTTTTGTTTCGCAACATATTATGGTGTTTATTGATAGCCCACAGAATGGTCTTGGCATCATGAATTGAGATGCATATCCTTTTTCTGGCTAGTTCGTCTGCTTTTTCATTGTCTTCATATCCACAATGTCCTATCACCCAAATAAGATGGACTTTGTTTGTGGTGGCGAGTAGTTGTAGGAATTGAAGGCAATCCCAGAGCAGTTTTGACTTTATTTCAAAGGCGTTAATTGCAAGTAGGGCTGCTCTGCTGTCAGAGAAAATGTAAATGCTTTTGTTTGTTATATATCTGTTTAGATTCTGTCGAATGCATCTTGTGGATTTCAGCCTGATATGCGGAGGTGCTTGTATCCATACTGGCATGTGAGGATGATTTAGTGCGAGAACCGTATAATCCGGCTCCAACTCCTTCATTTGTTTTGGCAACATACATGTGAGTCCTTGGAAAATGTTGGTTTTTTCTGTTTCGAGTTAAGACTGTCTGGAAATGTAACCTTAAAGTTATTATTATTACCATTGCTTCTTTCATGAGTTCCAGATGGAGTGGTGGGATGTTTAGGATAACTTCAAGCGCAGCTGTTGGTGCGATTTTCATTACACTAGTTGTACAGACTACGTATTTTGTTGAGTTTGACTTCTGCGTTGCTTTATGCCACTAAACGGCGGCTGATGATACTCGTAGGTCTCGTTATTGCCGTGTACATCCACAGTGTCATTTTGGGATTAAGGCCTTGTCAATGGTCTTAGAAAGATGAGTGCTCTACGTAATTTTTCCTCCAGATTGATTCCTAGGGATTTGACTTCCGTTGGGAACTCTATTATTTCGCAGAAGAGTGTGGCATATCTGAGCCTTCCTCGACTTCTTCTCTTAGTGAATCTGACTATGGTGCTTTTTTTGGGATTGACTTTCAGACCAATTTTGGTGCACCATTCAGCTACTAGGTTCAGAGCCCTCTGGAGGCGATCCAAAATTGTGTCCACGAATTTACCTCTGATTAGGATAGCAATATCGTCTGCATATCCTTAGACATATGTTTATAATAATCAACAGTTCATTAATTACGATGAACCATAGTAGGGGTGAGAGTCCTCCTCCATGGGGGCATGACCGAGTCGACCACCGACGAGTGCACACGTTGACCAGTGCACTTGTAAATACGTATACACGCTCTCGAAATCAAAAACAAAAATAAAAAGTAGAACATCGCGGGCGTGTGAATCAAAAAAAATAAAAAATAAATAAACAAGAGATTAAGAAAAAATATTACACAGTGCGGGTATCCCAGCTCTCCCGCTCCTGGTCGAAGTGTTGTTGCTTGCACTCAGTCACTGCCCTTGCTAGTTTAGTTTAGTTTTAAATGCATTTTATTTACTTAATCACTAACTCTTACATACTAACAAAAAATGCTTAAATGCTAGCTTAAAATTACTTAACAATCTTATACTAACTTACTGGCCCCACCCAGGCGCTCTAAGCTATTCTAAATTCTTATAACTATGTCTTTCGACTTTATTTACATTTTGCTTAGAACTATTTATATTGAATACTTAAGGCTAAGAAAAAATATTTGTTAAGAAAAACTTAGCATATGGACATAATTTTTTATTTTTTATAAAAACTTAGTATCTAACTTAAAATAAACCTTAGCCTACCTAAACTAAATGTACAATACACACATAAACACACATAGACATTATACACAATCATATACATATATCAGTATACACCTTTGCATACACAGATATATGTATATGTTTCTTAAATGCTAACCTAAACCTATGTAAGCTGGCCATCGCTATTTACTGAGCAAATAGATTGGTCAGCTCTGCCTCATTAGTGAGGCTGTTCCGTAATTGACGGAAACGATGACGAAACATCTTCTCCATCATTCAACCACCAGAAATGCTGGTGCTGCCGAACGACATCCCTCTTATCGCGATTCCCCACCGCCCTACTGAACCTGAGGCGATCCACACTGCCGTGTGCGACGTCTCTGTTGTAGTTGAGTCGCCTGTCCCCAGCTGTCCGAGCGACATGGAAGATTAACGGCACCGCTGATCTATCCTGGATCAACCCTATCTGATCTAGGTAGAGGAATGCTTCCGGTGGAACGAAGCCGTCAGAGCGCACACTCTCGTGGTAAAGGTAATTGGGGTAGTAAGCCCCAGATATTAGGTTATTCGTCGAGGTCATTGCTCTTGCAATGTGCCTTCGAGTCAGCTTAATTACGAAGTTGTCCACTCGTATTAGGTTCGCCCTGTTGTAAAGGACCTCATTAGGATAAAATTTCTTGTACTCCGACTCTGGTGTTCTGTACAAGCGAAGACAAGCCCTAAGACAAGCCCTCTCAAACACCCGAATCTTTTCCATTAAGCTTGCTCGTACATTGAACCACACAGGACAACCAAATACCAGCATGGGCCTGATAAGGGCCATGTAGCAGATTACCTTTACCCTCGCATCGAGTTGGCTGCTATAAAACAGTCTCTTTGTAAGGGCAAAAGCACCTTTAGCTCTGGCCAGAGCAGCATCTACATTTTTGCCAAAATACAGAAACTGATCTAGCCAGATTCCAAGGTATCTGACTACATTTCGACAGGCAAGAGGTTGTCCGTGTTGTCCAACGATAGAGAACTTTCGCCAATTTTTTCTGGTATCCCTAGAGGCTCCAGACAACGGCGTCCTAAAGAGAATGGTTTCCGACTTCTGAAAGTTGATTTTCAACTTCCAGTCATCGCAAAATCGTCTTATCTTATCGAAGTCACGCTGCAAGAGAGTATTAATGACCTCGATTTTTGGACCTGTTCTGTACGCTACCAAATCGTCTGCGTACGCAATAGTATGGGGAAGTGAACCTATCAAGTCGCTTGTATAAATGTTAAATAGAATCGGCGAATTGACCGCGCCTTGCTGAAGACCATTTTTAATTTGAAATATTCCAACAGAAGTCACATCGCCATTCTTCACGATGAACTGTCTGTTGGTTAGCATATTATAAAGAATGTACAAGAGTGGTTTACTGATCCCCAACCTAGTCAGCTTATAGAAAAGACCCTCTAACCATACGGTGTCGAAGGCCTTCTCCAAGTCAACAAGGCAGGCACCAGTGCACTGTTTCTTACCTTTGTTCCATTGGATATCAGAAACCAGTTTAGACGCGGCATGTGAGATATCATGTCCCGCCTTAAAACCGAATTGATTATCCGGAACTATATGTTTGTCCTCAACCCACCTAGACAGAGCTCTATTGATTACCTTTTCAAAAACCTTACTGATATTCGGAAGGAGACTTATCGACCGGAGATTCGCCGGATTGGATATATCCTTTCCCTTTTTGGGGATAGGTTGAACCACCGCCGTTTTCCAATGCGCTGGATAATGTGCATTATTCATTGCATTATTAAACAGGGTGGTGTAAATGTCCACCGCTTCTAGAGGAAGATGTCGAAGCACGATGTTCGGAATACCATCGGTCCCCACTGATTTCTTAGCCCTGATTGTGTCGAAGATCTCACGGAGTTCTTCCTTCGAAATGAACGGGGGTAGGTCACCCTCTCTGGTCATGACATTATTTGCCATATTTTCGTCGCTGAACCGGGTGAAACCAGAGCCCTCGGATCGCCAGTTCCCTATTTCATTTCGAATGCAGAAGTCGTGCCCCAAGACGCGACTGTCCAGGTCATAATTAGGGCCAATGATATCAATGGCCTTGTATACTTCCTGGAAAGTCGCCCCTATGGTCTCAACCTTCTCCTGCGGATCCTCGATCACAAAGAAGGCGTCATCATCAGCGGCCTCATTTGGATCAATGCCTGCTATTGTCAGTAACCGTTCGTTGTCTGTTGTCCGGGCTATTTTAAGACACTGAAGGTCGTTTTGATTTTTTCTCCGAAATAGTTTATTGATTTGCGGAAACATGTTCGGGTTGCTGGTGTTTATAGCCCGAACCTTGTTGTTCCAATACAAACTTACAGAAGTTCTGTAATTCTCTTTTATTAGCGTTTGAATATTTTTAATCGACGACTTCAGTGTCCTAATCTCCGGGTCTTGTCTGTCAGTTAACTGTCTGTACAAGTTTTTGAGTCTTGACAGAAGTCTACTTTTCTGTCGGTGCAGTGCGTCAATAGTAGGATTGCGGAACAGGTCTTCGTTAGTCGTGCGTCGATACCGCGGTATTGTAGTGTCCATAGTTTGTTTAATTGTCTCGTCCATTTGTTTTAGGTAATGGTCGATCTCCTCGTTTGACAAATTCCTATTGGACGGTGGGTGGAGCGTGTTCGAGGAGAGCGCTCTTGCCAAGGTTGCGGAGAAGCGTGTCCATCGAGTTTTACTGTAGTTGTAAGAATATCTTTGGACAAACTCCTCCAATTCCGCAATTTCGTTAGGAACTGTAATTTCGGTGCTAAAACCGCAATGGTCGCTGTCGTACACAAATGTGCGCAGACAGTTTAGCGTTTGTAAATTCGTACCTGTCAGTCGTATACGTTCGTCATACAGCAGTAGATCCAAATAAGACCCGCCTCTGGGAAACGACGGATTATCCGTCGCTTTAAGACCGAGTCTGTACATGACATCGTGCTGACCCCACCAATCGAGTAGTAGGTTCCCTCTAGTATTTGGCAAATTATTTCCCCAATCTCTATGTCTAGCGTTAAAATCCCCGCCGATTATAAAATAATTCTCCCCCGATTCCAGCCTCAGAAGTCGAAAAAGCGTGTCGAGCTCTGTAATGAAAAGGGTGGATTGTGAAGTATCAGGTGCATAAACAGAGGCCAAGTACAGCCGCTTTCCACTGCGAAGCGGAATGTAAATGACAACTGCCTCCAACACCCGGAACCTGCGCAACACTCCCTTGTACACTCTGTGAAATTTTATACCTTCTTTAATGAATATCGCGACACCACCTCCACGTTTGGATCTGGGCCGGTTTCTTCTTCTAACAATATAATTATTGTACTCCAGTTTGTGATTATCGGTTAGCTTGGTTTCGCTAGCGAAAAGCACATCAGGAGTTTGGTCTTGTAGCAATTTAAACATCGCGGCTCTTCGTTCGATCCTAATCAATGAATTCACATTCACCGCAAGGACCTTCAAAGTTTGCTCCACCATGTGCGTACCCATTACGGCATGTGTTGCGTTAAGCCCGGCAACAGCGCGTAGATCTGGTCCACCCGCTTGGCCTGTTCTTGCACCTGCTTTTGCAGCTGAGCCATTTGCCCTTGGATTGCGAGCAAGATGGCTAGCATGTTAGGTGCAGCTTCCGTTGTTCTCGGCATTGGCGCCTGAGAAGCAACAGTCGCTTGCTGTACCGTAGTCCCCCTACCTGACGCCATTTGGGCGTAGGAAATTTGGGACGTGACGGCTGGTGTTTGGAATCTAACAGGTGAACGTTTGACCTCCACCTTCTGCTGCTGAGCCATTTTTGCTTTTTTCATGTCGGCGAACTTAGGACAACCCCGATAGTTTGCGGTGTGTCCCACGTTCCCACATAACACGCACGAGAGCTGCGTCCTATCGGATCCTCCGTCCCTACCTAGAGGACACTCCTCGGAACTGTGGTTCTTTGCGCACTTCACGCATCGAGGCTGCATTTGGCAGTTCGACGCGGCGTGCCCGAACCTCTGGCAGCGAACGCATTGTAAAACGCCTTCGCTCCTTTTTAATTTTTCCCAGTGAATCACCTGGTAATCTAGGACATTGATACTCCTTAGACTATCCAGACGACTTTCGGGACTGAGCTGCACCAAGAAGAACGGCAGACTCCGTTTCTCCCGCCTAGCTCTGGCTGTGGTAAACGGCTTTACCCCCACAAACTTGAGTCCTTCGCACTCCTTCTTTTTGAGCAGTGCCAGGATCTCCCCAGGATCAGAAGACGGTTCCAACCCCTTCAGCAGCATCGATTGCCGCTTTTCACACTTCGGTGTGAATGAGTAATGCTCCGTCGTCGTTTCCTTTAGGAGCTCTTTAACTTTCGCGTAGCCCTCCACTGTATTACAGTGGATGGCATGGCGATCATTCCCCAATCTCTTAATATTGAAATTATTACCAATGACCATCTTACACAGGTCCTTGGTAGCATTTACCTCTAATTTAAAGGTGTTGATAGGAGGCACCTTCTCCTTCTTCTTTTGCTGCTGCTGTTGCTGTTGTCTCTGCTGTTGCTGTTTTTTCTGTGGCTGCTGTTTTTGTTGTTTCTGCTGCTGTAGTTTTGTCTGCTGCAGTGGTTGTTTCTGCTGCTGCTGTTTTTGTTGTTGATGCAGTTGTTGTTGCTGCTTTTGTTGCTTTTTTTGTTGGGCGCTTTCTACCTGTGCTTGCTCCCTCTGCCTGCGTGCAGTTTGCATTAGCTTACAAGCCAGCATTTTTTCTTGCAGCTTTTCAATGCTGATGCTAATTTCTTTAATCATTTCATCCTCATCTTCCAATTCGGATGACGCTAGGGAAGCAAAGTTATTATTGCCCCCTTCGTAATGACCATTATCTTCTATTAGCACATTCACTCTTTTTTTTGTTAGATTAGGAGGGGTTCTCAAACTCCTCCTCCTTTTAATTGCTTTCGCAACGTCACCGGCAACACCATTGTTGCCTTGTCCAACTCCCGTTATGGGAAGAGCGGAGCGCTCTCCACCATCCATCACGTGACTGTTTTTTTTCTGATAACACTATGTACTATTCTCAGAATTTAAGAAATACAAAAACATAAAAAAAAGAAAAGTCCCAAAACTTAGACTGGGCTCGAACCCACGGTCTCACAATTTGACGGTCGACGCCGCTAACCGCTTGGCTACAGCCTGAATTAGCAAAACTGCAACCAATTGTCTTTAGTTGAAATCACTATATTTTTCACTGTGGCAAAAGTCGAAACACACGAAACACACGTTTATTCCTCACGGAGGTCTATGAACGACT